>NJPS01000013.1:1200000-1856474 GCA_002946415.1 Rutstroemia sp. NJR-2017a BVV2 | reverse complement strand
CTACCCCCGGAATCGAAGCTAGTATCGCTTATTTAAGCGAGACAAAAATCTGTACCCGAAAATATTATCTAGCTCGAGAGCTAGTTGATGATTAGATTGGATATTTATATTAAAATGATTTTATTTCCATTTTTATCAAATTGTTACCTTTATTAGTTTAGTTATTTTCATTTACCAGGACTAGTTCCTCACCATCTCTTGATACTATTTGGCTTAAAAATGTATTTAAATACTATTTACACTTAACTGCTAGCGGCCTTCAGCCGCTAGCCGACCTACTATAGTCTTAGACTCAAAAAGGTCGTTAAAATGATAAATCAATCAATCAATCAATCATAGAGAAAAATCTATATACTAATTCTTTTAGCTAGAAGTGATTTCAATAATAGTTTAAATCAACAAAATCTCTTTATATTATTTATATAAAGCCGATTAGTTATAAATATATCGGAGTATATAATTTAGGCTATATAGAATATTGGTTTGTTGACTACAAATCAGGGTTAGCTAGATATAAGATCATTATAGAGAATCTCTATAATATAGATAAGATAAATATATAATTAGTTTACTTAATTGGTTAGAAGGTTATAATTCTAGTTGAGATTATAGAGATTTATAAAGAGATCTCTGAAAATCGATAATCAATAACTATAATAAAGACTATATATATAAATAGTATTATAATCTATCTAATAGTTATTATATCTGACAAACAATATATAGAATTATAGTAAAAACTACAATAACCAGATAAAGGAGAAAAATTATATATATTATTCGAATCAGGATTTACAAATAATTAATTTATTATAAAGTAGTTTAAATACTTTCTTGTTCAAATCAACCAAAAAGTACAACTAGAGGATATATCTATATTATCCTAGAAGATAGTTCTATTAGATAATTATAGAAGTTATCTATAAAAAGAGTTTATTCTATTAATATCATAATATAAAATTATTCTCTGGATATATATTTCTTATACTACTTATCTTATATAATCTTGCAATATCAAGTATTTCAACTAGTAGAAGTATTAATAACAAATAGTTATATAGAAGTTTATAGCAACTCTGGATATCGAATATAATATCCTCTATTTTATCTATAATCTTCTTTAGATCAGATCTCAAATAAATAAAGTTGATTATATTAAATATATATTTCGAGATACTAGTATATAGCTAGCTAATATAGAAATAGTTAAGAAGAATATAGTTAGATTTATTAAAGTAGCTAGACCAAATTAACTAGATAGTATTGAACCTAAACCGTTACTACTATCTATATCCCGAACTTATATTAATAGATTTATATAGATTGAAGAGTTAAATCACAAAATTCTAATTTTAATCAGTTTCTCTATATATCAATAATATAGAAATATAATAGATAGAGTTACTTTAATACTTTATCAAGGGGATTTATTTACAACTATATTGAATATCCTCTGAGAAAAGATTAATAATCAGAGATCTATTAAAGTATAAAACAAGAATATAATTCAAATAGAAAAGGAATTAAGTCCTATAGTTATATTAGCTAAATTAAAAGAGAAAAAGTTTAAAGAAATAGAATTAGAAAAGAAGAAAACTAGAAAAGTAATTAATATTAAACTTCGAGTATTATATAAATAGTTTGAAGAAAATAGAAAAGTAGCTAAATAGTAGCAAAAAGCGAATAATAAAGAAGTAACTAAATTATAAAAGATCAAATAACCTATTCCGGAAGTATTTCTTATTATAATCTATAATCCTTCTAAGATCAAATATAGTTAGATTATATTAAAAAGGTGGAATTAGACTAGCTAGAAACTCAAACAGAAAGATATAGTATATAAGAAATAGATATATTAACTTAGATAGATAATAAGTTTGAACTATAGCAAGATCAGATTTTAATTGATATTGATAATAAGAAAGATGAAAATTAATTTGAAATTATCTAGGAATTTGCAAACCTGCTCGGCTTTCATATACTTAATATTTATATAATATTATATACAAAAAAGAGGTATTTTTGGTCAAAAAAAGTCTCGTTTACTTATATATTCTTATTTATATTCGCCTACTTAAATATATACTAGTATAATCCAAATATAAGTAGGGCTATCTATAATTATAGAATTCAGATCTCGAATATTTGTTTATATCTCGAAGATTTATATACCTAATATTATACTAGTTTCTTCGAATATCGATCTTAACTTACTAGTTCTATTAGTAACTAAAAAAAGTAATATACTTGAACTAGTTAATATTTATAACGAAACTAGCTAAATCAAAGAAATTTCGATTAAAATAGTAGAAAAGAGTTTATTATCTAGAACTATTTCGACTAATTCATTTATTTTGAATAATTTTAATTTCTATTATCTTTAATAGAATTCGAATAATCGAAATAGTTAAGTTAATACTAAGTTAGTTCGATAGATTAAAAAGTAAAACTTAGATCTAATTAATAAATCTAGAATTATTATATTTTTTAAAGAAGCTAGTAAATTAGTTTTAGATCTTATACTAGCTATATAAATATTAGCTAGATATATTAATAACTAGTAAATACTAACTGACTTGAGATTTGATTATTTATCGATTTTATTTACTTTAAAAGAGAAAAAAGAACTAATATCTCTAAATAGATAAAAATTAGCTAATACTTATTTTAATACTAAGTTAGTAAATAGAGAACTTTTTTTAGACTATTTAGTTAAAATTACAAAAAAATCGATTATTCTAACTAACTCTTTTTCTAATTTCACTTAGCTAAATCTGAAATTAGATAAGATAGTATAAAATTATCTAGAATCGATTAGTTCGAAATTATTATTACTAGTTCAACTAGTAACTAGTAAAGCTATTCTAAAAACTAAATCTAATCTAAAAACTAAATCTTAATAGATTCCTAAACTAAAAAGTCTAAGAAAATCGATAATACTAGTTTAAAGAAAATTAAAAATCCAAAATAATTAAACTAGTTAAGGTTTTTATTAAAAACAATATTAATTAACTCGGAATCAATACTTTTTAAAGATAAAATTAGCTAAAAAGGATTATTGAAATACTATTCTTGAAAATAATAATTCTAAATCAATATTTAAAATATTTAACTATACTAAATTCTTCTTTAATCGATCTTTTCTAGTTATTTTAAATAAAACTATTTTTAAAGAGAAAGAAATTATTTTGAGAACTATTTTCTTTCCTCAACTTTCTAGTTCGTCTAATCTTAATTAGGAAAGATATAAAGTAATAAATTGAAGTTAGCCTAAGCTAGCTAGTACAGAATTAGTATTAGTTTATTTAACTAAAATCAAAGGGAAAATACTAGAACTTAATAGAATTATTTAAGAAATTATTAATAAAGTTTATTTAGCTATTTCTAAGATATTTTATAAAGTTTTTGTTTATCTAATCGATCTTAGATATTATCTTTGGTACTAGAGATAAATAACTAGAATTATTTTCAAAAAACCAACTAAATCTAATTATTTAGTTTCAAAAACTTATAGAATAATCTTATTTCTCAACTATTTAAATAAAATAAGTAAGAGAATACTAACAAAAAAACTAGATTATTTAACCAAAACAACTAGTTTATTATATAATTCTTAAATTAATAGAAAATTTAAAAAATCAGTTATCAATACCAAATTACTATTAGTAAATAAAGTTTAAAAAAATTATTTAAAAGAATATAAAATATTGGTTTTATTTTTGGATATTAAAGAAGCTTTCGACTATATCTCAAAAAACTAATTATTAGTTATTCTAAAAAGATTAAAATTACTAATTAACTTAATTATTTAGATTAGTTACTTTTTGGAATATCGATTATTTTGCTTAAGTTTTAATAATCAAATTAAGCAATTCCAATTTATTTCAATTAATATCTTCTAGAATAATCTAATTTTATTAATTCTTTTTTTAATTTATATTAAAGAGTTTTTTCTATCGATTTCTATCTTAATCTAATTATATATAAATGATATCGCGCTAGCTACTAGCTTAACTAGTTTCAAAAAGAACTATAAAATTCTAGAAAGAGAAGCTAGCAAACTATATACTTTAGAAGAAGCTAGTAGTATTGAATTCGATTTAGCTAAAACAAAATTAATTCATTTTTTCGAAAGTAAATAAGAAACTATTGAGATCAATTTAGTTAATTTACCGAATAATCAATCAATACAATTCTCAAAAATAATAAAATAATTAGATATCTAATTTGATAATACTTTAAGTTTCAATCAATATATCTCAATTAGAATTAGTTAAACTAAATCAGTTTTTTTGAGAACTAATTAACTAGCTAATACCGAAAATAGATTTTCACTTTTTATAATATACTAGCTATATATCGTTTATATCATTAGTATCTTAGACTATAGATTCTCTATATAATAGAAAAAACAAATTAAATTTAAAATTCAATTTTAATATTTATAAAATTTGGTTTTTTGGAAAATCCTCAAGATATTTAGAATTAGTCTAATAGTTCCTATAAAAGTAGAAGCTATACTAGTACTTCTCTAGATTTACTTAAATATTACTAACTATCAATATATATTCAGAACTCTCAAAATAATTAAAAATCATCTAATTTTCAAAGAAATTTGAGCTAAATCGAAGGTTAATAATTAGTTCCAGAACTATTTAGTATCAATCTAAAAAGAACTAGTCAAAATAACCTAAATAAAGTGAATTAGATACTTAATATATCTATTAGTTTACTTTTAGTATTTGGAATTAATTAGTTCTTTTAAATTTCCACTTTAGGTAATTATTCTTTATTCGGTTGAAATTAGTAAGTTATCTAAAAAATTAGAAGCTGAAAATTATAAAAACTCGGTTATTTTGCTAGCCTCGAACTAGCACTCAATCTATATAAATAGATCAGAACTAATAAATCAAAAAGAAATCGGAATCAGTTTAGTTCTTTTTAACTCTAACTAGAAACTAATTTAGAGATCTAGTTAGAATATTGGGACTAGTTAGCTAGTTTATAATAGCGAACTAGCTGGAATAACTAAAGGAATTAAACTAGTAAACAAAATAGCTTAAAAAGATTAAGAATTTATTATTTTCTCAGATAATCAAATTACTTTATAAAGATTAAAATCACTTCGTAATAAATTTAGATAAAACTAAGTAGTACTAGTTTATAAAACTAGCCAAGAAATAGTTGAAAAAGAAGCTAAAATCAAATTAGCTTAGATTCCTAACTATTTTGAGATACTAAGTAACGAAAAAATAGATCTACTAATCAAATCGAAAACGAAAATAGATTCTGAAACTAATATAACTAGTCTCAATTACTTAGAAGCTTAAATTAAACGAATTAAAAATCAAAAGTAGTTTGAATCTCTTTTAAATATTCTAGAAGCTAATTCATTTAGCTCAACTAGCTATTTAAGAATTTTTAAACTCTTTTCTCGAAATCGAATCTAGATCCCAATTTCGACTAAAAAAGCTACTATTAGTACTTTCTATTAATTGAAAATCAGATATAGTTATTTAAAATTATATTTATATTTATTAAAATATACTAGTAATAATAAATATATTTGTAGAGCTAAAGAGACTTCTAAGTACTTACTTTTAAGTTATTCTCTTTTTAGTTTAGCTCGGACTAAACTAAAAGATAAACTAGTTATAAATTATTTATCACTATCACTTCCTCTTAATACCAACTCCGGAATCGAAGCTAGTATAAGTTATCTAAATAAGATAAATATCTGCACTCGAAAATATTATTTAACCTACAAACTAGAAGATAATTAAATTGGAATCTTCTTAGTTTTATCAAATTTTCATTTTTCTTTTATTTTATTTTCATTATCTAGAACTAGTTTCTTATTATCTCTTAATACTATTTGGTTTAAAAATATATTTAAAATACTACTATTACTTAACTATTAGTAGCTAGCTACTAATCGACCTACTATAGTCTTAGACTCAAAAAGATTGTTAAAATAATAAATCAATCAATCAATAATTAGTTTATTTTTTTATATAAAATAGATATTATTTTATCTTTAACTTTATTAACTAATCTAATATTTATAATATATCTTTTATATATAAATAGATTATATAATATTATTTCGAAGATATTATAAATAATAAAATTATCTATTTTGATTTATAATAATAATTTAAAAATATTTCTATTATAATAATAATATTTTATATATATAGTTATTTTATTAAATTATAATTATCTTTTTTTTCCTTTAATAGAAAAATTTTCATATCTCAAAATAAAATAATAAACTATAATATAAATCTTTGAATAATTATTAAATTATCTTTTTATAATTAAATAAAATAAAATAATTAATTTATATTTAGAATTTTGAATTCTTTTTAAATTGAAAGATTTTATATTAGTTATTTGAAAACAAATTGGATTTATTAATATTTATATAATATTAATTTCTCCTTTTATATTAATAAATTTATATAATTTTATTTATCTATTTTTCTTTTAATATATATATATTAAATTATAAAGAAAGATTAATTAATTCCAATATTTATAAATTACTTTTAATTTCAGATATATTTTTCATTTATTATTAAATATTATACTTATATATCTTTATTATTATTTTGTTGATTATATTTATATATATAAAAAATAATAAATTAAATTAATAATTCAAATAAAGATATATACCGAATATTAGAAAAATAAATTTAAATTTATTTAGATTTATAATATTATTAATTACTTTAATTATTATTTATAGAATATTATTTCGGAAAACTTTTTATCTTATAATTCTTTATAAATTATTCTATATATTCTTTATAAAGAAATATAACAATATTTCAATTTATTTATATTATTATATATTTTCGTTAATATTTCTTTTATTTCTATATTTACTATATATATATTTTGCTAGAATTTATTAAATATAAAGTTCGTATTTATATTATAAATAATATAATTAAATAGTTTTCAATATATATTAATCTAATATATATATATATTATATTTTCAATTATTTTTATTCTAATATTTTAAATAATTATATTATATTAAAGATAATTACTTTATTTATTAAATAAAATATAAATATGAATTTATTGAAAAATCTAATATATAACTAATAATATTTATAAAATTAATTGTTGGTATTTATATAACTCTTCTATAGAAAGCTTCGCTTTCTAATCAGTACAAATATAATATCTATTATAAATATAGTATCTATTTGAGATCAATTTTACTAGAGAAATCTATATACTTTATATCAAAATTAATATAAATAAATACAAATCTATCTACAAAAAATTGATTTAGATAATAACTTCCAAAATTTGGATCTTCTTAAGATAATATATTTGATTATTCTATATTATTCTATATCTAAATTATCTGAATTACTATAATTATTTTTTTCAAAATAATCTTCAAATCGAATAAAGTCTTATTATAAATCTAAATCTCTCTAAATATTAATAATAATCTCTATATTATCAATTTAAATAGATTAAGAAATTATTCTTTTAGTTACTTTATTTATCTCTTATTGAAGTTATTTAGAATCCATTATTTTCTATATAGTTTCTAGATCTTTAATCGGTTTTTTTAAATATTCAGAAACCTCTTAGTTAATCTAAATATTTAACTTTATAATTTTAATATATTTGTATTTATTAGCTTTAGCTATTTTGCTTATAGCTAAAACTTAATTTTATTCAAACTACCAAAACTTCAACTATATTATATATTCTTTCTTTTATTATTCTTTTTATTTCTTAGTTACTTTCTTATCTAACTATTTAAAAATATATTTATATATAACTTCTTTACTAGATTTATCAAGAAGCTTCTTGATTTTCTTATAAAAAGTAATTTGAATTTATAGATCTTTTTTATATTATTTTCTATAAACTCTAAATTCTACTTTATCAACTATTACTTAAATTTGAATTTTGCAGAAAATATTAATTTATTAATTAAACTACTTTATATATAAAGAGTTATTCTATTCTATATTAATTTATATCTTCTTTTATTAGTATTCTAATTAAGTTTCGATATATAATAGATTTATAAATAATTATAGAAGTACTAATTCGTCGATTTTATCTTATATAATTATAACGAAGTTGAATTTTTTGAGATTATTAAATACTTTTTGATTATCAATTAGCTATATTTTAGCTTTCTCTTATATCGATCTAATATTTGAATATATAAAAATTTAAATATAAATCCAATTAAGATTTTTAAGGAATTTATATATACCAAATTATATATAAAAAGTTTCTATTTTTTATTCAATTATTTATTAATACTAGTATTTATATAATTAGAATATACCAATATTAAATAGCTATATATAATATATTAAATAAGGTAGTAAAAGATAAAATCGAATATAATAATTATTTACAAGTTATATAAATTCAGATATAAGATAACTTTTATAAATATCTACTAAGAGGATCTTTTATAATTCTTCTAATCTATTTTGAATATTCTTGATAAAATATATTAGCTAAACTACTATTAAATTATTAGAAAAGAAACTATTCTCTATAATAATAATATATATTTTGAATAATAACTTTTCCAGAAACCAATTAACTATATATTCTTTTCCTTATATAATTAGAAGTAATAGAGAAGATTTATTATTATAAATATTAATAGTTTCGATAACTATAAAAGATATTCGATCTTCAAGATTTAAAAAATAGAACTTAAATATATTATTTAGAATTAAGATCTTTTACTCTTTTATTATTCTAACTTGAAATCTAGTTTTATTAAAGTTCTATATTTACTAATAATTCTTAGAAATAATATCAAAATTATTAAATATTTGACTCTATTTTTTAAACTAATTCTTAACTATATCAGTATCTTTAGTAATTAATTATACTATCGTTAATAGTTTTATTAAGATTTTATAAAGTTGAATTTGTTATTAGAAAGCTAGAATTGATTGATTAATTTATTATTTTAACAACCTTTTTAAATCTAAAACTATAATAGATTGACTAATAGCTAGTTACTTATAATAATATATTGTAGATAAGGGTTTATATTATTCTTAGAATCAACAACTAAGGAGCTAAGAAGGCCGAAGGGCCTAGAGAGCTTATATATAAGAAGTTATTATATACTAGCTACCGTAATAGGGAGTTTGACTAAGTTATATATAGAGAGTATAAATTATAATAAAGAGATAAATCGTATAGCTCGTTATACTATTCCTCCTTTCAGGTAAATTTGTTCTCAAGCTTCAATTAGTTGCTAGTTCTAATCAATAATAGCGGTAAAGAGTATATAGCGAAGTTAGTATTGTAGAGATAGTATAAGTTAGTTTTAAGAATATATAATAATAAATATTACAGAAGCAAAAAGAATAATAATCCAGATTTACATCTTTTTCTCTAGTATCAATATATTAGCTTTAAGGAATACTTATTTCTGCTTCAGTATTATTAAGTAATCATCTTCTATATACTTATAATTATCTTCTCTATCTTGGTATAAATATAGCTAGTTAGGAAATAGAGCTAGAGGACTAGGTTCTTTGGGGTTCGCAAAATAGAAAACTTGAAATAGTTATAAAACTATTTTAAAATTTGACACCTTATATCAAATAAGATCTATATTATAATTAAGTTATTGGACTTAGTATTCTAGGAACTTATAATATTTGTATATAGCAAAAATCCTTTCCACTTTCTATTTCTCCTTATTAGTAATATTGATAGATAGCGAAAGGTTATTGATTTGACTAGGAAGTAGATTATCTGAAACCTTTCAGAACTTATCTATAGAGAATATATTATAGATTCGTATAATAGCTAGTAGCTCCAAACAAAATAAATATCCAACTTTCTCAAGAACCTTGAAGTATCTATCTATAAAGTAATCCAGCTTATAGGAGAGCTACTAGGTTGGCAAATACTTTATATCAAGTTATATATAGTTGCTAATATCGAAGTCAATAGAGTAGCAATATATATTAATAGAGCTTAATATATATTCTTGAGCTTTTTCAATTGATTTGCAAATATAGACTAATATATTATAAGCTCTCTATATATAATTATATATATCCTCGATATTCAAGTTATCTATAGAGGTATTTACAAGTTACTAGTTCTATTATATATAAGGTTCCTAGCTATAAAATACTTCGAAAGAGGATATATTACTAAGAAAAGAATAAGGAAGAATTAATTAAATATAATCCATTATAGGCAAATACTTAGACTAGTTATCTTAGTAATAACTGATGAAGGGCCTAAGTTATTTCTGTAAATACTGATTATAAATCTCAATTTGCTTATTAGTTTGGAGATAGTCTGTAATTAATAGCTTGATTTGAGTATTTAGAATTAAGTTAAGTTCTTTTCAGAAAGATGAAATAAATTACAAGTTATAGTTGGAAAATATAGTTATTAGCAGACTATAGTAACAATAGATATACTAGAGATAAAGATAGACTTGTTCTTAAATATTAATAGTCTTATAGTAAGGGATAGTAATAGTTTACTTACTTAGACAATCAATAATAACGAAGATATTATCGAAGTTATATTTATCTTTATTGAAACTATAGTAATCTATAATAATATATTTCTATATATATATAGGAATTAGTAAGAGATATAGTAGTCCAGGGATCTTATCTCGAGATATAGAGCTATATCGACAAATATAGCAATTACAAATATAAGTATATATATCATTTATTATATTATGCTAGTAATATTGTTTTGCCAAAAGCAAGGCTATCTTCTTAATCCTAAAGTAAATAGTAGTTATAGAATTATATATTTCTCGAATTAGTAGTATATAGAGTTAGTAAGTATCAAGGATCATTAGTTGATTTTTAAATAGTAGTAAGTCTCCATCAAGTATTAGATATTAGTTATTATAGGAAACTTAAATATATAAACTCTATAAGCTTTTAGAATCGCAATTAGATCTCAAAAATCAGTTAATAAGATTTATCATAGAATCGAGTAATATAAATATTACCGAAATTTCGTTCTACTTTATATAGTCTTTTTTGTACTATTCCACTACTATAATTATATCAAGTTTCGTTTCTCTAAATAAGGTTTGCAAATATTTTTGTTGTTTTTGCTTATTCTATAGATCAAGTTCGTCGATTTTTCGAATAAATATATCTATAAACAGATTCTCTTTACTAAAACAATATATAATTAGAAAGTTGTAATTAGCAAGTAGTTCAATTTATCTAGTTTATCTAGTATTAAGAAACTTGATTGATATAAAGTATTCTAGAACTTTATAATTAGTATATATATAAATCTAATATAGGGTTATTATCAGTTCTATATACTAGTAACCAAAGGATTTAATAATCGCAAATATTTCTTTATTATATATCTTATAATTGAGCTTAGTAGCTTATATTATCTTGGAAAAGAAAGCTATAGATAACTAATTGTTACTATATTTCTACAAGAGTATATTTGCAACTACTTTGTTGGAAGTATCTATTTCTAGTATATAAGGAAGATTATAGTAATAATATTATAGAAGGAATATATTTATTAAAGTATATTTGAGGATATCGAATATTAGTTAGTAGCTTTTATTGAATCTAAAAAGGATTCTAATCTTTATCAAATTAATAAAGAGCTTAGTAATAATACTAAAATTATAGATAAAATATCAGTAGAAATTACAAAAACCAAGAAAGAATTGAATACCTTTTATAATTATAGAATACTTTTATTACTATATTATAGAGATCTTATCTGGATCTACTTCGATATCTTCAGTTAAGATAATAAATCCTAAATACTTTATATACTTGATATTGAATTTATATTTCTTAAGATCAGTTTATAATTCGGTATCTTATAAATATTATAAGACTAATTTGATATAGGTTTTATATTTAAACTTATCTTCAAAGTAGATCAAGATATTATTTAAATAAGTAATACAGAATATATCTAAATAGTCGAAGAATATATTATTTATATAATACTAGTATATTACCAGACTATTAATCAGTCCAAAAGATATAACTTTATATTTATAGATACTATAATAGATATAGAATATAATATATTTCTCAGAAATAGGATCTATTTAGATATAATAGAAAGTTTATCGGATATTAAATTTAGTAAATACTTTAGTACAAAAAATATAAATTAGTATTTTGTTAATCAGAGATAAAAAGTAATAATCTTTATATATAAAGATATTAAATATATAGAAATCAATATAAAAATACAAACTACTATTTAGCTTCTTGATAAATAAGATAGAGATTATAAATAGTACTTAGCTTAGCTTGATAAATTCTTTAGCTAAGTTATCTATAATATAATTCTTTACAGTTTCTAGCTCTTCTATTGATATCTTATATAATAGATTATATCAAAGTACTTTCTCTCTATTACCTTCGAGTATAATTTTATAATTGTATAAATAGTATAGAGATAGTATATTTAAGTTAAGCTTCGAAAAGGTAGCTATATAGTCTAAGTACTTATTAGAGATAAAAAGTTCTAAATCAATCTCGGAGAGAGAAATAAGAAGGTGGTAAAAATAAGATTTAGAATATAAAATAATAAGAAAAATAAAGAAGATTTATTTAACTTCTCTTTTAACTTAGTACTTCTCAATCAGATAATCAATCTTATAGATAGTAGTTATATCTAGTTTATATTCTATATCTCGATAGTATATTATATTAAAAGTAGAACTAGAAATAATATAGATATTAATAAAGAACTAGGAATATAGAAATTAAAGTTTCCAGAAGGGTTTAGAGTATCTGATTAATAGTAGAGAGTTAGATATAAACTAAGTTTCTTATTTAAGAGTTACTTCTATCTATATTAGGTTATAAATAGAATCCTTAATATAAATCTTATAAATACTTACTAGTAGGGAGTTTGACTTAGTAGTATTTTTTTGTTTTGGAGATAATCCGAGAAGAGACTAATTTACTATAGATATTTAGCAAACTACTGGATATCGAAATATAATTTATACTTTTTTGATAATAACTATACTAATAAGAAGTTTGCAATTCTCTATATTTAGATATCATTTCCAGAACTTATCCAACTAGTAATTATATCAATCTATATCAGTTTGGTAAAGGCGATTAGAACTCTTTTAGGTCAAATTAGTATAAATATAGATATAATTATTTAAGTAGATCTATATAAGAAGAAGGTACTCTAGTTAATATAGTTATCGGTTTATATAGTTAACTAGGATATTATTCTCAGCTAACTATTTTCTTTCGAGAATAAAGGAGTAGTCTAGATAGATAATTAAAAAGAAAGTATAGATCTATAATCGATTATCAATTATAAGATTTAAATAAATATAATAAATAATAAATTGATCTTACTAGCTATTATATCCCTTAACTAGTAAGGATATCTTCAGTTTTTTAATTATTATCCTCTATATAAGATTAAGAGATTTTAAAAAGATAATATCAACTAGAACAAAGCTATTTGCTTCAGAATCTATAAAGGCTTGAGTTTGAAAAGAGTATTGATTTCTTACTAGTATATATAGAAATAACAGATTATCTCTTTCTAGTAACTTAATAAGATCTAAGTACCTTATATTTCTTACTCTATCTAGTATAAAAGCTTTTACTAGATATAATCTTTTGCTTAATTATTCTATATACAAATATACTCTACTATCTCTTCTTCCATTTCTAGAATCTATTTATTTATAATATCAATATAAATCTCTTTATCGCTATACTTATCAAAAGGCTTTTAAGTATTAATATCAATAGTATTGATTCTGTAAAGAGTATTACTCCGAGCTCGATTCGGAATAGAACTAATAGAAATACTAGCTCTATTATTGTAATAAGATCGATTTGGAGAAATAGAAATATCGCGATTAGAAGTGAAACTATAGAAGGTATTTAGAAAGTTAGATATAGCTAATACTAGTATAGAGTTATAAACAGTACTAGAACTATAAAGTAAAGTAGAACAATTTATTTATTTTATAATAACTTCTTTTCTAATATAATAAGAAATATCTAAGAAGCGATATAAAAAGGTAGATATCGCAAAGATAGATTATAAAGAATATAATAGAATCTTTATATTATCTTCTTATTCAATAAAGTAGAAGTATTTTATTATTTCTTGAAGAATCTTAATTCTAAATTACTATTCTTTAAAACAGATATAGTAGTATTTAGTAATCTTAATAAGTAACTTATCGAAGATAACTTCGAGGGAAACTATACTAATTGAAACTTATATATAGAGATAATAATAAAACTCTTTGAAAGAAGATAAAGAACTAGAAGTAGTTATAAATATAACTTTATATTCGTTCTTAGCTCTTACTACTTCTATAGAATTATAGAAAAATATATATAACTTGTTTACTAGCTCTTTAACAGTAAAGAGAGATTCTTGAATAAAGAGTTTTTCTAGATAATCTAGAGCTAGTTCTTCTATTTAGTTTCCGATATAATCACAAACTTGATTTTCGTCAAAATAGAAGTAAGTTTCAAGATAACTTAATATTATCTTCTTCTATAAAGAAAATCGGATATTCTTCTTATTATTAAGTTTATTAGTTAAGTTAGTAATATAAGAAGATTGGTTATAATTAGTACTTAATAAGGAAAAGTAGATAATTAATTATCGATCTCTTATAGATAGTTATAGACTATAATTAGATCTGAAATATATATATAAGAGTACTACTATAAAGAAGGTTGAAGAATTTTCTTCTATAAATTTATTATATTCTATTGATTGGATAAAGAGGTTTTAAGCTTGATTAAGAGACCTATATAAAAGTAGAGTATATAGAATATATAATAAACTATTCTATTCTATATTAGCTGATAACTATATAACTAGTATTTACAGTACTACGAACTCGGACTTTATTATATAGAACTCTCTAATCTTAGCTAATAGTACTAAGACTTATCCGGATAAGAAGATAAAAGTAGATTATTTGCTTATAGCTTGGATTCGACTACTATTTGAACTTTCTCGACTGATAGTAATATTTGAGCTAGAGAAAGAGTCTTTACTATTCTTTTGATTATTATTATATTATTATTATAAGTTCACTACTTCTAATTATATAGAGAGGTATTTCTACTCTGGAGATAGAGAGTATCTGATTATACTTCTATATTCGAAAACAGTTATATCCTGTTTAGAAGGTATAAGAAGATTAGTTTGTTAATAAAAATAAAAATAAAATACTTTTATTACTATTATAGTAGAATAGATCTTCTTCCAATTACTCTAGGTTTACCTAGATAAGAAGGATTAAAAGTAAAGTATTATTTGGAAGGTTACTAGTTAGCCGAAAATATAAGTTAAGTTATTAATAATATAATAATATATTATAGATAAGGATTTATATTATTCTTAGAATCAATAACTAAGGAGCTAAGAAAGCCGAAGGATCTAGAGAACTTATATATAAGAAATTGTTATATATTAGTTACTATAATAGAGAGTTTAACTAAGTTATATATAGAGAATATAAGTTATAATAAGAGAATAAATTATATAGTTTGTTATATTACTAATAGCTAAATAGTAATAGTATTTTAAATATATTTTTAAACTAAATAGTATCAAGAGATAATAAGAAACTAATTCTAGATAATGAAAATAAAATAAAAGAAAAATGAAAATTTGATAAAACTAAGAAAATTCCAATTTAATTATCTTCTAGCTTATAAACTAAATAATATTTTCGAGTATAGATATTTGTTTTGTTTAAATAACTTATACTAGCTTCGATTCCGAAACTAATATCAAGAAGAAGTAGGAATAATAAGTAATTTGTAATTAATTTATTTTTTAGTTTAGTTCGAACTAGACTAAAAAGAGAATAATTTAAAAGTAAATATTTAGAAATCTATTTAGCTTCACAAATATATTTATTATTACTAATATATTTTAATAAATATAAATATGATTTTAAATAACTATATCTGATTTTCAACTAATAGAAAATACCAATAATAACTTTTTTAATCGAAATTGGAATCTAGATTTGATTTCGAGAAAAAAGTTTAAAAATTCTTAAATAATTAGTTAAACTAAATAAATTAGCTTCTAGAAGATTTAAAGAAGATTCAGATTATTCTTGATTTTTAATTTGCTTAATTTAAATTTCTAGATAGTTAAGACTAATTATATTATAAAAAAAAAAAAGATTATTTTTCGCTCAAAAAATAATACCGAATCCAAAAACATCAATACTAATATTAAATCCGACTATATATATTTCTGCGGATCGAACCTACTAATTTGTTTAGCAATATACTTGCTAGTTATCGAGATATTATTATCGCGGTCAAAATAGTAGATTTGGGAATTGAAAACTCTCAAAATCCTATCCAAATCAAATCTTCTTCAATCCCAATCTATCAATATATCTTTGGACTTACTAGTAACTTTATTATTCGATCCTCACCTCTTATTAATAAGGATATTGATATAGATAATAGTTTTTCTTTATCAAATATCTCGATTTTTGATTCTATTTTAGATATATCTAGTCTCAATTCGATTTTTAGTTTAGATCTACTTAATACTATTTCGAATAATACTACTAAACTCGGTAGAATTATCTACTATCTTCCTAAATAGGTTAATATATTTACCTTTTCCTAACTAAACAAAACTATCCAATTCTCTATTATTAAACCAACTATTGATACTATCCTGGATCTGGTTAATACTAAAATCCTCTAGATATATAATTTATTAGTGGAAGTATACTCAGCTACAAAATCATATGAAAAATAGTCTCAAATCCTTGATTTAATCGAGATATTTAGAGAATATACTGAATCAGGAAAACTACAAAAGGTTACAAATTAGCTAGTCTCTCAAATAAATAATCTGGAATATACTACCCAAAAAATCGAAGCTAAGACCAAAGCAGTTAGTGCCGCGAATAGTACTAATATCTCGATTCTCAAAAATTCTTCTAATTAGATAAACTTAACTAACTTGATTATTACTGGTACTATCTTGGCTAATTCAGCAGCTAATTTATTTTCTGGACCCACTTTTGCTTCTATAGTACTAGTAGATACTAATAGTACTTCTGGAAACTGGACTATAATCAAAAAAGCCCCGAAAAAAACTAAAGTCCAAAATTAACTAATTCTGATTCGAGAGTTTGAAATCCTTTTTTCGGTACTAGTACTTCGAAATACTATAAATAAAGTCTTCTTAGATAAAAATATAAAAAGATTAATAGTTTCTTCTATTACTAATATTAGTAATAAGAAGAATCTAATAATTACTAGTATTAGCTTTTTTACTTCAGATTTTCTAATCAAGAAAAGAGCTATTTGGGAATATTTAATTATTTTTAAATTAATAATTAAAGATAAACCTTGGTACAAAGTAGTCCTTTATAGAATTCGTATTTTGGACTTTAATATACTTTACAGAATAGAACTAGTTTTGGATAAACTAAAGACTTTTAATTCTAATTTAAATTTAAAACTTATTAGTACCTCCTATTAGCTATCCTCGGCAGAAAATCGAGTTGTTAAGTAAAGGAAATCAGTAGTAATCTCTTTTGCTACTAAAGCAGAAACTGAAAGATATATTAGAAACTAGGTTTAAATAGCTAGAATTAGTATTAAAACTGAAAAGTTTCTAACTATTTCTAGATCTACTTAGTATACTAAATACCAAGGATTTGGATATTTGGCTAAATTTTGCCGAAAAGAGGTTAAATATAGTCTCTATAGCGAACCCTATACTATATAATAATATTACTACTCAATTTATAAATAAAATAGTCAGAAATATTTCTATTTAGCTTCAAAATATATTAATTATAAAAATAATTATATTTCTACTTCAAAAGAATATGAAATTTATAAGATTATTAAGAGAGCTAGTCTATAATTAGTACTAGTACTTGGATTATCCAAGTAAATCTTAATCGAAGCTTAGCTATAACTGAATCAGTACTATAGCTAGCTATTAAACTAAAAATCGATTTAATTTTAGTCCAAGAATTTTAGATTATAAATGAAAGTCTAAACTACTTAAATAATCAATCGATTTCTTATATTAGCTTTAGTCAAATCTTTCTAATTACTTTGGGATTTAGATCTCGAATACTTATTTATATCTCGAAGATCTATATACTTAGTATTATATTAGTTTCTTCGAACTTTGATCCTGATCTACTAGTCCTATTAATAATCAAAGAAAGTAATATATTTAAGCTAGTTAACCTTTATAACGAAAATAACCAAATTGAGGGAATTTCGACTAAAACGGTAGAAAGAAGTTTACTATCTAGGACTATTTCGGCTAATTCAATAATTTTGGGGGATTTTAACTTTTATTATCCTTAATAGAACCTAAATAGCCAAAGTAGTCAAGCTAGTACTAAGTTAGTTAGTTGAATAAAAAAACAAAACCTAGAACTAATTAACGAATCCAGGATAATTATATTTTTCAGGGATACTAGCAAGTTAGTTTTGGATCTTATACTAGCTATATAAGTATTAGTTAGATATATTGAAGACTAGTAAGTACTAGCTGATTTGGGATCTAATTACTTATCAATTTTATTTACTATCAAGGGAAAAAAGAAGTTAATATCTCCAAATAGATTAAAAGTAGCTAGTACTTATTTTAATACTAAGTTAGCAAACTAGGAGTTATTTTCAGACTATTTAGTTAAAATTGTAAAAAAATCAACTATTCTAACTAGTTTCCCTCCTAATTTTACTAGGCTAGGCCTGAAATTAGATAAAGTTATACAAAATTATCTAGAATCGATTAGTTCGGAACTAATCTTATTAGTTTAGCTAGTAGTTAATAAAGCTATTCCCAAAACTAAATCTAGTTTAAAAGCTAAACCTTGATAGACTTCAGAGTTAAAAGAGTTGAGAAAATCTATACTACTAGCTTAGAGGAGATTAAAAATCCAAAATAATCAAGTTAGTTAAAGTTTTTATCAAGAATAATACTAATTAACTTGGAATTAGTACTTTTTAAAAATAAAACTAGCTAAAAAGGATCACTAGAATACTTTTCTTGAAAATAATAATTCTAAATCGATTTTCAAGGCTTTTAGCTATACCAAATCCTATTTAAACCAATCTCTTCTAGCTATTTTAAATAAAACTAATTTTAAAGAGAAAGAAGCTATTTTGAGATCTATTTTCTTTCTTTAACTATCTAGTTCGACTAGTCCAAACTGGGAGAGCTATAAAATAGTTGATTGGAACTAGTCTAAACTTACTAACACCGAATTAGCACTAGCTTATTCAATTAAAATCAAAGGAAAAACCTCTAATTCAGATAGAATTATTTAAGAAATTATCAATAAAGCTTATTTAGCTATTCCGGAGATATTTTATAAGGTTTTTGCTTATCTAATCGACCTCGATTATCACCCCCGGTACTAGTAGTAAGTAACTAGAACTATTCTTAAAAAACCAGTTAAACTTGATTATTTAGTCCCAAAAGCTTATAAAGTGATTTCACTTTTGAACTATTTAGATAAAATTAGCGAAAGAATATTAGCAAAAAGACTAAGTTATTTAGCTAAGATTACTAACTTACTATATGATTTTCAAATTAGTAGAAAACTCAAAAAATCAACTATTGATATCGGGCTACTACTAGCAAATAAGATTCAAGAAAATTATTTAAAAGGTTATAAAATATCTATTTTATTTTTGGATATTAAAGGAGCTTTCGATTATATCTCAAAAAATCAGCTTTTAACTATTTTAAAAAAATTAAAACTTCTAATTAGTTTTATTACTTAGACTAGTTATTTTCTGGAGAACCAGCTACTTTGTTTAAGCTTTGATAGCCAAATAGAGGATTTTCAACCTATTTCAACTAGTATTCCCTAAGGTAGCCTGATCTCACCGATTCTCTTTTTAATTTATATAAAAAAGCTATTTCTATTAATTTCTACTTTAATCTAGTTATATATTGTCGGAATATCGATCTTTCGACTATATAATAGTTATATAGGCTATCATACCTTAGATATAAAGTATACTCTATCAAAATAGCTATATATATTTTTGGTCGCTATATACCTATTTATATATCTATATATACCGAAGCTGGAATATCGGAGAGTATTAAAAGGAGCTTCGGAATATACTTATTATATACTATAAATAAGTTATTGTATAGCTAGTTAGTTGTAGAAAGATAAGACGATTTTATCTATTGATATAAACTAGTTATTATATACTTAGCTTAGTATCTCGAGTAAACATCGGTATAAGTTTATATAACCTTATTGGATCTTCTCCTTTTTGAGTATATTACTTTTATTAGAAGGTCTAACCAATACTGATCAGTAGTTGATTTTATTGATACTACTATATATTTCGGTTATTAGCCAAATATCCCTTTCAACTATAGATCAGTAAGGTACCTTAATCTATATATAGTAACTTATATCTATAATAGTACTCTAAGACTATATCCCCGAAGGATGGAGTTAATATATAATCAATACTATATTGTTCTATAAAGACTACAACTTCTTAGATAAGTTCTTCTATATAAAGACTATTATTACTATCTATATTATCCAATTTATTATATAGATTATATAGACAAAAGAAACTAATTATAACCTATAAATTATATATTATAATAATTTCGAAGGATGGATAGAAAAGCTATTTGCTCTAGCTAGTATAATACTCTTCTATTAACTATAAATATATATAATGGAATAAGGGGTATTCGTTCAAGATATTATTGGAGATAGATTATATACCAAGATCTTTATAATACTTCTTAAAGAAGAGAAACTCTATAAATAGATAAAAAAGAAATTCTAGTAATTTGAGACCTACTATAGATCTCCTAAAGTAAGGGTTTTAGATAAGTAAACTAGTTATCTTCAATCTATAGTGGAAATACTATAGATCTCTTCTATAACTCTAGATATAGACCGAAACTTATCAAAACAGTAAGAGACCAAGAAACCAGTATATATATCAGAAATTGGTGAGAAAGTCCGGGTTTAGTATTTTACCTCTATTTGGAATCCTTCTGGCTATATTAGTAATACTCTATATCCTGCTTTAGATTCTATAATCATTACTATATAGAACCCTTCGGTATATAGTAAGTAGCTTAGTAATTTATATAAGTTCTTAAATAACAATCGGAAGAAATATAGTAATGAGATATATAAAGTAATCGATATCAAGTTTAGAGTTTTCTAGGATTGCTATACAAAAGTAGGTTTGTCTCCAAAAGTATATACTTTCGAATTCTTATCTATCTTAAAAAATCGGATATTAGATTATTTCTTCAATTAGATCTTAGAGAAGAACCTCTTCTTTTATATAATATAAGATATAATCTAGGAGTATTTCGAGATAAACGAATAGAAGCAGATCTATTTATCTAAGTAGAGATCTATTATATATCAAAGTATATAATAATAGTATTCTGATAAGACTAAACTATAATATCTAGAACTACTCTTCGATAAAATCTATATTCTGTAAAAGAGCTTGTTATATAAGTATCAGAACAAGTACAATCTACAAGATCAAATCTTCAATATATACCAAAGTATATCTGACTATAGCTTTGTATTATACAAACCATTAGATATCTTTGAGTTAGTATACTCAGATCTATATAACTCTATTACTACTACTATATATAACTATCAACAATCTACTATATTCGTTATAAACAAATAATATTAGGTTGACCGAAAGTACAAGAGATTTTATATCTGTTATAACTATAATACTTTATAATAGCTCTTTGTTTGAGGAAGGTAGACTATAAAGATATAAGTATTCTATAAATACCTAGAACGATCTAGAAAGAAATACCTTATATATAAGAAAGAAGGATACTAGTTTATAAACTATCTTAATATAGAAATAAAGAAAGTATTTGATGAATATAAAGAGTAGCTAATTACTAAAGAAGATTTTAGCAATAGTAAAGTAGATTAGTATATCTAGTATAAAGAAGAGTAATAAGAAGAAGAAGTATTAGAGAATCAAAAAGGAAATATATATAAGTAGATACTTATAGAGCTTAGCCCAATCGATAGCTAGTAGGCAATTAGTATACTTCTTAACTAGAGTATTATATACCTCTTTATACAAAAGGATTTAAAGTTATCTCAAATACAATATAAAGAGATCTTTATCTTTGAGGAATAATATTCTATAGCCAAGTTCTAGGAGATTATACTAGATAATAGAGTATCTAGTATTTCTATAGCAAAAGAACTTTAATTTCAAGTACTATAATAAGAAGACCCTAATATTATATTTACCTAAGTAGATAATAAGGATTATATAATCCGCTTCGGGAAAGGAATAGTAAGTATTAAAAATACTGCTATTGTTAGTATACTAGTAGATACAATTATCTTCTATATTATTATAGCTAATACCCCCTTTCTTTACTATATCCAGGATATAGATAAGATAAATATACAGTTTGATAACCTATATAATATCTTTATATAAGAAGATAATATTATCTCTATCGTCCGGAAATAGGGATATCCTTAGATACTTCTAAAGAAAGAGGAAGCAATTATATAAATATATATAACAGAAAAAGAGCTGAAGTAGCTATATCGATATTTCGGATATCTATCTATATATAAACTGTTACTACTACTAGAGAAAGTAGAGCAAGAAGATATTAATATATATATATTTGAATACCTTACCAAGTACTACAAGTACTACTAGTTATATACCAAGTTACTAGGTAGGTTCAAATTTACGATCAAGGACGATATCGATTTCAACTATACTAGTATCATCGATATTATATATCTAGGAGATATACTAGTATTTTACTTTGTAGATAAAGCAACAGTATTTAATATAGTATATTTCTTAAAGAATATCTCAGCGAAAACCATATAGAATACTATATATATATACTGGATTGATATATACTAGGGACTACTAGATTATATTATATATAATATAGGAACCAACTTTATATCTAATAAATTCCGGCAAAATATATATACTATAGGCTCTAAGATAAAAGAGGTACTAGTCGAAGTATATAATAGTATAAGTAAGGTCGAATATTATTATATTCCTCTTTGACGAGTATACAAGATCTTAAGTAAAGAGTTACAGAACAAATAGATTTTCCGAGATAATATATTATAAATAGCTATTAAAGTAATCAACAATATAGTAGATCTGAACAAACTAATATCTATTCTCTTAGTCTTCGGTATCTATCTCTGGCTCAATCATCAATCAGTCTTATTACTATCTATATATATATAAACAGATATAATCGATAAAGTAATAATAGAAGTCAGGAAATATAATACTTAATAGTAGGTAAAAGATATACTAGAAGTTAGGAATAGTTTACAAATCTCTAATCTAATTAATTTCCTCCTCTAATCAGATATATATATTTACAAGGAAAAGAAAAGATAGATAGGACTATTCAAACTTATCAATATAGAAAAAGAGAATAGAATCGTATAGATACTAGTAGGTCCGATCTGCTTTAGAATAATATCTATTAAACCCTTCTATTTAGAAGAGCTTCTAGAATACCAAATTGAAACCGAACTCCTTCTCGCTCAGTATAATCACAAAAAGAATAATATAGTAGCTTCCTAGAAACTGATTCTATAAGTTATTATCCTATTCTGATATACGGAAGTATTCTTAACAAAGAAGGAGTAAAGTGATTATAATCTAGTATAATAACTATATATATAAGATACTATTACTATAATAGAAGTATTCTTCGAACTCTCTCAATAGATAGAAATTGATAATTTGATTATCTATAAAGTATTCGAAATAGTATAATATGATCTAGCTATATATAAAGGATATATCTTCAATACTAAATTAGTTAATAAGGTAAAGAGCAAAATAATATCAGCTTTGTATAAGAAGAGTAGGTTTGTAGTACAAGGATATAATAACTAAGGCAAAGAGAGTATCTTTATATAAGTACCTATAGTATAGAGATCAAATCAATATCTACTAGAAGTATTAGTTTCTATATTCTAAGTATAAAAGATAAAAGTAAGTATATATAATATTATATAAGTATATCTATAATCGACTACCAAATTAGTCTATACGATTATTGCTAGGTTACCAAGACAGATCGAATACTAGTACTTTAAAGAAATAATAATGATTATCCGCAAACTTCTATATAATATAACAGAAGCAGATATATATTGGTAGGTTATATACTATATATACTACTATAAGAAGCTCGATATAGAAATATCTTTATACGATCTATACCTCTTAATTACTATTATACAAAATATATTTATAGTAGTTGCTCTACAAACCGATAATATATTTATCCTAGGAAATAAAGTATTCTATAATAAGGAAATACAAAAGTTAAAAAAAACTAGTTTTCTTGCAAAGTTAGTAAAAGTACTTATATCTATAAGCTTCCTAACCTTCAATAGATACTACCTAATTCAAGAAAGTAACAAATTATTGATTATATAGAAGGGATAAAGCTAGAAAATCAAGATAATTAAATTAGTATCTAAATAGTATACAAATAACTACTATAAACAATATACTAGAAGTATTTATCTCTTAAATATATATTAACCAGAAGCTAGCTTCGACTTTTCGGTTATAGCTCAATATCAGGAACCTATAGATAACAATATATAAGTACTTAATAAGTATCTCCAATAGCAAATAGATAACCCAGAAAGAGAACTATACTATATACTTCTGAATCTGAACTATACTAAGCTCTTTGTATATATTGATAGCTTGTTTGCTAATAATAAGAACCTTAGCTTACAAATAAAATTCGTTATTTTTATAGCAACCGAAGAGTATATAACTGAAGTATTTAAGATAAAAGATAACCTTGTATATTAGAACAGTACTAAGAACAAATATATTACTAGAAATATCCTTATTTCCGAGATCTATATAATAATCGCTAATATCGATATAACTATTATTATAAGCTAAATACTTGGTATAATCCTAAAGTAGCTATATCTACCAATATTACCAACTATAGTATATACCGATTTATATAGTTTATATAACTACCTAGTCAAGCTTGGAATAACTAAAGAGAAGTATTTAATAATCGATATTATAGTATTACAATAATCATACAAATAGCAAGAACTAACTGAAGTATAATAGATCAAAGAAGATAATAATCTAGTTGATATTATAACAAAAGCAACTCCAAATAAAGTACTCAAGAAGATACTAAACAATAACAAACTTACTATATATATAGAAAGATAGATAGTCCGAAAAGAGAAGTAGTATCGGAGAAAGAGGATTCTTTATATTTTTCCTTATTTCTTTGAATTCATTCATTTTTAGTTAGGATAATACCGGAGATTTTAAAGTTTAAGTTTCCGTTTCCATAGTAATACTATATAAAATCGATATTTTTAAAAACACTCTTGGAGATAGATATAAACAACGAAGGATATACAAAAAGAAAGAATGGAATTTTAAGAATCGATACTCGATATATACTATATATAAAGGAGCTAAAAAGATAAGAATATATAAAGAGTTTCTTAGTTTTATAGCGAAAGTAACTATTATTTCAACAATTTTGGGTATAACTAGTTATAGGCAAAATAGAAGAGTAGAAAGAATCGAAAATAAGTTTATAGTTAAAACCTACTTACCTAAGTAATATATTATATATATATATAATATATATAAACCGAAAAAGAAAAAGTTGCTAATATCGGAATATCGGTACTTCGGCCAGATAATAACTATATAGATTATTATACCTCAGATATAAAGTATACTCTATCAAAATAATTATATATATTTTAGATCGCTGTATACCTACCTATATATCTATATATATCGAAGCTAGAATACCGAAGAGTATTAAAAGGAGCTTCGGAATATATTTATTATATACTATAAATAAGCTATTATATAGCTAGTTAGTTGTAGAAGGATAAAACGATTTTATCTATTGATATAAGCTAACTATTATATACTTAGCCTAATATCCCAGGTAAATATCGGTATAAGTTTATATAACTTTATTGGATCTTCCTCCTTTTAAGTATATTACTTTTATTAGAAGGTCTAACCAATATATATAGACGATATCGCGCTAGCAACTAGTTTAACTAGTTTTAAAAAGAACTATAAAATTTTGAAAAGAGAAACTATTAAACTATATACTCTAAGAGAAACAAGTAGTATTAAGTTTGATTTAGCTAAAACCGAACTAATTCATTTTTTCGGGGATAAACAAGTTATTACTAAGACTAATTCGGTCAAATTACCAAATAATCAGTCAATACAATCTTCAAAAGTAGTGAAATAACTAGGAATCTAGTTTGACAATATTTTATATTTTAATAAATATATTTCAACTAGAATTAGCTAAACTAAATCAGCTTTCTTAAGAGCTAATTGGTTAGCTAATACAGAAAATAGACTTTCACCTTATACTATATATCAGCTATACCTTGCTTATATCACTAGTATCTTAGACTACGAATCCTCTATATAGTGAAAAGAATAAGTTAAATTTAAAAGTTAATTCTAATACTTACAAAATTTGGTATTACGGAGAATACTAAGAATATTCAGAACTAGTCTAATAGTCTCTATAGAGGTAGAAACTGCTTTAGTACTTCCCCAAACTTACTTAAATACTACTAGTTGCTAATATATATTCCGAGCTCTCAAAATAGTAGAAAACCATCTAATTTTCAAAGAAATCTAGGCTAAACCGAAGGCTAATTGCTATTTTCAAGACTATTTAGTACCTACCCAAAAGGAAATTGCCAAAATAACCCAAATTAAGCGAATTAGATACTTAATATACCTGCTAGTCCAGTTTCAGTATTTAGAATTGATTAGTTCTTTCAAATTTCCACCCTAAACTACTACCTTTTATACGATCGAAATTAGTAAACTATCTAAGGAACTAGAAGCTGAAAATTATAAAAACTCGACTATTTTGCTAGCCCCGAACTAGTACTTAGTCTATATTAATAGTTCTGAACTAGTAGATCAAAAAGAGATCGGAATCGATCTAGCTTTTTTCAACTCCAACCAGGAGCTAATCCAGAGGTCTAACTGGAATATTAGGACTAGTTAGCTAATCTATAACAACGAATTAGCCGGAATAGCCAAAGGGATCAAGCTTATAAGTAAAATAGCTCAAAAAGATCAAGAATTCACTATTTTCTCAGATAATCAAACTATATTATAAAGGTTAAAATCACTTAGTGATAAACCAGGGCAAAATCAAGTAGTACTAGTATATAAAGCTAACCGAGAAATAGTTAGAAGAGGAGCTAAAATCAAATTAGCTTAGGTTCTAGGTTATTTCGAGGTACTAGGCAACGAAAAAGCAGATCTACTAGCCAAATCGGGGACTAAAATGGATCCAGTAACCCAAACAACTAGTCTCAACTACTTGAGAGCTCAAATTAAACAAATTAAAAATCAGAAGTAATCAGAATCTCTTTTAAAAACTTTGGAAACTATATCGGAAGCTAGCCTACTTAGCTCGACTAGTTATTTAAGAATTTTTAAACCCACTTCTCGAAATCGTATCCAAATCCCAAATTCGACTAAAAGAGCTACTACTAGTATCTTCTTCTAATTGAAAATCAGATATAGTTATTTAAAATCATATTTATATTTATTAGGATATACTAGTAATAATAAATATATTTGTGGAGCTAAAGAGACTTCTAAACACTTATTTTTAAGTTGTTCTCTTTTTAGTCTAGCTCAGATCAAGCTAAAAGATAAATTAGCTACAAATTACTTATTACTTCTACTTCTTCTTGATATTACCCCCGGAATCGAAGCTAGCATCGCTTATTTAAGCGAGATAAAAATTTGTATCCGAAAATATCATTTAGCTCGAAAGCTAGTTGATGATTAGTTTGGATATTTAAATTAGAATGATTTTATTTTCATTTTTATCAAATTGATATTTTCATTATTTTAGTTATTTTTATTTACTAGAACTAGTTCCTTACTATCTCTTGATACTATATAGCTTAAAAATGTATTTAAACACTATTTATATTTAGCTATCAGTAGCCTTTAGCTACTAGCCGACCTACTATAGTCTTAGACTCAAAAAGGTTGTTAAAATGATAAATCAATCAATTAATCAACTAATTATATTAATCCTAGAATCTATTTTCATTCCCGATTTAACTAGTAAATCTGCTTTTTCGTTATCTAGTATTTCAAAATAGCTAGAAATCTAAATTAATTTGATTTTAGCTTCTTTTTCAACTATTTCTCAATTAGCTTTATAATCTAGTACTATTTGGTTTTGTTTAGATTTATTACTAAATAATTTTAATCTTTGTAAAACAATTTGATTATCTAAGAAAATAATAAATTCTTAATCTTTTTAAGTTATTTCGTTTACTAACTTAATTCTTTTTACTATTCTGATTAGTTTATTATTATAAACTAACTAACTGATCTCAATATTCTAATTAGATTCTTGGATTAGTTCCTAATTAGAATTAAAAAGAGCTAAATTGATTCCGATTTCTTTTTGATCTATTAGTTCTAATCTATCTATATAGATTAAATACTGATTCGGGACTAATAAAATAATCAAGTTTTTTTATAATTTTCAACTTCTAATTCTTTAAATAACTTACTAATTTCAACCGAATAAGAAATAATTATCTAAAATAGAAATTTAAAAGAACTAATTGATTCCAAATATTAAAAGTAAATTAGTAGATATATTAAGTATCTAATTTACTTTATTTAAGTTATTTTGACTAGTTCTTTTTAAGTTGATATTGAATAGTCCTAGAACTAATTATTAGCTTTCGATTTAAACTAAATTTCTTTGAAAATTAGATAATTTTCAACTATTTTGAGAATTCTGAATATATATTGATAACTAGCAATATTTAAATAAGTTTAGAAAGAATATTAATATAGTTTCTACTTTTATAGGAATTATTAAACTAATTCTAAATATCTCAAGGATTTTCCAAAAAACCAAATTTTGTAAATATTAGAATTAAGTTTTAAATTTAGCTTATTATTTCTATTATATAAGGAATCTATAATCTAAAATCCTGATAATATAAGTAATATATAATTAGTATATTGCAAAGATTGAAAATCTATTTTCAATATTAATTAGTCGATTAGTTCTTAAAAAAGCTGATTTAACTTAACTAATTCTAATTAAGATATATTGGTTGAAACTTAAAATATTATCAAATTAGATATCTAGTTATTTTACTACTTTTGAAGATTATATTGACTAATTATTCGGTAAATTAACCGAATTAGTCTTAATAATTTCTTATTTATTTTTGAAAAAATAAATTAATTCTATTTTTACTAAATCGAATTCAAGATTACTAGTTTCTCTCAAGATATATAACTTACTAGTTTCTCTTTCTAGGATTTTATAGTTCTTTTTGAAATTAGTTAAATTAGTAACTAGTACAATATTATCTATATATAATTAGATTAAAGTAGAAATTGATAG
This sequence comes from Rutstroemia sp. NJR-2017a BVV2, assembly GCA_002946415.1. Taxonomy (NCBI): domain Eukaryota; kingdom Fungi; phylum Ascomycota; class Leotiomycetes; order Helotiales; family Rutstroemiaceae; genus Rutstroemia; species Rutstroemia sp. NJR-2017a BVV2. The sequence goes on along the minus strand of NJPS01000013.1, from coordinate 1,826,916 downwards.
AAAAAGCTTTTTAATATAAATTAAAAAAAGAATTAATAAGATTAGACTATTCTAGAAAATATTAGTTAAAATAAACTAGAATTGTTTGATTTAGTTATCAAAACTTAAGTAAAATAGTTAATATTCCAAAAAGTAACTAACCTAAATAATTAAACTAATTAATAATTTTAATTTTTTTAAAATAACTAATAATTGGTTTTTTTGAGATATAGTTGAAAGCTCCTTTAATATCCAAAAATAAAACCGATATTTTATATCTTTTTAAATAATTTTCTTGAATCTTATTTATTAGTAGTAATCTAATATCGATAACTGATTTTTAAGTCTTCTACCAATTTGGGAATTATATAATAAGTTAATTATTTCGGCTAAATAACTTAGTCTTTTTACTAATATATTCTTATTTATTTTATCTAAATAGTTGAAAAGTAAAATCACTTTATAAATTTTTGAAACCGAATAATCAGATTTAACTAGTTTTTTGAAAATAGCTCTAATTATTTATCTCCAATATTAGAGATAATATCTAAGATCGATTAAATAAACAAAAACCTTTATAAAATATCTCAGAAATAGCTAAATAAACTTTATTAATAATTTCTTAAATAGTTCTATTACATCCTAATATTTTCTCTTTGATTTTAATTAAATAAACTAGTACTAATTCAGTATTAGCTAGTTTAAATCAACTCTAATTTATTGCTTTATACTTTTCCTAATTAGAACTAATCGAACTAGAAAGTTGAGAAAAGAGAGTAATTCTCAAAATAGTTTCTTTTTCTTTAAAAATAATTTTACTTAGAATAGTTGGAAGAGATCGATTAAAGAAAGATTTAATATAGTTAAATATTTTAAATATTGATTTAGAATTATTATTTTCAAGAAAAGTATTTCAATAATCCTTTTTAGTTAGTTTTATCTTTAAAAAATACTAATTCCGAACTAATCAGTATTATTTTTAATAAAAACTTTAACTAGTTTAGCTATTTTGAATTTTTAATTTTCTCTAAACTAGTATTATCGATTTTCTTAAACTTTTTAGCTTAGGAGTTTACCAAGATTTAGTTTTTAAATTAGATTTAGTTTTTGGAATAGCTTTACTAATTACTAGTTAAACTAGTAATAATAGTTCCGAACTAATCAATTTTAGATAATTTTATACTATCTTATCTAATTTCAGATCTAGCTAAGTAAAATCAGAAAGAGAACTAGTTAGAATAATCGATTCTTTTATAATTTTAATTAAGTAATCTGAAAAAAGTTTCTAATCTATTAATTTAGTATTAAAATAAATACTAGTTAATTTTTATCTATTTAGAGATATTAGTTCTTTTTTCTCTTTTAAAGTAAATAAAATCGATAAATAATTAGATCCTAAGTTAGCTAATATTTGCTAGTTATTAATATATCTAGCTAATATTTATATAACTAATATAAGATCTAAAACTGATTCGCTAGCTCTTCTAAAAATATAATAGTTCTAGATTTATTAATTAATTTCAAGTTTTGCTTCTTAATCTATTAAACTAGTTTAGTACTAGTTTAACTATTTCGACTATTCGGGTTTTATTAAGAATAATAGAAATTTAAATCATCTAAAATAAATAAATTAGTCGAAATAATTCTAGATAGTAAACTCCTTTTCATTATTTTAATTAAAGTTCCTTCGATTTAGTTAATTTTGTTATAAATATTAATTAGTTCGAGTATATTATTTTCTTTGGTTACTAATAGAATTAGTAAGTTAAGATTGATACTCGAAGAAGCTAGTATAATATTAGGTATATAAATCTTCGAAATATAAATAAATATTCGAGATCTAAATTCTATAATAATTGAAAGAATTTAATTAAAACTACTATAAGAAATCGATTAACTATTTGAGTAATCTGGATTTTTATTTATAATCTAAGGTTTTTAGATTAATAATAAATCGATTTTTAGTTTAATAGCTAATTATAATACTAATTTAGTTATAACTAAATTTTGATTTAAATTTATTTAGAGAATTTAAGTATTTGTATTAATTATAAATCAGCTTCTTTAATAACTTTATATATTTTATATTCTTTAGAAGTGGAAATATAATTATTTTTGTAATTAGTATATTTTGATACTGAATAGAGATATTTTTGGCTATTTTAGTTACAAATCGAGTAATAATATTAGCTAGTAATATAAAGTTTACTATAGAGATTATATTTAGTCTCTTTTTGATAAAATTTGGTTAAATATCTAAATCCTTAGTATTTAGTATATTAAATAGATCTAGAAATAATAAAAAGCTTTTTAGTTTTAATACTAATTCTAATTATCTAAACCCGGTTTTTTATATATCTCTCAACTTCTACTTTAGTAACAAATAATATTACTACTGATTTTTCTTATTTAATAACTCGATTTTCTATTAAAGATAGTTAATATAATATACTAATTAGTTTTAAATTTAGATTAGAATTAAAAATCTTTAATTTATCTAATACTAGTTCTATTCTATAAAGTATATTGAAATCCTGAATTGGGATATTATAGAATATTATTTTATATCAATATTCATCTTTTAAATATAATTTAAAAATAATTAAATATTCCTAAATAGCTCTTTTCTTAAATAGAAAATCGGAAATAAAAGAAGTAATTATAGTAATTACTAAATTCTTCTTATTACTAATAATAGTAATTAAAGAGATTATTGATCTTTTAATATTTTTATCTAAGAAGGTTTTATTAATAATATTTTGTAGAACTAATACTAAAAAAGAGATATCGAGATCCCGAATCAAAATTAGTTGATTTTGGATTTTAGCTTTTTTAATAATTTTATTAATACTAATCCAGTTTTTAGAATTACTATTATTATCTACTAATACTATTAAGATAAAAAAGGATTTAGTAAATAAATAATTGATTCTATATATAGATTTGTTTGGATTATATATATAAAGTATTAATTTATTAAAATAGAATTAAAATAGATTTATAATATTTATCTATACTTTTCTAGAAGATATCTTCTTTTGGAGATTTTATTTAGAATCAAAAACTTTTCTTTATATTCTTCTATTTATTTGCTTTCTAAATCTATTTAATATCTCTATTACTAATTACTTAATATCTTATTATAGATCGATATATATATCTATTCTCTTAAGCTATATAGATAATATTATTATTGTTATTATTATATATTATATTCTATAGTTTATATACTATTTTATATTATTTTGCTAGATCTCTTCTATATAATAAAGCTATTTATATCTTATAAACTTTACTATATCTTAATTTTTAGTTAGATAATATAAAATATAGTATTTCCAATTTACTAATTAAAATATCTTTATATAATCTTTCTTTTTAATATATAGTTTGTAACTATATAAAGAATCGATTTGAGATATATCAGATATACTAGATTAAAATCGAGAGATATTAAAGCTTTCTAGTAAAAATATTATAATCTTATATTATTATCTTTAGATCTATTTTCATAATAATATTTCTCTAGAATCTATAGAAATCTCTATATTATATCTCTTTATATATATAATAATATTTATTAGATTTTCTATAAACCTTTTATAATTATTTTCTTTTCTTTTATATTCTTTACTAGATTTAAAAAGATATTATTTAATCTATTTTTTTATATTACTACTTTTCTCAATTATTTGTAAACTTCTAGTAAGATATATTTATAAACTATATATATTATTAGATTCCAAACTCTATTTATAATATCCTAAAGATATTTTATCAATCTCTATTTATAAAAGATTTCTTTATAGATTCTATATTCTATTATAGATTTATAAAAACTAGTTCTATTTAGAAACTTACTAAATATAAATTATCTATTAAGTTCTATATCCTATTATAAATTCGAAAAAGCTAATATTACTTTGAATTCGTTATTTATATCTTCGATTATTAGATAGTTTTCATTTCTATTTTGCTAGTAATTCTCTATTTCAGACTTATTATAAATACTTTAGTAATACTTAACTATATATATCTTTGTTTCTAATACTATTTCTAATTAGTATATAATTATTATCTAGTTCTAGTAACTTTATTTAGTTCTTCGATAACAAGATCGAAGATTTATAGAATATATTATATATAGATAAGAGTTATTATATCTCGAGATTAATTAATATTATATAGAAATCGATATTATAATATAGAATTTTATATTAAAATATTAATAAATAAAAAATTAAACTAAATAAAGAAATTATTAACTAAATAACTAAATAATAAATTATTATTTAAACTAAATATAAAACTTTAAATATTAAGAAAATATATTTTGTTTATATAGATTTGTTTCTATTAAATTAATTAATTTAATACTAATTTAATACTAAGTTAACTAAACTAGATTGAGTTAGTTATCTAATTATTTATTTAAAGTTCTTTTATTATCTTGATAAATATCTAAGTTTATAATTCTCAGAATTATATATTGTAACACTTCTAGCTAATTATAATATACTTCTATATAACTCCGAAGATAATTATTCGTAATATATATCTTCTCGCTTCTATTAGTATAAAGCGAATTTTTCCTCTTTCAATTTCATTTTCAAAACCTCTCCGTACATCATGCCGTGCAAGTATCCATCCCCAAGAAGATTATATTTCCCATCTCCGCAAGGCCTCAGCACATGTGGCGTCTTTGCGCCATGAAAGATGCAGATCAAGTCCCCTTCTTTAGCGGCAGCTGGTGCCCACCCTAAGTTGCCGTTGACAGTTGAACAAAACCTTCTGCGCCGATTGACGACCCAAGTAGAATGTACTTCTCTCCATCTATTGTATTCGTCCTCATGAAGATATGTTCCAGGCAGAAGCCTTCGTTCTTCCAAGGCGCCAAAGTAGTGATAGCCTGTTTGATGTGGTGCCATTCCATATTGTAAAGTCCGTCTCCCATCGCGGAGATCTTCCAGGAGCTTGAGATGCTTTTTGAAAATCCACTTGAAGGACCTTGATGCAGGGCTATGGACCACTACACGATCACCGACTCGTATAACACCTGTATTGTTAGCAATGGTTCGCCAGAAGATTTCGTAGCGCTCTTCAGACATGCGACCTGTGCCTGCTGTGGCTACGTCTATGCAGTTCTCAACCCATACAATATCTCTCAAGACGGCGGGACAACTGTTGGGTGAGCTGTACTTTTGTACTGCTTCATGAGCCGCGACAAGCCCATCCAAATATTGTAGGGCCACGTTCTCGGATAGAAATGTCGAAACCATTTGCGCTCTGGTGCTTCTATCAACACCGGACTGGAGGAGTTCAGGATAACGTAAATGACGATAGTCATCCCACAGAGTGAATTGGTAATATGATATCGCTAGTCGCTCAACCTTATCGACAACGAAGCCTTTGACAAACAGCACGTTGTCATCATGTGTAGAGAGAGTAACCTGGGCGGTGCTTGCTTTGCCGGCTGCGTATGTGGTAACTGGAGCCAAGCTGGTATCCCGTCTTCCGCCATGATCCATCCAGTCTGGAGTCCATGACGGTAAGGATCCATGTTTAGAGTGGATTTTGTAGTCTCGTATACTAGCAAAGACATCCAAGTTGCTGCTCTTGGCGATACACCATTGCGTGAATTGCTTGTAAACATCCTCGGTCGGAATATTATACTTAGGATAGAGAGGCCAGTCACCACTCTCCAGATCATTGGCAAGGCCAAGGAATCCATAGATCTTATCTTTTGGGTCGGTGCACGCTCGCACATTGTGTTGCTTGACCAACTCAAGAAGAGTCTTCGTTTCGCTTTCCTTAGAACTCGAGGCCTGTAACATGCTCATTTGCCTTATCGACCAAATGGTTTCGATTGGAAATGTTACCCCTATTCTCAATTCATTTGATCGACCCATACCGATATATTGTGTGAATATTTCAATAAGGGGCTTGGAAAATTGATGAAATGTCATAGTTTTCGTACCACAGACCAACACTGCTCTCGGAGCTTTAACGTATTCCTGCAAAGTCCAAGCTCGCGTGAACCATGGCAAAGACAAGAATGAGGCGATGGCATTCCAGTCGAAATGACGAATCTCCTCGGTGCGCTTCCTATCGAGAGAGGTCAGTCGAACGTCGTGTCCCCTTTCGATTGAAGATTGAAGAGCGAGATATTTTTTTATATCTATAGAGTAATGCGCTAGGTGTTTTGAAAAGTATGAATGCAGTTGAGCTAAGGTATCTAGAGCACGATCTGTATCCTTCGACCCAGTTCCAAGCCAGATCAGGACGACTGCGGCCTTCGAATAAATGTGTTTCATCAAGGGAACTTGTGTATTATTTTCAAAAACATCGGCCTGATTGATGCAAATTGCGTCAGCCCAAAGAACACGCTCGCAACCTGGGAGGCGAAAGCGCAGAAGTGCATCGTAGAGATTAGTTGTGATGCGGATATTTTTGCCAGAGCACAGGATTGGTTTGGTGATGGTCGGGTCGCCCCATACATAAGATAATGCTTCATAATATGGATTTGATGACAGAGACACGATTTTAACATGGCAGCGAAGGGGGTCAGTTCCCTCTCCAGGCTCAAGAACTAGCACACGAATTTCATCGGGCTTTTCAAGACACTGGTATTTGTAGTTTGGCCCATCGAGATAGTGACGAATATGTGAGGGTGCTGCAAATCCAGTGAGCCCTACTAATGCTCCACCCAGTAGAATATACAGAAAAGTTCTCTTGCGTGAAGCTCCCGACTGCACATTACCCGCTGCCGACAAAGGTTTCCTCAAAACCGAACGGGTCCGGATAGATCTTGATGCTTGAGATAAATTCCAGGTAGAAGCCGTCGAGCGGAATACTGGTTGTCGTAACTTTGCTAGTGCCAAGTACCATGGAGGAGCCATCCCGCAGGGAAAGTGTGACGAATCGTACCCGATTCGCACCCGCTAGCTATATACCTCACCGCCTGGCAGAAAACTCTGTATTCAGTCGTGGCCTGAACCCCGCTTTGGGTTCAGCACCTTAGTATTTTAAGAATGGATTCCAGGTTCATCACAGAAAGTAGAAAACCAAGTAATACACCAGCAAGAGAAACTTGACTTTTAGTGCGAAGATGGTTTGCTTAATAATGAATGTCGCAATCGCGGACCGCAACTTATCTCGGCCTTAGCGTTCCCAATCCAGTATGGAGCTGCACTACCAACGCATTATTGATAGCTTGCTGCCTTTTATATTCTTGCCAGCATGTAACTCTCTATTCTAAAGGTTGCTTCTTAATTTACCCGCACGGATTACTGAAGTACGATCCTGAGTATCTAATTAGATATAAATATCTTTTTTTTTGTTTATATATTTTATAGGCGGTGAATATCTATAGAGTTTTAAATATTAACTTTATCAAAGTTATAATCAATAAATAATTTAATAAGTCAAATTAATTTAGTTCAAAAATAATTATATTATTTTAAGTAGATATAATATAATATATTTAAATAATTATATTATTTTGTATTTATATATTATATATATTTTAAATATCAATTTTATCAAAATATAATTATATTATTAAATATTTAATTATTATACTATATATTAGAAATATATAGAAAATAATATTAAATATTATAAAGATTATTTTAAAAATAATCTATATTATAATATTATTATTATTATTCTAATATCTATTATATTTTATAATTTCTTTTATTTAATTTTGTTTTTTATTAACTTTCTAATATTTATTTATTATTCTCGGTTTTTAATATTATTTTATTTTTATTATTAAATCTTTTGTAAATCTTTTTTATTATTTTGTTTTTTTCTATATTTTTATTATTTTCTTTTTTTCTATATTTTTATTATTTCTTTATTTTATTTTCTATTTTCTAAATATTTCTTTAATATTATTTATTATATAAGTTTATTTTTCTATTTTATATTTATTTGATATTATATTAATTTATCGATAAATAAATTTATTAATTATAAAATATATAATTATAGAAATTTTAAATTTAGAAACTATAAAATTAAGTTTAATAAAATATTATATTATAAAAATAAATGATAAAATCTAATATAAATAAATTGAATTAGTTAATTAAATTAAATTGTAATTTAAATTAAATAATAATATCCTATAAATTAAAAAATTAATAAATACAAATTTATAATTATTAGTTTAATTGATTGATTGATTGATTGATTGATTGATTAAATATAAATAATTACAAAATGATTTTTAAATAGAAAATAATTAATTAACTTTATTATTTTAAATTTCTCTTTTTATAATATAATTATAAATTTAATTTAATAAAACTTTTTCATTATATAAAATTATTATTATTTATAAATATCTTTATTTATTTTATTTACTTTTTATATAATTATTATATCAAATTAATTTTATTATTCTATTTATTTAAAATTATTATATCTAAAAATATTAATAAAACCAAATTAATTATTAATCAAACTAATTAATATAATATTTCTAATTTCGGCGAATTTATTTAATTAATAATATTTAAAATTCAATTGATTTTATTAAATATATAAAATAGATTAATTGATTTATTATTATTTTATTTATTTTATTTATTCTAATATAATTTATATTTAGAGAAAATGATAAATATTATATTTAATATAAATATATATTATTGAAATATATAAAAGTTATTAAAAATATTATTATAATTAATATTGATAATAATATTTCTATTATTTTAAAATAGAATAATAAAACTAATTAATTAATATTATTTATATAATTATAATTAATTATTTTTATTTGTTCTTTGAAAAAGAATATTATAAATTCAAAACCAATTATAATATTTATTATTAAATATTCAAAAAGATATATTAATAAATTAGTAATATAATAAATAATATATATATATTAGATATTTTTTTAAAAAAATAACTTTTCTGAAATTATTTTTAAAAAGATAATTATTATAAATTATAAAATTCAAGAATTTTAAACTTAATTATTAATATATAATAATATAATTTTAGATAGAAAATAAAATATTAAAGTAGATTAATAGATAAATTAATAGATAAATCTATTAATCTCTTTAATAAAAAATAAAAATCTATATAAATAAAATATATTTTCTTAATATATAGAACTTTATATTTAGTAATATTTATTATTTATTTATTTAATATTATAAATCGATTATTATATAATTGTTTTTAGTAATAAATCTATAATAATATTATTAGTTAGTTATAATTAATAATATTTAAGATTTTAATTACTTTTATATAATTTAAAAGATAAATATTTATAATATTTTAAATATCTTTATTACTTTATATATTAAATCGAAATATCAGATTTTATTTTAATTATTTATTTATTAATAACTTCTACTAATCGAATTTATATTTAAGATAATAATAATAATATAGATATATAAAATATAGATTAGAATAATAAAAAAAGAAGATATTATATTATCTAGATAAAATTCTGAAAAGAAAAAATCAATAAAAAATCTATTAATTGAATTAATTTCAAAACTAGTTTCTAAATTAATATCAATATAATTTATTTATATAAATATATCAAAACCTATAAATTTGATAATTATTTATAATTCTAAAAGTTATTAAAAATAGTATTTTTAATAAATTCTATAGAAATTATAAAGAATTCGAAATCTTTCTATTATAATTCGGAATATATTATCGATTTATTTTTGATAAATTTATAATCAAAAAAAACTATAAATTTATAAATATTATTATATTTCCAAAAAGAAATATTAAAATAAATCAAATTATTTCTTTCTAACCATTTTAAGAAAAATCAGAATTTAAAAATAATAATAATTATTATTATAATTATATTTAGTAATTTCGAAAAATTCCGAAATAAAATTGGATAATATTTAAAAATACTAATATTATTTAAATTATTAAAAATAGTTATTTAACTTTTAATAAATTAAATTAATAATAAATTATATTACTAAATTCCAAAAATATAGAAATATTGATTGATTAATTGATTAATTGATTTATTATTTTAACAATCTTTTTCAATCTAAGATTATAATAAATCGATTAGTAACTAAAAGCTATTAATAGCTAAATATAAATAATGTTTAAATATATTTTTAAGCTAAATAATATCAAAAGATAGTGAGGAACTAGTTCTAATAAATGAAAATAATTAAAATAATGAAAATATCAATTTGATAAAAATGAAAATAAAATTATTCTAATTTAAATATCCAATCTAATCTTTAACTAGCTTTTGAGCTAGATAATATTTTCAGATATAAATTTTTATCTCGCTTAAATCAGCGATACTAGCTTCGATTCCAGAAATAATATTAAAAAGAAGTAAAAATAATAAATAATTTATAGCTAATTTATCTTTTAGCTTATTCCAAGCTAGACTAAAAAGGGAATAACTTAAAAGTAAGTATTCAGAAATCTCTTTTATCTTATAAATATATTTATTAATACTAGTATATTCTAATAAATATAAATATAATTTTAAATAACTATATCTGATTTTCAATTAGAAGAAAGTACTAATAGTAGCTTTTTTAGTTGAATTTGGGATTTGGATATAATTTCGAGAAATAAGTTTAAAATTTTTTAAATAACTAATCGAGCTAAACAAACTAGTTTCCAATATAGTTTCCAAAGTTTTTAAAAGAGATTCTAATTATTTCTGATTTTTAGTTTATTTAATTTAAGCTCCCAAATAGTTGAGATTAGTTATTTGAATTATCGATTCTATTTTAATTCTCGATTTAGCTAGTAGATCTGCTTTTTCGCTATCTAGTATCTCGAAATAATTTGGAATTTAAGCTAATTTGATTTTAGTTCTTTTTCTAACTATTTCTCGACTAATTCTGTATACTAATATTATTTAATTTTGCTCTAATTTATTATTAAGTAATTTTAATCTTTGTAAAACAACTTGATTATCCGAGAAAATAATAAATTCTTAATTTTTTTGAACTATTTTATTTACTAATTTAATTCCTTTAACTATTCTGGTTAGTTCGCTATTATAAACTAGCTAACTAGTTCTAATATTCTAATTAGATTCCTAGATTAGCTTCTAGTTGAAATTAAAAAAAACTAAATCAATTCTAATTCTTTTTTGATTTATTAGTTCTAATTTATTAATATAAACTAAATATTGATTCGAAGTTAGTAAAATAGTTAAGTTTTTATAATTTTCAGTTTCTAACTTTTTAGATAGTTTACTAATTTCGACTAAATAAGAAATAATAGCTTAAGATAGAAATTTGAATAAACTAATTAATTCTAAATATTGAAACTAAACTAAGAAATATATTAAATATCTAATTTGCTTAATTTAAGTTATTTTGGTTATTTCCTTTTAGATAAATACTAAATAGTTTTGAAAATAATAATTAGTTTTCGATTTAGTTTAGATTTCTTTGAAAATTAAATGATTTTCAGTTATTTTGAGAGTTCAAAATATATATTGATAATTAGTAGTATTTAAACAAGTTTGAGAGAATACTAAAATAGTTTTTATTTTTATAAGAATTATTAAGTTAATTCTGAATATCTTAAGGATTTTTCGAAATATCAAATTTTATAAATATTGAAATTGATTTTTAAATTTAACTTATTTTTTCTATTATATAGAGAACTTATAATCTAAGATACTAGTAATATAAATAATATATAACTAATATATAGTATAGAGTGAAAATCTATTTTCTATATTAGCTAGTTAATTAGTTCTCAAAAAAGTTGATTTAATTTAACTAATTCTAGTTGAAATATATTTATTGAAATATAAAGTATTATTAAATTAGATCTCTAACTACTTCACTACTTTTAAGAATTATATTAATTAATTATTCGGTAATTTAACCGAATTAGTTCTAATAGTAACTTGTTTATTCCCGAAAAAATAAATTAATTCGGTTTTAGCTAAATCAAATTTGATACTATTTACTTTTCCTAAGATATATAACTTACTAGCTTCTCTTTCCAAAATTTTGTAGTTTTTTTTAAAGCTAGTGAAACTAGTTGCTAGCGTGATATCGTCTATATATAACTAGATTAAGATAGAAATCAATGGAAATAGCTTTTTTATATAAATTAAAAAAAGAATTGATAAAATTGGATTACTCTAGAAAATTATAATTGAAATAGATTGAAAATCTTTTAATTATTTATCAAAATTTAAGCGAAGTAGCTAATACTCCAAAAAGTAACTAATCCAAATAATAAAACTAATTAGAAGTTTTGATCTTTTTAAAATAACTAAAAATTGATTTTTTGAAATATAATCGAAAGCTCTTTTAATATTCAAAAATAAAATCGATATTTTATAATCTTTTAAATAATTTTCTTGAACTTTATTTATTAGTAATAACTCGATATTAATAACTAATTTTTTAAGTTTTCTACTAATTTAGAAGTTATATAATAAATTAGTAGTTTTAGCTAAATAATCTAATCTTTTTACTAGTATTCTTTCGCTAATTTTATCTAAATAGTTCAAAAGTGAAATTACTTTATAAGTTTTTAGAATTGAATAATCAAGTTTAGCTGGTTTTTTAAAAATAGCTCTAATTACTTATTTCTAGTACTAGAAGTAATAATTAAGATTGATTAGATAAATAAAGATCTTATAAAATATCTCTGAAATAACTAAATAAGTTTTATTAATAATTTCTTAAATAATTCTATTTGGACTTAGAGTTTTCCTTTTGATTTTAATTAAGTAAGTTAATATTAGTTCGAAGTTAGCAAACTTAGGCTAGTTTCAATCAATTATTTTATAGTCTTCCCAATTTGGACTAGTCGAGCTAAATAGTTAGAGAAAGAAAATAGATTTCAAAATAGCTTCTTTCTTTTTAAAATTAGTTTTATTTAAAATTACTAGAAGAAATCGGTTCGAATAGAATTTGATATAGCTAAAAGTTTTAAATATTAATTTGGAATTATTATTTTTAGGAAAAGTATTTCAATAATTCTTTTTAGCTAGTTTTATTTTTAAAAAATACTGATTCCGAACTAATCGATACTATTCTTAATAAAAACCTTAACTAATTTAGCTATTTTGGATTTTAATTTTCTCTAAGTTAGTAATATCAATTTCCTTAATTCTTTTAGCTTTAGAATCTATCAAGATTTAGTTTTTAGACTAGATTTAATTTTGAGAATAGCTTTGTTAGTTACTAACTAAACTAATAAAGATAGTTCCGAACTAATCAATTCCAGATAATTTTATATAATCTTATCTAATTTCAAATCTAGCTAAATGAAATTAAAGAAGGAACTAGCTAGAATAATTAATTCTTTTATAATTTTGATTAAATAGTTTGAAAATAGCTTCTAATCTACTAATTTGATATTAAAATAAGTACTAGCTATTTTTAGTCTATTTGAAGATACTAACTTTTTTTTTCCTTTCAAAGTAAATAAAATTAGTAAATAATTAGATCCTAAATCAATTAGTATTTATTAGTTATCAATATATCTAACTAATATATATATAACTAATATAAGATTTAAAACTGATTCGCTAATATTTCTGAAAAATATAATAATCCCGAGTTTATTAATTAGTTCTAAGTTTTGCTTTTCTATCTAACTAATTAGTTTAGTATTAGTTTAACTACTTCGGTTATTTAAGTTCTATCCAGAATAGTAAAAATTAAAATTACCCAAAATTATTGAATTAGCCGAAATAATTCTAAATAGTAAACTCCTTTCTACTATTTTAATCGAAATTTCTTTAATTTGATTATTTTCATTATAAAGATTAATTAGCTCGAAAGTATTATTTTTTTTAACTATTAATAAGATTAATAGATCAGAATCTAGATTCGAAGAAACTAGTATAATACTAGATTTATAGATCTTCAAGATATAAATAAATATTCGAAATCTAAATCCTAAAGCAATCGAAAAGATTTGATTAAAGCTATTATAAGAAATTAATCGATTATTTAAATAATCTAGATTTTTAGTTATAATTCAAGGTTTTTGAACTAAAATTAAATCGATTTTTAACTTAATAACTAGCTATAATACTAATTTAGTTATAACTAAGTTTTGATTAAAATTTATTTAGATAATCTAAATACTAATACTATTTATAAACTAGTTTCTTTAATAACTTTATAAATTTCATACTCTTTTGAAATAGAAATATAATTATTTTTATAATTAGTATATTTTGAAGTTAAATAGAGATATTTCTAACTATTTTGTTTATAAATTGAATAATAATACTATTATATAATATAAAATTCGCTATAGAAACTATATTTAATCTCTTTTCGACAAAATTTTGTCAAATATCCAAATCCTTAATATTTAATATACTAGATAGATCTAGAAGTAATTAGAAGTTTTTCAGTTTTAATACTAATTCCAATTATTCAAATCTGATTTCTAATATATCTTTTAATTTCTGTTTTAGTAACAAAAAATATTACTACTAATCTACCTTACTTAATAACTTGATTTTCTACTAAGGATAACTAATAAAAGATACTAATAGATTTTAAATTTAAATTAGAATTAAAAATCTTTAATTTATCCAAAACTAACTTTATTCTATAAAGTATATTGAAGTCCAAAATAGAAATTCTATAGAAAACTATTTTATATCAAGATTTATCTTTAATTATTAATTTAAAAGTAATTAAATATTCCCAAATAGCTTTTTTTTCAATTAGAAAATTAGAAGTAAAAAGATTAATACTAATAACTACTAGATTCTTCTTATTACTAATACTAGTAATAAAAGAGATTACTAGTTTTTTAATACTTTTATCTAAGAAAACCTTATTAATAATATTTCGAAGTACTAATACTGAAAAGAGAGTTTCAGAATCTCGAATTAGAATTAATCGATTTTGAATTTTAATATTTTTCAAGGCTATTTTGATTATAATCCAGTTTCCAAAGGTATTATTAGTATCTACTAATATTACTAAAGCAAAAGTAGGTCTAGAGGATGAATTAGCTACCGAAGTAGCTAGAATAGTATCAGAAATAGTTAAGTTAGTTGAATTAATCTAAATAGAAGGATTTTTAAAAATCCAGATATTAGTATTATTAGCAGCGCTAGTTGCTTTGGTCTTAGCTTCGATTTTTCGAGTAATATATTCCAGATTATTAACTTAAGAAACTAGTTAATTTATAACCTTTTATAGCTTTCTTGATTCGATATATTCTCTAAATATCTCGATTAAATTGAGGATTTGAGATTGCTTTTTATATGATTTTATAGCTAAATATACTTCTTTTAATAAGTTATATACTTGGAGGATTTTAATACTAACCAGATCCGGAGTAGTATCAATAATAGGTTCAATAATAGAGAATCGGATAATTTTGTTTGATCGAGAAGAGATAAATATATTAATCTATTTAGGAAGGCGGTAGATAGTTTTACTAAATCTAATAATAGTATTTATAATAGTATTTAATAGATCTAAACTAAAAATCAAGTTAAAGCTAGATATATCCAAATTTAAGTTGAAAATCGAGATATTTGGTAGAGAAGGATTATTATCTATATCGATATCTTTATTAATAGGAAGTGAAGATCGAATAGTAAAGCTACTAACAGATCCGGAGATATATTGATAGGTTGGAGTTGAAAGGGGTTCGATTTGGATAGGATTTTGAGAGATTTCAACTCCCAAATCCGCTATTTTAACCGCGACAACGATATCTCGATAACTAGTAAATATATTGCTAAGCGAGCTAGCAGATTCGATCCGCAGAAGTATATATAGTCGGATTTAATATCAGTATTAATGTTTTTAGATTCGGTATCGTTTTTTCGAGTGTTTTTTCTTCTATTATCAAAGAATGATTCTTGATTTAGATTTGGAAAATATATAGAAACTAATTAAAAATCCGAATTATCTACAAAATCTAGAGGAATTTTATTAAAGAAACTTTTAGTTTCTAATTAAATAATTAACTCGGAATTATTTATTGGAAAAAGTTCGAAAATCGAAAAATTAACTTCAAAAAAACTAGATTTTAGAAACATCTATTTAATATATTTAATATATTTATTTTATTTATTTTTAACTTTTTCTTCTTCTTTAACTTATCTAATTTATCTAGTAAATCCAGATTGATTTTTATTATTTTCCTTTTATATTTAGTCAGAAACTATTATTATATTCGCAAATAAAGAATTTTTATTATAGTTTCTTAGAAAATAATTCTAATCTTCTTTTTCTTACTCTTTAAATATTTATATTAATAGTCTATAAAAACTTAATTAGATAATTTAGATAATTGATTTCGAGAAACGAAATTATTAACTTTATCTCAATAAAAATATTTAATATAATAATAATTTGAAAGACTAAAAGGTATTTCAATATAATTATCAAAATAACTAGTTTTTTTATAATAAGAATAAATAACTATTTTCTATTTTAATTTTTCAATATAATTCCCAAATTCGATTTATTTATTTTTTGAATATAATCTATAGATATAATAAAATCAAAAACGAAAATTAATAAAATAAAATTAAATATCTCTAATAGATCTAGTTATTATTTATATATAATTGGAATAATATTTATCTAGAAGAGAAATAATATTATAAATTATAAAGTTTAAAAATTTTAGATTTAATTACTAATATATAATAATAGAATTTTAGATAGGAAGTAAAATTATAAAGTAGATTAATAAATAAATCTATTAATCTTTTTATAAATAAACTAATAGATAAATCTATTAATCTCTTTAATAAAGAATAAATATTTATATAAATAGAATATATTTTCTTAGTATATAAAACTTTATATTTGATAATAATTATTATTTGTTTATCTAATATTATAAATCGATTTTCTATATAACTATTTTCAATAATAAATCTATAAAAATATTATTAATTAATTGTAATTAATATTATTCGAAACTCTAATCACTTCTATATAACTCAGAAGATAAATATTTATAATAATAATTATCTTTCTTAAAAAATATTTTATTTTAATAGATATAATTATTCTAAATAAAATACAATTCGAATATTTTGATATATTTAATTAAATAAAATATAATATAATCAGTTTCAACTAATAATATCTAAAATAGAATAAAGTATTTATATAAATTTCTATTTATAAATTTTTTTAATATTGATAGAATTTTTAATATTAAAATTTTTCTTAAAACAATATATAAAAAAGTAATTTCTTTATAAATCAAAAACTGGTTTAATAAAGTAATTATAAATATTTAATTAGAAAAATCTATTATAATTTTCTAATTATTAAAAAATCAATAATCTAATTTAGATTAAATATCTATATCAATTTTATATATATTTTATTTATTTATTTATTTCTAACCTACTAATTGATATATATAGTAATAACTATAAGAAAGATCTAATCTAATTAATTATATTAGTAAAACATTTTCAGATAAAACTATTAATTATATTACTTTATATTTCTCACTTTTATATATTTATCTTGTTTTTATTCTTTATAATTATATTACTTAGTTATTTTCTGATTTTATTATTTATATTATAACTAGTTAGCAAATCTAAAATACTTGAATTATCTATTTTGGATTTATTATTTAGTTGTCTATTATATTTATTTTGGATTATCAAATAGTTTAATAAGATTTGTTTTTTTTGTTACTATTTTTTTATTTTATTTGATTAATTAATTGATTTCTTATTTTAACAACCTTTTTGAATCTAAGACTATAGTAGATTGGCTAGTAGCTAAATAGTAATATTTTAAATATATTTAAGTTTAATAGTATCGAGAGATAGTGAGAAATTAGTTCTAAATAATGTAAATAAACAAAGTAGAAAAATGAAAATTTGATAAAACTAAGGAAATTCCAATTTAATTATCTTCTAGCTTATAAGCTAAATAATATTTTCGGGTATAAATATTTATCTTGCCTAAATAAGCAATATTAACTTCGATTTCGAAGTTAGTATTAAGAAAAAGTAGAAATAATAAATAATTTGTAACTAGTTTATCTTTTAGCTTGATCCAAACTAGATTAAAAAAAGAATAATTTAAAAGTAAATATTTAGAAATCTCTTTAGTTTCACAAATATATTTATTATTACTAATATATTCTAATAAATATAAATATAATTTTAAATAACTATATCTAATTTTCAACTAATAGAAGATACTAATAATAGTTCTTTTAATTAATTGATTTTGAGATTTGGATTCGACTTCGAGAAAAAGATTTAAAAATTTTTGAATAACTAGTTAAGCTAAACAAATTAGCTCTCGAAGTTTTAGAAAGAAATTAAGATTATTTTTGATTTTTAATTTACTTAATTTAAGTTCTCAAATAGTTAAAACTAATTATATTAATTAAAGAATCTATTTTTATTTCTGATTTAACTAATAAATCTATTTTTTCGTTATCTAGTATCTCGAAATAATCTAGAATCTAAACTAATTTGATTTTAGTTTCTTTTTCAATTATTTCTGGACTAGCTTTATAAACTAGTATTATTTGGTTTTGTCTAGATTTATTATTAAATAATTTTAATCTTTATAAAACAATTTGATTATCTGAGAAAATAGTGAATTCTTGATTTTTTTTAAGTTATTTTGTTTATTAGTTTGATTTCTTTAGTTATTTCAACTAGTTCGTTATTATAAATTAACTAATTAATCCTAATATTCTAACTAGATCTCTAAATTAGTTCTTAATTAGAATTAAAAAAAGTTAAATTAATTTCGATTTCTGTTTAGTTTATTAGTTCCAATCTATTAATATAAATTAAATACTAATTCGGAACTAGCAAAATAACCAAGTTTTTATAATTTTGAGTTTCTAGCTTTTTAGATAACTTATTAATTTCAACCGAATAAGAAGTAATAGTTCAAAATAGAAATTTAAAAGAGTTAATTAATTTCAAATAATAAAAGTGAATTAATAGATATATTAAATATCCAATTCGCTTTATTTAGATTATTTTAACTAATTCATTTTAGATAGATATTAAATAATCTTGAAATTAACTATTAACTTTCGATTTAGTTTAGATTTCTTTGAAAATTAAATGATTTTCAACTATTTTAAAAGTTCTAAATATATATTGATAACTAATAGTATTTAAATAAACCTAAGAAAATATTAATATTATTTCCACTTCTATAAAGACTATTAAATTAGTTCTAAATACTTTAAAGATCTTTCGAAGAACCAAATTTTATAAATATTGAAATTAAATTTTAAATTTAGTTTACTTTTTCTATTATATAAAGAACTTATAATTTGCGATACTAGTAATATAAGCAATATATAACTAATATATTATAAAAGATAAAAATCTATTTTCAATATTAGTTAATCGATTCACTTTTAAAAAAACCAATTTAATTTAATTAATTCTAATTAAGATATATTATTTGAAATATAAGATATTATCAAAGTAAATTTCTAGTTATTTTATTATTTTTGAAGATTATATTGATTGATTATTTAGTAAATTAATTGAATTAGCTTTAATAACTTCTTATTTATTTTCGAAAAAATAAATTAATTCTATTTTTACTAAATCGAATTCGATATTATTAGCTTCTCCCAAAATATATAACTTACTAGTTTCTCTTTCTAGGATTTTATAATTCTTTTTGAGATTAGTTAAACTAGTAATTAGTATAATATTATCTATATATAACTAGATTGAAATAAAAATCAATAGAAATAATTCTTTAATATAAATTAAAAAGAGAATTGATAAAATTAAAGTATTTTATAAGATATTAATCAAAATAGATTGGAATTGTTTAATTTAGCTATCAAAACTTAAAGAAAATAATTGACTTTTTAAGAAATAACTAATTTAAATAATTAAATTGATTAGTAGTTTTAGTCTTTTTAAAATAGTTAAAAACTGATTTTTTGAAATATAATTGAAAGCTCTTTTAATATCTAGAAATAAAATTGATATTTTATATTTTTTTAAATAATTTTCTTGAATCTTATTTACTAATAGTAATCTAATATTAATAATTAATTTTTTGAATCTTTTATCGATTTGAGAATTATATAATAAACTAGTTATTTTAGCTAAATAATCTAGTTTTTTTGTTAATTATAATATAATATCTATATTAGATTTGGAAAACTATTTTCTATTTATTATCTTCTCGAATTCTAATTTTATAGTAAATATCTTTTAAATCTAGTTTTATAGATACTTTGATTCAATCTAATTTATCTAATATCTTATTTATAAGAAGAAATAATATTCGATCTTTAATTATAATTTTATTAAGTTTATAATAATCGATATAAAGATATAAACTATTATTATTCTTCTTAATAAAAATAATTAGTATATTTATAATATTAATTAAATAATATATCTATTCTTTATCTTTATAAATTTTGAGATATTCTCACAAAATCTAAAACTCGAGATCTAATAATAAATATAACAGTTTAAAAGATAATATAATATTTAGTTCGAAATTAATATAATATTCTATTATATAGTAATTAGGAAATATTTCTACTTCTACTTTATTGAAAATATCTTTATATTCTTAATACTTTTATAATAATCAAGTATCTTTTATTTCGATTATTTTTAATATTCTTTTCTCTACTTTTCTTATATTTCTTTATTATTCTAATATTAATATATAAATACCGAATTACTTCTTTCTAATATAATATATAAATTTCTTAGTATCTATAATTTCGATTATAGATAATATATTACTATAGTATTATATATATAATAACTAATCGATATCAAGATTTATAATTTTAAATTATAAAATATCTAGAATTAGAGTTACTTCTGATATTTCAAAGTTATATATAATAAAACAATAATTGGATTTTATCTATTTATTACTTAAGTTACTATATAATAATTTGAAGTTATAAATATTATAAATATAAATTATCTCTCTATTTACAATATATAAGTTTATTGAAAGGTAATTAGGAAAGTTCAACTATTTGTAATTTATAATTAAATTCTATATTATATAATTCTTCTCTATTTTACTATCTATTAGTATTTACTTTATTCTTTATCTATTCTATTTTTATATCTATATCGAAATAATTATTCTCTTTTTTTTATTCTCTACTTTTCTAAAAGTATTTAGTTATTTAGAGATAATATTAATTAGATAATTCTATTTCTCGATAATTATAATATTATAAAAATTAGTTTTGAATAATTATTAGTATAATATCTGGTTTCGTTATATTTATAATAAGTTACTATCTTATTTATATATTGGTTCTATTAATATTCTCTATTAATATATCTAGATTTATTATAATTATAATATCTTTTTTTAATTTCTACTTTATTATTAATTAGAATCTAGTTAATTAATATAACTAGTATTTTCTTTATTTTAATTAAACAATTATTATTTATCTTCTAAATTAATAACTTTTTAGTTCTATTTAAGTAATAATTATTATTATTATTTTAGAAGATATTATCTACTTTTTCTAATCTTTATATTAAATTAATAAAACTCTATTTAGTTATAGAGATTTCGTTATATTGGTTAATTCTCTTTTATAATTTAGAATTTAGTTTTATAAAAAACTTCTTTCTTTTCTTATCTAAATTAATTATATCTAGTTTATATTCTATATTATCTAAATAAATAATAAAATTAGTAATAAACTATTTAGTTTTATTGAATTTTCTTATATATAATAAATATATTGAATATTCGGTTATCTTTATCTATTACTAAATCTATTATATATTTTATAAATTCCTTCTATATTAATCTTTTTTTCCTTATTTCTTTCTTCTATATATATTATATCTTCTTTGAAACTATATCGAAGTATTAAATATAATAGTTAATTTTATCTTTATTAATAATCTATATTAACTTATAATTTGCTTATTATTTATTTTCTATCTTTATCCGTTAATATTTTTGAGATAATTACTTGAAAAAACGATTCCGAATCCAAAATCATCAAACCCAATATAAAATCCGACTATATATACTTCTATAGATCGAACCTACTAGTTTGCTTAGCAATACACCTGCTAGTTATCGAGATATCGTTATTGTAACCAAAATAGCGGATTTAGGAACTTCAATCTCCCAAAATCTTATCCAAATCGAACTTCCTTCAACCCCAACTTATTAATATATTTCTGAACCTACTAATAGTACTATTATTTGATTCTCTCTTTCTATTAATATTGATATAGAGATAGATAATAGTCTTATAATACCAATTACTTCGATTTTCAACCCAAACTTAGATATATCTAATCCAAATAAGATTTTCAGCTCGAATCTATTTAATACTACTACAAATACTACTACTAGACCCGATAGAAATATCTACCATCTTCCGAAACAGACTAATTTCTTCACTTCTTCCAAATCGAGCAAAACTATCTGTTTTTCTATTATTGAACTAACTACTCCGGATCTAGCTAGTACTAAAATTCTCTAGATATATGATTTGCTAATCGAAGTATATTCGGTTATTAAATCATATAATAAACAAGTTCAAATCCTCGATTTAATCAAGATATTTAGAGAATATATTAAATCAGGAAAGCTATAAAAGGTTATTAATCAACTAGTTTCTTAGATTAATAATTTGGAATATATTATATAAAAAATCAAAGCTAAAACGAAAGTAGCTAGTACTACTAACAAAGCTAATATTATAATTCTCAAAAACCCTTTTCAAATCCAATCTAACTTAACTATTACTATTATTACTTCGACTATTCCTTCGGTTAAATTATCTTCTGGACCTTCTTTTGCTTTAGTAGTATTAGTAATAATAGCAACTCTGGAAACTGAATTAGTATTAACAAAATTACTAAAAAAGCCAAAATTCAAAATAGATTAATTTTAGTTCGAGATCTCAATATTTCTTTTTCGATATTAGCTTTATGAAATATTATTAATAAAGCTTTCTTAGATAAAAATATTAAAAAACTAATAATCTCCTCGATTATTATTACTAGTAATAAAAACAATCTAGTAATTACTATAATTATTCCTTTTACTTCCAACTTTCTATTTGAAAAAAGAGTTATTAGGAGTATTTAATTACTTTTAAATTATATTTAAAAAATGAACTTTGATATAAAATAGTATTTTATAATATCCCAACTTAGGATTTCAATATACTTTACAAAATAGAACTAGTATTAGATAAATTAAAGACTTTTAATTCTAATCTGAATTTAAAACTAATTAATATACTATATTAACTATTCTTAATAGAAAATCGAGTTATTAAATAAGGAAGATTAGTAGTAATATCTTTTATTACTAAAGCAGAAATCGAGAGATATATAAAAAACAGAATTTGGATAACTAGAATTAGTATTAAAACTGAAAAACTTCTTACTATTTTTAGATCTACTTAGTATATTAAATACTAAGAATTTAGATATTTAATTAAATTTTACCAAAAAGGGATTAAATATAATCTCTATAATAAACCTTATATTACTAGTTAATATTATTATTCGATTTATAACCAAAATAACCAAAAATACTCTTATTTAGTATCAAAATATATTAATTATAAAAATAATTATATTTCTACTTCTAAAGAATATAAAATATATAAAACTATCAAAGAAGCTAATCTATAATTAGTATAAATACTCGAATCTTCCAAATAAATCTAAATCGAAGTTTAATTATAATTAAATCAATACTATAGTTAGCTATTGAACTAAAAATCGATTTATTATTAATCCAAAAGTTTTGAATTATAAGTGAAAATCCAGAATATTTAAATAATTAATCGATTTCTTATAATAATTTCAATTAAATCTTTTTAGCTATTATAGGATTTAGACTTCGAATACTTATTTATATCTCGAAGATTTATATATCTAGTATTATACTAGTTTTTTTAAGTATCGATCTTAATCTACTAATCCTATTAATAACCGAAGAAAATAATATACTCGAACTAATTAATATTTATAACGAAACTAGTTAAATCGAAGAAACTTCGATTAAAATAATAGAAAAAAGTTTACTATCTAGAACTATTTCGACTAATTCACTTATTTTGGGTAATTTTAATTTTCATTATCTTTGGTAGAATTCGAATAACCGAAATAGTTAAACTAGTACTAAGTTAGTTCGATAGATTAAAAAACAAAATTTGGAACTAATTAATAAATTGTTATAACTATAGATTATATAATAGTCTAAGGATCTTAGACTCAAAAAGTAGTTTCTTGGAATCAGTAAAATAAACCTTTGTATAAAGATTATATAATAAAGAGAAGTTAAGATATTTGTATCTCTAGTATAGAAATAGGAAAAATACTAATATTTATTAATATACTTCTAGTAGAAATAGTACTCTATATAGAGAAGTACCTATCAAAAGGATAATACCCGAAATATCAAAGGTACCTTTAGTAGAACCTTAGATAGAAACTATATAATATCCTACTAGATCTTAGTAGTCCTAGCTATAGGAATTGATAGGATTGATAGAATAATAGAAAACGAAAGTCTATATAACTAGATAGTATTTCCTTAATATATAGAGCTTTATACTTAATAACAATTACTACTTGTTTATTTACTATTATAATTATAATCGATTTCTTATATAACTATTTTCAATAATAAACCTATAATAGTATTATTAGTTATTACAATCTTTAGTATTCGAGATTTTAATCACTTTTATATAACTTAGAAGATAAATATTCGTAATATTTTGAATACTATTGTTGTTTTATATACCGAATCGATATAGTTCTATAAGATCTATCTACTATCTAGACTATAGATACTAGAGATTGTGATAGCAATATTCTTATAGAAGATAGATTTTCTATAAACCTTAAGTTATAAGAAACCTTTAAAGTTGCCAATTTAGATAAATTCTATAGAGACTAATGAGAACTTGAGATATTCCTTTTATAGCTTGGAATATATTTCCGATTTAACCCCGATAAATTCGATACCAGAAATATAAGGAATATTTATACTACTTTCTACCTTAAAGACAAAGTATTGAAATAGATCAAACCCTTTCTTTCAGACTACTTCGAGAACAGTATATAGCTATAAAACTATATAGCTATGATTACCAAGATCTTCGACTTATAAGAGAGATTTTGTATAGAAATCCGAAGAGTTTTTGGAGATATCGATTCTATTAAGATAGTAAAGTATTATTTATTTGGACTTAGATAAATAAGGTCAACTATCAATTATACTACCGAATTCAGAAAATAGTTCAATTAAACCAAATAGGGAACTACTACCTTGATTAGCTATTATAAATATAAACTAAAAGACTTTATCAAACTAGAATTAGCAAAGCAAATATAGAAAAATAATGATAATCTAGATAAATAGATTAAAGACTCTATTCAGATTAACAACCAATATTATAAATATCTCCGAGAAAAGTAGTTTTATAGAACCAGAAAATAGGCTAGATCTAATAAAAACAAGTTACGATATTCTAGATAACGAAATATTAGAGAAAGAACTTATAATAACTTTATAGAACTAGATATAATAAGTTCAAAGAATAATCTTTTCTAAGAAGAAAAGAACTATAGATAAGAAAAGAAGTTTTACTTTGAATATAGTTTTCCAGACTACCAAGTATAAGATTACCGAAAAAAGCTTTAAGGAACGAAGTTTAAGTAAACTAACTAGAAAAGAAAGAAATAGTTTAAATCTATAATAGAATAAGATAATAGCTAGGCTATATCTAGATACCAATTAAGTATAACAAGTAGTTATTATACTACTTAAGAAACAGATTATATATAACTATTATAGATTATCTACTATAAGGATTTTTACCTAGTTTATAAAGCAGATAAGAAAGGGATAGGCTGGTACCTAAGAAAGCCTAATAATAAGAAAACTATTACTTAAGATAAATCTCCAAAATAAAGAGAGATATAGTTTCTAGAAAGAATCAATTACTATAGAACTAGGTTTTAGAGAAAAAAGGAATTTACTAATTTACTAAGCGATAACGGACTCTAGAACAATATTTGAGATATCCGAGGTTAACTAATTATAAGTTGCTATTATAAACTGGAATTTGAGATTAGTTTTACTAGAATATAGTAGGAAACTCGAACCTATCAGAGATTCAAAGAGTTTTAGTAATATAATCTACTAAGTAATAGAGAGATTTGGGAAGTTATTTACTAATATAGTTATAGAGATCAACGAAATATATTACTATAAGAACTAAATCAACTATAATAAGTAGTATTATAAGTCTTTAGATATAAGGTATCTACCAAATATATCGATATTCCTATTAGCCGAATCCTTAGAATAAAGATCGGAATAGATCTAAATATAGTTTAGAAAGATATAATCGATATTTAGAAAAGGTTCTTTGGTTTTATAAAAGATAGCGAGCCTAAGATTATAGATCGAAATCAGAAAAGAATTAATTAGGAATAACTTACCGAAGATATAAGTAAAGAGCTAGCTAAAGAACTAAAAGCTATTCTAAGATCAGGATAGATCCTTTATACTATATATATAAACAGATATTTGCTCCAAGTAATAATAGACTTGGAAGTAATAGAAAATTTTATAATACTAAAGATTATAGTTTTAACGAAATTACGAATTCTTAAGAAACTAGTTCTATACTGGCTTTACTTTACTAATAAGTAATTAGTCAAAAAAGATAGATTGGTTTAGTACGAAATATAAAAATTCGAAATATAACTAAGATAATATTCTGAATAGATAAAAATAGATTTAGTCTTATTAGAAAGATATCAATTAATTTTGGGAATATTATAGTTAGAGAGCTATAATCTGTATATCAATTAGGTTGTAAAGACTATATAGTACGATAAGTATAAATATAAGAAAGAGTCTATATAAGATCTTATAAGATTAATACCTGGTTAAGAGCTGAAGATAATATATTTACCGAAATCGGATATCTTAGTCTAGAATCCTTTACTGAAGGATATACTAGTACAGTATCAGAAATATACCGAGATCTTCAAGGAAAGGCTTTAAGGAGATATTTTGCTAAAGTATCAACTTTGGGATTATAAAATAAATTTGGAAGAAGGAAAGGAACTACTATTCTTGCTAATTATACTATTATCGGAAAAGAAACTCAAATTACTTCGTGAATATCTCGATGAAAATTTAGCGAAAGGATTTATAAGAGAATCCTCTTTACTTATAAGAATACCAATTTTCTTTGTATTTAAGAAAGAAGACGAGAAGAGAAAACTAGTTATTAATTACCGAAAACTTAATACTATTACTATTAAAGATTGATATTTATTACTACTAGCTAGTAAATTACAAGATCGAATCGGGAAAACTAAATATTTCACAAAATTGGATTAGTATATAAAATTCAATCTAATTCAAATCAAGGAAAGAGATAAATAGAAAATAGTATTTTATATATAATACAGATACTATAAATACTAAGTTATACCCTTTGGGTTTACCAATATACTAGTAATATATATATATCTAGTTAATAACTTATTGAAGAAGTATTTTGATAACTACTATATAGTATATTTAAACGATATCTTGATCTTTACCGAAACCCTCGAAGAATATATCAAGATCGTATAGGAAATACTTCAGATATTAACAGATATAGATATCCTATTGAAGCCTTCGAAATACAAATTCTATATTATCGAAACCGAATTTCTAGAATATATTATTAATATAATAGAACTCAAGATAAGTCTAAATAAAGTAAAAGAAGTTCTAAAGTAGAAATAACCTATTATTATAAAAGAAATATAATTATTCTTAGGATTTGCGAACTTCTATAGACGATTTATCAAAGATTATTTAAAAATCGTAGTACTTTTTATAGAGTTAACTAAAAAGGATATCGAGTACAAATAAAATAGTATAGTATAATAGATATTCGAAACTCTCAAACAAGTTTTTATATAGATACTAGTTCTTATTATCTTCGATTTCGAACAACTAATTACTATTAAAATAGATATATCAGACTATATATTAGATATAGTCCTAAACTAGCTAGATAAGAACAAGAAGCTATAATCAGTAGTATATTATTCAAGAAAACTTTAGCTAGCTAAGCTGAATTATAAGATTTATAATAAAGAGCTTCTAGTAATTATCAATACTTTCAGAGAATAGAGAGTTTATTTCGAAGAATCTAAGTATATAATCTAAGTTTATTTAGATTATAAGAATTTAGTATACTTTATAACAACCAAAGTTCTAAATAGATAATAGATATAATAGACAGAAATACTAGTTATATACAATTTCAGGATACTATATATTAAGAGAAACGAAAATACTAGAACCGATATACTTAGTAGGAAATCTGAATATCTAAAGAATAAGATATATAAATCGTATACTATATTTCGCTAGAACAGAGATTCGTTAGTATTCAACTTAGCTTAATTAGCTACAATAATATCACTTCGTGATAACTACTTAGAGAAACAAGTACAAGGATACTATAAAAATAATTCCACTACGAAACAAGTACTAGAATAACTAAGCAAAGGATTTATAATTAAGGATAAAGTTATATACTTTTATAGGAAGATATATATTTCTTCGACTTTAGCAAAGCAATTTATTTAAGAACAATATAAGCTTCCAGCTTATGGATATCAAGAAATCATCAAGATATTTGCAAGGATTAAAGCAAACTTGTATTTTCTATAAATAAAGAAGATAGTTGAGAAAGTTATTGGAAACTGCAATATTTATATATAGAACAAGACCTTATAATATACTCTATATAATTAGCTCAAAACTCCGGATATATTTACTTAACTATAGAAGTCTATTATATAGAACTTTATAGTTAAACTACTATCTTCAAAGGATCTAATAATAGAAATAATATATAATTCTATCCTAGTTATAGTAGATCGATTAACCAAATTTGGATATATAATTTCCTACAAGGAAAATAGTATAGTTGAAGACTTAATCTATATATTTCTACAAACAATAGTTAATATATATAGTATACTAGATAAAATCATCTCCAATCGAGATAAGCTCTTTATATCAAAGTTCTAATAGATACTTATAGTACTACTAGGAATCAAAAGGAAACTCTCAATGGTATTCTATCTATAGACCGATAATCAGATAGAACAATTGAATCAGATTATAGAACAGTACTTATATTGCTATATAAATTATCGATAGGATAATTAGATAGAACTACTATTACTTATATAGTTTGTATATAATACTTCAGAAACTACAACAATAAATATATTATCGGTATATACCAACTTTGGCTTCGAGCCAAAAATATATAATACCCAATTTCCAGATATAGAAAACTCGGATACTGGAATAACAAAAGCAGAAGACTTAAGGAATCTATATAAATAACTTTCACTTGATATCAAGTTCATCGTACAACGAATAGTACAATACTATAACCAGAAATATAGTATGGAACTAATACTTAAAAAGGGGGATAAAGTTTACCTCCTCAGACGAAATATCAATATAAAAAGACCAAGCGATAAACTGGACTACAAGAAACTAAGACCCTTCAAAATCAAGGAAATAGTCGGATTAGTCAATTATCGCCTAGAACTACCAAGAACAATAAATATATACCCGGTATTCTATATTTCACTTCTCGAACTAGCACTACCAGGAGCACCGAGTATACTTTACACCGAAATTGAACCTCTAAACCCAGATACTATATACGAAGTCGAAAGAATATTGGACTATAAGTATATTAGAGAAACGCTTCATTATTTGATCAAATAGAAAGGTTACCTAGACTCAGAAAACATATAGGAACTAATTAAGAATTTGAACTGCCCAAAGGATTTGGAAGAGTTCCACCAGAGAAATCCTCGTTTGCCAATCAGGCAGCCAGTTCAGAATCACT
The DNA here is from genome assembly GCA_002946415.1 of Rutstroemia sp. NJR-2017a BVV2. Classification (NCBI taxonomy): domain Eukaryota; kingdom Fungi; phylum Ascomycota; class Leotiomycetes; order Helotiales; family Rutstroemiaceae; genus Rutstroemia; species Rutstroemia sp. NJR-2017a BVV2. The sequence goes on along the minus strand of NJPS01000013.1, from coordinate 1,797,009 downwards.
TATCGGAGGAAGCTCGAAGAGCGAAAGGTCGACCGCAGAAGAACTAGCCACAAGAGCAACCTATCCAGACTGCTCAGCCCGTTCCTTCTCCAACCTTTCCTTTTCTTCGAACTCCTCCAGTACATCTATCGTATACAGGTCATACTACAACATTTTCCCAGCCTTTTCCTTCAACTTCCGCTACTGTTTCCTTAAACGAAGAATTTTCGCCATAGCCTCTTCCTCCTCAGCCTCCAGACGAGCCTCCTCACACTATACCACCGCCCAAGAAGAAGCAGAGGTTCCAAAAAACATCACAGCAATCTCGACCAATACTCTTGGTATATTCCCCGCAACGATCGGCTCTAGGAAGCATACGATATTCGAGGTTCTTCTCCGAATAGTGAGAACACCTTACCAGCATCATTTTTCCCTTTTCCTTAGAACGAAAATAAACAGTTTGACAACTTTTTGCAGACTTAGATATCTCCTTAAATATAATAAAGGAAGGAAAAAGCAAAGTATTTATCAAGAAAACCCAAGTAGGTACCTATACTATTATAGTAAGCATCGAGGCGATACTAGGATAGAAGGGGGATAGTATTATAACTACAGATCATATAGCGGCCTAAGGACCTTAGGCTCAAAAAGTAGCCCCCCGGAATCAGTAGAGTAAACCTTCGTACAAAGATTACACAATAAAGAGAAGTCAAGATATTCGTATCCCTGATACGGAAACAGGAAAGGTACCAATATTTATCAGTATACTTCTAGTAGAAACAGTACTCTATATAGGGAGATATCTATCGAAAGAATAGTACCTGAAATATCAAAGATACCTTTAGTAGAACCTCAGATAGAAACTATATGATATCCCACTAGGTCCCAGCAGTCCTAGCTATGGGAATTGATAGAACTAATGGGACAATAGAGAACAAAGGTCTATATAACTAGATAGTATTTCCTTAGTATATAGAGCTTCGTGCTCAACAACAATTATTATTTGTTTACCTATTATTACAATTACGATCGATTCCCTATATAACTGTTTTCAATAATAAATCTACGATAGTACTATTAGTTGTCGCGACCTTTAATACTCGAGACTCTGACCACTTCTATATAACTCAAAAGACAAGTATTTGTAATATAAATCTAGAACTATTATATTTTTTAAAGAAGCTAACAAGTTAGTTTTAGATCTTATATTAGTTATATAAATATTAGCTAGATATATTGATAATTAGTAAGTACTAACTGATTTAGAATTTGATTATTTATTGATTTTATTTATTTTAAAAGAGAAAAAAGAACTAATATCTCTAAATAGATAAAAATTAGTTAATACTTATTTTAATACTAAGCTAGTAGATTAGGAACTTTTTTCAAACTATTTAGTTAAAATTACAAAGAAATCGATTATTCTAGTTAGTTCTTTATTTGATTTTACTTAACTAAATCTAAAATTAGATAAGATAATATAAAACTATCTAGAATTGATTAGTTCGGAATTATTATTATTAGTTCAATTAATAATAAATAAAGTTATTCCAAAAACTAAATCTAATTTAAAAGCTAAACTTTAATAAACCTCTAAACTAAAAAATTTAAGAAAATCGATAATACTAGTTTAGAGAAAATTAAAAATCCAAAATAGTTAAACTAATCAAAGTTTTTATCAAGAACAATATCGATTAGTTCGGAATTAGTACTTTTTAAAGATAAAACTAACTAAAAAGGATTATTAAAATACTTTTCTTGAAAATAATAATTCTAAATTAATATTTAAAGCTTTTAGCTATACTAAATTCTACTCTAATTAATCTCTTTCAACTATTTTAGATAAAACTACTTTTAAAGAAAAAAAAGTTATTTTGAAAACTATTCTCTTTCTTCAACTTCTTAGTTCAACTAATTCTAATTAAGAAGAATATAAAGTAGTTAACTAGAACTAGCTTAAGCTAGCTAATACCGAATTAGTATTAGTTTATTTAGCTAAAATTAAAGAGAAAATACTAGAACCTAATAGAATTATTTAAGAAATTATCAATAAAGCTTATTTAGCTATTCCTGAGATATTTTATAAGGTTTTTATTTATCTAATCGACTTTGGATACTATTCCCGATATTAGAAATAAGTAATTAAAGCTATTCTTAAAAAACTAACTAAACTTGATTATTTAGTTCCAAAAGTTTATAAAGTAATCTTATTTCTCAACTATTTAGATAAAATAAATGAGAGAATATTAATAAAAAGATTAAGATATTTAGCTAAAATAACTAGTTTATTATATAATTCCCAAATCAGTAGAAAACTTAAAAAATCAGCTATTGATATCGGATTACTATTAGTAAATAAAGTTCAAGAAAATTATTTAAAAGAATATAAAATATCGGTTTTATTTTTGGATATTAAAAGAGCTTTCGATTATATCTCAAAAAACTAGTTATTAGCTATTCTAAAAAAATTAAAATTACTAATTAGCTTAATTATTTAAATTAGTTACTTCTTGGAATACCGATTATTTTGTTTAAGTTTTGATAATCAAATCAAATAATTTTAGTCTATTTCAATTAATATCTTTTAAAGTAATCCAATCTTATCAATTCTTTTTTTAATTTATATTAAAAAGCTTTTTTCATTGATTTCTATCTTAATCTAGTTATATATAGATAATATCGCGCTAGCTACTAACTTAACTAATCTCAAAAAGAACTATAAAATCTTAGAAAAAAAAGCTAGTAAGTTATATACTTTAGAAGAAGTTAGTAATATCGAATTCGATTTAGTAAAAATAGAATTAATTTACTTTTTCGAAAGTAAACAAAGAATTATTAAAACTAATTCGGTTAATTTACCGAATAATCAATTAATATAATCCTCAAAAGTAATGAAATAACTAAATATCTAGTTTGATAATACTTTAAGTTTCAATTAATATATCTTAACTAGAATTAGTTAAACTAAATCAGTTTTTTTGAGAACTAATTAACTAGCTAATATCGAAAATGGATTTTCACTTTTTGCAATATACTAACTATATATTACTTATATTACTAATATCTTAGATTATAGATTCTTTATATAATAGAAAGAACAAACTAAATTTAAAAATTAATTTTAATATTTACAAAATTTAGTATTTCGGAGAATCCTCGAAGTATTCAAGATTAGTTTAATAGTTCTTATAAAGATAGAAGCTATTTTAGTATTTCTCTAAATTTGCTTAAATACTACTACTTGCTAATATATATTCCGAACTCTCAAAATAGCTACAAATTATCTAATTTTCAAAGAAATCTAGATTAAATCGAAAGCTAATTATTATTTTCAAAACTATTTAATATCTATTTAAAAGGAAATAACCAAAATAATTCAAATTAAGCAAATTAGATATTTAATATATTTCTTAGTTCAGTTTCAGTATTTGGAATTAATTAGTTTATTCAAATTTCCACTTTAGGTTATTATTTCTTATTCGATCGAAATTAGTAAGTTATCTAAAGAACTAGAAGCTGAAAATTATAAAAACTCGGTTATTTTGCTAACTCCAAACCAATACTTAGTCTATACTAATAGATTAAAATTAGTAGATTAAAAAGAGATTAGAATCGGTCTAGTTTTATTTAACTCTAACTAGAAGCTAATTCAGGAATCTAGTTGGAATATTAGAATTAATTAGTTAGTTTATAATAACGAACTAACCGGAATAGCTAAAGAAATTAAGCTAGTAAACGAAATAGTTCAAAAAGATTAAGAATTTATTATTTTCTCGGATAATTAAGCTACTTTACAAAGGTTAAAATTACTTAGTAATAAACTAGAACAAAATTAAATAATACTAGTATACGAAGCTAACCGAGAAATAGTTAGAAAAGAAACTAAAATCAAATTAACTTAGATTCTAGACTATTTCGAAGTACTAAGCAACGAAAAAGCGGATCTACTAGCCAAATCGGGAACTAAAATGGACCTAGTAATCCAAATAACTAGTCTCGACTATTTGGGAACTCAAATTAAACAAATTAAAAATCAAAAGTAATCAGAATCTCTTTTAAAAACTTTGGAAACTATATCGGAAGCTAGTTTACTTAGCTCGACTAGTTATTTAAAAATTTTCAAACCTACTTCTCGAAATCATATCCAAATCTCAAATTCGACTAAAAGAGCTATTACTAGTATCTTCTTCTAATTGAAAATCAGATATAGTTATTTAAAATCATATTTATATTTATTAGAATATACTAGTATTAATAAATATATCTATAAGGCAAAAGAGATTTCTGAATACTTACTTTTAAGTTATTCCTATTTTAGTCTAGTTCGGAGTAAGCTAAAAGACAAATTAGCTATAAATTACTTATTATTTCTATTTCTTCTTAATACTATCTCTGGAATCGAAGCTAGTATCGCTTATTTAAGCAAGATAAAAATTTGTACCCGAAAATATTATCTAGCTTGAGAGCTAATTGAGGATTAGATTAGATATTTAAATTGGAATGATTTTATTTTCATTTTTATCAAATTGATATTTTCATTATTTTAGTTATTTTTATTTACTAGAACTAATTCCTCACCATCTCTTGATATTATTTAGTTTAAAAATATATTTAAATACTATTTATATTTAGCTACTAGTAACTGAAGATCGCTAACCGATCTACTATAATCTTAGATTTAAAAAAGTTGTTAAAATAATAAATTAATTAATCAATCAATTAATTAATCTTAACTAATTTAACTATTTTGGATTTTTAATTTTCTCTAAACTAATATTATCGATTTTCTTAAACTTTTTAATTTAGAAGTTTACTAAGATTTAGTTTTTAAACTAGATTTAGTTTTTGGAATAATTTTGTTAGCTACTAGTTGAATTAATAATAATAGTTTCGAACTAATCGATTTTAGATAATTTTATATTACATTATCTTATTTCAAATCTAACTAAGTGAAATTAGGAAAGGAACTAACTAGAATAATTAATTCTTTTATAATTTTAATTAAATAATTTGAAAAAAGTTCCTAATTTGCTAATTTAGTATTAAAATAAATATTAACTAATTTTTATTTATTTGGAAATATTAGTTCTTTTTTCTTTTTTAAAGTAAATAAAATCAATAAATAATTAGATTCTAAATTAGCTAATATTTGCTAGTTATCAATATATCTAGTTAATACTTATATAACTAATATAAAATCTAAAACTAATTTGCTAACTTCTCTAAAAAATATAATAATTCTAAATTTATTAATTAGTTTCAAATTTTGTTTTTCAATTTATCGAATTAACTTAGTATTAGTTTGATTACTTCGACTATTTAGGTTTTATTAAGGATAATAGAAGTTAAAATTATCTAAAATAAATAAATTAGTCGAAATAGTTTTAGATAACAAATTTCTTTCTATTATTTTAATTGAAGTTTCTTTGATTTAGCTAATTTTATTATAAATATTAATTAGTTTAAGTATATTATTTTCTTTAGTTACTAATAGAATTAATAGATCAAGATCAATATTCGAAGAAGCTAATATAATACTAAATATATAGGTTTTCAAGATATAAATAAATATTCGAAATCTAAATCCTAAAATAACTAAAAAGATTTAATTGAAATTATTATAAGAAATCAATTGATTATTTAAGTAATCTGGATTTTCACTTATAATTCAAAGTTTTTGGATTAATAATAAATCGATTTTTAGTTTAATAATTAATTATAATATTGATTTAGTTATAATTAAACTTCGATTTAGATTTATTTAGAGAATTCAAATATTTATATTAATTATAAATTAGTTCTTTTGATAATTTTATATATTTTATATTCCTTAGAAATAGAAATATAATTATTTTTATAATTAGTATATTTTAGTACTAAATAAAGATATTTTTAGCTATTTTGATTATAAATCAAATAATAATATTAGTTAGTAATATAAGATTTATTATAAAAATTATATTTAGTTCCTTTTCGATAAAATTTTATTAAATATTCAAATCCTTGATATTTAGTATACTAAATAAATTTAGAAATAGTAAGAAGTTTTTTAGTTTTAATATTAATTCTAGTTATTTAAACTTGATTTCTAATATATCTTTCTATTTCTATTTTAGTAATAAATAAAATTATTATTGATCTTCTTTATTTAATAACTCGATTTTCTATTGAAGATAACTAATATAAAATACTAATTGATTTTAAATTTAAATTAGAATTAAAAGTTTTTAGTTTATCCAAAACTAGTTTTATTTTATAAAATATATTAAAGTTCTAAATTAGAATATTATAAAGAACTATTTTATATTAAGATTTATCTTTTAAATATAATTTAAAAGTAATTAAATATTCCCAAATAGTTCTTTTTTCAAATAGAAAATTGAAAGTAAAAAGAATAATAATAATAATTACTAGATTCTTCTTATTATTAATAATAGTAATCAAAGAGATTATTAGTTCTTTAATATTTTTATTTAAAAAGATTTTATTAATAATATTTTATAGAACTAATATCGAAAAAAAGATATTGAGATCTCGAACTAAAATTAGTTGATTTTGGATTTTAGCTTTTTTAGTAGTTTTATTAATACTAATCTAATTTCCAAAATTATTATTATTATCTATTAATACTATTAAAGCAAAAAAGAGTTTAGAAGATAATTTAGCTAAAGAAATAATCGAAATAGTAATAATAGTAATTAAGTTAAATTAGATTTAAGAAAGATTTTTGAGAATTATAATATTAGTTTTATTAGTAATATTAGTTACTTTAGTTTTAACTTCGATTTTTTATATAATATATTCCAAATTATTAACTTAAGAAACTAATTAATTAGTAACTTTTTATAGTTTTCCTAATTTAGTATATTTTCTAAATATCTTGATTAAATCAAGAATTTGAATTTATTTATCTTATAATTTAATAGTTAAATATATTTCAACTAGTAAATTATATATCTGAAGAATTTTAATATTAGTTAGATCTAAAGTAATTAGTTTAATAATAGAGAAATAGATAATTTTATTTGATTTAAATAGAATAAAGAAGTTAATTTATTTAAAAAGATAATAGATATTTCTATTGAATCTAGTAATAGTATTTATAATAATATTAAATAGATCCGAATTGAAAATCTTATTTAAATTAGATATATCCAAGTTTAAATTGAAAATCGAAATAATTAGTAATATAGAACTATTATCTATTTATATATTGATATTACTAGAAAGGGAGAATCGAATAATAATATTACTAATAGGTTCAGAAGTATATTGATAAATTGAGGTTGAAGAAGATTTGATTTAGATAAGATTTTAAAAAATTGAAATTTCTAAATCTGTTATTTTAGCTATAATAACGATATCTCGATAATTATTAGATATATTATTAAGTAAACTAGCAAGTTCGATTTATAGAAGTATATATAGTTAGATTTTATATTGGGTTTAATAATTTTAAATTCAGAATTGTTTTTTCAAGTATTTTTTTCTTCTTTTATTAAAAAGTTAATTGGATTTTGATCTATAATATTTTCTTTATTTTAATTAAATAATTATTATATATTTTCTAAATTAATAACTTCTTAAATTTATTTAAATAATAATAAATATTATTTTATTTTTTCTAATTTTTTATATTAAATTAATAAAGCTTTATTTAATTATAAAGATTTTATTATATTAGATAATTTTTTTCTATAATTAAAAATTAAATTTTATAAGAAATTTCTTTTTTTTTATTCAAATTAATTATATCTAGTTTATATTCTAGATTATCTAAATAGATAATAAAATTAATAATAAATTATTTTAATTTATATTATATTTTTATATATATAATAGATATATTAAATATTTAATTATTTTTATCTATTATTAAATTTCTTTTATATTAATTTTTCTTTTTCTATTTTTTTCTTTTATATATATTATATCTTCTTTAAGATTATATTAAAATATTAAATATAAAAAATATTTTTATTTTTATTAATTATTTATTTTCTATTTAATTAAAGAATATATAAATTTCTTAATAGATTTTTTTATTATATTAAAATAAGTTCTTTATTTTAAATATTTATTAATAAATTAAAAGAAAAATAAAATTAATATATAATTATATAAATTATCTATTTATTAATTCTAATATAATAATTATATATTACTTTTTCTATATTTATTTTATTTTTCTTTTATTTCTAAATTTATAATTTCTATTTTCAAAAATATTTTTTATTTTTTCTTCTTTATAAATATATATTTTTTTTATTACGTTTTTACAAATATTTCTTTATATCTTTTTATATTATTGAAAATCTTTAATAATATTATTAATTTAGTTTTTATAATTATTTTCTATTATATTATTAATTAGATTATTCTTTATATTTATTAAATATTTTTTATTTTATTTTTTTTTCTAAAAAGATTTAATATTATATTAAGATTATTAAGATTATTTCTTTTTTTATATATAATTAATATTAATTAGATTTTAGAAATAATAGATTTTATTAATAAATTTTATCTAATTATTAATATAACTTTAATTTTTTATATTTTTATTATAATTTATTTTTCAATTTAATATAATAATATTTAATAACAGATTATTATTTTATAATAAATTTGAAATAATATTTTATTTTTATTTTTTAAATATTTTCTAATTATTAATTTATTTTATTATAATTTTAATTTATTTTCTTTTTCTCTAAATATTTCATTTTTAATTAAACTTTTTAATTTTTTATAATAATTTTTTATTTAATTTTTTAAATCTTTATATTTGAAAAAAAAAAATTTTGATAATAATTAACTTTATTTATTTATATTAAATAATTTATATTTTATTATTTTAATAACTTTAATAATTTTAAAAATAATTTAAATCTTTATATAAATATTTTCTATTAATTTCAAATTTTCAATAATTATTTTATAATTTTCAAATTAAATATCATTTTCGAAATAATTTATTTAGAAATTTTGTTTTCAGAATAAAAAATAATAATAAATATTTTTTTTATTATAAAAATATTTAATTTTTATTGAAAATAATTATATAGAGAATTAATAAAAATACTAATAAATAAATAAACAGTAATTATTATAAAATATAAAGTTATATATTTTAAAGAAAACTATTTAATTATATAAATCTTCGTTTTTATATATTATTTCATTACTTTGCTAGCTTATTGCATAAACCATCGAGCTATCGAGCGAACAAGTTAGATTAAATTATTCTCACTAGGATTCTACTATGATTGGACTTCCAATCTCTAAGCTTAAGATCCCCGTAGTTATATATTCCGTATAGATCGTAATATTCGAGTAACTTACTCTCTGGATCATAAATCCTCTTTCTACATCCTTTGATAATAATACAATCATATATATTGTGAATATTTTGACAGCAAACTGCCTATAAATATAAGATGAATATCCAGGATCCATATATGCATGGTGCGGACCCAGGAAATATAGGCTCGTTCAAGTTCGACTATGTCATAAGTTCGTACGAATCTAAGGTCTGCGACGAGCTTATCGCATCTACCTGGGTCTCCAAGGAAACTGAAGATACCAGAAATGCCGTAGATCCGAACAGCATGAACAGCCGGAATGCAGGAGCAGCGAAAGAGATATACTCGCCACTTGGGCCTGATGCAATGAGGCTCTTGAAACTCCACGGCGGAAAGGGCAAAATTCAATGCTCCGTAATGGTCGTGCAAGAATGCTCTCCGCCAGAGTACGAGGCTTTGTCATACGTGTGGGGATCTACAGATGACCTACAGATCATCAAGCTGGACGGTCTGGACTACTTCGTCACCCGCAATCTGTTCGAGGTGTTATTGAGATTTCGAAAGCTGGACAAAGATCGGCTGCTGTGGATCGACGCTTTGGTCATCAATCAGTCAGACCTTGTTGAGCGCGGTAGAGAAGTTACTAGGATGCCGAACCGCTACTCTGGTGCTGTGGGTACCATTTTGTGGCTCGGAGCACCCTTAGAGAATGCCCAATACGGGCGGCTGGATATAATTGCCGCCATCAAGTTTCTTTCCCAGCCGGACTTGATAGTGCCAATTGAACACGAGACAGGAGAATGGGTGCCAACCAAACAGGCAGTCGAGGCAATCTTCTGCTCTAGGTACTGGACAAGAGCATGGACGGTGCAAGAGATTATGTACAGTGACAATGTTACATTGTACTATGGTTCATGTCGTTGTCCATGGATACGTTTTTGAGATTCGTGGATGTCAACTCTCACACGGTAGAACAATCGCCATTGGGGAGTATGGTCATTGGAGACAGGCGAGTGGCATTGAGGCCTGGATACGGGCGACAGAAGCGGTATTTGCGGGTCCCATCTTGGCTGGGCTGCTATCTTCGACATCGAGGCTGTACGAATCCGAAGGACTGCTTGTTTGCCTACTACGGATGCTTCTCTCCAGAAGCCAGAAAGTACATTGTGCCAGATTATGGAAGGTCACCTTTCCAGATGGCGTTTGACATCACCCGGGCTTGGATTGCCTCTGAGAGAACTCTCGACTTCTTGCTGGAAATTGGATGCAGAGAATCCTGCTGGCCTCTACAAAAGGAACCAAATAAATATTGTCCGCCGACATGGATCCCTAGCTACTTTGGAAAACAGACGAACTACACTGGCAGGGTGGTGGCCGGGCCAGATGTCCCTCAGGTTTCTCCACCATCCAGTACACCGATTGTTCGATTTGATGGCAAGAGCAATGTCATGTACGTCAAAGGTGTGCTGCTTGGAACAGTCGAAAAAGTAGGCGAGCCGTACAGTGATTCGATTTTCACATTGGAGGCATTGACGTCTCTCTTGAAGCATCACATTATACGCGTAGGGGGCAAGATAGACGACCTTGACAGAGGCTTGAAAGAATTAGTTAGGGTTTATTGTGACGAAACCAAACTGGTCGAGGTAATGAAGGATCATCCGGAGATTGTTAGGGTCATGGAACGGGAGTTCGTTCCAGCAGAAGAATCCATGAGTGATGAGGTCGAAAGACAACTCAGGATAACCGAGCGCATTTGTTCCGCCAGGACTGCATTTTCATATAAGCAATGGCAAGGATCTCGTTTTATTCAGACCAGCAAGGTCGACGTGCCATTCGGGTTAGGAACTAGCGGCCTGCAGACCGGAGATCAAGTGTTTGCTGTAGTGGGATGTAGCACCCCTTTAATTTTACGACCTATCAAGGACTTCCATATAGTCATTGGCAACTCCAAGATATTCTCATTCGCGCATGGGAACATCTTGCAAGGTAACCTGCAGATGTTTCCGCCCAGTATTTTTATCGATATCACTCTGCGATGACCTCAAAATATATATATAACCCTGCCTCAAAGATTAAGAATCTCAAACATTTTCATAAGTAGAGTAATATAGCAAATAGGAGCAATTGAAGAAGAGATTTATTTGAATTTCATGTTAAAGCATGAATTTGTTTCTAATTATCGTGTTATATCCTCCCAAGAGTTCTACTACAACCAAAGAGTTATTGAGCCTAAGGTCTCCTGGTCACACAGGTATAGCTATAACACTACTACACAAATCCATCAGAGAGTACAACCACCAAAGTGCACATCATCATTTGCCACTGCCTCAATTTGATTCATCACAGTTCCGCCATTGTTCATTGTCGCCTTCATGAAAACATGTTTACTTAATAGCACCGTACAAGTCTTGGGTGGCACGTCGGACTTCTCTGTGACTTCTGTCTCTGTAAACCCCGTAAAACTTGTCGAACTCATATGCGTGAACTGATACTTCAACGAGACTGACATTTCAGCAAGTTTAAACCCATGGGAAGCAGTAATCGTGATACCAACTTGTTGTTCCATGGATTCTGTCTGTGTTTTGGAGATACCGTATTTGATACGTTTTTCGCGGGCGAAAGTTCCATTCCCACCGTTTTCCCACACGCCCTCGGCGTACCAGGCTATGCCTTTGCTTATGCCCATGAAAAGGTTGGCAATTTGGGAAACGCAGCGGGAGTCTTCGGACCAGAAGAAGCAGCGGAGCGGGAGCGTGACGGCGGCTTGTTCGACGACTGTAAAGAGTTTTCCCGTGCTTGGAAAAGAAGTTCTTGAGAAGGAGGGAACTGCTTGATCAAAGTCTTTGAATTGATTCCCTAGTGGTAGGATCGGTACGAATGTGACATCATTATCGGGTGGACCGTAGTTGGCGGAGTGGATGAATGTGTCGGCGAAGACGGGGATGTTCTCGCTGCCATTTATGCTCATGGGTTCGGGGACTGCCGCCCAGATCGAAATGTCCTGGCTATTTCCAGATCCTCTGTCATCCCATATACTGGAGGGCCAGAAGGCAGCGGGTTTGACGAGATCGGCTCGCAAACACCAGATTTGGTCAAGGCTTGGTTTGTAGACGCTGTTGACCATTACATCCCCAAGAGCGACATAACCAGCTGGAGCAGTCCTACGAAAGCAAAGAATGACTGGGTTAGTGCATTGTTACTGCCCATCTTGTGCCACTCTTTGCTTTAGAATATAAACGAATTTGAAACTAGCAAAGACGTTACTTACGGGCGCCAGACAGAATCCATATGCCAAGAATGATCATTAGATTCCCACCAGGTTCTCGTATAATCAGTCGGTCTCTTGACCGCCAGATTCGGATTGGTCGAATTCGTTTTGGGCCCAAATAACATCACTGCTCTCCAATTTGTCTCCCAGTAATTTCATTTGCCGACGCAGACCGAACCCAATGGACGTATATTTCCTTGGTGTTCGGGGTTCCAGAAGCAGCATGATCTGTTGGATTCATAATTCCAGTTGTCCCAAGCCCATTTGAGCGACGTCGTCATAGTGACTCTGAGGTCTCCATAGTCGCGGGTGGCGTTAGGCATAACTTATTGTAAGGAAGTGTGGTTTTGGTTGTGGGTAGAAGGTAAATTGAAATAGACAATGAGATGGATGCCAGTGTGTTCGCTTGGTTTGAAAGAGTGATGATATCTTGAGGGAGAAATCCAGATATTTATACGCAGGAAGATGGATATGACAGTATGATATTCGGACATGTCGTGGGTTTTCCTTTTCCTCTTTTGAGGTATGACAGTAACGATAACAGGCACCCGAGAAATACACCTTCTCGGGTGATCCTGTTGAGTTGGCGCCCTTTGCAAGCAATGTTACGGCAGTTTGTAGTCCACTTGAACTCTCTGCCGTGACGGGAATATGCTGCGTGTCTGATTATGAACCAATGACAGGTTCATCTTCGCCTCTGTAAATGGACTCAATACCGCTACCCCTCTCTTTATCTGGCTGACCCCGTACGTATCTGAACCTATTGAACCCTGTCCGCTCTGAAAACATGTGGTACTACAACCAAATCCTTAGTTCAAACCCGATTCTGTTGTGCATAGATCTAGTCAGTGGTATCGATTCTTCATCTCCATATGCAGTATTCCTTCATGTCCCATTATCAGCCTATTAGGAACAACCGTCCTTATACGACGATAATGATCAGTAAGCAAAAACGGCCCAATTCGATACATAAGTCTGACAAGACCCCTCAGCGATGTAGTGTACTAGTGATTATATGATGTGAGGCATAAGTACATATATGGTCGAATCAGGATTTAAACTACCCTACAATTTACTCAAATCGAGACATGTGCTCCCAAAACTACTTCGAGCCGTGGTTCCGAGCCACGCGTAGAGTTATTTAAGAATGCGGGGTGGTTGAGGGCACTGATCAACGTGCTCGAGGGACTGGTTCTCCATACGAGTATCTTGAACCGAATTTTCGTATCATACAGAGGATACGCAATAACACACCTTAATAAAGTACAGTCTGCTCTCATCTTCCTATACTTTCTCAGTAAATACCCATCACCCGCACCACTTAAACGGATGGCTGCTGCACACCGTGCAGTAACCTATACATATATATTAGCCGCTGCCAAACTATGAGAGTAGTACCTGCGGCTGCTGTACATCTGTAAGATTTAAGAAGTGATGATTATTCTTGGCTAACTACGATGTCTTAAGGACCTTTTATAGACCATTTATCGGTCCGTTTAAGAGGCGTAGTACATGTAATTTGAGCCCTTCTGTACATTCTTAAATGAGTCGGACAAGCGGAAATGAGGATATTCCCAGGTGAAGCTCTTCCGTACAGTCGTCTAACAACATCACGGATGCTCCCGAAGCAACACAGCAGCAACACATGTACATCATGACCGCCACATCTTTTCAGCTCTACCGAAAACCCCTAATTATTCGCCTGCCTTAACGGATGTGCTTCTGTGTTCAACACATACTCATCCAGACTAATCATATCCGGCTCACTGTATAGCAGATAAAAGTATTTCAGTGTTTCCGCCAACCAGAAGCTTTCCATCGAGTCCTCCAATTCTGGGTTCTCACTCATCACATTCTGGATCCTCGCGTTCGCGATATCTGTCCTTGTATGTTTCGCGATAGCCTCGAACATTTTCCAACCCTTCTCTTGCCATGAAACGTCCGCTGTGAGTCGGTACATTATGAAGACCGACTCTATGGCTTCTGGGCGGAGTTGATACGACGGATCGTCGATACGAGTGAAGCCGCTGCCCTCCCCAGTGAATTGACACGATGATGGGTCTGCGCATCGATCGACGTGAAAAATCTCAGGCATGATTCCTGCTGGGGTATTCTCATATGCCCAAACACATCCATTGGTTAATTGAATAGCGAGATCAAACTCTTGCGAAGACTTGCTTAATCTAGACCCAAGACCCACCATGCCTCCAACAAAGCAAGCTAAATGTTGTACCTGAGTATCAAGATAAGGCGAGCCAGAGGGAGCTTCAGCAGAGCCCGAGAACAGAATCTTTGGATTTCCTGGTAAATTTGGTCTAAAGAAGAGATTTTTGCTGAAAGATGCCAGAGCATCACGATACATGTCCAGATATTGCTGAGAAGACTTCGACGCAGGAAGTAACAAATGAGTTTTGGGTAGATACTCGAAAGTAGAATCTAGCGCCACGCAAATTTAGTATACAATTAGAACCGGATAGTAGGATCTTACCAGCAAATGCTCCAAGCGTGTAAGAGCTGCTCGTGAATGCCAAGCTTGATCCCATGCAGTTTGCTTTTGCCGGCCACATTCCAGGAAGCGACGTGACGTTTTGAGTGCGTTGAAGCTGGTCTGTGATTTTCTGGATTGCATCAGAGTATTTCGAATCTCCAGTGATCCGGCTCAAGCGAATGAACTCAAGGCTCAAACTTGCAATTTGAGCGACTAGGACTCCATTTTCTCCAGGAATCCTCCCTTCTCTCGGTTTATTCCACCAATAGTATGTGGTGGGAATACCACTTTCAGTATCAAAGGCCTTGTAGAGTAAATCACCTAATTGCTTTGCCTTTTCAATTAGAATCGGATACCGATGTTCGCTAATATCCCATGCACCCAGCAACCCCCCTAAATAGCGAATGTTGGTCTCAAAGACTGGAACACGCTCTGCGTTTGGTCTAGAGAAATCGATTTGTCTCAGAGTTTGGAGCGTATCCTCGAACTCCTTCCTCAACCCCATGATATAAAGTGTATCAAGTGAATCTACCAGTGTGGCTGCCCAACCAACAAAAGTATCCTTCCATCCTCCTGACAATGGCATCACCTCATCATGTAGCCACGCATGTTTCTTGTATCCATTCCAAGCATGTATAAACTCCTTCCTCACTCGATTCTGTCTCTGCAGACGTATTGCTCTCGCATCTTTTGACTCGCTTGGAAATGATGCCTGTATCTTGTAACGACCGATATGGGGAGGTAGGTTTTCGGAAGGTGTAGGAAAATACAGCCCGGATTGGGCTTTCTTCTTGAGATCATTGTTTGATGTTATGAGAAAGAACAGGAACGAAGTCACAATGGCCAGAAGGATGTAGCGAAGCCGCGCTCTATATGGTACGGTTCCCAATGGATGTGGGTAGAATTGTTTGCAGTCGTGGCGCATCATGCAGATACCTATCGCTGAAACTTCCTTGAATCCCGTCTGATGTCACGTAGATTAGCTGTAGAGAAGGAGAATGGAGAGATATGTTATGCTGCTGAATTTCTTCAAACTTCAACCCCCTTCGTCAGGTTCAAAAGGGGACGGCATGGAGGATTGTCTGGTCATGACTAGAAACACATTCGAAAGGTCGACAGGGAATCTTCGAAACCAGAAAGAAGGAGCTATGAGCAGGCAGATTGACTTTCTGGATCTCACGGCTTTACTCTACAGTCTCGATCCAGACATGTTCGGTGTTTCACGAAGTAACCTAAGTCGGAACTAAGCGCTATGTAACAAGTTAGCCCGATGGGACAGTTTGCGGGAGTGGCTTTCTTATGAACCTTAGTTCTGCTCCGCCGCAAGCACGCGGCTTCCGCTTGGTTGTGGCCTCGACGGCGCGCAAGGCGGTCGCTTCTTCACGAGGGAAGATCTCGATCGATGCTCTTGCCACTAAGAAAGTTCCTCTAGCTTTCCTATGCTGTGATGTCAGGCTAATCACGTGTCAACAATATCACATTACTCTGATCTCTCGACGTGCTTAGCCATTTAAAAGGGTCAAGATCGGGGGTAAGCTACAGGCTATATCTGGCCATATTCCTTTCTAAGGCAGTGATGTAGACAAGTCCTTAGGTATGCAATATACTAGCAGCAATCAAAAAGTCTTGAAGCCCAAGCCTACTCTCTACTCTCATTCCGAGAGTTTTAAGTGCGCCATACTTCTATCTTCAGCATCGCTTCATGTTACGCATCTTTAAAAGATACATGACACTTCAAGGGCTTGTCAGTCCATTACCACTTAAAAGACTGGACCCGGTTTCATTCTGAGAAAACTCACCATTTCTGCTCCAGTAGTTCCTTTCCTCAAATGCCCAATAACACTCTTGAAATCTTCCGTGTCCCTGAAAGCCTATATGTCACAAAACAGCTCATCATTAGCACACAAACTTTTGCCCAAGCACATTACCAACTTCGACATGGAAATTCTGCTCACCATATGGTCCTCCATACTCCTCCACGCCAACATCAACACCACCACCCTCCCTTTCTCCCCCTCCCCCTTCTCCCCATCCCCACCCCTCCTAATCATCTCAAAACTGCTTCCCCAATCCATCCAACTCAAATACCCTCTTGGAACCTCCTTCAAGTTCTCAATCGCTTTCTTAAATTCCTCTAACCCGTGTATAAACACCCCACCAGTGCCATAAAACGTCGCTATCTCCATGACCGCGGGACTAAGAAGTGGTTTGGAGATCTGGTTGATGTGGAAGAAAATCACATCTTCCATTATTACGCCGAGTTTTTCTTTGAATGATTGGTAAGCGGAGGACGCCTCGAAGGCGCGGTGGGCGGAGATGGATGTCCAGTCTAGGGATGGAGATTAGTCGAACGGAGAGGGACAGAAGAGGAAGAGAGATGAAGTAGGAGTTATATCAAAGTATTGATTGGATACTCGACTCGCGTCTTTTCGGATGCATCAACAGAGTCTTCGATGAAATAACTCTTTCGATTGGCCATAGCCGACAGGAACAGAAGCAAAGGAACTCAAACAAACCAATACACCAAACAACCTCATTCTTCGCCTCAAACTGTGTCCCATAATACGACTTCACAAAGCCATCTTGGCTAGCCACTGTATCCAGTGCTTCTCGCCCTACACGTTCCATCCAAGTCAGAAGCGGCTCAATACGCCCTCTCGTCCACCTGCCCCACTGGCTACCTGTCAAGAGGGATCGAACGACAGCTAGCTTGACTCACAAATCTTGAAATCTTTACTCTCCTCTGAGATATCAACATTGGGCCTCAGAGTAATACGGCAGATTTCCGTGACAGGTCCATTTTCAGTCGCCATTTGCGTGGGATGATACTTGGCCTGTGGTAATAAGCAAGCAACCTCGGTAAGTTCGAAATTTGAGATATGACTATACTTTACTTTGGGAGGCAGAAAAGGATCTTGGGAGAAGCTTGAACTGCGGTGAGTGACGGCGGGGATGATAAGTATTTCCCTTCCTTTTTCAAACCGAATTACCCCACCCACACCAGCAATCGTGAACCCAGTCGGAAGTCATTCAAGACCATACATGATGCCATCATCCGGGGAAATACCCGCTAATACGTGAGACAACTCAGAGGGTTTCACGATAATCATTTACCTTATATTATCCCTTCATACAATGGAGCTACAGTGAAGCCGCCAAGCCACATTCTACACATAAACTACCTGGCCCCGTCCAACCATACAAAGTACACACACATTGTCACGTCGACCCAATACATGTTCAAAGAAAATATAGGTAGAATTGTTGTTATCATCATTTAACTTTTTAGATCTCGAGGTTCACATTTAATTTCATTTGTAACCTCGCGGAATCGTACGCCCGCCAAAAGACCACCCATACAACCAACCAGTTCAATCACCACCACCACCGCTACTATAATATAAGATGTGTCTTTTCTGCACCGCCTATTTGCATACAAATCATTCGGTTCACCCCCGCTCCCTCTGATGGTTGATCATGTTCAATTTGATGCCCTATGGCGTTCACTTTCGAGTCTCGAGTAGAGCATGTATCTGGAGCAGAAAGTGTTAGCATCTTATACTTAACAGCGTTACATTAAGACAATGAACATAAACTTACAATGCCATCTGATTACACTCAGCAGTTCCCGTAATTGTAACCAATCTCTCGTTCGAGTTGTCCTGCGGCTCGTTGATCTTGATGACACTATTACTGAGCTGTCTGATCTCATTGATCTTTGCACCGCCCTTCCCGATAATAGCACCAACCATGTCGTTCGGAATGTAAATCTGCTGAGTCAATGGTTGACCAGGAACAACGCCTTGCATCGGCTGTGCTGCAGAACCAGCATGGGGTTGAGGAACGGCATGGCCAGCTTGTTGCGGCTGTTGTGGGCCAACACCTCCATATCCAGCCACAGCCGGAGAACCACCATAGTGCATTGCAGCAGCGGGCGTTTGCTGAGCTGTTGGGCCTGCGGCGTATGGCTGGCCGTACGTTTGCCCTGGAGTATTGTGACGACCACGGTCATTACGACGATTGTGATCGGGATGACCGTAACTGCCACCCGCTGCCTGGGGAACATATGGCACAACTTGCATGCCACCTGGTACAACCCCTGCAGGCCCACCGGTTCTCGACGCATAAGCAGACGCAGCTGGACCGCCGAATCTCTCAGTCAATTGCTCGAATAATG
Source organism: Rutstroemia sp. NJR-2017a BVV2 (assembly GCA_002946415.1). NCBI lineage: Eukaryota > Fungi > Ascomycota > Leotiomycetes > Helotiales > Rutstroemiaceae > Rutstroemia > Rutstroemia sp. NJR-2017a BVV2. Next base: position 1,777,792 of record NJPS01000013.1, on the reverse strand, counting down.
TGCTACCAACATAGTATGTAGCAATGTGCACGGCATCCGCGACACCAAGCACAACAAGAGATCGTTCGGTTGACAGGGGAAGGTAAGAGTCGGAAGCATTCAAGCGAGCTCCTGAAGCTTCTTGGATTTCTCGAATCCTTACGCCACCCTTGCCAATGATCGAACCAATCAAAATATGTGGAATGAGTAATCGCAGAGGGTAAGTCTTTGAGTTGGGGTCCGATGAAGCTTCTAACGGTTCGTTGTTCAAGGTACGAATGATCAGACCAAAGGCCTAGGAAGTATTAGTTGTACATCATTAAATGTCAAAATGAGAAACATACCTTTGCTACGGCATCAACGACACCCGACACCGTCAAAATTCTCTCCACCGCACCTTTCTGGTAATCACTAACGGTGCACTTCGCACCAGAAAGTTTCCTAATCATGGAAACATTCTCTCCGCCCTTTCCAATGACCGTTGCAGCTTCCGAGCTAGTGATGACAGCTCGGATATGGATCCATCCACTTTCGTCATGAGGTAACGCGGAGCCAGAAGCTGAAGCAGCTGAGCTCGAGTTCTGGGTTCTCCCAGTTGTGACAGTACTCTCGATTGGTTGTGCTCCATCCTTAGTTGTGGGGGCATCGGTAACTACAGTATCACCTTGTGCATCCTTTACTTCCGGCTTTGTCCCATTTGTGTCTTCGGCTTTGGCATCTCCATTCGAGGTTGGCGCCAGAGCTTCGGCCTCGGCACTAGCAGTGGGTTCTTGTTCCTCTTCCTGCTTCTCCTCCTCCCCTTTCACAATCTTGTCTAAAGCTGGTCGTTTGGCGTCGGGCTGATCGCTTGGAGCTGAAGGTGAAGACGGATCTTCGAGGGGACGTTTTGTCGATTGTGTAGGGGCTGTTGTGGGCGAGGCAGACATTTTTGTTTGCTATTTTGGTTAATCTTATCTTTTTTCTTCTCTTTGTGTCACTTTTCAGTTGAACAGTGATCGGAAACTTTTTGGAAAGTCAAACGACTGTTTTTGATTGGATTGATTCGTCTTATGTACACCAGGAAGAGTCTTCGAAGGAAAACGTGCTGGTGTTGGGGTCGGAGGGAATGGAGAGCGTGTGTGCTTGACGGGAATTGCGGACAAGAGAAGGTGGTCGAAGGGGAGGAAGTAGGTAGGTTGGATATGTGCGGTGATTCAACAAGACTTCTCTTTTTTTTAGATATCTCGTGAAAGGATCTGCAGACTCTGTAAAGGGATTTTGGAAGTTGAGGGAGGGCGATGAGTTTATCTTTTCTGTGACAGAAAAAGGTGTAGGATAGAGGTGAAATGGTTGATGAGCTGAGAGATCCTCTGGATAAAAAAGCAGTATTAGGGACCAATCCTCAAACCTTTGGGTTCCACCAACGATCTGGATTTATCGTTGTCTCTTAAATCTCCTTTTTTATCCTTTTCTTTCCTGTCCCCCCTAGCTTGTATCGAGGTCTCAAAAGTATGATGCTTGATTGCTGCCGGTGCCAGTCTATTGGTGCTTGCTGATCCGCTTCAACAATAGAATGGGACGTATGTGCAAAAAAGCGACGACGAATCGAGACGCAATAGATGCTGAGTAAAAAATCGAGGTCTCAAAAAATCGCGTAGATCTCTATTTCCCGAATCAATTTTAGCGGTAGATGGAAAGATGGCTTCACATCAATTGATGGATTGGAGCTAGTCGTCCTTCCAAAGTAGGTGGAATAGTAGACAGAAGCTGTAGATGGGGGAATGGATTGTAATGAAAAGGGGAGAATAAGAAAGAGGTCAAAACATCACAAGCAGATGTGGATGAGCTGTTGAAGTTAACGAAGTAGAGGTGTGATGTAGGCGACTGTACGCGATACTGGAAAGATCTACAATGCGAAGAGCTCTAGCTTCAGATTTCTGGGCCTTAGCGTAGAAAATGCTCAAGTTATGCTTGAGCTTTGCTCCGGATTTGCATAAAAGGATGGAGTTCGACGGAAAGTTATGTAAGTTTGTGGCCTTACGGCTAAGGTATGAAGAATAACTGTTCCTCCCTGAGCTGCCTCAGACAAGGGATCTATCCGTGCGCCATGACCTGCACGTGTTTTCGTTCCAAGTACGAAACACGCTATCTACTTCTCAATATCAGTTCGAATCCATCATCTTGAATTCTAAAAGTAGAGACCCACAGCTATCTTTGGAAGGCAGGTTGTCATCAAACTCGGTTATGACCTCGGAAACACGCAAATGGATATTGACCAAGAAGAAGAATCACGCGTGTCTTCCTCGACCTACACAGCACGTCTAGACCGAACCCTCAAGGATCTCCAGGACCGAGTCAAAGAGCAAGAGCTCGTGCTCCAAGAAGTGCGCAATTTGTTTCACACCCCTTAATATTTCACCACCCTGCATATCAAATCGAACTAACAAACTCGCCCAGCTCCGAGCAAACGCCCCAACACCACCTGACTCCAGTCTTCTTCCTTCACAAGACCCGCGGACCAAGCTCTCCCAAATTCTCGCCCACAAGGAAGCTTACCAATCCATCCTCTCCGCCCCACCACACCTCCCTCCCGCCAACTCACCCCTCCCCGCCCTCCTCGCCTACCGCACCATCCTCAGCACCCTCCAAGAAACCCATTCCCACATCCCCACCCTCACCCAAACCCTCAACACCACACTCACCCACCTCTCCACGGCCCAATCGCAGCTCCACTCCGCACAAGCCATCTCCTCCGGCCTGGAAAGCCGCATCCTCTCCCTCCAGCAGGAGATCCATCAAAAAACCCAAAAGACCCCCTCCCAAGTAGCGTCTGACCTGCGAGCCGCCTTCAAGCAAGGAAAGCGCAACTACGATGCCTCAACCAGCAAGCTCGTCCGCACATTCAACGAATTTATTGACGAGTATCTATCACTCATGCTTGCGGCGGAGGAGCTAGGCGGGCCGATTGTCGGCGAGATGATGGACGTGACGCCTGCTGTGCTAGCAGTGGGATTTAGCGCGCAGGGGAAGCCGAAGAGGACGCGCGAGGGGAAGGAGAAGGAGGGGCTGGATGGGGATATGAGACAGATGCGGATTGATAAGATATGGGGTGTTAACCCGCGTGTCAATGCCGCCGAAGATGGGGAGCGAGGAAGAGATAGAGATAAGGGAGGAGAGTGGGACGAGCGAACCGCAGCAGCAGCCGAGATGCGTGATTTAGCCGAGCAATTGTTGAATGCTCTACTGGAGAAGGATGAAACCGGAACGGACGGCTTCATCGAGATTGAGAGAGAGACTTCCGCTGTGAGGTTCTTAGTGCGGAGCAAGGTCGCGCAGTTCCATTTCAAGGATGCACGACGCTTAAGGTTGGTAGATTTCGAGAAGGATATTGAATAAATACTAGATATCTCAGTTGTCATACACTGCTACATCTTTTATGTAGTCTCTGCTCACAAGTCACGGTAAGAGTTTGTTACACACAAAAGAAAATATGTCCAATAACCAATCAAACTACTCAGACTTCCCGTATCTTAATCAAACAACGAAAGAATACCTATAAAAAACGCCCCAATATAAAAGTTTTAATTTTGTGATTCCTCCCCAACCATGCCCTACCCTACAAAAGACCTTATGCAGAAGAAAGTTTGATATGAACAGCCCTCCCCCACAAAAAAAGAACAAACAAAGAAAACAAAATCTCACGTATGAACCAGGTATAGAAAAGGAAACACTTCAAATAGAACCACACAACCGCTAACAAAAAAGCTCAAGTGTGACCATTTAAATCCACCGCCCTCCCCAATCATCATTCAAATGCTGGTAGGGAACGCCACCCCTTTCCTTGTAAACGCCGACCAAGATCATTAATATGACTCAAGGAAAGATCCACCATATAAAGCTCCCTATTTCGCACGACCAAAGATATGCCTCTTGTGTTTATTACCACCCTTTCTACCAGGAGAATCTCCATGTTTTTCTTCTTCGTCATCATCGTACTTAGATTTATAGATCCTATCAAATGTTAGATGCACCCCGTGATTCCAAAAGTCGAGAACTTACCAGCTGTTGCCGATCATACTAATACCCTTCGCCTCAGCCATACGATAGAATTTCGCGCTCTTCTTCAGGTCCTTCTTGCAGCCTACACCTTGAGCATAGCAGAAGCCAGCCTCGGCCAGAGCATCGCCATCTCCCCAAGCTGTCATATATTAGCTAGTGTCCAAGCCTTTCGTGATAATGTGTAACTTACATCCAGCGATTTCAAAGCATCTCAAAGCAAGGACTTTATCTTGCTCAATACCCCAACCGTTCATGTGGCTGACCCCAAGCTCGTAAATGCTCAAGGCAAACTGTGCTTTCCTGGTCTTCCTTTCCACAATATCCACCGTCTTGCCATCCTTTACTAAGTCCTCGTCATCCGCTACTTCTAGACTAGCAGAATCGGCTGCCTTTCTCAGCCAAGCCACACCTTCCTTCTGGTTTGGTCGCATTCCCCAACCATGACGGCAAGCAAGGGCATACAAAAGCATACCTGTGGGATGATTTGTTCGGGCAGCGAGACGTAGATGATAAGTAGACTTGGTAAGAGCCCCTGCTTCATGGTATTCAATGGCTTTAGAAACATGTTCTTCTCCAGACAGTTCCGCAGAGGGGGCCAATGAGTGTTGAGATTTAGGTTTAATAGTGGCATTAGATGAGGCTGCTGACGGTGCGCGATCCTTCGGTGCTCCATCCCTGTGCAAGGAGGGAGGTGCATCGAATGGTGATGCTAGAGTAGGGTCTGTCAGACTTCGCCCTCGCTCTGAGGGAGTCGGTCCAGGAGTCAACGGACCATGCTCAAGAGAAGGACGAGTATGAGTGAGCTCTGGTCTAGATGAAGTCGATGGCCGAGATGGGGGTGATGGTGGAGGTCCACCCTCGACTGCTTGAGCATTACTGAATGAGACAGGTTGCTCCCATACAAATTGGGCTTGCGGATGGTTTTCCTGGAAGATTGCTGAGTTACGTTGCAGCATCTTGCCTCTAGGCAGAGAGAACTTTGAGTATACATAGGAAGGAACAGCACCTTCGGCAAAATTGTTATCAGGGAAGCCGTCTCCGTGCATACTAACAGGGGTGTGGGCAGTATCATCCGTGAGAATGAACGATGGTTGACTATCTGAAGATGCCTGTCGTGAGGGTGACGTTTTAGGTGTCTCAGAAGGATGATTACTTGACCTACTTATAGGACGGGAGAAATTGAAGGCAGGTCGTGGTAGACGCGTGCCACCAACGGAAATTTCGGAGCTTACTGATGGTGATCGAGCAATCGCAGGAGTCAATGAAGGAGAAATGGGTGACGTCGAATAAGCACTGGTTGAAGATAGCTTGCGCTGAGGCGAATTCTGGCCCATTGAAAATTCATCATCAGAGCTTTCTACAGACATTGACCTTGGACTTGGAGCACGCGGCCCAAAGGGTGAGCGAGGGGGCGCCAGAGCTCGAGGACCAAATCCACCTACAGCTAAGGATCCATCGGGTGCTTTCAGAGCACGTTGGCGCAGTGATTCTGTGCTTGGACGAGATGGGGCATCAGAAGGTGATCTACCTGGTCTAGGCGAGCGTGAGCCTTGATATGGTGAGCCAGAAGGGGAATCGATTGGTCGGGGAGAGATTCGCCCCTGATGTGGGGCGGAAGGTGAGCGTTCTGGTCGAGGCGAACGTCCTTCATGCGGCACAGATGGCGAGCGTTCTGGTCGTGAGTGCTGAGGGTTAGAGGTTGAGCGATCAATTCCAGGTGATCGACCTTGATGAGGGGCAGAAGGAGACCGCGCTGGTCGCGGATCTGGACGCCCAGACTGTAGTGCAGCAGGGTGCTGTCTTGGCCGGGGTGCGCCCTCTCGATGTTGCTCATAAGATGGCGATCTTGCTGGCAGTGGCGCTCGTCCACGGTATGGCGCATCTATAGGAGATTGGGCAGGGGTGCCTTGAGGCTCGCCTTGTGGTGATCGGCGACCATGTTCTATGGATGCTGGCGAGAGCTCTCTCCTCGCCCCAAAGAAACCTTGCTGTTCTGAGCGACTAGCAGGTCTCCTGCCCCTAGAATCTTCCTCGTCCCCTTCATCCTCACTGGCGCCCTCGGTGATATTTTCGTTGATAGGTTCGAACTTGGACACAGGCTCAGTGGGCATCTCCCCAAGTTGAGGATATACTGAAACTGGTCTAAATACAGGCGCCTCAACCTCGGTTTTCTGTCCCCGAGTTTCTCCAGCAGGAGAGGCAGGCGAGATGTCAGTCCGTTCGGTAGAGGCTGATCGGAAGAGACCAGGTCTATTCTGGCCCAGGGAATTTGCAATTGCAAGCGGTGGCAGTCTGCTCATGCGCCTTCCTCCTTGTGCACTCTCGGTCAACTGCTTTGCTAGAAGTCGACTTTGCGCAGCAAACGCATCCAAGGGCGAAAGTTCTGGAGGAATTTCCCCAACGAGATGTAGCCTGGGTGAGGGCAATGCTCGAGGGGATGGAAGTGCGCTGCTAACATTGCTCAGTTGTCCATGGGAGTGTGACCGAAGGTCGATGAAAGCTGGTCTGTTGTTGTTCGGCATGTTTGCGTGTGGCCCAGAGCCTCTATATCAACCTCAATATATTCCTTCTCTCGCAGAACTCGTCGATATGGCGGGAACTTATGATGTAACCGATGGCACGATCGCAATCCCTCGTTCGAAGTTTTATTGTTTTTAAGGCATAAAACGTTGTGGCTGCAGAATAGACGTTGAGTAGATATCAGCGACTAAGGTGAATGTTAGTGAATCGGGGCGCAGTTAAACGACCTTGTGGGTGTTGGGTCTGGGCGGCAGAGGTCGATGCGAAAGAAGCGCGATAAAATAAGGAGATGGTGACGGGCCGTGTGTAAGAGTCTAGAAGACGGGAAAGAATTGGAACTGGTGAAGAGATCGTGCCGGTCGAACTGAACAGAAGTGAAGCAGTTTAATGAGCTTGTAAAGTGTCTGAATGACCGAGCGCACAGAATTGAGTCGACAGAGCGCCGGTACAGTAAATTAGAGAAGTAAAAGGGTTCGACGGAGGTGGTGAATAGATGTCCAGTAAGTAGTATGTCGTTGTTGAAAGCTTTAATTGGCGGCACACATCATTGACGGAGAGTCTTGCTGCAAATGTTGAAGAAGTACTTTCCAGCGTTGTAGATAGTAGTCATTGTCTGCAGTTTCCTTTTTGCCGTTGCCGCTGGTAATTTCCTCCTCACTCCAGAACTGTTCCTTTCGGCGATTGTTTGTGAAGGGGAAGAAATAATTCAGTGAGATGCAGTGCAGTGGCTTGAGATAGTAGCACACAGTTTAGCCCGAAAGGGATACGACAACCTCCTTGAGAATACGGGCTTTCTCAGAATATAGATCCAAAAGATAAAAAAAAAGATAAAAGCGACGAGGCTAGATGTTATGAAGCAGCCAAATAAAAAAGCAAAAACAACTATCAGCCTTCCTCTTTGAAATAAATTAGGTACCCGAATCGAACAGAAAAACGAACCAGAATTGAAAAGAGAAGGAGAAATGCAGAATCACATTGTACAAAGTCAAAGTTACTTCAGGGACGGGACTGGGACTGGGACTGGGACTGGGACTGGGCGTTGGAGTTGGGGGTGGTAAGATCAAGTGCAAATGCCAAGAGCCCAAACGGATTGTGAATTACGAGAAGTTCGTCCATACCCAAGTGCAAGTGCAAGTGCAAGTGCATACGAAGTACATACATAGTCAGTCACGGCTCACAGTTCGCGCTTCACGATGCATATAAGAAATATTTCTATAAATATCTGCAGCTGCAAGCTATTCACATTCGTTGTGACACTTTTCTGACTTCCTCATGATCTCTTGATGTCGAGTCTTGACCCTTTCAGGTGCTGGCGTGATTAAATAATACTTCCTATTCGTCAATTGAAACCCATTTAATGAGGAAAAGGGTGGAGGGCGAGGGAGACAAAGTGGGCAGAGTGGAGTTTAAGGGGGCGGTTGCTTGCTGCTGTTCCTGACTAGAACGCCTTTGGAAGCCTCTTTTTTGGTACTTTGTACCGTAGACGCCACAGGGGTTCACGCTTAGTGGAAATGGAAATGGAAATGGAAATGGAAATATCGTATTCACCGCGAAGTACTCGACACTACTGTGATTAAATAATAGTGCGTGTGCTTTGTTGCTGCTGACACTATACTGATACGAACAGAGCACGTATACTCGAAGTGCTTGCCATCACTTGAGACCCCAATCTCCAACAGCGAAGCCTCATTTCTTCTCTGTACATCTTTCTCCCCTCTCCAATCTCCGCCTGTCACTAGGTAATACTGTATCGACATGGAAAAGGAACCCCTGTGGTGTCACCCACCGGTATCACCCGTCCCTGCAGCAATCAAGGTCATGACCTCCCTACCCCGGATTTCAAGGGATCTATTACGCGCATACGGCCGGCACTGTACGTTTGCGGCCTCAGACGGTCAGCAAGCAGAACGACCTCTCTGATTTACCCGGGTTTCCTTCCTTTCCCCTTCTTACATCCCGCCGTACGTTTCCCTTTTCGAGTCAACCATGAAACAGCATCCAACTCCTTGGACTGTCAGATCGTCTGTCAGATCATCCTGGCCCAAGTAAAGACGGGCTGTGTGGTAAGATGGAGGACGATACCGATTCTACGTTTCACGTATTCACATCAGACACTTACCCGTAGACCAGTACTCGGTACACTGAGGGCTTGCCTCTCCAAGTATTCATTTGCGATAGATTTTTGCATTCGCTTCCAAATCCTACCTAATAATCGATATACAAATCCTCTGAACTCCAACCCATAATGTCTGGCCCATAAATACGCGTTTTAGCTTTTCCGCTACATATTTTTCGAATGCATTTTCTTCAATCTACTTGCTCCCTCATACACTCCACGGTCGACCGCCGCAGCCACTGTCAGTGTACCTCCCACAATGGCACAGAGACCAGTCAAGAATCCCGCCAGTGTCTTCGTTCGTTCTTCACGGTTGATAACCTTCATTGGTGAGATGTCCTATTCATGGGTTTAGCAATCATGTCAATATTGAGACATCTGGGTAGACTTACATAAGAGAAGAAGACGCCCGGAATCCCACCTCGCGCATGCAATTTCTCCTTGTGACCTTCCGCAGAATCATCGCCACCCATCAAGCTTCGGCGATGACTTGTGACGGAATACTGGTGAGTCTCGATACTTCCATCTTCCAAGTGGCCGTATGTGCCGATGTCCACACTGGCATCATGTGGCTGGCTGTTCCAGTTTTGATGTTCCCAGCCAAGAGGGAGGTAAGATGTTGAGACAACCTTGACAAAGTACATGAAGTTGTGTGCAGGTTCGTTGGTAATTTGCTCAGTGTTGTCAAGAGGGTTCAAGTGATGATTAGTCCATGGCAGCAAAGAGCTCGCACCCAACTTCTCTGTAACCTGCTTTGGCAGCTCTGGACCGAATCGCAAGTGGTGAATCTGGTGCGAAAATACATGGCCACCTTGAACAGGAGTTTCGAAGAAGTTGTTGAGATCATGAACGTGCATGTTTCCACTGCTGAAACTGCGCCCAGGAGCAATGTGAAAGTTTCCAACCACCTTGTTTACCCGAATACCGCCCTCAATGCGACAACCCTCTTTGCGTTGTTCATCCAAGCGTTCGCCATAATGCTCACGCTCACATTGTTCCACATTTTCTCCTCTACCGAAAGCCCACGATTGTGCGGCATATGCCTCTCGTACTTCGTCGCAAGTATTACAGCAACCTGGTTTCTTCGCATTCGCAGGGGGGGTTGCACCGTAACAACCACCACAGTAATCGGGGGCAAGATGCGTCGCTTCGTCATCTGGGTGGTGTCTGCAAATCCGTCAGTCGCAATTCTGGAACCAGACAATGCAAAACGTACAATTCCAAAGCTTTAATGTCAATGACCCCACCACCTTCTTCCTGAGGTGCCAGTCTGACCTTGCTTACTCCGTGCACGACTCCGACTTGTTGCTCTCCGGAAACATCCATCACATCCAGCGTCAAGAGCTCACAAGGGATTTTTGGAAAAGTGATGTTTAAATGGATTTCCATCTTTTCTCCTAGACAGAACAATCAGCACTCATTGGCGTCAGCATTAATATAATATCCTCTGACGAACCTCTTCCTTTATCAACTACCAACTCTGGGTGTACCACCACCCTTCTGTAATCTGCCCATTCTCCAAGCGCCAAGTACAGGACGATCAGCAATGAAGCTATCGTAACGATTCCTCCCGAAGTTGTGCGCACGCGTGCTTCGTCGACAGTTTTTGTAAAGGCATCGAGCCTTGTAAAGCGGGATTTCACAGGCATGTTTGCTTATAGAAGCTTGTGTAAAAAAAGAATTGAATGCGGGCGGAAGAACCGACGAGTTGCTACCGTAGCCTTGCGGCGTCGAATCGAATGGAGGAGGGGGATTTTCAAGAATACATAAATATAGAAATGGAGCGCAGAGGATTTGAAATGCAATTGAATTCAATTGACACAGGATAATCTCGTCTGATGTATATAAAAATGAATGAAAGATCACGTACAGAAGGTCAACAAGACTCTGCACACGTATGGGATAAGATCAGAGGTGGTAATGGCTTGAAGTTGTTCAGTTCAGTATAATTTACTTGAGGACAGCTTGCAAAGGATTTGGATCTCGGCTTTCGCTGAGCTCTGTCCGCAGGCGCAGGGTAGCCGCATTCGCCCGTGCACCATAACTCGTGCATATACTTGTACCCACGTACAGTACCTTGCAGGGTTTCTTACGCGTCAAAAGACTTGCAAGACTTACACAGACCAGAAGATTCACAAGACTCAGAAGTGAATGCTTTCCTCCATATTGTTTCCAAAGTGCTGTGGGATATTATTGTCCGAGCGAACTGGAGAGCTGCATTTCAATCGGTTTTGCGGCCCAAACTGTTCCTGCCGGTCACGGTCACGGTCCCACTTCAGGAAGCCGACAAGGACAAATGGAGGGGTGCATGTTGGGCGCAAGAAAGCAAAGCACTGATCACAGCACCGATCTTGTGGATATGTAGTGGGAGAGTGGCTCAGCTCCAACTTGATCACCAGCAAACGCCATGCCTTCGTTCGCAGCCAAGTAAAGTAAGCAGAGAGGTAGATAGTCTGTGTCATTCGATATGCGGAAAAGATGATTCATACAGACTACAGTCCCTTTCGTACTTGTAGTTAAGTAGGAGATCAGGCAGTCACTCACTCCTGCACTGCGCCAGCTTCGGCCAATAGCGACTCAATTTTGGGCTCCAGGGTGTTTCAGCCTCGCTTATATAATGCTTTCCATCCTTGTTCGAAAAAGCTTCTTGGTCATTTTTAGACTCAACTCATATCTTTGTCCTTCTATTGTCATCATAGCCAAACCCGAATAATCTCACCACAACTAATTTTCTTCCGACCTCTAGACAATCCTTTGTTATTTAAAAAAGTCCTCGCCGCTTCTTTTCAAATCCAAGTAGTTGGTCGCAATTCTTTATTCTAAAAGGGACCATCCATTTGCGGGACCTTCCATTTCCAACAGAATCTTTGCGACATCCTCTGCAATAGTCGTCGATCTTGACATTCTATACATACAGCTACTCCCTTTGCCAGAGATACCGAGTTGAAATGATGCAGCGAAGCTCTGCGCCTCCAAGGGGCCCCCGTCATGGATCGTCCGGTGGAAGAGGTGGTGGTCGTGGTGGAGGGATCGCAAAAAGACGAGCAGGAGGTCCAACCCGGACAGACAAAGATGGTGACTTGGATATGGACGCTGCAACGGGAGCCAACGCGCGCAAAGCTGGAAAACCTGGAGTGGAGGGTTCTATACCTATTCGACCTCGCGCAGACAGGAGGGGGGGCATGAAATCGTCAGGTCGCGGCGGAAACCTCACCATGCAGCGAACTCAAGCAGCTATACTTAGGGGAATGGATTCACAGCAGTCCAATATTTTGGTTTCTCTTTGGGTCAAAGGCCTGAAGGATAGCAAGGCAGCATCGAATCCAGACGGAGGTCACCAATCGTTAGTACAGTTTCTCGAGCGCAAAGCCTCGTCTCTAGACGCCAAATCGAACAGGACCGTGAAGATCAAGAAGGTATGTTTATCGCCATGATTGCTGGGATCACGAGTTTCACTGCGACGTCGCCGTTTTATCCTACTCTTGTCAAAGCCAAGTTCCCCACAACGAGTCGAGGATCGACACTTCAGCTTTATCACTCCGTGATCCGCGATCGAACTCAAGGTTATCTACACCTTGCTAACATCAAATAGTCACACATGAAGGGTGACACAGTCATTATTTCAGCTACTTCAGAAGATGCTGCGACTCTTTCGAAGTTAAATGGTTTCTCATTTGCGGGGGCTACACTGAGTGTGGAGGAGAAAGAACCATCATCGCAAGGGTCTGGATCTACTGGACAGAAGGGAGAAATCTCCGAAGAAGCCCAATCAATCCAAGACAAAATTCGACAGATTCTCAGTACTCGATATGATGGTAATCTTAAGCTTCTTAATCTCTCGGCTTTAGGACAAGATGAGAAGTTGAGGGAGATGGGAATTTTCGACGATCGGAATTTGGTGTCCAAGCTTTTCCCTGTTTTGATGGTCGTGTGCGACAAATTGTTCACCTCCCGCGAGGCGAAAAAGGAAGCAATTGTCAGTATCACTATGACAGATAACGAGTTGCCTGATGTTTCGAATGTAACCACACTCGCATCGACTTTCCCTGATCTGAAGAATCTTGACCTTTCCCGGAACAATTTCACCGACTTGAAGTCACTCAGATCATGGCGCTGGAAGTTCCGACATCTAGAGAATCTTGTTCTAACAGGCAACCCTATCGAAACTTTAGATCCGGAGTACAAGACTGAAATTGTTCGCTGGTATCCTGAGCTTCAATTTCTAAATGGAGTTCAAGTTCGGTCACCTGCAGAGATTGTCGCGGCTCTTGAGGCCATCAAAACACCTATCGCTATTTCCCCTCCAGTATTCCAGGACGTGGGACAAGTTGGAGAGAATTTTGTCCTCCAGTTCTTCAGTGCCTACGACACCGACCGCAACGCATTGTTAAATGGTTTCTACGATTCGCAATCCTCCTTCTCCCTGTCCGTCAACATGACAGCCCCAAGAGATCGCGCACACTCGATGGCAGTACCTCCCTGGGCCGCATATACCAAGCACAATCGCAACCTCGCTAAATTCACGCGCCCCCACGCCAGAAGTTCCCGAAAGTATCGCGGCATCCAAGCAATTCAACCCATTTGGAATGAGCTCCCAGCAACAAGACATCCTGATATTGCAACACAGCCTCACCAATATTTGGTTGAGTGTCGCCCTCTGCCTGGTCTTCCTGATCCAACTGGACAGAGCGCAACAGGTGTCGATGGTCTCCAAATCACAGTCCACGGCGAGTTCGAAGAAAAGAACGAGACGTTCTCAGACAAACCACTTCGTAGTTTCTCAAGATCTTTCATTCTCGGTCCTGGAGCTCCTGGAGGTCCTCCTATTAGGGTGATTAGTGATCTTTTGACACTACGGGCTTGGAGTCCGTTAGTAGGATCTACACCAGCAGTCCAACCAATTCAAGCACCTCCGCCAATTGCTGAGGTGCCTGCTACTGCTCTTACACCCGAACAACAACAACAAGCAATTGCGACACAACTTTCTCAGGCTACTGGTATGAATGCGCAGTATGCTATAATGTGTCTAACGGAAACTGGATGGGATCTGGAAAAGGCATTTGTTGCATTTACTGCAAATAAGGTATATTTACTTCGTTCCATCATTTATTAACCTTGTTGTCATTACTAACTTCTTCAAGGACAAACTACCGGCAGAAGCATTCGTCACGCCGAATTGATCGAATGTAGGGATTGAGGGAGAGACGGATTCGGGTTTTGTATTTGAACATTGGCGAAAGGGAAAATTTGAGAGATAAAGAATGGATGGAAGGATGGGCTATGCATAAATTGCTTAGAGGCTAGGAATCATTGCATTGGAAGGATTTTAATACCAGAGCATGGTAAATAACCAAAAAGAAAGGAAAAACACATTTGCCCACGTTATCCTTGGTCTAGTTCGGTTCGGATGATTGAATGGTCTGCTATGTTTAAGCATGGAGTTTCGGTATGGATAGCATGTAGAGGGAAGGGGAAATGAGAAAGAGGGGGAAGGGACTATTTGTATATGTGGGTTTTGGTATGGATATAACTAGATGGGGAGTTGGTCGCAATGACAGGGTGTGAAGAGTACGTGGCAGGTGATATAGATAGGGGAGTCTTATCTGTATGTTTGAATTACAAGATATAATTCTGCCTGTGTTCTATTCTGCTCTTCTTGGCTTGAATTGACTTGACTTGGCCATGACTTACTTACTGACTTGACCTGACTCAAATTACTCCACTCGAATGACCCATCTCAGCGTAACAGCACTTCACTTCTATCTAACTAGCATATCGATATCAATAATATATATACTTATAATGCCATCTTCTAATCCCCCTCTCTCTAACTACCACCCGCGCCTGCCTTCGTTCAGTGGTGCATCCGCTTCAAACACAAGCAACTGAACCATAGCCATCGATAGCCCTATTCATAAGGCTCCCACTACCGCTATCACTTACCAGCTCGCCACTTACTCCCAAATCTGTCCCATTCATCTATCTCCCCTTGGCAAACCACCCACCCACCTGACTATCTCCTCATTCGCAGCCGAACCCGTCTCCTATCCGTCCCCATTTACGATTTTAGGCCCCCACCGCACCCAGCAGCACCAAACTACCACCTACCAACTAGCCATGTCTCATTTACATCCAACCATCTATCCGGCTATCTATTCATCCAAGCTAAGCGGCCTACCAACCAAGTAAGTTATCTCCGTAAACGCACTCCTCCTTAACTGCGCCGAAACAAACACATTGTTAAAACGACAACCCAGCCCAAATGAGTCTCTCAACATTCCACATCACATATACATATGCAAGTTCACAGCTATAACATTACTATTCTCTATTCATGTATTGCCTTTTTCCATGTCTGTTCCCGAAACTGTATCTGTATCTTATATGTAGAATGAATGCCATTACTATACATCGCACTCATCTGATTTCATCTCATCACATCATCCCATCCAAACTATCGTGGTATCTTTTACAACCAACCCCAATTATTCCTACCAAAACCAAAAAAAGAAGAAAACGGGAAAGGATGCCCAACAAAAAGACAAAAGTGAGGTAATCCCAACCCCTTCACCCAATTACCTGATATCATTTAAAAAACCAAAAAGCACCACCTGCATCCAACAACTAAGGCACCTCACCGATTCCCCTCCCACCCCTCTCCTCAAACTCCTCCCTAGCCTTAACATTCGCCACCGCGCTCTGGAAAGCACTCGTCAAATCGATATGGAAAAGAGGTCTATTCAGCCCATTCACCACGGCCGTCCTCGCCCTCGTAGCCTGCTTACTAGCCACCTTCAAATCGCTTCCACTCGCACTTCCACTATCCGAGTCCGCACGGATCTGATCACCTTTACTTCCCGCTCCCCTACTGCCCTTCACGGCCCTATGTTCCTTTTCATTATTATCCGCCTCCGCAGCCGCAGCGGCCGACTCCTGGCCGCCGATCTCCGCCACGCTGAAAATGGGCTTCCAGCGGTGTGAGCCGCCTTCTTCTTCGATCGTTGGGTAGCCGAAGCCAGCGGAGACGAGCGCGCGTTTGGTCCAGCGGTTGTTGATCGAGGTGAAGTGCCAGTCGACGGTGGAGGGCGAGGCGTACGTATCGAGTTGGTTGCGCACGTCGATGAGTTGTTGGATGGAGGTGATATCGACGTTGTTTACGGAGCTGAAGTCGAGGATCACGGCGCGGAGAATGGGTCGGTCGGAGTGGTCTTCGGCGGCTTTGCCGCGGCGTGGGCCGGGGTCGTTCCAAGGACGGTCACCAGGTCGTGCATAGTGATCGGGGTTTGTTCTTCGCGTGGTGGCGAAAATAGTATCGGTAAGATGGTCGAGGTAGTGGTTGGCGTTGGGGTAGTTGAAACCTTCCGAGAATCGATAAATGAAGATACCGGGATAGGGTGTTTGGACATCGACTTCGGGGTTGGATCCATCACCGTGGTCGAATGGTAGGAAAATAGTACGAGAAGAGGCATCTTCAACAAGAGAGTGTTCGGATTTGGTGAAAGTGCCATGGTCGGTAATCGGTGCGGATTTGTATTCACCGGTACCTATGACCGAGTGAACCTTGACTTTGCCAAGGAAACGACCCTTTGCCTTGAGGATTCGGAAAACAAGGACAACAAAGGAGACACCGATGGTTACATAAATGCCGATTTCGATAGTGGAGAAAATTGTGACAATAACACCAGCAAAGAAGATGATAACCTCAAGAGGTGAGACTCTCCAGAATTGGTAAACAGTGTTTGGCGGAGTAATAAGATCACCCACTGCGTGGATAATAACTGCTGCCAAAGCCGCACTGGGAATGTAGTAGAAAACTGCCGTCAAAGCGTAAATAGCAAGCAAGACAATCACAGCAGTGATAACACCAGCAAATGGAGTACGGACTCCTGCCTTTGACTTGATAGCAGTTCGAGAGAAAGAACCAGTGACTGGATAACCTCCGAGGAATGCGCCAAAAATATTGGTAACACCAATTGCTACCATTTCCTGGGACGGGTTGATGATATAGTTGTTGACACGGCCGAATGATTTGGCGATAGCAATGTGTTCAATGAGCAATACAATGACTGTAGCTGGTAGATCGCCTACGAAGATACTGATTATGCTCGAGTTGACCTTAGGAACTGCAGCATTTTGGAAACCTCGCGGAACTGTGCCCAAAATCTTGAAGACGTGCTTCTTGCGGTGATGTCTGTTGGCAAGATAACTGATGAGTGTATACAAGAGGATGACGAAGACGGTTCGAAGTGTAGCTGCGAAGAAGAATGCCTTTTTGTGCTGAGGGAATTTCTTGGCTCCGAAGTTGCAAACCTAAAGATGTCAGAATGCGCCTGTGCGTAAAGTAGTGATAATGGGTCAGACTTACGGATCTAATCAGATAGAGCATTGTGAGAGCAGTGAGACCAATAGCGGCATCGAGTGTGGTTCTTGGCAAGCCTTGCAAAGTGTGGATCACAACCAAGTAGGTTGATGCTCGAGTGTTGAAGCCTGAAATTCCCATCAAAGTTGGTACTTGTCCAACGGCAATGTTGATAGCAGAACCCGTCATGAATGCTGAGATAGAAGTCAGGGGAATCAGGTCCACGATCCAACCACAGCGAAGCAATCCAATGAGAGCAATGATGCATCCTGCGATCACAGCCATGCAAGATGCGATGACATGACCAGGCACATCGGGGTTAGTCTTTGCAGCTTTCACAAGAATCTGGCCAACGAGAGTTGACATGACAGCGACAGGTCCAATGGTAATATCTTTAGATGTGGCGAAGAACCAGTAGACAAGGACTCCCATGAAAGAAGAGTAAAGACCGAATTGGGGTTTGAGTTCAGCGAGAATAGCATACGCCATTCCTTGAGGCACGACGACAGCACCAATGGTGATACCTATAGGATATCAGTAATCATCGAGGGTAACCGCTTAGAAGTGTATCTTACCAGCAACCATATCTCCAAACAGCCATTGCAGGTTGTAGCATCCAATCCAATTCAAGAACGGGAAAAGTGACCGACAGTAAGCTACAAGCTCGTGTCTACCTGGAAGAGTATCTTTGATCCATTCTGAGCTTCGAGGTTCTTCTTCCACGAAAGTGTCCGCTGTCTGGATGGAGAAGACAGATTCGCCTCGAAGAATTTCCTGACTGTTGAGTTCATCGCGATAGTTGAGTTTGATCCCGAGGACTTTGGCCAGTCCGTGGCCAATCTTGGTAGCAGCCATGATCTGGAGACGATGCTGCTTCGCTTGTTGATGGTGGTCGGGTGTGATATATGTAATGCAAGAGGATTAAGCGGGTAGTTGGGGGGAAGCTTAATCGTCAAGGATTGCCAGTCAAAGAGATCTGACAGGCCAACCTGCAAGATGCTGATTTTATGCAGGACCAGGTGCGACCTTTTATGAGAAGATGGATGTAAGGCTGATATATCCCGAGCGAAGCCAAAAAATCCAGATCCAGGGGACCGGGTCGAGGAGCGGGAACGGGAGCGATGCTAAGTATCAGATGATTCCTTAGTTCTTGCTACCTTGCCACCTGAAATGAGGAAAAAGCAAACATCGATGAAAAATGTCGGAAATTTTGAAGAGGCGCCTAAAAGATGTTGCAGTTTGAAATGTATATTGGAAAGGTTTCGTTCTAGAATTCTCGAAGAGGGAAGACGTGATCCAGGTGTGGCATTCAGTGCGCAGACTCGCCCTTTGAAAAGTCGGATAGTGGTGCGCCACCAATTTATTGCGTGCTCATTGATGAATAAGATGGAAGACCCGCCAAACCAAAAAAAAGGGCATCACCGAACGGCAAAGAAGCAAAAAAAGACTAAGCGGATAGTAAGTCCTTGTTGTACCTTAGTGCGCTGGGCTGGATATCGAATCTCTGTGTCCCGAGTCCGTCTACTTTGCCTTCTCGTGCTGATGGGCTGTAAATGCGTGATTAGTCTACAAGGATAAAAAGAGAGGCGAGATGGGAGAGAAGCGAGGAGAGCTGCGAGCTGAGTTGAGGCAAGGGAAGGGAAGGACGACGACCTACGCTTCTTTCCGAATCCCAGGTATAACAATGGACAGGACAGGAGAGGAGCAAAGATTGGGGGGCGTGATATACAGCAAGAGATCACAGGCTTCGTTCGTTTCCTGGGATTATTATGTTATAATTTGGTCCGATGTGGATCGTGGGTGGGTAGCAGAATGGTAAGCAACGGTAGATCCAAAACCGTGGGGGTGGTGATATGGTTGATTGATCGAATTTATATATTGGTGATACAGGGGATGCACGAGGCCTTCATACGTATGTACTTTAGTATATACGAGTATGAGATAGAGCTATGACGAAGTATGCAGCTTTGAATCCTTCCTTCCTACCTTGAAGCCTTTCTGCCCATTTAGAAGGGTTGCGAGGAGGACAGCAGGAGGACGACAGGAAGCTGCACTTTACCACCATGAAAATCATTATGGACTAAGGTCAAAGAGGTCGACGATCTAGGGTCCCATGGAAGCTCTACCAAATGATAGATAGTACTTAGTATGATACTGGTCTAACTCCAGCCGCACATACAGATGCAGAGAGATAACCAGGGTCTTGTTCAGTTGCACACCGGAGTTGTCTAATATAAAATAGAAAAAGGCCACAGATCTCTTCCCTTCCGAGAGCGTCAACGGCAATTTGGCGGAGACCCCGATGTTGTTTTGACGATTCTATTATGCATCCCCAAGACTTTCGACGCTCTTTTGCCCAGCTGAGACAGGTCTACGCGGTGCATTGTGGACCGAGAATATCCCAAATTCCCAATATCCATATCTCGATCTTCTTTAATCTGAAAAAGTTTCGAGCTGTCGACGTAGGTGTCTTGAGCACGCCATCGCTTAAATCGATTAGTTTTTTCTTTCACGTTCTATTAACGCAAAGTGAAATCATATCCATAGAGAATGATATGCTCGATGATGAAAGGTCCCAAGGAAGAGCTTTGGTTCTTTCTTGGCCTCGACATAGGAATGCGAGATTGTCCCCTTCAGACGAGTCAACGACATATCTGCTCGAGATGAGACGAGATGGAAATCTTCTTTGTTCGTCCGCAAGCGGCAGATTCGCCTATTTCCACAGGGGTGACGGAGTTCACTGACCAAGCTGCGACCATTCGCTGGACAGTTTACCTGGACAGTTACGCGGAATATCCACCCCATACCCCACTGATTCAAGGGACTGTCAAGCTCCTGTCCAGCGCCAGCCGATAAACCAATCACACTGAATCCTCATGATGCCATTCTTTCCTTTCCAAGCCGAATATGATGTGCTCGCAAGGGGGTTTGATTTGTGAATTGATGTGGCTTGGGGAATGAAGTCGGACATGGAATCGAGACCGACCCTTCGATAAGACAATTGTAGAAAATGATTCCTTTTACATCCCAGGCGTCGAAAAATGTTTCATATTCAAAGATAGCCAGGTCAACTGAGCTATCGACGGCAAGGTCGTTGGATAACTTCTGAAAGCCATCATGTGGTTACCTACACTGGAACTCGAAGAACATCCAAGCGAGGGCCGGTCTCGAGCATCCCGCAGAACAAGTATATTGTTGGCAATGATCACGTGATTAAGCTCACATGAGCATCTTTCCATGCGGCCTCGACGATGACCGACGATGACCTTTGGGCAGCGGTGGGATAGAATTCCGGTCTTAGAGGTTGGTACTTCAAGTAGTCCTATCTCACAGAAGCACTTCATTAACTGCGGGATTCCTCTTGGCCAGTTGGCTGTACTGTAATTGCAGTTCTATTTCTCTAGCTACTTTCATCCTATCACAAAGAGTCGCGTTTCAGCCAGCTCCACGCTTCACTTATTCGACCCATTGACATGGCAACAACGCAACGACGACAACAACGCATCTGACACTGAAATTTATCTTCACATTCATTTCATGTGCAAATTTCTGAAAGAACATTGCTATTTCTACTCTAACTTCCTCAGCTTATTTCGTCAAATAATGCGATAGCGACAATGTCAACATCTCCCACCCAGGATGCATTTCCTTCTCTTGCCCCTCCAAGTCAAACATCAATTGATGCACCTCCATCTCCGCGAACGCACCGCGTCTTAAGACGTTTACAATCAGCGCATACTTTAGGTTCAACATATAACCAGCCTTCCCTTATCTCACAACAACACAGACAATCCTTGCAGCGAACTAGTCCGCCTACGCAAAAAGATGCGGCACCATCAACAACCTCGACTCACCACCGAGGAAGATCGAACAGTGATGTTACGAATTTGGTCCCATTGAGTTCGAGCACTGCTGGCAGACCACCTGTAGCAAATCGAAGGCTCATGCCAGCAGAATCAATGTCGTTAGATCGATTGATTAGGGATGGGCCACCAGATGGGGATGTGGTTGGTAGCTTGGAGAGTATGAGATTGAAAATTCTGGATCAAGGTGTCAAAGCCGATGGCGATGGAATGGTTGGTCGATATCGAAATATTCCTGCCGGGTGGTTCTAACTTCGACATAGTCATCTTTGCGCATCTACGTATGGCTAATATTGCTCAATGCGCCGATTCTCGACACCGACGACTACCTATCTCTGATTCACCGCGGCGCATCTCCTGCCTATGGTAAAATTCGAAATGACACCTTCCGAACATTAGCGACAGATCCTCTGTTCCGACGACGTGTCAGCGAAGCCAGTCTAATTCGACTACTTAATGCTGTAGCTTGGAGGCTACACGATGCGAAAGAAGCACGAGCAGATCTGCGAAATATTAATAGGAGGATCGCAGAGGAAGATATACAAAGTTCTCCTGAACGTGGACCAGGATCACCAAGTATGAGGCTGAGAGCTCGTGCTTTGACTTTGACCACGGAGGGTTCCGATGCAGGTGCTTCAGAGCCAGGTACCTATGTACAAGGAATGAACGTTCTTGCCGCACCGTTCCTCTATGCTGCTCGCAGTGAATCGGAGGCGTTCGTCGCGTTCTATCGATTTATCACAGTGGAATGTCCTGGATATGTGAGAGGAGCTATGGATGGTGTGCATAAAGGACTTGCTTTAGTGGACAAGGTTCTTGCCATTGTAGATCCGAAACTGAGTCTCTACTTGATCGGTAAGGGCATGAGTGCTGAGCTGTATGCCTTCCCATCAGTGCTCACTCTATGCGCCTGCACACCTCCCCTACCAGAAGTGCTTCGTCTTTGGGATTTCTTGTTCGCGTATGGAGCTCATCTGAATATTCTATGCATTGTCGCACAGCTTCTTATTCTCCGAAACTCTATACTAAGTTCTCCGAGGTATGTCGCCTATATCTTTTCAGCAAGACCGTGCTAACATTGTATCGAAAGTCCTACAAAGATTCTACGCTCCTTTCCTCCATTGCAGGCTGATACCATAAAAGAAGTCACACTTACGCTCATTAAGAAGATTCCAGACGATGTGTATGCTGAGATTGTATCTCATGCTAAGTAATCTCATATTGGCGTTTATGTATGAATTTTGTACGGATACCAAAATCAACGAAGGGAAAGGTGGCTGGGTAGGGGATACAAAAAGCAATGATATTTTGCAGATACCGTTAACTACTGGGGTCAAAACATGAGTATACGACACGACACGATTGGGATGGACAGGATATTTGGGAACACGGCGCTCAGGGAATCGGGTTGGTTTGGTCGATGGATGCAGCATGCACGCATGCATGCACTTATGATCAATGATAATGTCCAACATGTAAAATGATATATATGTACTTTTATTCGCATCCGGCTTCCGATACACAGGAATCAAACCAGATGCTTCAATTCAAATTTGCTGCACGTCAGTTTACATAACAGATTAATGGATTAAACTAGCACTAGGTACAAGGGCATAACGTCAACACTTTGCGTTATCTTTCTCTTCTCCCCTCTCCTCTCCTCTTCTATCAAAAAAACCAAGTCTGCGAAATCTAAACTTGCCATATCAAGTATTCCGAAAAAAGTCGTCCCTGCAGACTTTTTTCATCCGTGGTCGGGGATAAAGCCAGCTGCAGGGAAAGCCAATTTCCCCGCACGTGTTTTTTATCGGCGTCTCGATTCGTCGGATGCGGGGAGTGGATGCGAAAGTTCGGAACCCAAGTAAATGGGTTGTTTAATGGAGCTTGGTTCATGGTATGCTCTAGCTGGGTTGTATTAAAGGGAACGTCACATTTTGCTTTGCTTCGGATGTTGTTTCCCGGTGCATGTGTATGTCTGTCTGTATGCACGTGGGAGGTTGGGGGGTTGGTGGGGATGGATGGGATGGATGATGGGTATATAAAAGACGCTGGATGTTTCTTCTAGTGGTCTTGTTGTCGTTGTTCGTTTGTTTGTCTGTTCTCTTCTGCGGAGTTCGCCATTTGATTTCATTACAGCAATCGTTTAATTGCCGTCTACCGTGATCCGTTATCAATATGTTCTCCTTGAAAACAGTATATCTCTCCGCAGTTCTGGCGGCGGTTGCTGCGGCTTCGCCAGATGTGTCGGCGGCGTTGCAGAAGATTCTGGATCAGGCCCATCAGGGGCCGTTGTATGATTATCCTACGAGTTTTACGCAGGGGATTTTGCCGGTTAGTGGGTTATTTTTGCTTTTTGTGTCTTTGGAGTTGGGGGTGATGGGATTGTGGGACAGGGTTCTTGTAGAAGGACGTCATTGTGAGGCTTGAAGGGTTGGGAAAGGGGGGAAAGAGGCTTTTATGGTTGGTGAGGGGTTTGTGGAGGGGGAGGTCAAAGGGAGGGAGTGTATAGTTGGTGATGACAGTGATGCTAACAATCGGATTTTAGAAAGCTTGCCATTCGCATAATGATTGTGAGTACAGGTTCCTTCTTTTGTTCCCCGTGGTGTGAGGGGGCCGAGTCAAGTGAGCAGGGAGAAATGAAACGGCTGGCGATGACTGGGGTGAAGAAGTGTGGAAGGAGTGTGGGAGATGAAGAAGTATGGGGAGATGACGAGGTGTGGTGAGACGGATCGAAGTGAGCGATGTGCACTGCGTTCATTTGAGCTGCGTTGAACCGAAAATGACGGTGCATGAGAAAAGAGGTAGGATGGAAGCTAATGTCACGGTGATAGATTGGCGTGATGTGCCGTTCTACTCAGCGCTTTCGGTAGGATGTGTTTCGGTCGAGGCGGATGTTTGGTTGGTTGGGGGTGAGCTTTTGGTGTAGGTTTCCCTTGGGCGGTTTTACTCTGCATTTCGCTTTCTCTGTCCTTTCCGTTATCACTAATCTTCTCTCACTTTTCCTTGCTCATCAACTTTTTCTCTTTTTGTACCTTTACCTAATCTACTCCGTTCCTCTTCCGTCTATCTCTATTAATCTATCTTTGCTATTTCTCGAGCACCCAAGTCCTCGCCATTTCCTCATTCAGCCACATTGAATAACCCCATCCTGCAGTGGCCATGAACAGTCAGCCTTAACTCCCGCTCGAACATTCAAATCCCTCTACATTGATCCGATTCTCAATGTCCTTGCTCACCAGAATCCCAACTCGTCATATACAACAACGAAACCAACCTACAATGGCGTCTACGATACTAGCTCTGGACAGA
This sequence comes from Rutstroemia sp. NJR-2017a BVV2, assembly GCA_002946415.1. Taxonomy (NCBI): domain Eukaryota; kingdom Fungi; phylum Ascomycota; class Leotiomycetes; order Helotiales; family Rutstroemiaceae; genus Rutstroemia; species Rutstroemia sp. NJR-2017a BVV2. The sequence continues at coordinate 1,753,608 of NJPS01000013.1, read as the reverse complement.
CCCTTTATCTTTTTGTGGACGTGAAGACTGATGGACCGAGCACTTGGCCGGTTGTTGTTAAGCAATTGGAGGGATTGTAAGTTGTTTCGTTTGCTGTCTTTATTCCTGAGGTTGAGGTTGAGTAGCAGCGGTTGTAAGGCATTGGATCGTATGAGGGGTTACGACCAGTTGGAAGAGGCGTGTGGTCAATTTCTCGCTTGGGCATCTTTTGCCCCTAGATCCAAATCGTCGACTAACATCACACAGACGCTCAAAGGGCTATCTCACGTCCGTTAACGAAACCACTCTGATCAGTCGCCCCGTGACCGTTGTTGGAACAGGAAATACTCCACTCAACCTTGTTCAACCACTTACCTCTCGTGACTACTTTTGGGATGCGGTAGGTTTCTGCTTCCTTCATCTTCGCTCTTGGTTCCTCCTATTCCCATATTCTTGTAGTTAAATGATGCATTTGGAATCACGACACTGACCAAGATTCGTCCACCCACAGCCAATTCCAACACTCGGTACTACGTTTTCGAACATCACTTCGCTCGTTTCGCCAATCGCTAGCACAGACTGTAAGTGATTTCCCCGACTGTTCTAACCCTCCAGTTCAATCCGCAGCACTTCTACCATCCATTCTCATATCAATACACTAACCATCAATCCTTCCTCCCAAAGTCTTATCAACCATCGGACCTATCCTCAACTCCAATTCCACTGCTACCTCCGCCTCCGACCCCACTAATCCCTTAAACTCTACCCAACTCGCTCTCCTCAGATCTCAGATATCCACTGCCCACGCGAAGGGCATCAAATTGCGTTATTGGGATCAGCCTGGCTGGCCTATCTCCACGAGAAATGCGATCTGGAAGACACTTGTCGGAGAGGGTGTTGATCTGATTAATGTTGATGATTTGGAAGGGGCGGCGGGTGAGTGGTGAGCTCTGTGAGTGGTGATAGAAAGGAGATCGAGGCGGGAAAAACGGGACGAGAAGGAGGGGAGATACCAGGCAAGGAGAGGAAAAGGAAGCAAAAGGAAAGAGATGAAGGAAGAGCAAATGAACAGAGAACTAAGTAGTTGACCTGTCAACATAGCAACGACTTTTAATGTCATCTCTGAAATGATGCGTGCTTTCAAGCTTAAATTCGTGCAAAATGGGATTAGGCGCATTTTCCAGACCCATTTGTATATTAAACCCTGAATATAAATCATTATTCTTGAATACTAGAGGCTTATTTATATGAGATAAAACGTCTCAACCTCAATTCCAAGTATGGTAGCTTCTCCATCCATTATTCCATGAATATAGCTTTCACCAACCAAGGCAAACCCCTCTGCCGATATGGTCGGGCGTAGAATGAACGGAACTTGGCCGCCTGATAAAACATATACCAAGTCTCCTTCTTCCATACTCGATGGACCCAATCCCATGTAACCTTTCTCTGTGACAAAAAATGCACGCTTTATAGCAGCTCGCCTCACGCTTGCATCTGAAAGATTGATTTTGCTATTCGACTGCTCTTTTAGCGATGACTGCTCTTTCAGCGATGACTGGCTCTCTTTTACAGCTTCTGCGAGTCTCCCATCGATGATATACACGTAATCGTAGGAACTCTTACTTATACTGTCATTAATCAGAGCACCTCCGTCTGTCTCATACGCATTAATAGCGGATTGGGTTTGGTAACGTTTCTCCCCAAGGGCATCGGCGAGTAAGGTGCGTCGAAAATCCTCCTCCAGATTTGACCCATACGTTTGAGTACAAATCTCGCTCATCGATCTCCACTCTTTCAATAAATCAGTTACACCATTAATGGGTAGTTCCAGACCTAGATCCTCAGCTTTAGTTGCCACGCGACCAATAACGGACACAACATCGAATTTGAAGCCGTTTAGCCACAATCTGTTACCAGATAGCTCGGTGCCAAATACAAGTTCTCTATCAAGTTCCAGGTTACCACAACACCGGTACATAGGCTCATGACGAGCATGCAGTATGCGACGTTTAGGGAGCACCGACAGTCCAGGATTATACCATGACCAACTGGGAACCTAGGATGGTATTGGCACATGATTGGATAATGTAGCATGGCAGATTATATCCAAATTCTTCCGTTTGTTGATATATTGCAGTGCAAGGGACTTAAATACATCAACCGCCGGTTTTGAATAGTCCGGAGTAACCTGGACTACTCTTTCTTGTGCCAAAGAGCTTGAGGCAAGACCCAGGAGAGCAAATACTTTGTCCCTCTCGTCTGTCGCTAAGCAGTGTCTAAATAGCTCAAGCAAAATAAACAGGTCCATGTAGTATGGCTTTTGGGTTCGCGCAGTTCTTATTGTGTTGATTGTGCTCGCTGCTTCGATAACGCTCTTCATCTCGTGTTTATTGACGCACTTTTCTAAAGCCGTGCAGAATGCCGACCAAGAGATCGTCGTGCGTCCTGTCTGTACAATGACTTCTCTTGCAACGGCAACTTCTTGAATTACCCATACTCGTCTAAACCACGGATTTTGAGCCAGCTCGCTCAGCACTTCCAAATCTTCTTTGTTAAATGCTGAAGTATTAGCAGGAATTCTGGCACCACTGGCAGTCCATCTCCGGAGGTGCTCTGGCGTCTGGTCATCATCTTCTGAGTTCTCCACACGATGCAAGAAATTCTGGGTTGTTATTCCAAGAACACCCATCCAAACAACGACATTCTTAGCTCTTGCATATACTTCAGTCATGCTCTGGACTTGGTGAATTCTCTCTGATATATCTTCCTGATTAATGCAAATTGCATCGACCCATAATTTGCGAGGGATATCGCAGTCATAAAGGTGGTTCAATGCTTCTGCTAGATTGGAAGTTACCGCCAACTGCTGACCATCTATCAATATCTTTTGTTTGTTTGCTTCAGAACCCCATACATATGATAAAGCTTCATAGTCAGGATCCTCATCCACCGAGACATGAACCAAGGCACATGAGTACCTAAAGAGGTCTAAGATGTCCTCACCCGGATGCAGAATAAGCAATCTTATCTCCCGTCGTGAGGTGTCAAGGGGTCGGTAATGAAATAATGGCGACCGCTCAATTGCTGGTTCATCATAGTTATCTCGATACGGAGTTCCCATATCGTACTTTCGCCCAGTGCCAATGCAGACATTCCCGTGCTGGAGGACCTGAGACTCTGTCTCATCATAATCTTGAAGAATTCGATTCTGTCACTTGGTTTGAAGCTGACAGTTTGGCTCATATTCCAAGCTGAGAGTTCAGCACGTAATTTCGGTACAGTATTTGATATCGAAGTTCGTAGTTGGTCCGTGAAGTACCCTGGAGTGCGGGGCAGGCTGGAGGCTGGCAGGGCATTTTAGGTGGCAGAGACGATTGCCTAAGGTAGATCCCACACCTTCACCGAATATGAGAACATCAACCAACTGTTGCCTGCAACAATCTAGTTGTTGGCATAGTGTTTCCAAGGGACAACTTATACGTGGGTCCTAAATGAGGGGTTCGGACGATATGAGTTCTCGTGTTGTACCCTAGACTGACCTCTCAATCTTTACGCCGCTCTTGCCGCACTTTCCTACACCCATCAATTATCACACTCACTGGTGGAACACCGTCCACCGGTGGAACACACTCACTTGTGGATCAAATTACCAAGCATGCTACGTTTAGAGATACAGTACTTGAGCCGCAGCGCCTTATCTCCGACTCAACCCATGCATGTTGAAGAGTCATCTCTACACCAACCAGCCTCACAACATACAGAACCGCAGAGTCGGTAAGTTGATATATTCGTCCAGATATAACGAAAATTTCTGACTTTATGTCCAACGCATAAAAGTGTGTCGCATTGCATAAGAATTTAGGCAGAGGCGCGGATGATTCGCCCAAATGAAGCCAACGAAAAAACGTGATGAAGATCCATCTGTAGCTATGGAGTTGGAATATGCAGCTCTAGGCTTCAAAGCATCATAAAGGATCTCGACTCAAGTACCATGCCACTCACTCAAATCGCCAGACGTATGGCTGAGGTGTGACTTATCTGCTTAGAATTCAGACCGAGTACAAAGATTCTATAAGAGCCATTCTTTCCGCAGGCGGCAAATCGGCCATCTCATACTCTTCTTCAATACCTTATACTCTGCTCCAGCAGGGGAGAACTATACCCAGCTCATCATGCTTTCATTGTACCAGAAATTGGACGACAACGAGATCCGGGTCCTTGCAGTTCAGAGCGGCACAGAGACCGAACCACCTCGTTACACGTTCAAGCGCATTATTCTTGGTGGCATAGCCCAGTATGAGACACTATCCTATCTTCACGCTGGGTCTTCAAAAACAGGGATACTTGTTGATGAACATCAGGTGGAAGTTCCTGAGAGCTGCAAGCTCGCTCTGGAAGAGCTTGGAAGGAAAGATACCGGAGACGATGTCTTTCAGATGATCTGGATTCCCGAGATCTGCATTAACCACGAGGATCCTACCGAGACGCAGTATCATGCAGTTAACATCCACCGCATCTCCGCAGGAGCTCAAAACCACAACATTTGGCATTCTTTGGAGCCTGGAAGCTGCGATGGAGAATCGAATAAGACTTCTGAGATCGTGCAGTTCAAAGAAGAGGAGTTGACTTCTCCGAAGTGTTGGAAAGAATACTTCCAGAACTCGAATGATCAGCATCGGTGGTCCAAAGTTGTGTCCTTCTTCTCGAATGAGCATGATAATGGAAATACAAGAGCTCTCAATAACGAAACCCCTCCTCAACCGCGGTCAATTGGAAAAACCATCGCTTCTCTGTGCATGAGTGTCCCAGCACCTGAATCCACCGATGAGATAGTTCCCTTGGACTCATCATTTGAGACAACACATTCACTTCTCGCAAGCATGGTTGATCACTCCCGTCAAACAACATTTGATCCGAAACTCATCCTTTACGAACAACTGGAGCTAGCTGCAATCCTCGGGCTCGGAAAATATTTCAAGGAAGCCTCATTAACTACTTCACCAACGGATACCGAGGTAGTATCAAAAGGCAACGAGCCTAATTCTCAGCAAGATGCAGCGACACTCGAGTGTTTAGATACATCTTATCAGCATTTCATCATTCCGCATACCAGCCTCAATACCACGCCACTTAGTTTGGTTTCAGCGGGTATCCAGGAGCACCGAGGGTTCAAACTGCATCTGGAACAGAGAGTCATTACAATTGAAATTCCAAAGGCCAACGACAAGGATAGCGATACGGGCAGCGACACCAACAGCAACACAAGTAGGACCACGAGCAGAACTCACAGTAGGACTTCGAGCAGGGCCTCGAGGAAGGCCACTGGCAGCGATGAGGATAACGGCACGGGCGGCGACACGGGTGTTGACGAGGGTGGTGACGAAAAGGGCAGCAATGAAGGCCCCAAGAACGATCCTCTTGCAGAAGCCGTAGCTTTTGCAGAAGCCTTAGCTCTTCCCGAAGTCACAAGCGACGAACTTGCTTTCCTGGAAAATGTGGACCTTGAGAAAATAGACGACGCTTCTCCTTCTCGGCTAGAATGGATGAGAATCAAGAGAGAGAATGGCGAACACAACGAATTCATGGACCGGTTGATGGCAGTGAAAGACTTGGAGGATTTCAAAAAACATTGTCTGAAGACAAAATACACAATAGAAACTCTGCAGAGGCAAGGAGTTGACTTGACCACCGAGTGTTTCAATGTTGGTTTCGTAGGACAACCGGAAACTTGTGAGTAACAAAAACCAAATATTCAGAGGCGACATGAGTTGAAGACATCCTAACAGACTGAATCTAGGCAAATCCATCATAAGATTATATGCTCATTTCCTTATGTCAATCAATGCTGTACCGGGCGACGATTTTATCGAAACAACAGTAGCACAGCACACAAAAGACAATGACTTGTCCTCTAATTGTAGTTATAGTTGTAGGTGCTGTTCACCGGGGCTTACTGAGACCAGTTCCCACGAATCAGGAGTAAGATCAATAGCCCAGAACTTTGAATAGTAGGTCTGAACTAACAAAGTGTTAGGTTTTATACCTGAAAGACCCTGACCTGTTTGAACTGGAAGACTCGGGCGACGATTATGCTCGAAATTTACGAAAGAGTATGGAGGAAAAACAGGAAAAATTCATTTTCCTCTACTCCTGTTCTACTGTTGACAAGATGGACTCATTCCTTGACTATCAATACATAAAAAGGCACATACCTCATATTATCGATCTTGACGGTGTTCCAGAGCACGATATCTTTAAATCTATGCTGGGCAACCTACTGGATGAACGATTCAAGAAGAAGATGGAAATTGAGGGGGGCCTTGACGGAGCATACTGTCGCATACTAGAGCGTCGAGTTGACGGTCATAACAGGAAGGCCAAAGAAAAGTCATTAAAGAAGGCTCTCTCGGAAATATACAGGAGGCAATTTGACCGTATTGTTGAAGAACGGCAGAACGGGAAGAATCCCGACGAATGTTTGATCACAAAAGAAGACATCATAGGGCCTAGACCGGTGGACGCCCTAGATGCAAGCGAGGCGTGGAAAGAGATGATGGAAATGATTGGAATGGACAGTGTCAAGGCTTCTCTGCGCAGTTTTGCCTCCTTAGCTCGGTTGAACCACGAGCGGAAACTGCACGACCTACCTCCACTTCGGGCCGGGCTGAATCGAGTGTTCTTAGGTCCTCCGGGAACAGGAAAAACAACAGTCGCCAAATTATATGGTCAGATACTCGCCGATCTAGGAATGCTTTCGAGTGGAGAAATGATCTTCAAGAAGGCCTCTGACTTGATCGGACAATACATCGGCCAGTCTGAAGAATTCGTCAAGTCTGCGCTCAAAGATGCCCGAGGTAAAGTGTTGGTGATCGACGAAGCATACATGCTATATCCGGGGAAACGTTCTGGCAATAGACCTGAAGGCGACATATTTCGAATCGCGGTCATTGATACGCTCGTTGCAGAGATACAGAATGTTCCTGGCGAAGATCTCTGTGTTATCCTGATAGGATATACGGAGCCGATGAAAGAAATGCTTCAGTGTGCTAATCCCGGCTTGGCGCGACGGTTTCCCATAGACGATGCATTTCAGTTCGAAAACTTCAGCATGGAACAGCTTGCTCGCGTTCTAGAGCTCAAGATCGATCGGCAAAAACTGGAACTCACCGAGAAAGCCAAAGAGGTAGCCTTGCGAGTACTAGAGACGGCCCGAGACCGTCCAAACTTTGGAAATGGAGGTGAGGTAGACAATCTTCTTAGTCGTGCCATAATCAACCAACAGCGAAGAATATCAGATGATTCTTCCGTCGACATCTTCACGGCAATGACTCTTCAGCCAGAGGACTTCGATCCCGACTTCGACAGGCATTCCGACTACGAAACTCGATCCAAGGAAACCTTCAAAGACTTTGTCGGGCGTGAAGACATCATTGCCAAGTTTGACGGCTATCAAAAAACCATTCAGGGGATGCGTCTGCATGGTATCAATCCACGATCTCACGATCTCATCCCCCTTAACTTTTTATTCAAAGGGCCGCCCGGAACTGGGAAGACCACCATGGCGCAGAAAATCGGGCAGATCTTCTACAATATGGGATATCTCTCCTCCTCAGAAGTAGTCGAATGTTCCGTGTCTGATCTCATAGGCCAATACGTAGGGCACACCGGACCGAAAGTGATAGCCTTGCTAGAAAGAGCGCTGGGGAAAGTTCTGTTTGTCGACGAAGCGTATCGACTTGCCGAAGGACGTTTCGCCAGCGAGGCAGTGGATGAGCTGATCGACTGCGTCACGAAAGAACGGTTTGCGAATAAGTTGGTTATCATATTAGCTGGGTATACGGAGAATATGGATAAGTTGAAGAATATCAACCCGGGATTTGCGAGTCGATTCGCGACGGAAATAGTATTTGAGCATCTCTCGCCTGAACACTGCTTGATGTTGCTGCAGCGATTCATCGGGGAGTTTGGAATTCGGATAGAGGGTGTAGAGAGGGATACGTTGGAGGGGGAGGTCGGAGATAAAAGTCATAAAAGTCTGTGTCGGCTGTTTGCGGATCTGATGGAGACGCCATCTTGGGGTAATGGGAGGGATGTGAAGACTTTGGCAAGGTCGGTTGTTCATCGTGTGTTTAGTTCTTGTAGCACGATGGATACGGTGGGCAAAAACTTAACTATACCATCGTTGGAGGTACAGGCTATGATGCAGCAAATGCTGGTAGATAAGAGGCGGGAAGTATGTTAGATGGGATGCAGATGAGAATAGAAACATCGTGTTCGGTTCACAGAATAAAGAGGATGCCATGAACTAGCAAGAAACAGTACGTTGATCGACGAGGAAAGCCCCAATGCACCTCCGACTATTTGGGTATTACTACCTTACCCTTCTTCGTCTCGTCTCATTTCTCTCCTCCCTTCCCTACCTAGAGATGCTCTTATATCAGCGAGACTAGACAATGCATTTAGAAACGATGACGAACCAAAGGACAAGTAGCCTACCTATATCCCACATGTCATCCTACACCTACGAATATATCTGTAAGATATAATGAGAAGTAGCCGCAAGTAATAACTCATTGATACGAGTAGATAACCTAGCTTTGGTATGTTTTGGATACACCAGACAGCCAGTCAACTTCTCCAGCCGATGCCGTTTCGAGGACTCAGAACTTGTTTACTTAAGAGAAGGACCAATTGAGATATGTATATGCAGAAGCAGAAACCGATAACAGGAACATCTATCTACAGGGAGGCCAGGCTAGACCCCCCTCACAACAACAGGACATCATCTCCAAACGTCCAAGTCCAAGTTCCTCTACGAAGCTGTAGTGATGAAGCATCTATTCGCCCGCTTTCTCCTAGCCACCTTCATGGTACCTTCCCAACACTGAAGCACCACGATGAAAGTGATATGCTTCTTCTGGCGAACTGTAAATCTCAATATCGCCTGCTTTGGGCAGCAGTAGTGCTAGACCGCGTTCGCTACTTAGTGAAGAGACTTTCAGGAAGAGGATATGTACTGGGAGCTTCTCATCGTGACTACGATGAAGGCAAAGTGATTGGACAGGAGCATAGGCAACGTTGTGACAAGAGCACAAGTAACGACGAGAAAAATCATGGAGACATGAACTCGCTGCAGAAGACTACAAACATGCATGATACATAGACGGAAGATCATGCAGTGTAAACGGACGTTCCAAACATTGGAAAATACCAATCACTCTCCATACTGTCCCTGGAATAACAATCCGAAGTAACGCACATGCTCCTCGGCATGCACTCACTCCACACTTCATTGCGATACCGAAACGATGACGACTACCCACCGTCCGCATGCATGACAACCTCCAGCACGGCAATACTAACCGTATTAAAGTTTTATAGTTCGATGAGAAGGAGAAGCATCTACCAACAAGCAAATGAAACCCATTCCCCAGTCTCCATCTCCATCTCCACGAAGACCCTCGACCCAGGGACTTTCCTTCCCTACGCATCTTAACTCGCCGTCCGGCACTTCTTCCCCGCAATTACATACCCATATCCTGCAAACAACGAAGCGCATCCAGGAAACACATACACATCCGAAACAAAGCTCTCCTATCTGCACTGCCGATGAAACAACCCCACCAATCGAAACCACAAACGACGCTTCCTCTCCGCACCATACCCCGCATTGAATCTCTTCTCTTCTTCAACGTTGCATCTGCACTTGCACTTGCCCGCGCACACGCGTAGAACATATCCACTCAACGCACCGAACATGTGGACCGATCCATCCCCGAGATAACTCCAACCCAACCCAACCCAACCGCATCCCCGAGCAAAGCTAACCCCATACGCGACCACGCCCGAATCGCCGCGGAGCATACAGAAAAAGTAAATCACAAACCGTTCGTCAACTTAACCCGCCAGTCAATCAATCAACTCGTGCCTCAGTATGCGCGGGATGATACATACTCCACCGCGTGGGGGGGCACGAGTAGAAGAACAAGAACCAGAACCAGAACCAGAACCAGAACAGCATTCGGACCGTCTCTCGCTCACTGGGCCCTGGGGTATCTCACGTCATGGCTATGTTACATAGCGAAGTTTCGCAATGGGGGAGGGAGGGAGGGAGGGAGGGGAAAGGGAAAGCGCGGGTCTGGGGGATTACGTGGTTTGAGGTACACAAGCTGATTTTACTCCATAATTTTTATCTCTCGTCCTGGGCCTGGGGTTCGTTCTGTTCTGGTCTGGGGAGAGGAAAAGAACAGGAGGTTGGAGCGGAGCGACGGACAGGGCTGGGGCTGATTGGGTTGGAACTTGGGACCCTGAACGAATATTCTCGAAGGATTTGGACTTTTTTGCCGCCAAGTAAACGAGACGACCTGGGGGTGGATGAAGGTATAGATAGGGAAAAGCGTATATACCTTGGCCCGGTCTAACTTCAATTGAGAAGGTACATGTACTGTTTGTTTTGCCCGGTACAGTGAATGAATGGTGGAAATGATGCACACGCGATGATTCGTTCTGGTAAAAAGGAGAAGATTCGGGGAAAAAAGCGCAAGAAAAAAAAAGGGCCCATGGGGAAATGGATGATGCTGATGAATACATCCGTAAGCTTCAGCACTTCCGCGCAGCACCGCATATGTATGTAAAATGAAGCTTATAACAGTTGCTTTCCCAACAACATTATATTTCCCCTTGTGCCATCCCCGTGAATGGACGAATGGGAGACAGGATGACATTCAGCCTGAGTGAGGCGCCGATACTCAGGAGATTTTGAGGTAGCACGGAAGCTTTTTTCAATAAATCTAAGCATAATCTACGATCCGTGGTGTGTGTCAAATGCGAGTGTTTTGAAAAAGCGAAGTACTTCTTCTAAATTTGGGAAATGAACGCGCAATTCTTCATGCAGTGAGTTGAGTCGTGTTGGTGGTATCGTGGGGGGGGTTTTCGAAATCGATAGCATATTATACTACACAATAAATGCAGACTTTCGCTAGAGTGTAAATAATGCGAAATGCGACGTAACTATGGACTGATACACTCTGGTCACTGGTGAGGGTTTCTAGACTTCCAGAGCCCTTTGCGCGGGTCGGTGGTAAGGCTATGAATGGTAACCTCCGGCACTATGAGGAGGGATTTTGGAGAGCAATGCATCTTCGGCAAGCTTACCAAAGAATGGTAGTACATCTGTAGAGTTGCATCGCGAATGTGATTGTTACGTAGGAGAATTCGAGGTATCATATCTTGGGGCTGAATCGCCCACACGACCGAGGCTTATCGGACAATATTTTTCTCAAGACTGTTGAGATGTGCGGTTGCAACAAACGACTTTCAGAGCAAGTAACGATGCTGATCGAACTGAGCTGGTGAGAAATCAGGGGAACATTGTGACCGGAATGGTAGAGTAAGAGTCCGGAGCGGTACGGCTGACCCCGTCCGTTCGTCAGCTTACTATGACAAAAACCGATGGTGAAGAGTTTTTTTCTTCTTCCCCTCGTTCAAGAGGCAATGACTACTTGCTGAACGCCGACATCAGCCTCGCACAAAGATAACTGTTATCGATTGCTCGCTATACGATGCTGACAGCTGAGATGCCTGGGGATATTGACATAGACAGCCAAAGCACCTGCTTTATGCCTGCTCGCATGGATTGTAATTTCGATGTCGCCGTTCGATAATGTCGTGAGTCGTGACTTCCACGTTCTGCCCTCAAGGCTCATGGATATGGGTTCCCCTTGCTTGACTTCAATTGAGGGGCGAAGGCGCCAACGATGTTTGAAATATCATGTCATGTAACGTTCTGACGCCATTTCTTACGGATTGGTGAATTTTCAGGTGCGCCGGCTCAAAGATACACATTCGTTCAAAATGTCCAGAATGGGCGAAAGCTAACGAGATATCCCTGTGGTCTGGCAAGGTATATCGCATTTTCTCATTTCAGAAACCCCAGGACGATATTGGCAGGCTGATTGGAAGCTGCCTGGAACCTGAATTCCTTGTAGAAGGTAGTGTGATTGATTGACCTTCTTAGTCTTCCATCCGATGTTCGATCCAAGGTACCGGGACGGTCAAATTTTTGGTGTGATGAGTATGCGCATATTGCATGCATTACGGGGGATCCAGCACGCAGAATATAGCAACAGGAGTCTGAGGAATTCGAGAACACAGCCATAATTGATAGTGTCTGCAGCTTGTCAATGCTAGGCCGACATAGGCTGTTTCAGATAACCTCTTTCTCGGAACACAGAAGCCCGGAGTCGATGAAAAGTTTTAGTTCGTCGGGGAGGGTGATACGAACCACCCGGGAGTATAAACGGTTCGTCATGTTGGTCGCTAACAGAACCGCAGAAGAACGCGCGGGATAGTGTCGTGTTCTTCGTGTTCGAAACTATAACGGGAGCGTAGCTGCAACGGTCATTGTATGACCAGCGAGCAAAGGGAGTGACAGATTTTGTGGTTCTGGTGCTGTCACGGAGGTCATCCGTACCAGGTTGGAGTAGGTCGTTTTGTATCAACTACTATCAAGGTACCGAAGTTCTACTTAGCATTTAGAAGTATATTTAAGTTAATGGCTGCATGGGCAAATGGGACGATGGGAGGAAAGCAATGCATCACGGATTCACAGTCTGCCTCGTTGAAGGACCCAATAGTGGTACGTGCAATTAATTTACAGAGCGTTGAAAAGTCAAAAGTAAACCGTTAGCGTTCCGGATGAGCGCGGATGAGCGCGGATGTGAAGGCTACTTCGTGCATTTCGTTGAAGAGGCCGTGGAGGTAGCTCGTGTAGTGACAACATAGAGTTATAGTTCAGCATGCAGGAGGTCGGTCGAAATGCAAAATGTGAAGCTATCACAACTTTAACGCTCTCAACGAACAACGGAGACGATCGCTGCCGGTTCCAATACTTTCGTGTGTATAGTTTTATTTAAAGAAGATAAGAGAAAATCTGAAACTGCTGCTGCACTGCAGACTGTGCAGTGCATTGGCTCGACGTAGCCCCGAGACAATTGTGTTCATAGGCGCCCCACGACGGGCCATGAAGGGGAAGGTCAACGCACGTCGCACAGGAAAGAGTGGAAAGAGAGCGGAAAAAGAGGGTCAAAGTTTCAAACGTCGTGGTGGCCCACCTCACTGAAGCACAAAAGTCTGACGAAGTCACGAAGGATTACCGTAAGTTGCCGGTACTGTATTGTATACACTACAAGACTTCAAATACAGTGCTTCCTTTGGGTATCGAGAGGGAAGACTGGGGACTGGGACTGGGACTGGTACTGGTACCGAGAAGGAGGAGATCCCTCGCGATTCACGGTCCACGGTCCACGGTCCACGGTCCACGGTTCACGATGTCATCTCCTCGGCTCGACGTGCCTCGTTCCTCGATGCTCGTTGCTGCGCCGCATCGTTTTGTACGAGATGTAATTTCGATTCCATATAAGCAAATGGTCCGTACCGTCCGTTCGGTCGCTTCCCTAAGGCACCCATCTATCTTTGCCGTTCAGGATTACGCGAGATGAAGTTACCAAACTTGAGTATCTCCTCCGTACCGAGCACTGGAGTCTGGAGAGGCCACAACCCGCTCTGCTCGCTCTGCTCGCCCTGCTCTCTCGTGTAAAATAAATTGCGCCGAATGATTAACTTCCTGGAGGATAAACCGATTGCAATCAAGATTTACATTGCCGGCCAATCATATCCACTTGGTCCCGGAGCCATGCGATGTATGGGGTTAAACCGGAAATTTTGGGAGATCGTTTCCAGTTATTTTCTGAATCCTTCCGTCTCTGTACGTACTGGACTGTAAGGTTACTTGGTACAAACCTTTGGGCCCGAGGCGGCTTATTCCAACCTCTGGAGTGTAAATTTGTAGTACTTTGTATAATTCATGCTATTCACACCGCGGCTTAGCTAGTACGAGATATTTGCTCCAACCAACGCAACGGAAGCCCAAGACATCTGTGATGTGAGATATGATATGTGTGATGGCGTCAACAAAACCAATCCTCTCAGCATCTTCAGCTTGTCCCTCGACGGCAGAGCGCAGAGCAATTTCGAAAGCGGCGCGGCTAGTAAAAGTAACTCATAGAAAAGTACCTATCGACCTCTGTATCGACATCCAGGTGACCTGGTGTTTTGTTTTGTTTTACCAAGGTACCAAGCCAATAGCAAGTCCAAGGGCGTGAGTGGGTCGGAAACAACTTTTGTTTTGCCTCCACTGCCCACTGCCACTTCACTCGCGGCGAGTCGAAGTGCGCGTCAATGCTTTGCCCAGATGGAAGTGCTGCGTGTGTATGGTACGCCATGATTAATATCATTTCACATATCAAGCCAACCGCCAGCAATTTCTCAGCCTTACCATCTTGCGGCGCTGCAAAAGGAATGTCGACTCAGGTAGTACGTGTGATATAGGCGTGTGGCAATTAGCACGCGTCGTGAAAGCACACCTACAGGCTTGACAACCGACAGGCACAAGGTCGGGCTGGGTAGGGGCGAGAATCTCTGAGACTAGGAATCTAGGGATCTGATAGCACTTCGTAAGTCGATGCTTTGGTCACCGTGTCTCGCCTCTCGTCCATGGAGCAAGCATCCCTACGTCGCCTCTATCTTTTTGTCCATGCAATCAATGCACTGACTGGCCAAACGTTGGCTGATGACTATAAGACGCTTTCTATACTTCCGTACTGACACAGCAGACCTAGGCACGTTTAGAACGGGCCACAATCGGTCCGCCGAAGCTACTGGAAACCACAGCTGCCGAACCGTAGCGCGCAGCTACCACTGTTATTTTCTGCTGATATACCGGTGCGGCACAGAGCGGAAATGTCTCCTGTCTTTAATTCCTCGCGGAATTCTCACTTAGTATCTGTCTTGGATTTCCTATGTTCTTGGTACACTTCTCACGGAGACACTTTCCCCTCCCCGAAGCGTACCAGATACCAGATAATCTCAAGGTTACATCTTATTTCTTTCCGAACCTGATCAGCAGCTGGGTACAGAGCACTATCAAAAGAGAACAATATTGGATTGATTGACGGGAAACGACCAGGCCAACCCTTGGGTATCGAGCCCTTCCGGGAATAAATGATGATAGATCCTTGTTTTCGTGTAGCGTACTGTACTTTAATGTAAGACTTTGGACCTGCGTTCTGCACCCTGCACTCTGCACGTTAAAAAGAAGTCAATTGGGAGGGGGGCAAAGACAAATGAGTGGTGTACCTCAGTTTAGTGGAGGGGAGCTTACTCGGAACATTTTCCCACAGCAGAGCTGGCTAGCTCTTACGAGAAAGTGCATACGGAGCACAACTTACAAGGGAATATGCAAAGCAGCGCAGCGCAGCAGAAAACTTTGTGAGCATTTTTGCTCGTCCTCTCCACCCAGCTCCAAGCCTCCAACAAGAGTACAGCGTAATCCATACCATTGCATTCGGGGCTGACTCTGCACTCTGGAAGACCCTCATGGGTTTATTTGCCCGTACCAATTACATCCGAGGACGTCTCGTGGAGAAGAGTCCTAATGCGGAGACAAAGCCATTCTACCCTAATGCCGACTATATCAGATTGGGATGCGGATACCGAAGACGCGATGGGGAGGTGAGAGGAGCAGAGAGGGTGGACCACATTTTGCATTCCCTTAGCTCGGTCGTTTGCTCAGGGGGTCCATGTCGCCTTCGAAATCGACTACGCCCAATCACTGGCGAGATCTTCTTCTCTCTACCGTTTGTGCTCTTTTCAACACCTTTTAGACATCTTAGTAAAGGTCCCTCAAAGCCGCCATCTACCAATGATTTGTTTCTCTTGCTCGTATATTCGGGACCCTCGACGGCCTTCTCGTCACTACTCCGATAGATAGCAGATAACCCGAGCGAAAAACCCCAAAAATCCAAATCGCCCTTGTCCAGATTTTTGCATTTTGTTCTAATTTCTACCAATCATAACCAACCGTTGCTCATTTAATCCCAAATCTGGGTAAATGTACTAAATCATCCCTAGGCCGTCAACACTTTATCCACGATACCGCATGCTCTTTGGCCGGAACGGTCTTCTTGGGCTTCCAGGGATCCACCACTTTGCCCCAGGGGAGGAATGGAAAGGCATGAAGAGCTCTATGATCCCGGCTCGTCGTGGAACCATAGAGCCTGCGTGCTTTATACCCTCGTGTGCCTCCGCTACCACATGCTCCACTATGGCATCTTGGGCCTCGCACCTCTCCGCCTTATACATATGCAGGCCCGCAGTTCCCATTCTACTTTTGGATACTTTCTAATTTACTCTCTTTTTCGATCCTCCAGGTATAGACATACATATAGCATCATATCTTCCCCAATATTTGCAAACTTTCTCCTTGTTGCCTTTTGAGTTCTTTGTCATCTGCAAGTACCAGTTAGAGCATCCGGCAATGGCTTCATGAACCCATTGACCTCTTCCTCACGGGCTACGCACCACACGGCGTTCAAAACACGCTTGGATACCACTTCCGTCATCAGTCACCGGAATACATCCATGAGGGGCAGAGGTGTTTGAGGATTCACACGCACAGCAGCACATCGTTGTAGAAATAGTCTTTCATATCTTTCTTTTTTATTTCGGCACCCCGTCGATCCTGTCTGAGCACTCGGAATAAACGCTTCTGCTAGCTCTCAACCACACCCTCGGGTCGTTGGTACCCAATCTTCACGATGAATTCCTCTTCGACGGCTTCCTTCCAAGGGAGATGCCCTCCTCCCTTTCTCGACGCAAGTCTCTTCCCAGAGACCGGTGGATGTATGTGACTCTTCTTCCGTTGGATATATCATGATACTGACCTTATTTTCAAGTCACCAGTGGAAGATTTTGCTCGGAAACTTTGGGAGTTATCTGCTGCCTACCATGTCCACAGAGCGATTGGCTGTACTCGGAGAACATCAACACCATCACCGAGTCGAGCAACTGGATCAACGTAGCAGCAATGCTATGCTCGGTCTTTCTACTAGCGTCATTCGCCTTCCTACCAGTTGACAAAACTCACAGACATTACCTTAGCGTATGCTTGACTGTGGCTACTATCATGATGCAGGTGAGTAGAATCCTCGACACCACTCCAGTCTTGAATCTAACGCATCCTTCCAATAGCTGGGCTTTATTATACCACTTGGTGCCAACCCAGACCAGTGCTTTAACGAAATTACCCCGAACGATATGAAATCTAGTGTGACATGTGCCTTCTCCGGTGCATTCATAATGGCTGGCGGGTGGTGTGGTATTATGTGGCTATTCCTTCGATCATTGGCCCTGCATTTGCAGATCTGCTGGCAAGTAGTTCTCGGGAAGATGTTTATGTGGGGAGCACTGGTGACTGGATGGGGCATACCTGCGATTGCGTTGACCTTCGCCTTGGTCTTCAGCGGTGTTTCCTTCCGATTCGGCAACACCTGCCACGTCAACCACAAGGACAGTCTTGCTGATTTCTGGATTCCGTTGCTCGTCTTCTCGGGTGCGACCGTCGTGATGCAATTCATCACCTTCGGATACTGTATCAGAGTCTATCTCGCTTCCTTGTCCGACACCTCGAACACAACGAACAGTTCTGGAGTCCTTCCATCATACACAAACAGCGTTCGAACGATTTCTCCGAAACAAGCCTACCGCCGAGTACGCCGTGTGATTGAATTGCAGTGGAGAGGCATCACTCTCGTGCTTTTGATTGTTGCTGACGTCATCTTCTTCGCAATCGTGTTTGTTTTCATGGATGATCTCTCAACGAATATTCTAAAGGACCCCATGAAGGCTCAGGAGTGGCTAACGTGCATTCTCCGAACTGGTGGCGATAAAGAACAATGTCTTCCACTAGCGAACAAGTTGGTAGTCAATGAAGCCACCGTGGCCGCGGTTCTTGTCTTGCTATCCGTAAGTTTCCCACTTCACCTGCATCATGCTTACACGCTAACAAACGTACTAGATGAACGGTATTTGGGCCCTAATCTTCCTCGGAAGACTATCCATGTTCACCGGCTGGTACGAGATGATCCGCGGCAAAGTACGACCCAACAACGAATTCGTCAGCGCAGACGCGCACCACACGTACAAAGATCCCGGCAATTACGAAATGCTCAGCAAAGACCGCGACAACCGCGACAGCAAAGGTACCGAAACATACACGAGCGTTACGCCATCCGAAATAACCGCCATCTCGCCCGTCGCCAAGAGCGGCCGCGAAACACCGGATTACTTCGGCAGAGAAGCAAGATACAAGTCGCCGTCTCGATCATTTTCGTCGCCCAAGCCTCCGCAGTCGTGGGATTCCACTACCACTTACGCTCCGCCTATCGATACACTGGCTATTAATAAGACGTAAGCTAAAGCATGGCGAGGGAAATTTTCTTATCTACAATTCTCTGATTTATTTTTGACAATCAATTACCACGGCCATTGTATCCGAGGTCGGACACGCATCCATGATGCATGAGTGAAGAAGAAAGACAGTCAGACAGCCAAGTCAAGAAGGAAAGACTCGCTGTATACAATTGCACATGGGACGGACAGAAAAAAACATCATATAACCATGCCCAAAGGCAGGTAGGACAGCTGGCTGCATAACAAGGAAGGTCGGTTAGTCGGTGGGTGGGAATGGGAAATTAAAGAGACAACAAACGTCCCTTGCACATGTCAAGGTTGAGGTTTTGGGCTCATGGTCGGCGAACAGGAAAGGAAAGGAAAGGAACGGAACGGATCTGCTGCATAGCATGCATGAACATATCACGAAACTACATATACCCTTATTATTATTAGCACTGACGAAAAGGCGTCAAAAAGGAAAGACAAAATGCTGTGCTTTCATGGCAGGTTTGTTTTGTACTGTACTGTACATAATGTACGAATTAGATGTTTGAGGATAAGACTAGGAAAGCCTGGATTGGGCAGCGCAGTGCGATACTGGCTGGCTCATGTTTATATATTAATGCTCCATCTATCTATCTATTTACCTGTAAACTATACTCCACCACTAATGTTCATATGCTTCAAGTCTTTCTGCAAAGTGTCTTATCTCTCGGTGTTTAAGTGTAGTAGATGTGATATATGCACACATCCCTACTTATTCTGGCGGTCCCTCCCACCACCAACTCACAGCAATGTCGTGTACCCATTCATTCATTCATCCATTCACCCTACTACATCACAGCAACCCCTCTGCTCTTCTTCTTCCTACCTATCCAACCCCAACCCTCCATAGATCAAGTACCCTAACAACCCCTCCCCCAGTCCATCCGCGCCGCGATCCAACTTTTACCTCTCACCACCACGCTCCTCAAGTATCTCGACCACACCAGCAGCTGAATCTGCATCTACACCTACCTGTACGTGCCTCCTACTTCATCCCCCCATCTACCATTCTCATCCCCCCACATATGCATCCATCCCGCTCCAATCCACCCCACCCCCCTCCCTTCCTTCCACTTCTCCTCAAAAAGGCATATCTGATATGATTATCCGCCACTTTTCGCTATGCCTTCACACCCTCCCTCCCTCCTACAACCCGCTACTAGATCTTCCCGCATAACCACTCTCATTTGATATCTCATTCAACTTCCCGCGCATGCATCACACTTGCCTCCTTCACCACATTACGATATACCATTCCATTCCTTTCCTCCCCTTTCTGCAAGCAAACACATACCTTTCTATTCCCACTTTCAGACTGACTTCGCGGTTTGCCCTTCGTAGTATTATAGTGTAGTGTTCTAATCACACAATTCATCCTTCCCTCTTTCACATCGCCTTATCTTTTGACCAACTGCCTTTCCCGTTCGTGTTCTCACCGTGTAGCTACAGGAGGAGCAAGGAGATTTTGTTCTTCAATCAAATATCTTCCTCTTTCTACTGATTAGCGAGAGAATATTACATTAGGTCAGGTTAGGTGCATTTAAGCACATTAGCATATCACACATCACAACATACCATCATCACCCCAGAAAGCAAATCCTCATCCACAATCATAGCCCCCTCCTAAACCTCGTATATTCCAGATTAAACACCACTATCTGACAAACTACTACACGATACCATCCACCCAAACCCGTAAAGCCCAAGCCATCCAAACCAGAACACCCACCCAAAACCTATCTTCCCATATACCAATCAACCCACCCATAAAACCCACTAATCATGCAACATTTACCACTCTAACCTCCTTCGCCAGTACATTGCATAACTCCACTCTGATCCCGGCGCCCATGAGAACATGAATCCATAAACGCTGCGTGTCGCTTAATCGATCATTTTCGCTCTTCACTTCCACGAATCTAACTTCTCTTTTCCTTTCCTTATTTCCTCCCCCTTCCACTTTGACTTTCCCTTCCTTCTCTTCCCCTTCCTCCCCCTCATCCTCCCCCCCATCCCACAGCACCAAATCCGGCACCCCACCCCCCCTAACCCCATACTCCTCCACCAGCACCCTCATAACCCTCCCCAGGCCCTCCCCCCCAAAACACCTCACACACTCCACTAAATCCCCCACCTCAAACTCCCACCTCAACCCCACCACACACGTCCTCCGCTCATGATGTTCCTCCCACACCCTCTTAACAATCGCCTCCGCCGCGCCATTCTCAATCTCCACGAGCCGATGCCTGACCTCCGAGCTGCGACTCGGCAGAAACGCATCCGTGTGCAGGTCCAGCGGACACGTCTGATACTCCGTCTGGAAGACGTTCGGGATATACAGGAACAGGATATCGAAAAACAAGTACGCGAAGAGCGTTTTCAGGATCCCGCCTTCGGAATGGTAGCCCTTGAGACCTTGGGCGCGGTAGTGTGAGAGGGCGAGTTCTTCAACGGTGCATTCGCCGCCTCCCTCATGCTCGTCGAGCCAGATGGTTTTGGTGCTGCGTTGGCGCTCTTCGATACCGTTGGGGGCGGTGGAGCGACGGCGGAGAGTGGTGGGTGTGGGGTATTGTTTCTTGAGCTGGATGCCGTGGATCGTGACCTCGATGGGTTTGGCGAGGAGGACGTGTCCGAAATCGTGTTTTTCTCGCTTTGGGATTTTCAGGCTTTTCTCGAGTTTGCGGATGCGTTTTTGGAGGTCGTAATGATATATTGTGTGGCAGTCGCGGTCTTGGAGTCCGCTCTCGCAGGTGCTGAGAGAAATGCGCTTCCAGTGCCGTTTTTTTTGTTCGTTATCTTTGATGCCTTGAGGCGGTCGTAATGCGTGCATGTAGTGTTCCTCTAGGAGGGCTTTTCGCTGATACCATGAACCTCTCCTAGCAGCGTGGAATAACCTCTGATCAAGGAGTTCACATAAAAGATCGTACTCTTTCTCATGCTCTTTGAACCGCCCAAGTACATAAAGAGTCTTATGCACAATGCGAGTGTAGACCCACGCGGGCGAAAATCTACGAAGATAAGCACCTTCTCCGCTTTCGTATACGCGGTCTTCTTTGCGTTGTTCCTCTGAGCGGAGGATCTTCCATCGAGGATAAACTTCCTCAAATATCTGCATAACTTGCTCGAGACCTGATTTACCAGGATTGCCATTGAATTCGAGTATGCTATCAACACGGTATTGTGTACGAATCGAAGCCTCGAATTCGAGAAGCGCAGATCTTGTAGGGAATATATTTGTGGAGCGAGAGACAATATAGGAAGGGAAATTGCGACGGGAGATGCGAGCGAGAATGATGGTGGTTAGAGATTTATCCGTCCATTCTGTTGATCTATAGAACACGAGGTGTACTCTTTCGAATAACTTCAGAGCAGGTAGCGAAAGTCGTATGCACGGACCTGTCATTGCCATGACTTTTCGGAAGAAGTGAACGTCCCTGTTCACATGATCGAGACTATCATCCTCCAGCTCTGCAGGAGATTCTGGTTTGGATTTAAGTCCACTATCTGCCCTTTTAAGGCCGACATAACCAAGACCGCTCTGGCGTTGACTTGTTTCACGAAGTGCTTTCCGCAGATCAGCCTTATTCTTTCCTTGAACTTTCAATTCTTTCGCTAGGGTTTTAAGCTCGTCTAGATTCAGCAAAGCCAAAGCTTCATCTAAGGTCTTGATCTCATCCTCCGAGGAATCGGCAAATGTAAAACTATCTTCAAGAATGGTATCCTGCGGTGCTAACGCCTCCGCAGGATTAGTTTGAGTGGACGCAGTCGAAGGCGGCAATTCCCTAGCAGACTGAAGAATCTTAGAGGCAGCAGGAACATCTGTAAGATCACCATGATATCCCAGACGATTGATCCTATGCCAGACTGAAGTTTTCCTCAGAAACAAACGTACATACCTGGACGTATAAGTCTACATGATCTTCAAGCTCGAGATGAAGACTTACAGATGCTGAGCCTCATAATCCAAGTCCCCCCATTGCCTAAAGACCTCCAACTCTTTTTCATCAAATAAGTGTCCCTCGTCTTCTAGCACTGTCTCCAATGCAAGATTAAAGGCATCATTATAGATACTGCTTTTTCCCCTCGTCCACGTTCTCTGAACCAACCTCGATTTCAGATCATCAGGAAGATCCGTGCCCTCAGCAGCACGCATTGCTTCATATTTCTCGATTGCCTCTTTGTCAGTATTGACTTGCGGTAGAGCGCTTTCGAGTTCTGTAATCCTCGGAGGTATATTGTCCTCCAACTCCACATCATTGTCATCGTCATCGTCATCATCGGAATCAGGAATCTCAGATCTCGTCGGTCTCCTAACTGGACTATGATTCCTCGAAGTGACCGACAATCCATCTTCATCATCCGAAGCGCACCGCGAGCTCAACTCAGCCCCATCTGTATTTTCAGTCGTTTTTAACCGTTTCTTCGGCGGAAAGAAACTGTCCTTGATACTTAATGATGTAGCCGATTTCTGAGCCCTCCGACCCAGCATCACGTTATAGTTTGTAGGTTTCAGATCTTCGAGAACCATTTTATCGAATTGTTATACAAACAAGAAACGAATTCATCGCCACTGCACAATTGCATTGTGTAAACGATGTATTATTTAGTTCCATCTTTTGTTCCAAGCAGGCGCGTCCCACTAGTTACCCATGTACGCGAACTCACATGAGCACGCGAGCTTCTGTGCTCCAAATCTAGAGTGGCAGACGCAGAGAGCTCCAAACAATTATTTGCATAACACTCAGAGAATTGTACCAATTGACCCACCATCTACACAAATTTGCATTCATAATCTTCATAAAACTTCTCAAAGCCATACCTTTGCAATGTCCCAATCCAATACACCTGATCCAGAGCACAACGGCACGCCTACATCCAACAGCATCAGCGCTGCAGCACACGCATACCAACTCGCAATGCAGAGCCAACAATCTTCCACGCCCGCCGCGTCCTCGTCGGCGGCTTCTTCTGTCTTGCAAATGCCTGGCGCGACACGAGATGTGGTAATGGAGGATGTGCCGCACCATCGCCCAAATGTATGATCTACTTCCCTCTCCCCCTCTTATACACTCTCCTCCTACAATTCTCCAAATCTCCCACCCTCCAATTCACTTACCACTCAGTCGCAACCCCCCGACTTACCTTCTCCCCTACTTCATAGTCCCCCGCCATCCTGCACCCCGCGCAACGCTCGCACAGTCCAATCCTTCCACCCTCTCACACACCATCCCAGAACATAAATCCAAACGCTGCAAACTCGCCCATCCCCCCGCGAACCGGCACACCCAAGCCCAATGGTATAAGTGCATCCAATTCCGCTGCCAACGAGCAGTCGACTTCGCGCGCTACATCGCAGCATCCCGATCCTGGTCCTGCGCTGCCGAGTGAGGCGAGTGTGCATGGTGGTTCTGCGAGGAGTTACTTGAATGGGAAGGTGACGGGAGTTCTGCTAGAGGGAATGAAGGTGCTTGCTAGGGATCAGTGAGTGTTTTTCTACTCTTGTTTCTTTGGTTTAGGGGATTAGATTGCTATCATGTTTTGCGGTTCACGAATTGAATACTACTTGACGGCATTGGAGTCCTGTGTTGCTAACTTTCTTCGTCTACAGACCTAAGGATCCTTTACGAGTATTGGGAGAATATCTACTGGCAAAATCTAAGGAGTTGGAAGGAAATGGTAATTGATGAGAGAATGCTAGATATCTGATATACCCCCGGGCATAAAATTAGGTGGTCAACTTCAGGCGCTTGGGAGTTCGTGTGTACGCTATTATGGGATGGGCAAATTTCAGCAGCATTTGGACAGCAAGATAAAGTAGTCTTGGAAGTGCGTTTCTTGATATTTTATTTGCTAGGCAGTATTCCTGCTACTAAGCTCTACAGCCTTTCTCAGCATGTAGTGTAATCGTAATGCAAATAACTTTGGTGCACACCCCAACTCCATATCCGTTTTCTTCAATAAAAGAACATTTTTATGCGACCATGGTGGAAGCAGTGGCGCTCTCGTATCTCCAGGTTGGTGGGAGAACACCAACAGTCTTGTAGTATCGGGAGAGACGGTGGATACGGGATTCGATGAGAATAAGACGGAACTTGGAGTCCTTGTCTTTTCGGTTGCGCTCAAGATGCTTGCGGACGGCAACAGCCTTGGGTTGAAAGGTTAGTGCGAGGGGTCGTTAGCACATGGGATATTGAAGAACATACCTTCTTGATCAACATGTAAAGGTCCTCTGGGATTTCAGGAGCAAGACCTATGTTGTCTCTCTGTCAGTCTATGACCAAGCAGAGGCAGTTGTAAGATTCAAATTGATACACCGTGGATGTACTATAATCCGACAATGCCAATTGTGAATACGTTCATATGATGGGAGCCGTACCGTTGGACTTGAGGATTCTCAAGATCTTGTTACCTATAGTAGTAGAAAAATTAGCTTCGCAGTCCACCAAATCGAACAACAATGCGGTGCTGATCGCACACAGCACAAGACAAAATCCACATACCAGTAACAACCTTAACTTGAGCAACACCGTGGGAATCCCTCAAGACAACACCGATTTGAGAAGGAGTAGCACCCTTCTTGGCGAGCTTGCAGATTTGGTCGACGACCTGCTCAGGAGTGGTCTTGAGCCATGCTGGAGGAGCGCGCGAGTATGGAATGGCAGAGGCGGAGATACCCTTTCCCTTTGAATGAAGACGACCCATTGTTGCGGTTGGTTGGCGGCGACGAAGTTTGTCGTGTAAATTGAGATTGTCGAGAGGTGTTGGGGAGGAAAGTTCGAAATGTCCGTCGTCGCGAAAATTGTCTGCGTGGGATTCGAGTTCGTTTAGCGTAGGGTTGAGCTAGAATTTTGCGTCTAGCACCGTTATGGTTAGACTGTTTTTGATACGCTAGGAAATTTTTACCTTTTGAGCGTTTTTATCTTCAAATCGAACTTCTTTCCTACAACTTCATGGCATGCGCGCAATTCAATGAATCGTCTCGTTGATGCTGCAAACTGCACAAAATATCAATGTAAGTTCTCCCTAATTCTTCATCTAGTTGACCGAGAAGATCCAATGATGATATCATAATTTTACATTTTTTCTGGTACCTCTTGATTTAGGACTTCCTGCGGGAAGGACAATGATCTTAACGGACTTCTGACTGATCTTCTCGGTCAACAATCATATCATGACAAGTCTCTTTTCTCAAGTATTTACTGACTTTACTTATAGATAATTACATCCAGCATAATTCCTTTCGACCGTAACTGATGAGCGAGATTGAGGAACACGTGGTATTGGGAGCACATTTAATGCTCTGCATGTTTCTGAAAGACCCGGGTTTTCGGTGACAGGACAAGTTCTGAGAGTCGATGCCCAAGCAAGGACTGCCCCAGGATTGGTTTTGCATCACAGGTAGGTTTACAGGCAGATATCATGGAGTACAAAAAACAATCAACTATTCACTTTAAGAAATCCACTTAGACTGTCATAAAAACCATGTTCCCCTTCATACTCGTCTCTATGTGTCTATGCCAATGACAGTTTGTGCCTCCAAAAGACGTGAAACATCCTACAACACCTCGTCCAACGTGTTCCAACTACCAGCAGTGTCGTCAGCACCAGTCTTTCGCATCAACTAGCGTACCTGGGAGACCTGGTAACTTAATGATCGTACGAAAGGTTTCACGGCTACTGAACCAAATGAAAATTAGATCGAATCCGTGAAATATGGACGCTGCTGTGCCGATTCACGCCATAACCTCCTATCACTTCTCACTGCGGTCACTGTGCTGTTTTATGTCAAGCAATTAGTTATGAGATAATACGATTTTTAACAGGAATTTCTCTATGACATGAACCAGAACTCATTAGTAAACAGGCCTGTGACGGTTAGGAAACTTTGACTATTTGCTTTTTCTGAATATGTTAAGACTCTTTGTACCAGTGAAAGAAGACCCGGTAATGCTAAAATTACAGAGAGATACCAATTTGAGACTGGCGGAGACGAGGAGAACTTGATTGCCTGTGATAGTGAGATGGCCAAATAGTGTCCTGTATATGAGAAGCTTGAGCTTGGAATGGGGCTGGGAGATTAGGGGATGGGGATGCATGTAATGCCCGAGTGTCCTAAATCTTGACTGAGCATCTACCAGGCGCTGACTTCGAAGTTCTCCTGCAAACACATTAGTATCGGCCGTTGGAGTTGTGATCAGAAAGAAACATACCTCTGGGAAATATGTAGTCACCACAGTACGATCTGCAAACTTTCTGCCTGCAAGAGCACGAAGAGCCTTGCCTGCTGATTCGGGACCATCGAATTTCACGAAAATCTTACCCACACCACTGGATTGTCTGCTACCACCAGTGGGTCTCGGAATCTTCATGTCGAGCACTTTCCCATATTTCTCACATTCCTCCTTCACATCTTCGCAGATTTCTGTCCTTTATGTCAGTAATCATCAGTAACAAGGCCAAGAATTTCACTGACCCTCATATTCATCATTGTCAATGAGCTCTTCAGGTGTGACCATATTGAGGAGTTGTAACACTCTACCATTCTCGAGATCTGCCGAGGTGGTTCCAGCAAGCATAGACATAGCATTAACGCTCATTTCTAAACCAGAAACCTGAGTGTTACCGATGCTGGCTCTCTGGGCTTTCAGGTGCTTATCACCAAGCTCCAAACCATTGAGTCCTTCAACGGCAATATCGGTCACTGCAGGATCAGTGTACTCGCAGAAGGCAATTCCCTTTATTCGTATTAGCAGGTTATATTTAACATCGTTTCCGAAAACTTACTCGTGATTCTTCAGTGCTGTTGTCTTTAACCAGCACGAATGCTTTGAGCTCCCCGAATGACACTAGAAGCTCCGTGACTTGCTCATCGGTCAAGTATAGTGGGATGTTGGTAACACTGATCTTATCCTGGGTGTCAGGGACGATGTTAGAAACCACACCTGGTTCTTGCGGCGCTTCATCAGTAACGGCAGGCACAATATAGTCTTTTGGACGACGAATGGAAAGGCCCTGTGAGTCCACAGATCCATTTCCTGTCACCATATGGTCATTGTCCTCCATCGTGATCCCATCAAGAGCCAGTGCCACAGTTGCATCGGATGGTGCTTTAAATTCGAGTAGAGCAAAAGAGCCGTCTTTCGAAACCTGTGCTGAGATACAAGGGTCAGAACCTTCCACAACATTCAATCCATTGAGTTGGAGATTGAAGAATCCAACGATAGTCTCTTCGTTGGCATTTGGAGGAAGATTGTGAACAAGAAGACGCTTCGATTGCCTGGAATTGGATGGCTTGAGGGCTGCATTGGTGACCGATCCGCTGGGTTGTGCCATGAAAGCCTGCAGTTTGCTTGGGTCCATTGGCTGTTGTCTTGGTGCTCCTGGGAGAGGGAACATTCCGGACAGCTTAGCTTGCTCTGCAGTAACGTTCTCGTATCCCGGAGGCTTGATGTCCCATTGTGTCAGTCTGCGTTTGCGCTCCAAAATTGGAACAATGTCTGTCAAATCTGGCGTAGGCTCCTTCTTCTTTGGTGGAGGACTGGCACTCTTTTTCCTATCTGCCGCCCGCTGAGCTGCAAATCCTCCGTCGCCACGGTCACCTCGATCGCCGCCCCGTCTGTTATCTCCACCACGCCTGTCGCTGAATAAGTCTCTATCCCGTCGTGGTGGTCTGTCATCATCTCTTCTGGCATCACGTCTAGAATCTCGGTCTCTATCCCATGCTCGCTCTCCGCCTCTTCGATCTCTGCCTGAATATCTCTCTTCGCGCTCTCGTTCTCTATAGTCACGGCTTGCTGAATAGGAATCTTCTCCGTCGCGACGAGCATTTCTTGACCCTCGATGTCCTGGCGATCGCGAACGTCTGCGATCCCTATCCCCGCGGCGGTCATCTCGAGACTGAAATTGTTAGCAGGGTATGATTTTGCAAAGAGATAAGGTATACCTACGTGATAATCTCTCGATGAGCCATGTCGGCTATCTGTTGATGCTCTTTTGTCAGTACTGGCTCCACTTTCTTCTTTAGGTTTTGTCGATGAAGATGCCATGCCTCTAGATGAGTAGGTGTCGCCGTTCATATTGGCGTTTTGATACAGCTATTTTCCAGAAGTTTGATGTAACTTTTTGATGTGGTTGGTGAAATTAAAGACACAGGCGGAATTTTTTGTAGGAGGCTGTCGCGAAGCTCAATTGAATTTCGCGCTAAATTTAAGCAACTGGTACCTGGAGCAGCGCGCCAATTTCCACAACGACAACAATTGAATTACCACAATGGGCAATCTGAGAACATCAGAATGGCGGAAGCTTCCTGTGAGCTTGGCGGAGCTTTGTATAGACACCACTTTGCGCTGTGGACAATCTTTCCGGTGGAAAAAGGCTGCTGATGAGGATATTTGGTACGCGACTCCCTTTGAAGGTTGATACAGGAGCTGATATTGGAGAGGTCTTGCGCACTCTCTGGCCGCATACTTTCACTCAAACAAGACTCAACGCATCTTCATTATCGAACAATATACTCTGATTTCAAATTACCATTGTCCCCTCCACCTTCAACGAAAACCACAGGAATCGATGAAGATGAAGAGACAGAGTCGTTGCTACGGCGTTACCTCAACTTATCACCCAATTTGACCGAATTATATGAGCAATGGTCTTCAGTTGATCCAAATTTCAAGAAAAGGGCACCCAAATTCACGGGAGTCCGTATTCTCAAGCAAGATGCATGGGAGGCACTGGTAGGATTCATCTGTAGCAGCAACAATAATATTATAAGGATATCTCAAATGGTAAGTTCCGCATCAGCTCAGTGCACAGTGCACATCTAACCGTCTTACAATAGGTCAATAATCTGTGTCTACATTACGGGCCTCTGATCGGCCATGTTGGGGACCAACCTTTTCATGATTTCCCACCACCGGAAGCGTTAACTGGCGCAGGGATAGAAGCACACCTGCGTGCGCTCGGGTTTGGATATCGAGCGAAGTATATTGCTCAGACTGCATCAATAGTGGCAGATAAACCCAAGGGATGGCTCCAAAGCCTATGTAATCCGGAAACCTTCGATGTGCCGTTTAAAGGAGAAATACCTCCTGGGGGCCGAGAAGGATACAGAAAAGCTCATGAAGAACTCCTTGCACTTCAAGGTGTTGGTCCCAAAGTTGCTGACTGTGTCTGCTTGATGGGATTAGGCTGGGGAGAAGCTGTCCCCGTGGATACCCACGTCTGGCAGATTGCCCAAAGAGATTATAAATTTGGAAAAGGCAAACACAAAAGTCTCACCAAAGCCACGTATGACGCGATTGGCGACCATTTTAGAGCGTTGTGGGGAAAAGAGGCTGGATGGGCACACTCGGTCCTGTTCGCTGCGGACCTTAAAACCTTTTCTGATAAGCTCGTTGCAAAGGTGGAAATCGATGTTGATGAGGTCAAAATTAAGCAGGAAAACGGTGATGTTTGGGAGGAGAAAAAGGTTGCAGTGAAGAGGGAGTATGTTATGGATGAAGTCAAGGTTGAGGAAGAGGAAAAAGAGATAAAGCCATCCGCTAGAAGTATAAGGGCAAAGAGAAGAAAACTGTAGAAATTTGTAACATATATAATATAATAATATACTCATCATCTCGCGGCTTCGGTCACCAACAGCGCTTTTGTTTTTGATAGTCCATTTATATCTAACAGTAACGGCAAGGTCGCCTAACTACAGAGTACGTGATCAACCATCCAATGAGTCATGAAACAGTCATTTGACGTTCTTCATCCGAAGTATCTCAAGTAGATGTCACGATCACAGAGAAGCTCCTGCAAAAAGCTTGGATCACAAAAAGACCCTTAGGCGAATGATATTCCTCCCCCACACTCTTGCGATTTCTAGAACTCCGCATCAACACAATGGGCTGGCTAGACTTCAACACAGCCTCCAAAAAGGAAAAAGAAAACAACGGATCGTCGGTGTCATGGACTGACAAACTAAATGCGACGGATTGGTCGCACTATACGGATCCGAGAACGTTGGTTCCAACAATCCTCTTGACATCTACTATTTTAATTTCGTCGCGCTTATACCGCTCCTACCTGCGCCGCATCCCGGAGGCAGCGTATATTCGTCCTGGCTTCTTTAGGAAGCGCAGCTTATTTGGCGTGGTTACCAGAGTCGGGGATGCAGATAACTTCCATTTATTTCATACACCAGGCGGGAGACTTGCGGGTTGGGGTTGGTTGCCGGGACGAAAGATACTACCTGAGAAGAAAGACTTGAAGGGGAAGACGGTAAGGCCTGCCCATAAAACCTGCTCTCGTGTCCTGAAGCTCATCCAGATCCTCCGCAGATACATGTTCGGCTAGCAGGAATCGACGCGCCGGAAGGAGCGCATTTCGGCAAGGTCGCGCAACCATTCTCAGCAGAAGCTCTAGCATGGCTCAAAGCCTATATCCTCGATCGTCGGGTGCGCGCATACATATACAAGAGGGACCAGTATGATCGCGTAGTAGCAACAGTCTACGTACGGCGGTTCCTGTTCCGGAAGGATGTTGGGATGGAAATGTTGAAGGCAGGAATGGCGACAGTATATGAGGCCAAGATGGGCGCCGAGTTCGGGGATTTCGAGGAAAAGTACCGAGCAATCGAGGAGCAGGCGAAGAAGAAGAAACTGGGGATGTGGTCGGGAAAAGCGAAAGATTATGAGAGTCCAAGGGACTATAAGATTCGCACGGCTGCTGTCAATCCTCCGAAATGAACAAAAAAGCACGATACCCACATATTTCTTTTCTCCATGAAGATATAAATTAGGCAGTTTGTAATACGTTCGTAGACCTTGTATTGGTGGCTAGGAAGTGGCATGTGAGTCTAGATCTCATTCGGGCATCTGCATCTTAGGGGGAACTCTTGATAGGTGTAGCTGTCATATTCCATAGACTTCAATGTCGACATATAAATGTTTAGAAGGGATGAACTTGAATCATGACAGGTTTCTTCATGCGTATCACCCGGGGACATAGCCATTCTACGCACGCCCCGAAGAGACAATTTGTCTAGTTACATTCCGAAAATAACCCCTGGCAACGCGGGTTGGTGAGAAAAGAAGAACAACACCATAAATCAAAGTACCGGCCGGTATTTACAACACAGAGCGAGGAATGGCGCGGGCGAAGTCGTTGCTGTGAGACTGGACGTTTTAGTTGCTATTCATAGAAGCTACATACGAAGTACGTACTTTCTAGAGCATCTTCGCGGCCGAAGATCGAGCACCAATTCGTATTTGGGCACGAGCTTTAAACAATTCCCCATAGC
The DNA here is from genome assembly GCA_002946415.1 of Rutstroemia sp. NJR-2017a BVV2. Lineage (NCBI taxonomy): Eukaryota > Fungi > Ascomycota > Leotiomycetes > Helotiales > Rutstroemiaceae > Rutstroemia > Rutstroemia sp. NJR-2017a BVV2. The sequence continues at coordinate 1,722,008 of NJPS01000013.1, read as the reverse complement.
CCAATTTTGGCAAGCACGGATATGCCTTGAAGCGTTTCACCGCGGTCCAAAGGTAGGGAAAGTCAAATAATCAAGCAGAAATCCAACCCAACCACCTCATACACATCCGCTCACACTCTTTCCCTTCCCTTTTGTGCGCGCTTCACCTCCCACCTTTCCCCCAACTCTCCCACTCCCACTCTTTAATCGTAGCACTGAACTCAGTACTTTGTCACTCTTTTACAACTTTCCCTTTCTCACGTCAAACCCTCTTTTTCCTTCTTCTTGCGTGGTGCATTTAATCGTTGATATCTGTGTTGTTCTTTGCTGCCCGAGACTTGTACAGCAACCGGTACGTGTTACAACTTGACTCCCTTTTTCCCCCTGTTCGCCCGTTGGTGCATAAGATGGTTTGTCGAATCATCTCTGAACACTCTGAGTCGTTGCTGTACAACACGAGAGGGGAGACGGGACCTAACAAATGAGGACAAGAGCAAGAGAAGGGAACATCGGAAAATCCAAGAAGAGAAAGGAGAGATTTTTGCTTACACAAAAACTAACATCTTTTCTTTTCATTAATTGAAGCACAACAGATTCAAAACCCTGCTGTCACCCCCATACCAACCCTACACTCATTTTTCACACCAGCCCAGCGCAGTCGATTTACTGTTATTCACTCTCGTTTTAAACTTCCATACCGGTCTCGATCTAAAGACACGCCGTTCTTCGGATCTTCGCATCATCCAAAGCCATCTTCTCGCTCCTCAAACCGTCCAGGATTTATCGGATTCGCAATCAGCCACTCATCATCAATTCAACCAACCCAATTTCGCTTGTGTCCCCCTCTGAGCACAGCAGTGACCCCATCGCAAAAAGACCAAACTCCACCAAACGTTCATACTATCTCAGGGAAATAATAATTTCATAGGCGCAAAAAGACGAAACAGACAACCATTTCTCCCTTACATACGGATCGTCGACAAGACCTTCTTGGAATCTCATTTTCACATTAAAAATATAGACTTACGAACGTACCACTACGATAACAATTTCGATCACCAAACCGTTTAACCAGGCTTCGTTCCTGGTTCCTGAGCACCCGAGGCCCACCGTTCAGCCTGGCGCAATAAGACGAAAAAATCGTCTGTCCATTTATTAGTCCGCCCAAGCGAAATCTAGTCGGGTCCAATCGAGTCCAATCACCTTTCGGGACGTTGAGATTGCCATCATCTGGAGGATTGACTCCTCAATTCGATTTGACCTTCGCCATCAACACGACATCCGTTATTTGTGGGATAGTTTGAAAAGGGTACGACACTCAATCAATTGAGCTGAGAGGAGTTTTTAACCGCTGACATTTCGAAAGGCAATCCAGAACAACCAAATGGCATAGAGCTTGCGCGTCTGGTCACTGCAATTTTTTGGGTTGTGAAGACGAAGCAATTGTGCTCGTCCCCCTCACGAACCCGTCATACTGATTAATTATCTATTAATATTCTTTACAGAGGGTCAGCGATGAGGTGCTCTTCATTGCTGAGCCCCTTCGCCGGCGACTCACCATCTCTGTTAGGACTCTCCTTATTGTTGGCCTCCTTGACGCCCCCAACAACCGCGATTACCTTCAATCCAATACCATCCGCAAATCTCGATCTATCGAATCTTGGTCGCGTAGGACTTGCTGGGGACTTTAATGGAATTTCACTGTATCAATTTGAAGGACAAAACGAAAATGGATTCATCACAAATGGCAGTCAGTCTGTCATGGCAAGATTTCCCAACGGAGGATTCGCGACGTTGGCATCCGCCGATGCTGGAATCGCGGCAATGTGCCCATATGTTTTCTCCAATGGTACACTTGCAGGAGTCGTGATCGGTGGAAATTTTACGAGTTTAGGGGACATCGAATCACAGGGTGTCGCATTATTCAATCCAAATACTTCAGCAATTACAGCACTTCCAGGATTATCCGGTCAGGTCACTGCTCTTCTATGTGATGAATCATCGAATACGGTCTATGTTGGTGGTAGCTTTAGGGGCGCGAACTCTACGAATGCGATCGCTTGGGTTGGAGATAGCTGGGTGAATCTCCCATTTGCTGGATTTAATGGTCCTGTATCATCAATCGCGAAGGCTTCGAATGGGCACATCATCTTTGGAGGGTCATTCACTGGATTGGGAAACGCAACTGGACCTAGTGAACCTGATCAACAAATTGTTAACATCTCGGGTGCTAACATCACGAGCGCCTCCTCAACTACAACGACTGGCTTCAGCGATCCGAGAAATATTGTGTGCAAGACCGACGGGACGGATGGCACTGGAAATACCTGGTTGCTTGCGGATGACTCTCCTGGATTCTGGAGGGCTAGCTTTGGTTTTGGGTTTGCCCCCACAAAGCTGAGGTTATGGAATACTCATCAAGATGGTAGAGGAACGAAGACTTTCAGATACACAGCTATGCCAATCAATGGTATCATGAATCTTACCTATATAGATCCCGACACAGGCGCCAACAGTTCATGCTCATCTGAGTGTCATCTGAGCAGCAACAGCAGTGTGAAGTATCAGGACTTCCACTTTGTCAACAAGGTTGGTATGGATGCTTTCCGTATTGATATATCTGCTTGGTATGGTAGTGGTGGAGGTTTGGATGGCATTGAGCTTTTCCAGGATGACATCTTTGCCTATGCTATCAATGATTTCAACGAACCAACTTGCGCTGGACTCTCAGCTGCATCCAGTGCAACAACAAGTGGACCGTGGAGTGTTAGTCCTTCCCAGCAAAGTGTTGCAGAATATCTCACAGCAACCTTCGATAGCACTACCGTTTCGTCAAGCTCGGGGTCTGTTGTGTTCTACCCTGATATAAGACAATCTGGTAATTACTCAGTGAACATGTATACGCCAGGATGTCTTCAAGACGATAGCTGCGACACCCGAGGCATGGTGGTTGTGAATGGTACGATGGCTAGTGGCACTACGAACGAGACTTTCAAGACTTCTCTCTACCAGACGAACGATTACGATAAATATGATCAAATTTACTTTGGTTACATCGAGGCTGGCAGCAGCTCCTTCCGTCCCTCTGTTACGCTATCCCCTGGGTCTGCTCTTACTGCAGGGAAATTCACCGTCGTCGCTCAGCGCGTTGGCTTCACTTTAATCGATTCGACTGGTGGTCTGAATGGCATATTCGAGTATGATCCTGAGCAAGCAGTCATCAATACTTCCGACTTCCAGAACTCTACATTTGACAAAGCCGGCATGGATCTCAACACTGGGGCAGAAGTCAATGCAATTGTCACATCTGGCAGCACTACATTTGTGGGCGGAAATTTTTCAACCTCGACTTACAAGAATATTCTTTCCATATCGAGCTCCAGCACTACTTCATTGGTCTCGGGGGGCTTGAACGGAGAGGTCGCCACCATGGTACTTAATGATACGACTTTATTCGTGGCCGGAAACTTCAGTAATACCAACACTGCTTCTACCACAGGTCTAAACAACGTTGCTGCCTATGATACCGAGAAGAATACCTGGAGCGCTCTGGGAGCTGGTGTTAACGGCCGAGTCATGTCTGTCGTACCCATTTCTCTGAACATCACTGCAAACGTGCCCGAGACGGTCATTACATTAACAGGAGACTTCGATGAACTCAATGCCTTCGGAAGCAACAGCTCGGTGTCAGTTAATGGCTTCGCTATCTGGGTTCCATCTCGAAGCAACTGGCTGCAGAACCTCAATGCTGCAACAATGTCTATTAATGGCCGACTAACCGCAGGAGTCAATGTCTCCGGCGAATATTTCTTTGCAGGCTCTCTATCATCCTCCCAGCTGAGTGCTAACGGTGTCGCTTCTCTTTCATCGGGCCTGAGCCCTTTCCCTGTCAACATTCAGGCGAATTCTCCATCGCAATCTTCCTCGAGCTTGTCCAAGAGAGATGGTTCTAGTACCCAAAATGTCACTGGCGTTACTACTGGGTTATTTTATGAGAATGGCGGTCGAAACATCACTATTCTTGGTGGTCACTTCACAGCGACGGCATCCAACGGCACAGAAGTCAACAACCTCGTCTTCATTGACGGCGCAAACGGCAACACTGTTACCGGACTCGGTTCATCAATCTCCAACGACTCCAGCTTCCTCGCTCTGGCCGTTGAGAATGATATCTTGTATGCTGGCGGTTTTGTTAAAGGTACTGTCAATGGAGCAAGCGTCGATGGGCTTATTTCATATAATCTTAAGAGTTCGTCGTTCGATACCCAGGCGCCGGCCTTGGGGGGTGATTCGGTCGTGGTCAATAATATCGCTGTAAGGACAAAGACCGGAGATATTTACGTTGGTGGCAGCTTTACTGAGGCTGGCTCTTTGGACTGTCCTGGTGTCTGTCTATTCACGGCTTCCACATCTCAATGGAATCGTCCAGGAACGAATCTGCAAGGAACCGCAAATACTATGCTTTGGTCCAGCGATTCTACTCTGATTGTTGGCGGTTCACTTGCAGTCGACGGCGGAAATGTATCCTTGGCATCTTACGACGTCAAAGCACAAACTTGGACCGCCTTCAACGGGGCGAGTGCCATTCCTGGACCTGTCACTGCTCTCACCGCGGCAACTGGTGATATCTCACAGTTATGGGTCGGTGGCACGGCAACAAATGGTTCAGCCTTCCTCATGAAGTACGATGGTTTGGCGTGGAACTCGGTCGGTGATGTTTTCGAAAGTGGCACAACCGTTCGCGGCCTCCAAGTAATGCCACTTTCTCAGAAGCATGACAGTTCTAATCTGGTTCCATCTGATCAAGCTCTTATGGTCACAGGGTCCATGGTTTTACCTAACTTTGGAAATGCCTCCGCTGTACTTTTTAATGGCACAAACCTCGTGCCATTCGCACTTACCAGCACTGCAGCCAATACTGGCGGTAGTTTGTCGCAAATCTTCTCTCAAGAAAATAACTTCTTCAAATCATCAGGTATGTAAATATCCCTACTATTCACATAATTACAACTAACATATCCACAGGGAGTCATCTTGCAGTTGGCTTGGTTGTACTCATCGCGCTCGCTATCGCCCTCGCCTTAATATTCCTCCTCGTTGTTGCCGGTGTTCTGGCCGAACGTATCAGACGGAAACGCGAGGGCTATATGCCTGCTCCCACAAATAGCTACGACAGGATGTCCAGAATTCCCCCGCAGCAGCTTTTTAGCTCATTGGGTCATAGCCGAACGGCAGTAGAAAGGGCACCGATGATTTGAATGACAGTAATACGACGGCGTAATGGGCAGGGGTTTGGTTTGTGGCGTTCTGGATAGGCTTACATGCCCTTTCACTTTTTTTTTTTCGTTGTCCATGTCTTTTTTCAGCATACCCATTCGCAGGCTTTTTCTTTTTTATATGTTTAGAGCAACGTCACTAATTGCTCCTGTGGAGCGATCCGCTCCCCTTTGCTTTGCTCCACTAATTAGCGGCACAAGGACGTGCTTGGTTTAGCGGCTTTGCAAAAGACTTTACATGCTTCTTCGCCTTCAAGCAAGCTTAATGTTTTACACCCACAAAATCGACAAACTCGACTTACTTTTCTACCTTTCTCAAACTCGCGAGCTCTCCCTTTGTACAAAGATCCATGAATAAAGACAAAAAGTGTGTTTCTGCAGTCACCGTCACAAAGACTGCGAGGTGGAATTGGTTGGATAGGATGGAATTATCTGGTTTGGAGGGGGTTTGGCGGTGGTGATTGCTTTGATGGGATAATAGATCGGATATTCCTCTGCCAATGAGCCTTGTGTATGTTTATTTGGTTGTTTATTTGTTTTGGTAGAGAGGATGGGATGGGATGGAGGAGAAACAATGGAGGGACAAGAGGAAGCAGAGGTTGGGGTGGATGGGAGGATAGTTAATGTGTCAACAATTGGGGGGTTACTTTTCGTTTTCACTGTGCTGTGTTTGAATGAGTTGGGGTGGGTTTGTAGATGATGGGTATGGATGAGATGGGATGTAGATGGGTTGGGAGAGGAGAGTGAGAAAGAAGGAAGAGCGAAATGGGAAAGAGATATTAGCGAATGAATGAAAATACCTTTCACATCTATCTATCTGTCTGTGTAATGTTTTGTGGTGTCCTGTGAAGTGATTTATATGATGAGGTGGGAGGTGTTGTGAATATTTGGTGCGATCTTTGGTCTTTTGCAGTGAGGGATGATATGTTAGGGAGAGGGAGTTGCTAAGTCATGAAGCTGGGCTGTTCGTATCTGAGATTATTTGGGTGGATTCTAAAGGGCGGGTGGCCTCTGTAGCTGGGATTGAAGGGGGGAGTCTGTCTCGTGTGATTGTATATGTGATTGTATTTCTGGGTTATCGAATCGGCAACGGTTTAATTGAGGTGGTGTGTGAGGTTAGATGGGTGGGATAGGATAGGTGGGCGGGTGATAGGATAGGATGAAAGTGTGGGCGTAAGGTTAGGTTAACGACGAGCTTTTGGATATGTATGGGATGGGCATGGGGATGGGAAGAGGAGGGAAGAATAGTAGGGGGTGGGGAGAAGGGAATATGGGGAAAGAGGGAAGGGGAATGGATGGGTGGTGGAGAAGGAGGAGGAAGTGGAAGTGGATGATGGGGTTTAGAGAGTGAAGGATATTTTACTGGGGATAGAGATGGTATCTAGAGGAAGAGAAGGGGGGCTAGGGAAAGACAGGTTGGGTATAAGATAGGTAGAATAGAGGGGTATAGGTTTGGGAATTGTGGGTTTAGGAATTTGGGGTTTGGAAGGTTAAGAGATTGTTTATAGGGATTGTTAGGGGATAGGTAGGTTAGGATAGTATAGAAAAGGTAGATAAACTGATGATATTGAAGTTTGTGAAGAAAGGTAGGGGATAGAGGAGAGGATTAGAAAGAGAATAGTAGTGATAGACTAGATGGAGGATACGGTGGACGAAGGAGAAGTAAAATAAGTAAAAGAGGAGAGAAAATAGTGATGAGAGGGGAGGTTGATGATAGAGTGAATACTGAAGAGGGGGCAGGTAGTGAAATAGAAGGGATACAATTATAAGCCGAGGTTGTCTCAAGCAGAGAATGATGTTATCTTTCGATATACCTGAGAAGTGAGGGCGTGATAGTAGATTCTTAGAAGAGATCTCAGCACCTTTGAGGAATATTCCATACCGTAGAATAGCCCTTGAAGCAGAGGAAAGGTCTTGATTCGAAGCGAACGAAAGGACCATATGACGGGAGAGGAACAGGAAATGGTATCTTAGACTTACTTCCTAAATAGAGAAGCGATACGAGAATCCATGCTACATCAAGCTGCACAAGTATCTACTTGAAATCGAGGAAGGTTAGACTTTACGTGACGTGACCAATACACTGCCTTCGGTATGTAGAAGTAGAGAACCCCCTTATACACAGATGATATGGAAGGATCCAACGAAAAGCCGGGCTGAGGCTACTATAGTGTGATAAGCCTGAGAAGCTTGTCAAGCTGTAGGCTGGAGCATTCACTTAGTTAGACCAGCTCAGAACTTGGAGGTGAGAGGCGGAACTGAGACGGTTTGGATATTCTGCTTGGACTGGAGAGGACACTATGTCGGACTTCGAAGATGGTTACAGAGCTGTGTGGGTAATCATTGCAGTGGTTCTGAATGATGCAAGACTGTGATTACTTCAAGACTCTCACAAGGACCGACAATATGCGGATCGATCAAACATTGATGCAAAAGAAAGAGGGAATCCATAACCATGTTGAGTAGTCTAACAGCCGGCGAGCACCGGGGTGTCTTGTCGAGAATAATATAGAATGATCAATCGTTTATACTTGGATATTGAAACATCTACAGGTGATATATGCGAGAAGTCATCATGCATACAGTGGGCTAGAGACCGATATATATGAAGCCATAATGTCTATGGTGGTGCCAGCAGCGCGTTTGCAATTGCACTCTGCTGCATGGTGTCCTTTTGTGTTTTTGATCGGCGGTTGAGATGGAACAGTATTATATATTGAACTGTGTTGTATCAACTGGATGAAGCACACTCGTAGTGGTTTATACATGTAAAACCAAATGGTCAGACAATGGCGAACAGTTGGTGAAAGTTGCAGTTGCGTGTTCGGTTTAAAATTGTGGTGGTAGGATGAACTACATGTGTTTGGAGATAGATATGTTATATTGATGTCTGCTTTCACCTTTCAGCATCTTTCTCTAGTAGAGTTTTCTTGGAGTGTGCGAGTTGATGGATAATCGGACAAGATTCAGGTCGATTGACTACTTACTACGAAGCCATCATATGCAGAACTTCCAAGTTCTTTTTTCCCACATGCTGATCTCTACATGTTGACACGCACAATAGAAGTGAGTAGGGATTTGGATCTTCAAATAGGGGTTACAGCAATGAGGCGAGGTGGCGTGGAGTAAATAGCATGCCTGGGGCCTGATGAAGAGGGAAGACAGAAGAGCAGAGGTGAGATGAACAATGGAGAGTGAAGTATACGATTGAGAATCTAGTTGGTCGGAGGAAAAGGGGGAACGCGGTGGTTGAGGAGGGGACGAGGGCATGGAAGTTGCTTCGTTTCTTTCACTTTGGATTTTGAGCTTGTTTTTTGTGCAGAAGGACAAGAATAAAGCCATGCACAGAGGGAGAAAGAGCTAGGGATCTGTAGAAGAGCTTGCTATGTGATGTACGATAAATACATGTATGAGATAGTGCTGTCACCTATCCAATATCTCATCTGGATACCCATTGCTGATGAAGGAGACAACACAAGTAAGCAGAATATGTGTTACAGAAAGACATAGATGGGTGAGAGAAAAAAGTAAATGAGTGAGGTTCGAAGACCAAGAGTTAGGAATGTACGAAATGGAGTATACACAGGAGACTAGGACAGAACAGCACTCACTCAACGCCACAGTCAAGCTGGCTTCAGCACGGGCTGAAAACGAGCAGATGACCACAAAGTAACTAGACCTTTGGGGACAGCCGGAGGCTGCGGAAATGTGAAGAATGACATGATTGTCTCGGGGAAGTCCACAGCGCTGTCATCAAGCAGCAGAGACACCACAACGGCTAGCCTGGTTCCGGCATTGCCAATATGAATAGGGACAACGGATGTTGATGGTATGTGGCCCCTATGTGCCAACCACTCGCGGTCTCACCCAAACTGAAGTGGCGGACCCGGTTATGGCAGTCAAGATGACAGTGAGTGACATGCGGCACTTCAATTGTGGACTTCCAATACGCCAGCCACAACTTACACCATGGTCAGATATGTTTCCGGCTTACCTTGCAGCCAAGTCCTACCTCCACTTCGAGGAATAAGCAGGCATAGCCGCAACAGACACATGGCACCAACAAGTACAGAATTTTCCTTTCTTCCTCCCAACAGGAATCCGTTACATTTCCACCCCATCGAACTCAATCGATACATCTTTAAAAAGGAAATTGGTCTTCTCAAAAGAGATCACCAAGACCTTGACCGCAATCTCTTTCTTGGGTGCGTGATGTGCATTTCCAGAACGTCTTGCCCCAAGGGACTCGCAGCTAACTCGATATACGAGAAAGGATCCCATCGAACAAGATCTGGAGCGCAACGAATCAATTTGCATGTGCACACATCTCATCACAATCTCATCACATCCATCACGTATGTATGTATGTATGTATGTATGTATGTATGGTATGTGCTGAACCACCCAAGAGGGAGAGATAATGCAGCCCGTGAGCAATGCCGGCAGACTAGAGAGGACAAGCCGCAATGCATACATACCTAACGTCCAATTTCCGTGACTGCACTAGAGACTGTGAGGTTTGATTTGATTTGGATGTTTAGAAGCACTGGCCAAGTTCATCGTTTTTTCCCCGGGGAGGGCGGCTGAGAGCGACGTGCAAGCAGGCAAGCCATGAACTGCATACAGCATGCAGCATAACCCTCCAACTCCAAATCCAACTACCTCTCTACTACACCCCCTCCCAGCTCAAGAATTTAGAATCAGCCATTTTTGCTCGGCGACATACTCCGGGATGCTACGCTAGAGAATTCCCTCCCCTTGCCCTCCCCCTTCCATTTCCTAAGATGTCTGTGTCCCACATAGTTATGAAAATATGAAGCTCATCTAACCCTATGGTTTCTATATAGAGTAAATCGTACAGTAGTACGTTCGTCCGTTCGTTTCTGTATCTAATCACGCATGCAGCATGCAGTATGCATCCACCTACCTACCGACCTACACACGCACAATCTAACCCATCCCATAGCATCCCAAGATTCCATCCCAACTGCCACAACCATGACTGCATCTTCCGGGTCCTCACGTTCACAACGCGTGCCATGACATCGGAATCCGGGAGTGCCCCCGTCCGCAACCCACCATCTCAAAGCCCGTCCATCCACGCTATTTGCTCCCACGAAAGGGAGGAAAAGCTCCATCCCTATATCCAAGCAAGACACGTTTCGGCGGTATCCTCGGAGTGACCCAAGAGAGTGAAAATCGCTTTCCCAGAGGTCCCAGGACAGAAAAAATAAAATAAAAAATCGGGGACAGCAGAGCTGCCAGACAGTTTGAACGATCGACAGAGATAGGAACAGCCCGCCCTGCTGGGTGGTGACAGGAACAGGAAATGAGATGTCTTCTCCGTCGTCTTTCGTGTGCATTGTGGGGGACGGAATTGCCTGCTAGGGTGTAAGCTTCCTAGCCCCCAGCACGCCGTCTCTGAACGACTCGTGGCTTTTCCTGCCCATCTTTGCTCATCTTCTCTCTGCACGCCCCATATGCTGCCCCTCTCCTCAATGCTATCCATTATCACCAAAGCCCGAACTTGTCCTTCCCATGCCATCCCTCCCCTGCTTGCCTGCTTGCCTCACAAACACAAGTCTCTCCCTAGCCTAGCCTAGCACAATCGTAAAAGGAGAGGAAGCAAGCACACCCACCCAGCTAGCCCAGCAGGAGCACAGCAACCCCATCCCAAAGCGGTCCCCACCCTCCCCACCTAGCAAGCAGCTCGCCCCCAAATTTTAACTTTTGGAAAACATGAAACAAATCGGTGATCCGAAAGCGGCGTAGCCACGAACCACGCGCAGGGATTGCGTGCCCGTTTGAGAAAATACAAGATGACAGTTTTCTTGGACGGCATGGATTGATCTAAAAAGAATAAAAGCTCCGACCTGATGGCACCCGCCCACTCTTCGGCATTCACAGACTCACTTTTTTTTTGGCTACTGTACTTATCCAGTGACCAGCCAGTCCCCATTATATCATGAGGCTACGTCTAAGCTCAGACAGGAAAGAGATGGGGCGCGCCGGACCAGGTCACCTCATACCCAAAGAGGGAGGACGATGCTGATCACTATAAGCCTCCACCCAATTTAGTGGCTCGATAGCAATACGTATGGGAAAGTGATTATGGGTATTTCGCACCAGAGAAAATAGAAAATGCTGTGTGTGATTGATGGACTCCTGGGATCACGCGGATCTTTTTAGATTGCGCGTTTTTGATGATGTCGATGATGGGTACGGCGACGACCGAATGCCAAGAGTTTCTATGTACGTATGGAGGTACGAATTAATAGTGGTGATTTTACAGTGTGATTTGACATATGGAGAGAGATTGGTAACGCGACGCGTGATGGATTTTCTTTCCTCCAAACATCTATCTATCTCCCTGTGCAGTCAAATCTCCCATATTCTCCTCAAGACATATCCATCAACTGCTGTGCGCTAGATATCAAGCTACCTACCCAAAACTATTCCCTACCTGCAGCAAGTACAGGAGCACGGTAAGGAAGTGGATTTACACTTTACCAACCCGCCAAGCCCTATGTTAATTTGCTGAATTGCCGAATCGGGCTATCCGTTCATTTATTCACTCATCCATGAGGCTTCAGTTCAGTTCAGTTCATCTGTGCTTGTTCCCCTGAAGCTGTTCTTCACCCCCCTCACCAGCAATATAGCAAGTACATCAGGTGGTATCAAGCCGTCTGTGCAGTGTGTACGCATGCACCTTGAGAGGTAGACAGATACAATACCACACAACCAAACCCACCAAAAGGATCTTATACTTCCAAGGATACCGGATGAGGCTTGAATGATTGACATTCTAAGTTGCGATGTGATGTATTAGCTTTCCCATGACCACTAACTAACTTACCACGCATCACGTAAAAGAGATAAACATTGGAGATGGGGAAGATCCGAGATCTGTGTATCTGCTTGGCATTTCCCTATCTGATGTTTGTTGTTGTTGCATGCCAGCATGCATGTATGTTGATGTCCATATCACACACACCTATTACACACAGACAGATGAGAGTAGAGTAGTTAGTTGTAATCAATAGTGTCATCCCACCCAGTAAGGCGTCGATGGTGCAATTTTCCCATCCCATCCCACTGCCCAAACTCACCAGTCAAGTCAAGTCAAGTCAATCACAAACTCTACCAATTGTAAAACTCAGCTCCACATCCATACCAGCCCGGAAAATTCGCCTCCCTACTAACACCAACATCTTCATCACTCACCCGGCTTTGCTTTGCGCCATTATTTCCCCCTCCCCTCCCTCCTCTCCCCTTTCCGCCTAGTTAGCTGTTTTTCTACACATTCGACTCCGCAGCCATGGTACAGGGTGGCTGACTATCTCCCCACCAGCCAGCCGGCACGTACAAACTCAGCCAATCCTTTTTCTAACTTTTTAACCTCTCCATAAAAGCCATTCGGGATTCGGGAAGAAGGTACTGTAACGAACGAGTCAGTTCCCTTTCCATACCAAACTCTCAACGGCCAACCATCCAACTCTAATCCCCATTCCACCCCTTCTCCCGCCGATCCCAAAGCCAAATACTACAGTACTGGCTCGGGATATCTCCCGAGCGAGCGAGGCGTGCTTAAGTGCTTAGTCACCCCGGATCGACATTGTTTATCTTGGGGGATGTATGCATCCAGCCATATATTTTCGCCACTGCAAGTTACTGGATTATGAAACGTCAAGAGCAAAAAATTATCATATGTGCTGGCAGAGATGGGTGTAACGGTAACGGTTACAGTACGTTCTTTAGTATAGCGAGTGAGAAATTGGGCCTTTCTCCGGATCAAGGAGAGAGGTGAAAGATGGATTGGCTGTATGATATTCAGTACGTACCCCACAGCCTCGTATCGTTAGGTAAGGTTATCAATCATGTGCCAGCCCATTCCCCTCCCCCCCGCCGCCGCACCCAACCCCCGGTATTCGACCGATGCAGAGGTAGATACAGATTCATTCCTGGGGTATCATATCATATCACATCCTATCACGGCACATACAGCAGGCTGTCCGCCTCATTATTGGCCGGGGAAGAGGATATCTTTTGGTTGTGTTGTATTGGTGATTTGGAAGGAATAGGTAGGTAGGAGGTAGATAGGTACCTGACCTGACCTGACCGCCTCTTTACTATAATGTAATGCGCTTAATCACTTGAAAACTGGAGCGTGCCTGTATCTGTAATATCATCACACACACAAGTGACAGATGGATGCACGCACGAAGAGATGTGATGTACTTTTCCGCACACAGTAAGTGCATACATACATACATACAAACATGCACCCCACCTGCAACAAAGTGTTGCTCGACGCGTAAGTGGCCTGCCCTGCCTTACTGTACCTAACTTCCCCCTCTTCTCCCCTCACCAACCACCACAAGGAACTACCGCCCGGATCTGCACTGCTCCCGGTAGGTACTGTACAGTAGAGTAGCAAGCGCAGCCCCAACCAACCCCAACCAAGCAAGCCACCCAATCTCCCCAATCCCACCTTATTTTCACCTCCAAGAGGAACAGGAGAAGGAGCAGAGTATCCGCGATCCTGCTTGTAGAAAAATCATGATTCGTGACGGAATCCAGTAACCTTAACCAACTAAAAGGGTTCGTGCGTTCTCTCGAGAATCCCAATCCCCGAAGCGCGCGAATAGGGGAAAGTAACTTTTTGTTAGTCTCTATCAAATCAGGTTGAAATTTTTTATATGTTTGAAGTTTGTGATAGTGAAAAAAGAATCTCGCTCGGTGTAACTAAGTAACGCTCGGTCGGTCGGTCATTGCATCTACCGAATCTGGAGAGCCAGCAGCCCCCAAATCGTGCCAATATCAATCATGCTTCAGTTCGGCGACCAAAGTAAATAACTGTTGGTCGTGACACAACACAACACAGTACCGATTGAATAGAAGGTCTACAGCTTGCTGGAGTGCGAATACGATGCTAAGAAAGGGTTTGTTGAGTATCTGTCTATCTGCAGTGATATCTCATCTGGAATTCTCTGTTTTCTCTCTTTTCCCATCCGGAGCGGAGAGAAGCCGCGGGAGTAACGACTAAGGTTATCGGCCGGGTTAAGTTAGGAACTACAAATATCCTTTCGTAGCTTGGACCCCACACACCCACCACTATTTTGACATCCGTGGGACCCATGGTAAAGGATAGCCATTGACAATAGAATAGAAAAGCAAGCCTCGTCTTCTTGGGATTGAGGCTTGCATGTATGTCGAATGCAGCAATTGTGATATCCTGAACAAACGAACGGTTGAGCGATTGAGAAAAGGGAGGCGGAACGGAAAAAGTAAAGATGCATTGAACATTGGCGTCTCCATCTTAGGAAAGGGTTCGTCATTTTGGGCGCCAGAGAGGGAGAGATGAACTAAGGTATACCTTGCAGAAAGTCAAAAACCTCTCATTTTTCTCAAGAGATCTCCCTTGCTGCTGTCTGTGAGTGATCGCCACCACCTCTTGTTACATTGCAGCCGGGATAAGGGCCACCGTCTCGATGATAATACTCCTCTGATATCTGAAAAGGTGCTTTCGGAGATATCAATATCAATCGACTCGTTCGTTCGCATGAGAAATAAATAAATGATATATTGGCTGTGAGATTGCGAATGCATGCGCATCATACTTAGCTACGAAGCCCAGATAAGGATGAACGCACGGCGTATCGATACGAATCCTTCCAACCATCTGTCCGTGCATCCGTCCATCCGTCCATCGTCATGCCCCCTTGATGATGACATTTGCGGATGTGTCAACATTGACACAATTGGTTGTAAGTTGTCACAGATCGGAAACTCTGGAGAAAGAGGTTGAAGGCAAACTGCGGGAACGCACACTGTACAGCAGAGCCAAATTGGTGTTGTCGCACAATGACGACATGGTGATGCGGTAAGGAAGGGCTTAGAACAAGTTTTTTTTCTTTGGTGAGATTTCAATCCTTCGGGCCGTCCAATCGAGCCTCCCAATTGAGCTCATCGTATCGCTCCCGTTCCTTTCCCCCACACGAAAAAGGCACACACGCCTTGTATCTGCCGAGGCACATTGCACATTCGGGCGGTTCTCTGGCGGTACAGTTACTGCACCGACCGTGGAGTAGTACCTTTTGACCATATAACGGTAGTGGTCGCTCCGTTGCTGCTAGATGATGTGCACTAGCATGACATCGACGCCATCTTTGGAGCGATATGCGTAAAGATCTGGTTGGGTATGGGTATGGTATGGCTATGGTATGGGTTCTGGATATTTGATACTGTACCGTATGGTATGCTAAAAGAGAGTGCTTCCGCAATATAAGCTACGGAACACAATACCGTGTAGCAACTGGACGAAGTAGTAATATCTGCCCGGGGTGCGTACAACTTGATCTCAGTGGCTTGATGATGGCGTTTTCCCTCTGCAGAAATATGTTCCTTCTGTGTGACACTGTGACCGGGGTGACTCGAGCATGAGCGTTCAGTGCAACAGGACAAGCAGCCCTGGCCTGTAATTTACTCGGGGTCTTCACGTGTCGAAGCGCAAATGAATAAGATTGATGAGAAGCGCGATAGCCACGAAAATAACACCGTTCTGTCGTCGAGCGTGTGATTATCTCATTGATAATTTCTGGTTACCAAATCAACAGAGAAATGAAAATGATGAGTGATGGTTTCGTTCCTTCGGGCCTTGTTTAGCAGGAGCAAGAAATGGTGGCGTTCTTGTCAAGGCTTCAAGGCTTTTTAGCTTGTTGAAACAGGCGCCACCGACTGCATCTCACAGCTCCCCGAACCCTGTTGCAGGCGTCATTTCGGGGTCCATCTGATCCTGGTCGCATGGAGCATTTGTCCGTCCCCTTGTACGGCAGTAGGGATGCGCGGAACGGAGACTGGAGATTGGAGAATTGCAAAGTGGAAGAGCTAGAGACGCTTGTATACACCCGCTGAAGGAGCACTAAAAAGAGGAGAACCTCTATGACAAGATAACAGAAAAAAAGAGGTGCTGAAGTGGAGAGACTGGTGCAGCAATCAAATTTGTTTTGGATTCCTGCTCCCCTTTCCAATCTGATTGGATTGGAATGCCGTCATCGCAACAGCGAAAAGAGGTTTAAAAAAAGAAGTCGAGGAAATTAATTGTTTTGGTTACTTATTTTGGTACTTCCAGAAATATGATGGAATTTTAGATAATACTCAATACTCCCTAAGCTATTAGCACTAGTAAAACAATCCAGCCAATGAGCACAGCGCAATCGCTCTGCATTCTACACGCCCAATTCCACTTCCTGCTTTTCGTCCAGGTTCTCATGAATCAATCAATCTGAAGTAACCTTAACTACCGTGTTTGTTGATGGTTCCAAAGTACACAGACAGCACCGGAAGTATCAATTAGTGCTAGATGAGTTTTGCCCCTAGCCCTTCGACGCTAGGTAATCCGTCTGCTGTCAGAAGACGCCTCTCCTGGGACGGAAGTATAGAACCTTCAATGAGGGCGGAGCTTACTTGTACTATTCCTCCTCTGCTTGGCAGTGCTTGCTCGAGTCCTGGTGTACAAAGTCGTGGAGCGTGGAGCGTGTAGCGTGTAGCGCAACAGAGATTCGAACCCCACCAGAATGTCCAATCTCAGGTCAATTTCATTACACTTACGCCATGGCTTGCTTCACGACATATTCGACCAGCCAGTCGGAGTCTGGCAGCCAAACCTTCTTCTCTTTGCCACAAGAGTACCATAGTACAAACTACAGTACCAGACCAGGGAACAGAGGCAGTGGCAACAGGGTCCGGTAACTTTATCTCAACCGGTAGGTTTTTGGGTGGTGCATTGCACAGCTGCATGTCCTTGGAAGCCTCACAACAATGCAAAACAAAAACATTGAAAGGTCTACGCCAAACTGTAATCTGATTGACCAAAATTTGCTCGTCCCTTTTCCCACTTCCCACTGCCCAATTACTTCCCTACTATCCGGGGCCACTGCGTTCATCCCAGCACCGTCTTCAGGATTCTCAACGATATAATTTTCGCTCTTATTCGTCGAATGCCGAAAGCCTCACGCAGAGGTGGCTGTTGGCGGTTTGTGCTTCTTGCAACTATCTATCTCCATCTGTCATGTCTTTTAATGAGGACTCTTGCCCAGATGGGCTTTAGGCTACCAATTCTGTGCTCACCCAGACAGCAGCTAGACCTGATTGCTGCGAACATCTCAAACATCTTAACTGCTTCGAGGTATGGGTCATGGGCACGAGCATTGGGCAGATAACTACCATGAGCACCGTAGTAGCATAATAATAGCAGTTCGAATAATGAAGCTACCGGTAGTTTTGGAGAGCGAGGACATGCACAGCACGCACAAAGCACATAGAGAAAGACACTAGGAGAGTTTTTTGATTATGCCTCAGTTAGGAAAATTAACATGTTGACCTCACCAATGCAATTGACCCCCGACATTCCATATCCATATCAGCCTGCAACAAATACGAGGTGAAAACAAATAAGCACGCCAAATCTACCAATGAAGAGGGCCGCAGCATTATTGCATTTCCTCTGTTTATATCCAGTGCATTGATGCTGTACACGGTACATGCGCGCTGTTGATATCATTGTACATTTTAGGTTACGATTCAGATCCATGTTTCTCCTAGCGTTGTGCATCTTACTTACTCGCATCCGTTTGGCCTGGTCCTGGGACGGGTACTGGTCCAGCGAACGGTACAGTACATACGGTGCAGCTGTGCTTGTAGATAGGCCGTCACATAACGCAAGCCAAAAGGACCCTGAGCCAATTTTATACCCAACTAGACGTATCGAGGTTCGGCAGGTCTCAGTTCCATGTCCTTGGCTCTCTCTCTGCTGCTGCGACGCCGAGGAGCTACGGCGAGCAGCGAAAGTACCAAGTACAGGCTATGACTAAAGCGAGAACCTGTTTGGTGGGTTGGGTGGCAGTCTCAGTCGCTGGAACTAGGAAGACCTCTGGAAAGACGTGCCCAAGTGCAAAGTGTCAGTGTACAAGTGTAAAAGTGTAAAAGTGTAAAATACAAGTAAAAAGCGTGTGAAAGTATAAAATCGTATTCCCGTCCAAGAGTGCGTGAAAGCTGTTCGTTATTCTTCGTTGCTATTCGTTGGTGGCTTCGGGATTAAAAAATAACAATTATGGGGCGCGTTGACTTGAAATCTTGGGTTGCTGGATCCCTGTTTCGCATCCCTGCCTCTCTCCATCATACCCTACCTCAGTTCACGCCTACCTCATCTTTCCATCTTTGTTGACCTCCCTCTCACCTCTCTCGTCTTGCACCGTCAATACCCACTTCATCCAATCCACTCAAGAGAATCCATATCCATATCCATCCCAATCCATACATCCACACACCCATCCATCCACCCACCCATCCATCCATACAGATACCCAAACACCGCAAGAGGGGATCCACTTATCTCACTCACGCTCTCTCCCCTGCCCTTCCCTTCTCTCCACTCTCCACGCTCCACTTCCTTCACACCCTCATACTCACGCCTCGCACCCTACACCTTACACCTTACACTTCCACCCTACACCTTACCATCCTCTCTTATGTAAAGGTGCCTTTGGTTCCCTTGGTTCCCTTTACACCACCCCCGCCTTGTGATCGACCTCAGACTTCCTATTTCTTCGACCCATATCATCATCGTCATCCAAACCTGCCATTTCTTGATTCTCTACAATTTGGTTTGGTCCAATTCCGAATATCTTAGGAATAATCCCTTCTTACATATTTACTCCATACTACCTTAGACTTTGTTGATCCCCTCGAATATCTCACACCACAGACGCTTTTTAAATACTCGCCTCTGATCATCACCTCTTTCATACAAACACAAACAACCAGCAACAAGCATTGTCCCCGAAAAGAAAAAAGAAGCAGAGGCCGACGTGCAATTAACACACACACACGCGCACACATTCAATCTGCTCCTCACTGCTGCTCAGTGCTCACTACCTTTCCCGCATCACTACCTCATTCGCATTGGCACTCCCCACGTACACAACCACACCAGTAGATCGTCGCAGCAGGGCAGAAGATCTCTGACAGCTTTGGTCATCCCAATACCAAAATACTACGCCTACGACTGCCAATTCCACACCCCTCGACATCTTACTGGAAACTTGTCTGATGAGCTTAATCTCCAAAACAGCATCACAGACATTTCCTCCAAGACCATCCAATTGACCCGCTCACCGCAACTACTTCAAGACTAGTCCTCCTCCACACCTCGAGCAGGACCTAAGCTCGTAGGGGATTTTGGGAAAAGGAAGTTATCTGGTGTCGATCCCTTCTCAAGACATTCAAGTGCCAACGCGCCCCACCGCTCGAAAAGCACACCCCCGGGCACAGCAAAGTCAGCGTGCACGCTACGTTCCCCTCCACCACCCATACATCTTTAGCCCCAAGTCGAAATCCAATTATCGAAAGGCTTGACGGGGACTTGAGGAAAGCTTTCCCATCCAAGACCCTACCCACCAACCACAACCCTGCATCCTTCTCTTCGACTTCTCTTTCGAAGCACATAAAGAACGCTGATCCCACCCGTTGACACTTTACTGATCGACTCTATCTTACCTCTTGAACGTTCATATCGTCCCAAGTAACACGACTTTAGCACGGGATCCTGCATCTGATCCACGTAATTTTGGGAACTTTAACACTCTTTTTTACTCGAACCTCCAAGACCATACCTCACACCACTCTTGCGCCGTCGACTTCGAGCAATTTTTAACCTTTTTGTTTCAATTTTGAAAGATGACCATGACTATCGACAATCAACAACGCTTCGGCGGCATGAACTTCGACCACATGCCCTACACACACGCAACCTCCTCGCCGCAATTCACCAACCCTTGGTCTGCATCTTCCGCCCCCGCGCCCACCCAAAGCCTATATGCCTCCGCCGGTATCAACCCCAACCTGGGACTTGACAGCATTGCGAAGCAGCAAAGTGCACGTTTGAATAACAATGTATCCATGGGATCATATGCCAGCATACCAATTACTGCGGCATCAGCAGGTAGCCCTCTCTTGGTGGATGTCTATGGATCGCAACAGGATTTACTCACCATGCCCCAAGATATGTTGAGTCCGAGCCGTTCCCTGTCCACTGGATACGGGAGCGAAGCCGCCTATAGCAGCGCGCCCTCGCCCGTTCACGCATCATATGCGCCGACCTCGTCACCATACGACTCTTTGGGCTATGCCCCAGCTCCCGTCCGTTCTACGTATGCGATCCCGTCGCAGGATCACTCGAGACGACTCTCTCAACCGTCAGTATCTTCAAATCCATTTTTCGGTGATGTATCATCTGATGCATTACGATCACATCGCCAAAATTCACTTATTGACTTCAATGACAGAGGACTACCAAATAACGACACGACTGGGTTCAGAGATGCAGTAGATGCTGGACGAGGCATGCTAGCCATGAGCCAAAACACTACGCCGAGAAATATCTATGGAGGAGGAGCCCGCATTGGACGAGGATCCGGAGATTCATATGGCTTTCCAGCAACACACTCGACTAGCTCGTCGATTTCTTCATCCGGTACCTACCCATCATACTTCGGCGGCTCTGTCGATTCCTCCGTATCTGATTATTCGAATGCCGGTTCTGATATTGAATCAGTCTCATCAAGGACATTACCGCGACCAGGTGGAATTCTTGCAGGCGCAGCACCACCCGCACCACAATCGATGATGGGTCAATTCAGCTCAAAAGTATCATCAAGCACGCAAAAGAAGCACAAGTGCAAGGTTTGCGACAAGCGATTTACTCGACCAAGTTCGTTACAAACACACATGTACAGTCACACTGGAGAGAAGCGTAAGTCAACTCAATGCTTGGCAATTCTCAAAATAGCACTAATTTTAGTATAGCATTCTCCTGCGAAGTTGAAGGTTGCGGAAGACATTTCTCAGTTGTTTCCAACTTAAGAAGACATCGCAAAGTTCACAAAGGCGACACACGTTCCGAAGCTGGATCCGAGGATCATCAGTCAGACGAATGAGCGACATGCTATGTATCATTTGTACACTACTAGCCCATTACACCAAACCCGAGTTACTCACCCTTCCTCACGACCTGTTTATATATTCACCAACCTTACGCCTTAGACGACCATCGACAAAAGAAAGCAGATTCGTTGGTCCAAAAAGTCTCGGATGTCTTATTCAACTTTAATGCTGGCTATGCATTTTCCATTTTTCTCACATTTTCTCTCGATTTATGTCTGTATTGGCGATATCCTTTCTGCGTGTTGATATCCAATTTGCGAGACTTGGAAGTCGAATCTGCGGTTTTTTGTTTTTTAAGGGGGACACTGGGCGGTCCATAAGATGACAACATTATTACTTTCTAATACTATCGCTAAAATACGACACTTCCTTCAACATTTCGAGGAAGAGGTCTAATACATAGGGGGGCATAAAATAACCACTTACCTGAAAGATTGGAAGTGAGTTTGAGTTTTTGTTCATCGGCGTTGAAAAGGGATACAAGGCAACTGTGTTTTTTGCCATTGGGCGGCTCGACTGGGAATTTTGGTGAAGGAATATTACCACGCTGATCGATGGATATTCTCCCAAACATGTACTATTAGCTATACTTTTTTCTTCCTTCGTTACTCTCGTTACTATATACCCCCTTTTTTTCATCGTCGGGAAAGATGAAAGGAGGAAGACTTGGAACAAAGTTGGCTGTAAGATTTTTACACATTATATACAGTCGCTACGATTATAGATAGAATAATTAATACTATGAATGAAAATCAAAATGGTTTGCTGGTGTGAGTGAGTAATTATTTCTTCTAACACGCAGTGGCCTCAAATCTATCCTATTCTATTTTGCGCCAGAGTTTTCGCCAAACCCCTTTCTTTTCCTTTCTTTCCCTAACTTATCCGTCCTCGACGACCGGACTCTCTTTTTCTTCTCCTTCCTCCCTTTCCCTTGGTCCGCCTTGCTTCATCCGAACCTGCCCCCTACCCACAAAAAGACAAACAATTAACTTTTGACGTGTCAAACTATAAAATGTAAGTATGACGTAGGATTTTCTGAGAGTGAGGAAGAGAAGAGAAGGGTGAGAGATATTTCTGAAACGTAGGGAGTGGAGATCAGGTAGATGAGATCCTGGATTTTTCTCTTGGGAGTGTTTTGGTGAGTTGTGCAGGAAAGGTGTTGGTTTTTGGTTGATGTTGGTGTTGGTGTTGATGGAGAGATATTCTAGTTACAAGGGCAGGGGAAAAGAGGGGGGAGAGTATTATCTGTGTGTGTATGTTTGTGTGTGTATCAGCTTTGTTTACTTAGATACAGAGTATAGGATATACTATAATCCACTACAGCAAACACCTCCTCATCGTCATCATCGTGATCCCATTACTCAATTAATCTATCTGAATATCTCCACGATACGATACGATGGATTTAATATATATATAGAGAGAGAGAGCACACACCCCTCTTGCTTGTAGGGAAGAAACGGGAAGGTTGATTAATTTATCTTATCGTCACATCTCGCTGCGCATCTATTAATTAATCTCCTTGTTTGCCGATCTACTCGCGGTGTATCTTTATTTATATTAATTACCTACCTACCCTTGCGGAACGGTTTGATCGTCGTGGAGCGGGAGGTTGGGTTGGGCGGAGGAGGAGGGAAAGAAAACGGCGCGGGAGGGAAGGGATGGGAAGGGGATGCGTGAACGGTCCAGTGGTTCTTTTTCGGGGGGGATGGATGGTAGGCTGGGGGACGAGGGAGATTGAGCGGGTTTTTTGCTTTGTGTGCTCTGGAGGGTTGGGTTTATGGTTGGTTTGATGGAGGGGAGGTTGGTTGGTGTATAACGTGTTGTACTCGTGGTTAGGTACAAAGTACGAGTACATCTGCTTGATAAGTCCCTCCACGTACTGTACAAACCAATAGAATGATATCCATCCATTCCATCCATTCCATCCATTCCATCCACCATGTCACCCATCAATCACCCATACCACGCGTCATCACCGCATCCAGTATGTACAACTTCTCCTCCTCACACTCACAGTCGCACAGCACACAAAGTGAGACATATGACGGAAGTGGCTTGCAATCCCCACCTACAGGATTCGGGCTGTCTGGGATTAGGATCAGGGGCAGGTTTGTGGAGTGCTTCATTTATTCCGGGCTTGGCGCTGAGGGCGTGCATGTGTACTTCGTACTAAAGTATGTGCCTGGGGTATTAGGTGTGTTGTGGGAGGAAAAAATAAAATAAAATAAAAGAAAAGAAAGAATTCATAGCTCGGCGGACAGACAACTGAGATGGGCAAATACCTTACTACCATACCACTATCTTTTCCATGCCTTTCTACGAAACTCTTCCTCCTATCCAAGTCGCAAAGTAACAAGTAGCGTAGCTAGCAACCCTCGTGACGAACTCGCCCTCACTCACCGTAGAAGAAGCAAAAGAACAAAAAACCAAACTCTTCGGGGCCATCTCCGCACTGCCGAAACTTTCTTTCTTCCCTCTCCCTCTCCCAACTCCGCAATTCAGCCATCCTATCCCATCCCATCCCATCCCATCCATCCGCCCTATCATAAGCCGCGATCCGCTTTCCCTGCTTATGTAATCCGGCCCCCACCCTTGAGAGTTCGCAAAGGAAATGAGGGAATAGGGGGACCCTGGACGCATATGAAACACGCGCAGAAAGGGATGGGATGGGATAGCATGTCGCTCGTTAATCGTTCTATTGTTTGCTTTTGCTTCGAGAAGGTGTCGCCGGACAGGGGGATGGGGAAGGGAAAAGGGAAAAGGGAAAAGGGAAATGAAACGGACAGGCTGGTGGAGAGGGGAGAGATAGGGTTTGATTGGGTGGGTGGTGCGATGGGTGGGCTTGTTTTGGATGGGGATGGGGATAGGGAGTGAGTTGCTGGGGTGGGGAGGTAGTTAGGTAGGTAGGTAGGCGGAAGGGGTAGGGGAGGGGAGGAGAAGATGGGCGTTGGTAGGGGAGGGAGGAGATGGGATGGTAATTTGGATAGGGATATGGGTGATTCTATATATAGATATATGAGGGAGATTTCTTTATCTTATTTTTATTTTTCGTGGAGGAGAAGAGGTATCTACCGGTAATACCGGGCTGCATGGTAATTCCAAACTGGTGGTGTGTTTTGTTTGTCTTTTCGCTGGCTGTATCACTCCGTCTGTGTTGCCTGGGATGGGATGGGATGGGATGGCATGGGATGGGCGGACAGACAGACCAGGGCAGTGAAGCTCTGTTCCTGTTTGCTCCCGGGGAGGCGTGTCTGGAGCAGCAGGAAATGAAACAAAACAGAGCAGATCAGAGCAGAGTAGAGCAAAGACACCGTTAGTGTAAGGCAGGGCATGGAAGGTAAGTCAGGTAGGGCGAGAAAGGAGAGAGGGAGAGAGATGGAAGGTAAGCGCGGATGTTTCTTTGGAATGTTCTATCTTTCGATAGCCGTTTTATTCACGCTCAATGGTTTCTCTGTGTTGGGTTTAGTGTTGATGGAGAGATACGTGGATGGGCAGTAGCTTGATGGCTGGATAGTTCTAGTTGTGAGACAGCGCGGTGGTTGGGTTTGCTGTAAGGAAGGGGAAGGATTCGCTGTTGTGTGGTTGGCTGTTGGCGGTACTGTAGTGGATTGTCTATGGTGTTGTTAAAGTTATGCAAGGCTAAAGAAATGGGACAAGGGAGAAGAGGAAGGTAGAGGTGGATACATAGGGTACATTCTCGTGGGAGAAAGGGGAGGCTTGAGTAGATGGGTACGTAGATGGATAGACGGATATTGGAGGCTTGGGATTTGGGGTTGCGTTAGTTGTGGAAGTCTGCGCTGCCAGGTACTAGTTTTTTTTGCGAGGAACAGAAAGGGACGTGTAATTCTGGGTAAAATTATGGTTGAGGGCGAAACTGGAACCAAAGTGAAATGGAATCAGCTGTGTAGTTCCAGCGCCAGTATCAGTAGCTGGATATTGTATGGCCTATAGTCTGCAGTGACTACCACGGTCCTGGTCTGCCAACTACTTCACTTGTTGATGGAAGTCTGACACCACATATGGCTTCTCATCTAGTACCTGAATCACTGGTTGCTCCATCCGATACGTTGGTTTTAATATACCCCCTTCCAGAATGTATCTCGCGTTGCTTATACCTCGCTACCACTTCGCAAGTTGATATTGCTAGTTACGGTTCCTCTCACCTGATCTCTAGAACCGACGGATGGATTGAGATGTGGTGTCATCTTGTATCTCTCCAGAGGGAAAGTTGTGTAAAATGGGGCTGTATATCTAGTGATCCTTCCATTCGGCATTCTAGCCGACGAGCTTATACTTAGATATCTCCGAATATATTGTATGGACATACGGACAAGTCGAATTAGTAACTGTTCTCACTTTGAGCGTAGGTAGCTTCCCATTGGCTTGGGTCATTGTTATGTATTCTGGTTCTCGTTGCGAGACTTATTCCGGGCTCATAACTTTGAGACAAACTGACTTGATCTTCTCTAGCTAAGGCGAACAGGATGAGCTATCATGCTACGAAAAGGATGGATTGCAAGAGTTTAATAAGTCATAGAAAAGTTTAAAACAACAGATGGAAGTGGGTGAATCCCATGGTGCAGTAGTGGCGAAGTTATCCTAGATCCCATATTCACATCATTCATAGAATTTCACTCTAAACAAAAGGACCGTCTTACTTGATACCAAATTTCAGGTATCTCTCTAATCGTCGTATTCATATTCGCAAATAACAAGTGTTCACACAGTGCAGGCCTACGTCCTCCCGTTTCCTCTCATCAATACTGATGCTCACACCTTAACGCCAGTCTATAACCATCACGGCAGCTCCGTTAGCTACCCTCTGAGATGGATATACATAGGTTTGAGAGGAACCTTACGACTAAATTTGACGGTGTTTGTCTGCTCGTTCTCTCTCTTGTTTCATTTTGCTGTATTTCAAGTGACATATTTGCTTGTGGCTCTAATTCATGCATGGATGAATAAGACCTATTTGGTGGCATGCTAGTGATATGCTAGTAGATATTGAACCACTTGCACTTGCTACTTTGTTTTCAAGAGTTAGCAAGGAAACCCAAACCCAACCACCAGAAAAAGAACCACACTAAAAAGCAGCCGGTAACATGACAACGAGAATCTCGTAGAGGCGATATGATCAGTAGTTAGTTCTTCCGTTTTACTCCCTCTGATCCTCTACCCTCCCGTCCCTTCTCTCATACCCTTTCGTTTCTCCCCCCTTATACCCCTCACCCTTACCTCACCTTCAAAATCGACTAAATCCCTTTCCTTTACCCCTCATGACCAGGCACTCTCCTCAGACCTGTGTCCCGTCCTATAGCGGTACAAAGGACATATTCTATCCAGGTCGACACAACTGATCTTGAGGACTGGAGAGTGGTGACCGCGTCGAGGAAGCTTGATCCCAATAGCTATGAGTGGTAGCCTGCAGAAATGAATCCAGTGAGGTTGGAGACGCCATGTTAGCCGCGGAAAGGTGCCATTTGGGGAGTGGGGGTTAGATTTGAGAAGAGAAAGGGGATAAGTGTGATGAGAAAGTTGAGGTGGGCCGGAAATTAACTATGGGAATTAGATGGTAGTTGCTTCTGTGTGTTTAGATGATCGATTGCTCGAATGATGAGGTCTCAGACTCTCAGGTTGGTAGGTAAAAGCATCGTTCACATATCTTATAGAAATGCACGGAGAAGAAGCAAGGAACATGAATGATGCAGTCGATATTGACAGCACGCTAGGCAGTTTATTGCTTCTTGTACCCATATGATCAGGCCATGCCGTAGAAAAATAGGAGCTAGACGCTCTGTTGCGAGAGAAAAATCGAGAAAGACAACAGGGTCTTGAAGTTCGGCAAGCAAAGGGAGAGAAGAGGAATATACTTAGAATATACAGGGCAATCTAATAGCAACCGATAGTCGAGACACAAGAAACGAGCATAGAGATGATTTTCGACAGGAATAAGGATATGACGATGCTGTGACCGACGGGACAAATGTTTTCAATGCCAGGTAAGAGGCTAGAGAAACATTTCTTCAACTTACAGGACAGGGCGAGGAAGTCCAGGTATATAGCAAGCAAAAGATGCAAATTCGCCCCAGATAGAAGCATGAATACCCCTTCGAACGTGGTCGGTGAAAATAGAGATAAGCTGTCGAGGAAATCATAGACAAGAAAATGGTGGTATAGTGAAAAAGTGTTTGAATGCCTGCTAGACAAGGTGAAAATATACATGTTGGCGAATAAAGGACTGACTCAGGATGGATACTTACTCGTTGGCAGAGAGTTATAGATACTGATGAAAGGTAATCTTACAATGTAAATTTTCAAGACAAAATTAGAGCAGCCAGCAACACCGTGAACTAAGAACTTGAATGTATATGAAGCTTTCCAACGTGTAATATGTAGGTGTAATGGAACCATAGTGGCACAGCAGTAATATATGGCAATGGTATATGCACGACTCCCACACTTCCCATCATTCCCTCTATACCCTATAACTTTGCACTCACACCCTTCTCTTTCCCCTCACTCTTCGCCTTGAGGAGATATTTCCAAGCCAGCTCCGCCATCGGCCACATCATCTTACCGTTTTCCTTCGCTTTCGCACTACTTGCCTGTCTCTGAGCCCATCTTGCCGCAATCCCCTGATAAATACACGTCGCTCTAAAGAAACCAAAAGCTATACCCCAAGATAAATCCGGATTTGGGTCATATCCACCCACTTCTGCGTACCATTGCAGAAGCTGCGATTGCGTGGGCAGGCCAGGTGTGTTGCCTTCCCGAAATCTTGGAAGGGAACTCGAAGTAAAAAGTGTTGTTTCATTGGCCATCGTGTAGGGCATCAATAGATTGATGAAATCGGAGAGAGGGTGACCGATTGTAGACATCTCCCAGCTAAAATCTAACGTCAGAAAATAGACCCATGGATAATTGTGAATATGTGACCTACTCCAAAATCCCAATAACCCTCGGTTCGGTCTTGTGAAATACCAGATTATCAATCTTATAATCTCCATGAATTGGTGTTCCTCTATCTTGCGGTTGACTTTTCTTATCACTAAAATATGCTAATATCTCATCTATATGCGGGATTTGTCCAACAGGTTCTTTCGTCTCGATATCTACCGTCTCAGCTTGTGCGTTGCTGATCGTGCCAAATGTTCTGATTTGGCGGTTGTAGAAACCACTAGGTTTGCCGAACGTGCTGAGATTGACAGAGGCGGGATCTATTCGATGGAGTTTGGCTAAAGTGCGAATCGCGTCATGCCACCTGGGATTTGTGGTCAGTAAGCGTACAGAAAGGTCGGGAAGGACTGTATCTACATTTCTGTTCGTTCTGCCGGTGTCACATCTGGCATCGTTGGATCTTCTATGATCCTGCCGTCCAAGAATTCCATAATATAGAAAGGTGTCCCGATAATCGATGGGTCCTCGCACAAACAATATGCTTTCGGTACTGGTACATCGGTCTTCTCGAGGGCATGGATAACTTGGTATTCTCGTTCGACTTGATGTGCAGTTTTGGAAAGTAGCTTTCCCGGCGGCTTCTTTCGCATTACGAATTTCTGTCCATCGCTGGCGAGGAGTTGATATGTTGGATTTGATTGTCCGAAACCGAACTGGAGCTTGCTGTTAGGATTGGATCGACTTGTTAGAGAAGCTGGACCAACCTGTTTGATATCAATGGGAGTTTTAATTTCAGGCACGTTGGCTGCGATATATTTCTCCAGTGACTGGAGATCGATCGGTTGTCTTACGACACCAGCCATTGTGAGTTTCTTGTGAAGATTATCGCACGATTGGAGAAGTACATTTCGAGGAAATATAACCGCTTTTTTGAGGAGACAGTGAGGTTGGACGAATGTTGCCTCGGCTTCGGCTTGGACAGGGGTCGGTTGATCGCGACGCTAGACCCCGCCCCCGGCTTTACTAACTGGGACTGTTCGACAGCTTCTAATGCTTTATTTACAATTTTAATACACTTCGATACTGAGGTGACCATGAATTGGGATTTAGATAACTGATAAATTGACCTGTTCAACGACAATGTGCGTGCCTTCGATGAATGAAAGAATACCAACTCATCCCAAACCAAGAACCGTAAGCATAATAATCCGTTCACTCCCTTCTCTTCATTGATTTATAGAGTAGGAGCCAACAACAAAGCAGCACATGTCGCACTGCACGTCCCAAAAGCTGCATTACATGCAAGAATCGTAGCTGGTGCCGTTGCACCCAACGTAGCTCCCCATGTAAAGCCAGCGGCAGTGTAGCAAGCCATGACGACGGCTGCGCAGCCGGATTGGCACACACCGTAGGCTGCAGGTCCGGCGGTCGTGAAAGGGAGAAGGGGGACAAGAGTGAGAAGAGTCGCTGTGAAGGAGAGCTTCATGTTGTCGAAATTTTGAGGGATGATGGAGTGTAAGTAAGGCTGGTTATTTTGTTGATAACACGGAGGTTGAGACGGTTGTATGTCTGAATGCTGCGTTTTGCTGGTGAACGATATCGACCGTGTTCTTTTATTGTCGGAATGCGATGATCTTTGTTTGTGTTTGTTAGTGATGAGGTAGGGAGATGAGCAAGTGCAAGAGAGGAGAGGTGATAAAGAAAGGCCTCCGCTACTAGTTGACATCAACCTCCGCAGGTGAATGGAAGAATAAAGAGAAGGATCTCCGCAAACGACCACATACCATCAGCGATGTCTATCCTTCCAGCGAGCTGTCCTTACGAATGTTTGCCCGATTGATGAGATGATCGAGATGTGAACTTTCAGTGAAGACAAGGCTGTTGGATTGACTCACCGGGTGAATCCTCGCTAATGAATGTAACAGTGCAGCGGTCGTTACACAACACATTCTAAAATCTTACCTTGATAGCTCTCTAACCCCCAGGTCCCTAAGCCTCTTCATACAGAGAGCAAGCTATGTGAAATAACATGAAAACACTAAGAAAGCACCTGTTCTCAAAATCACTGATATCGACTGCTACGCTTCATCATAGAAAACCTCAATTTGAACCGCTCATCAAAATGAACTTTCCATATTCTACTCGTATAAGCATACATATACACGCACCCAGAGATATCCACATCGCCTCACATTCCATAATCATCGCAACAAAAAGAGAAAACTTAAAACGCTAAAAGAATTTTAATATATCATGCCTGCCATACCATGCCTGCGTGGGTGCGTGCGTGCAATCACCATTAATATACACTTCAATTCGATTCATACGCCCGTCCCAAGTTCCATCCATTAGCCCCATCCTCAACCTATGCATTTCACTCATCCATTCCGTACCTAAGCCCCTTCTTATATCACGATCGCCAGATCCGGTCTGTCCATCTTCTCATCGTCCATGTTCGGGTAGTAAGGAATCATAGAATCGGCTGATAAGACGTATGCGCTATTGTACAAGGTCCAGTATGCTGTTCGTGTGTTAGTATATATTCAATATTGGGGGGAAAAAAAGAAATGAAACGGAACGGATATTGCGAGGAGCACTTACGTTGTCGGACTTTACGCGCAGGATGGAACAAACCTGCCCAAACGTAATTTAATACGAGACCTGGGCCAACAGCCATCCGAATAGCTTCAATAGCTTCCACGATACGATCGATGACGTGAGGACTAGTTTCAAAGAGATTGGGGTAGAGCAAATTGAGAAGATGGAGCATTGCGTCTTCACAACCAAGTCCAACAACACCAAGAGCAACGTGTTTCACTACCGAGGCGGCGGTCTGTCGATGGACTTGATCTCTATCGATCAATGCATCTTCGAGTAATGGCGTAATGGCATAGACGTAGTCCTTGGCCATTTCACCAATATATTCAAAGAGGAAGGAAAGTGATTTGAGTACACCGTTCTGGACGTTGAGTTCTGGGACACGGTATTCGTTCATGAGGGCTGGGAGAACTGTGAAAGGTGCGCAAGTTTCTGCGACGATACCGATTGCAACGGCTGTACAGACACGAGATTGACGCTCTTGCACACGAAGATTGTTTAAGAGAGTCGCTAGAACATCTTGAGGTCCGATCGCCTTTGCGATGAAACCAAATGTGTTGTTTGCAGCTCGACGAATACCTTTCTTGTGTGCCTTAAGCATATCAAGAAGTTCGAAACAGATTCTCATCCACTCTCTAGCATTGACACTTTCGGGTCCACGATCAGCGATACGACCCACCAAGTCAATGGTATTCTCCTGGACCTTCTCGTGACGATTTCGTAGAATGGGCGTCAGTCGAGGAAGCAGGTCTTTGATAGGAGGTTGCATTTGATTGATACCAACAACAGTGACGATCGACCGCAAGGCACCAAGAATGGAACCAAGAACCTCGGGATATTCTTCGCCTAGATATTCGTAAAGCACAACACCAAGCTTTCCCATTAGGGCATCTTCACCGCACTGCTTCATGACCATCGCGATACGTGAAATCAAGTCGGCAGCTTGTTGTCGAACAGTTGCTGATTTGTTGTTTAGGCGCCACAGGATAGTACTGACAATTTGAGGTAGGTATGGTTTGCATCTAGTGCCAAGAGCATTTACCACAGTACCGAAACCGTTTAGCATGACAATATCCTCCACGCTCTGCTCCTGGAAAGAGTGCAAGATACCATCAATCAGCCGCTCTTCTAGACGCTCACCGATGTCGGCGGCACCAAGACTAGCAATAACCTTCTCAATTGTCTCGACAGTCATCTTTCGGTAAGCTTCACTCTCGTCCTTGAGGTTGTTGACAATACGCTCCACGATTTCGCCGACACCAACCTTTTGTCCGAGGTC
Organism: Rutstroemia sp. NJR-2017a BVV2; assembly: GCA_002946415.1. Taxonomy (NCBI): domain Eukaryota; kingdom Fungi; phylum Ascomycota; class Leotiomycetes; order Helotiales; family Rutstroemiaceae; genus Rutstroemia; species Rutstroemia sp. NJR-2017a BVV2. The sequence goes on along the minus strand of NJPS01000013.1, from coordinate 1,689,974 downwards.
TACAGTAGTTTCGACAACCTGTCTGTAGTTTCGTTTGTCCAGTGCCATTCTTCGTACCCAGAAGCTCTTGAAGAACTCATCCAAGACGTTCTCTTTGAGATATCCAGCAGTGACACCATCAGTTCCAGCACACTGTGAGACAACCTTGAGTACCACTTTCTTCATCTCCTCATCTGGCGACGAGAATTCTCTGAGAAGGATTTCCATGATTTGCCCAGTATAGTAATTGGCATATTCTTCGTCCATGAGGGGAATAATGTAACCAACGGCCTTCAAGAAACCTGCAAGACCCTTTCCACGCTGCTTCCGGGCACCAGTCCACAACGGGTTTAGGATGTCATCGAAACTCTCAATACCGTAAGGATTTGCTGCTTCAGCCAAAGCCGCAATGGCTAAACTGGTCACTGTCCTGACCTTGGTCTGGTCATCGTTGAGATTGCCACCAATGCAGTCTACCAAGCCCTTCAAATGCGGAAGTATAGCGCAACCCATCAGGATAGGAATCTGTTGGACAATCTTAACACCAGTGTGCCTTGCTTGCCATGATTTCTTACTCCTGCAAACAGCACGTAAGAAGGGGAGAAGAGCAGGTATTCCTAACGCCGAAGCTACAACAGCGAAAGCCCTTGCAGTTGTGTTTCTGACATACTCATCGACGTGATCAATATCAGGACGCATAGTACTGATCATGTGAGCAAGTCCAGCGGCCTTACTGAGATTGGAAATGATTTCTCGACCTTCCACCCGTGCATAATAATCTTGATCAATAAGTAAAGGTTCAATAACGACTAAGATCTTGTGAACATATGGCCGGACAAGTTCGTCAAGCTTGTATAGGATACGATCGATGACCTTTACCAGTAAATGGCGCTCCTGATCCTCCAATGTTTTCTCCATGAGAAGAGGTAGAATCTGGTTGAACAAAGGTCCAGCACCGAATTGTTTTGCATTATCCGTGAGTTGACGCAGAGCAGTCTTTCGCATTGATGGAGTACCGTTCTTAACTTTCAACAAGAGCCTCATGATCTTTCGTTCCTTCAATTCCTCCACGCTCATGGAATTTTCATCACTTCCATCTGTGAGCTTTCCGAAGTAAGCCATATCCTCTGCCTTGAAGAACATGAGATCTCCAACGCCCGGAATTTCGGTGGGAAGCTGCTTTTGCAGTTGCCTTCCGCTCTCCGGATCTTGCATCATGAATCCTCCATACCCGGCCGCAGGGGCTGGTGTAGCCATGATCTTTTGCGCGATAGTTCGGATCGGAGCGTATCCTGGTGGCGGCTCCAAGATTTTATATCCTTCGGATGGCAACATCATATCAAGCTCTTCGTCAGAAAGTGGGGCATTTCGAGAAGAAATGTCGGTTCCGAATGCGGTTGGCATCACTGGCATCTGCGAGGGATGCATGGGAGTTGCTAGACCTTGGTTACCAATAGGGGTGGCAGCTGGTGCTTGGTCCCATCTCGACCTTCTTCGAGGAGTCTCATCTACAGCCGCACCTCCCACTGCTGGTGTCTGGTCCCACCTCGATCGCTTGACTTTCTCCTCGACCGGGGGTGGTGCCATGCTGGTAGAGTCAGCGCCTACATCCCACCGTTGCTTTCTCTTACGTCCACTTGCGACGGCCTCAGTCGAACCAGCTTCTTTGTTTTCCTTGTCGCCTGGAGAACCACTACCCTCCTTGATTAAGGTTGCTGCATGGTGGGTAGTTTCACCGTTGGCAATCTTTTCCTCAATAGCTTTTTTGACTCGTGCTTCTTCGCGTTCAAGCTCCCGTCGCGCCATAACATCTCGGTAGCTCTCACCATCTTCTGCTGCGGCTCCAGCTTGTCTGTTAGCGGCAAATGCATCAGCTCTTGTGGGTGTCAAGACGCGATCGTAACGGCGCTTCTGGTAGTCGGTCTCGCGATCGGAAATTCTTGCGCTCTTTTCCCTCCCTAAAAGAATATCTTCTTCCTCGACGCCATTGCCGTGCGCAAATTCATTCATCTGTTCCCTGGAAGCTGTGTATTGACCAACCAGGCGTCGGCTGTTGTCAGCCTCCTCCATCTCATCATCGTCACCATCTGCAACTGCGATCGAGGTGTTGTAGCCTGCGAATTTGTCGGATCCATCGCGATCGTAAAGGCTGGTATCGAAGCTTTCTGTTAGGGAGGCCTTGGTCGAGACATCAGTTCGTTGATTAGATGGATCAAATGTCTTTGACCCCTTCTTACCAGCAGAAGCTGCATTTCTCTCAGCCTGTAGCTTCCTGATAGTCTCGAAGTCGGAATCGGACATGGTGGCGATATGTGATCGTTTGCATTGGTCGTTGAGGGGGATGATATAATTTGGATTCGTTTTTGTAATCGAAAATGCTCTTGATAGCCACAGCTACGCTAGTGTTGATATCACGTGATATAATGCTCAGCTCCGACGGCGCTGAAGGACATCTTAGAAATGACCTCAAATATACAAAAATATGCCAGGTTTGATGGGTGTGATTAGTTATGGTCATAAGAATGCTCCTTGAGGGGAACGCGTATGCTATTGCGCCTTAATAAGAGAACTACCTACGGTCATACTAGATGGCCTGTTGGAGGCTACTTCAAGCAGCGAAATCCAGCTTTCCAGTGTAGAGCAACTCAAATTCATTCATTATACAATGCGTTTACAAATGGAAGGTTGTTCATTTTTGAGTTTTGTCTTACAGTTCAACATCAGCATGCTCTTATAGTATCACTTATGCTTCTATCCTTGAACTTTAAAGGTTCGTCCACTTGCTGTTTTCCTCTCCTTTTCTTCATTCTCGGGTCTTGCTCTCCTTAGAACTGCAAATTGTCAGCGAGAAATCCTCTGTATTCGGTTTGTATAAAACATACCTTGCAAGAAGTCTGCGGTACGTCTGCGCATTCTAGAGTGGATGTATGCCTGGTAGAGGTTAGCTTTGGAATATGTTCCTAGGAAAGATGCGAAATCTACCTTAGAAGCCTTGATATGATAATGGAAGTAGTCGCGGAAAGTCTGGATGTGAGAAATGACCTCATCTCTACGCTGGCGTGTCAAGTGTCGCGGGAACAAGACTGAATTGGTTAATATCATAGAGCATATTGGAGCACGTTACTCACCGAAAGTTACGTAACCAATCTCTCCACTGCCATTGTCCTTGACTCCTGGAACTCCCTGAAGCTCCAATGGCGGGTCTGTTCTGAATAAGACTTGTGGAGCATTTTGAATAGCTCTCCTTCGAGCATCGACGAATTCCTGGATGAAAACCTTCCCGAAGACTCTGTCTGTCTCCTCGCGGAATATGGTACTGAAGATAACTGTAACTCTGTCGTGACTGGCCTTGATGTATATGGCCTCTTCGTCGCGGTAATGGATGGCCATAACCTCGCCGCCTTCTCGAACACCCTGGGGAGCTTCCTCTGATGTAAACTTGGATGCCTCCTCCTGCAATTTGTGGAATTCGTCGAAAGCATGTTCAAAGGGTGCAGCCATAGCGTTTCGTTTCAGTAAAGATATCCGTCGAATCAAATCATCTCGAGCCTCTGAAAATATATATCAGCCATCATCCTATCCCATGTACTCCAATGCATACCCTTCTCTTCCGGCAGGCTCTCTAAGTCAACCTGCACGGAGAAGTTGTAACCACTTTCTGGCTCAACAACATATGGACCATATTCGCGCTCGAGAACCTGCTGGGCGCCATATTGTAGGAGTTCATTGTAACATTTGACTGAGATTGACACGAGGATTTTTGTCTTGGTTTCTGGTGTGGAAATGTGGAAGGTAACACCGTCGAAATCGGATACAGTCTGGTCGATGTTCACCGGTGGTGCTCTGGACCGTATTAATGATTGAATTGGTTTAAGGAGTTCTACTGCACATACCCAGAAAATCTCTCTATGAGCACAGATTGGAGGAGGACGTTTTGGTAGTCGAGGAGAAGCATTTTGCTTGGGTGGGAGGGTTGTGGTCTAGTTGTCTTCCCGGAGCTAGATACCTGACTGTGTATTTCGAGGTGCTGCTGTGTTGTAGGTCGGGCTGACGACGTGGGGCGGACAGTTTAGCTTGGTGACAAAAGCGGCGCAGAAGTGCTGCGAGTGCCAAGGATGAAGGAGAATGAGTCAATGGACGAGATATATAAAATCCGAAGGTACAAGGTGTCGTCCGAGACTTCAATGGGAATTTGTAGTATCAACAAGCAAATTGTAGGTGAGCTCCCCGTACAATGTGACCTAAATCATAGCAGCAGGAAGCTGCTATTTCCTTGGATGCCGCTTTAGCTACCCAAAACCCCATGCTTATCGGTCGGTGCCACTAAGGAATTTTATCGCATCAGTCAAAAAAAAAGTTCTGGTTCCTGAACGACTTTTGCGACAAGGCGTAAAAATGGTGAAATCCTACTTGTGAGTTTACTCAATGGGCCAACATAAGATAGTTCACTAATTTCTTAATATACAGGAAATACGAACATTCGAAATCCTTTGGTGTTATTAATTCAAGCACTTCCAATGTTGTTTGGTCAACAGATGGATCCGGGTCGTCAAGCCGAAGTACAGGCTCGGGGAGGGCCATAGTTGCTGCCAATGAGGAGGTGTTGTGCTGGGAAATAAAGACAGGAGAGCTTTTGAGTCGGTGGAGAGAAGCTGATTGCAAATCTCAAGTAACAGCCATCGCGCAGAGCAAGACAGATGTGGACATATTTGCTGTTGGATACGAGGACGGAAGCATACGATTATGGGATTCGAAAATTGCCACTGTTATAGTCAGTTTCAACGGGCACAAGTCTGCCATTACCACTCTTACGTTCGACAAGTCTGGTGTCCGATTGGCTAGCGGCTCCAAAGATACAGATGTCATAATCTGGGATCTGGTGGCTGAGGTTGGTCTGTTCAAACTGCGAGGACATAAGGACCAGATCACTGGCCTACAATTTATACAGCCTGAAGCACCGCAGGAGTCACAGGAAGATGAGGATATGATTACTGATGAGGAGGGAGGCTCATTCGATGGGTTCCTTCTTACAACTGGAAAAGACGCTCTCATCAAACTCTGGGACATGACATCACAACACTGTATTGAGACTCATGTCGCTCAGACCAATGGAGAATGCTGGGCTGTTGGTACTTCGCCAGACGGCAGTGGCTGCATCACAGCCGGAAACGATGGTGAGATGAGGGTCTGGTCTATCGATCTTTCTGGCTTGTATAAGTTATCGAAACAGGTGAACAGTGCTGTCGACGCCAAGTACTTGCAAAGTAGAGGCGTTCTACATCGACAGGGGAAAGACAGAGCTCTTGAAATATCTTTTCATCCCCGTCTCGATTATTTTGCGGTTCATGGATCTGAAAAGGCGGTAGAGATCTGGAGGATGAGGTCAGAGGAGGAAGTGAAAAGAAGTCTTGCACGCAAGCGCAGAAGGAGGAGGGAAAAGCTAGGTTCAGCAGCAAAAGAAACTGAAGTGGAAGCCGAAGCAGATGAGAAGTCTGAGGATATTTCAAGTGCTGACATTAGCGACTTTTTCGTGCCGTATGTTATCGTAAGAACAGGAGGCAAGGTTCGATCAGCCGACTGGGTTCGAATCAAGGGCACAAAATCTATCCAACTGCTAGTAGCGACTACAAACAATCAACTCGAGGTTTATACCGTTGCGACCAAAGAGAAAAGCAAGAAGGCTAAGAGCGACGAGTTACCAGATTATTCGCGGACACTTTCGGTGGAAATGCCTGGTCACAGAGCTGATATCCGTGCTCTGGCTTTGAGCTCAGACGACAGAATGCTTGCCTCCGCATCAAATGGTGGGCTGAAAATATGGAACGTACGGACAAGAAGTTGCATTCGAAGTTTTGAGTGCGGTTATGCACTATGTTGTGCATTCTTACCCGGTGACAAGATTGTAGTGGTTGGAACCAAATCAGGTGAACTAGAGTTATTTGATGTAGCTTCAGCTGCTATGCTGGAATCGATCAAAGCCCACGAAGGTGCGGTTTGGAGCTTACAGGTACACCCAGATGGTCGTTCGGTCGTGTCAGGCAGTGCGGATAAGTCAGCCAAATTCTGGAACTTCGAGGTCTTTCAGGACGAAATTCCAGGGACAAAGCGAACCACACCGAAATTGAGACTCGTTCACGCTAGAACTCTCAAGGTCTCCGACGATGTACTCAGTATAAGATTCTCACCAGACGCACGATTGATAGCTGTTGCACTTCTCGACAACACAGTCAAGGTTTTCTTCGTAGATTCTCTCAAGTTATTCCTGAACTTGTATGGCCACAAACTACCTGTTCTCAGCATGGATATCTCTTTCGATAGCAAACTCATCGTAACATGTTCCGCGGACAAGAACATCCGATTATGGGGTCTTGATTTTGGAGACTGCCACAAAGCATTCTTCGCACACCAAGACAGTATTCTCCAAGTCGCATTCATACCCCACTCCCAAGACGGCAACGGCCACCACTTCTTCAGCAGCAGCAAGGACAAAATGATCAAATACTGGGACGGCGACAAATTTGAGCAGATTCAACGACTCGACGGCCATCACGGCGAGATCTGGGCATTAGCAATCAGTCGCACAGGTGACTTCGTTGTCAGTGCCAGTCATGACAAGAGTATCCGCGTGTGGCAGCAAACAGACGAGCAGATTTTCCTCGAAGAAGAAAAAGAAAAAGAACTCGAAGAACTGTACGAAACTACCTTAACAACTTCTCTCGGGCCCGACAAAGACCAAGATGATGACGACGCCGAAGTTGGTGCCGCGGGCAAACAAACAGTTGAGACCCTCATGGCGGGCGAGAAAATCGTCGAAGCCCTCGAAATCGGCACCGCGGATCTCGAGCTTATGAAAGAATACCACGTCGCCAAAGCAGCAAATCCCAACACCGCGCCCCCGCCCCGAAACCTCCTATTCATGGCACTCGGCGGCATCAGCGCCGAAACCCACGTCCTAAACGTGTTACAGAAAATCAAAGCCGCAGCTCTACACGACGCGCTGCTTGTTCTACCCTTCAGCACTTTACCGATGCTTTTCACATTCCTGAACATTTTCGCCACCAGGGAAATGAATGTCCCACTGACGTGTCGGATATTGTTTTTCATGCTTAAGACGCACCATAGACAGATTGTGGCGAGCAAGACGATGCGGGTGCTGTTGGAGGGTATTAGAGGTAATTTAAGGCGCGCTTTGAAGAGACAAAAGGATGAGATGGGTTATAACCTTGCGGCGCTGAGGATTGTGGGGGAGAAGGTGAAGGAGAAGGGGGTTAAGGATTATGTGGACGAGGAGACGTGGGAGGAAGATGATACCAAAAGTAAGAAGAAGAGGGGGTTTGTTCAAGTGTCATGATGATCTGCATGGGTGAGTAGATAGGTTACAAAAATGTATAAATACCAAAAGGAATTCTAAATCCAAGGATAGATGGGTCTGTGATGATGTTGGCTTTACTATTCACATTGTAGCTCATATATGGTGACATCAAGCGCTAGCATTTCAAATTTATCATCGTTAAGTCAAAGCAGTAGGGGAAAAGGAGCAGATAGGTTTAGTACTAAGTCCAGATCGATGATGCTCATATGCTCGCTCTGTCTTTTCTCCTCTCACCCAGGTATCTGGATCTGTTGCATTGTAGGCTTGAAAGGGAGACGCTATGCTCTATCGCATCAGACTTGTGTACATACCCCCTAAAGTCGAGGCTGGCCTGTAAACTTCTTGTACAGAAATGGGCCAAATGAATAGCGTTATTTCATACACTGTTGCGTTTGTGAGACCATCCATTGAAAACCTGACGTCGAAGATATATGCTGTGTACCGGAGGACCGAGCCTTCGGTTCATCGATTTTCCCCCTCCGCACTAAGGTATCGAGAAAGTATGAAGCGTCGTAGGAAATAAATAGCAAATAGCAAACGATAAGTTATACAAGAGTGATTTATTTGCTCTTCCTTCAGATAATTTTGCAATTACGTAGGACAGGGACTGCTTGTCTGCACACAAGCAAGCTGCAGCGGGCTTGCGCTGTCTCAGATCAACTGTAGGACCTGTGCTGTGCTTGAACACTAAGCTGCGGAACGCCTCTCGCGCCTCCCAGGCTAAAAGCTGAAAACCAAAAACTATCTGTCCAAGGCCCAGGCTGAGGCCCACTCCCCCCTGGCGACCTTGGAACCCCGCAACACCCACCAACATTTACTTACGCCCCGCCCCACCGCTAGCAATTCGTCCACTCAGTCACAACTCGAACAGCTGAGGCTGAGCGAATCCATCATGCCTGGAAATATATTCGCCATAAAAGTTGGAGGTCAGAAATTTACGAGCCCAATTACAAAGGCCTTTCATTCTAGTTTGTTGCAGGACAAGTTTGACTCGAAGGGTGTAGAGCCTTTGAACTCGCAGAACAAACGAACATCTCTCGAACCCACTGATGCGACAGCTCCCTCTTCTTCCACTGCCACTATGGATATAATGGATACCCCAAAGACAGAAGCTGAAACCAAAGGCTTGCAATCACAATTCCTGCATCTGCCTCGGGAATGCCAGTCTGAAATATTAAGTCATGTTGGTCTCCTGCATTTTATTTCGCGCAACTCCCATGCGCATTCGTAGTTGCGATTGTTATTCATTCCGGCGCAGGCTAACAGTCTATCTATCTAGGCCACCACGCAAGATCTGATTGCTCTGTCTTTAGTCTCGAAGCATTTCCGAAATCTTGCAGCCGAGCATCTATATCGAAGCTTTCATATCGTTTTCCCAGACGACGATGTCCCCTCCAATGAGTCCCCAATCGACAGCTTGGCCGGAGGCCTGGATACTTTTACTACGAGCGATTACAACTATGCCCGATATCTGAAAGAAATTATTCTTGAAACTTTAACCGGGGGCGATAAGGGGGAGCGCATGTATCGCCATTATCTATATGATGAGAGCTGTGGGAAATTCATGAACACTCTGTTCCTCTTGGCTCTGCGCAAGGCTAAGGCACTTGAGACCTTCAGGTTGGTGGCCCCAATCCAAGGCTTCACGAATATTATGCTGATAGATAGACCTGTAGATGGGATATACGTGTAGAATTGAGTCGAGAAGTCTTCAAAGAACTGCACAAAATCACGGCTCTACAACATTTACATTTACGGATGCAAGCCGGCAAATCGATATACCAGACCCCGCCCCCATTACTGAGCTCGAGCTCGTCTCCGCCCAAAACCCCTTCTCCCTCGAATATACACAGCCCATACCTTCCTCCTTATCCTTCCTTCATCAATAATATTACAGCAGCCAAGACGGATAAAAATGGTACCAATTCTAAGAAATCACCCTCTGGTCAAAAACCTCCAACGATTTCTGGTTTTAAGAACTTAAAGTCACTGGCTGTGCTTGATATGGACACTCTGGACTACGTATCTGAAATCAAGGACTGCATAGAGAACTCTTCGACCACATTGACTACCCTCAAGCTATCATTCTCTGATTCGCTTGCTGGAAAGTCCAGGAAACCACCTCCTGATATTCCATCGGACGAGGAGTCAGAGGCCGAAGATGAATTTGGACAAATTATACCAGCAGTCTCTGGATCTTCTCAACCTACCGTCGATCCATATGCTCCTTCTAAGGCCATTCAAGCTATGGAAGAGAAGAAAGCACAAGAAGCAGTTTTGGGAAAGCTGTTTGGCATTGAACAACCCAGCCCGAAAGACAAATCAAAAACATCCAAAACAGATGAAGATTCCGAATCCAAACCTGAAGAGGAGCCACATTTAAAGATGTTGCGCGAGCTACCTAAGCTAGCAGCAAAGATTATGGCTAATCATAGCGCGGGTGGAGATTCTGATGAAACGGCCAAGGAGGTTGTCGCTATGCTTGAGGAAGCTACCCAAAAGTACATCAACAGTACTAATGAGGGGAGCAAGCCAACAGATAAAGAAGAAAAGGAGGAAATCAAGAAACCAGAGGAAGCGGAAGCGAGCTCTAGCGATGCTAACGGCGAGAAAAGTGCCGAGAAAGATAATAACGTCAACGACGAAACCGAAGCCCAAGAACAGCCTTCACTTTTTGACGAGTCTAAACCAGCGGCCACAAAATCGTCTAATGATGAAGATGTTTCTAGTCCCGATGACATCGATATCGAGGAGCCAGAAACACAAGATGTCGTTGCGGAGACAGAGAACGCCGATAGCACAAGTATATCAACCACCGAGTCGGAAAAAGAAGCAAAAGAGGGGTCTACAGAAACAGCTCTGAATGAAAATCCAACGGCGACCTCATCCAAGCCAAAAACAAATGGGACTTTGCCTCCAAGCAAGTTAACACTCAATACTGACGAGTCAACTCTCAAACACGACCATACATCCACCGACACTGCCGCCGCAATGAGCGCCTACATCCGCAAAACCCGCGGCCTCACCCTCGAAGCCCTCTCCATCTCCCTCATCCCCGTCAAAGCCACAACCCTCCTGAAAGCCATCGATATCACCGTACTCCGCAGCCTCACTTTATTGAACGTTGGTACCCAAGTCCCCTTCTGGAACCTCGTCTCCCGAGAAAATAAATCCACTCCCCTGCCTCTCTGCAACATCTACACGGATAACGTGACACCTCCTTTCCTGGCGTGTGTGCACCGTTTGCAAAAGGTAGAGGAATTGTTACTCTTAGAGAGGTCTTCGCGAACGCGGGTAGAGAGTACGGCGGCGAAGACTACGGTTACGATGGAGATGATTAGGAGATTGGTGTTGAAGAAGCATGCGGGTACAATGAGGGTCTTGATGCTGCATAATGATGAGAGTCAGGACTGGGATGTGGATGTTAAGACGGCGGCCCTGCTTTGTAGGAAGGCGAAGAAGTTGGAGGAGTTGGCGGGCATTTTTGATGTCACTACTATGGTGTGTTTCTTTTTCTTTTGTTTTTTCTCCTCATCCGTATCATGCTCCCCTTTTCTCTTCTTCATTTTCTTTGCCCCGCATCTTCCAATTGTAATTTACTAACTGACCTACCCCCTCCAGCACGTCCTCCATCAAAACCTCACAGGCCTAGAATCCCTCCACGCCCTCCACGCAATCGAGTTCCGCTCAGAAGACACGTGCATGTGGGTGATCAAAGAATTCCGCAAATTCACCATGGACAGCGTAGCGCACGACCCGGCCTCGAAACTAGAGTACCTGGCGCTGGAGAAGTCGGTCGAGCAGCTGGTGCGGAAAAAGAAGGGAGCGGGCGCGGGCGAGGGCCGAGACGCGAAGAGCGGGAAGAACGGCGGCGCGGGAAAGAGCGCGGATGGGAAGAACAAGGGAAAGGGGAAGAAGAAGGGGAAGGGCTTCGTGGAGGCGGTTCTAGGCGCAGAGGGCACTTGGGGGTTGGGGTTGGGAGCGGGTATGTCTGCGGATGGGGAGTGGGGAGATTTGGGGCTGGGGTTGGGTGCGGATGGGTTGGGTGATAGTGCGAGTGAGAGTGAGAGTGAGGATGGAGAGGGAGGGGCAGCTGGGAATGGGATTTGGAAGGTGGAGAGTGTGGAGGGGTTGAAGTTTTGTGATGTGATTGGGGTGAGGATCTTTGAGAAGGATGTTATCTACGCAAGGTTGTAAGGAGTGGGAAATGGAGAATGGAGTTTTACGGATTGTTTGGTTCGGTAGGGGGGTAGTCCTAGGTTGGGCATGGCGTGCGTGCATTGGGATCGAGTTTTTAGTTTTGTTTTTTTGGGGGATTGAACTGGGTTGATTTGGTTCGTTTGATACATAGGCGGACGGACGGACGGGTGAATACTGTAGCTGGTTTGATAACTGTCTGGTCGGGTAGCTGGGTAGGTAGATGCGTTTATCTCGAGATACATGATGGACGGATGGATGCACCCAATTATACACAGTACATAGCAGAGTTAGGCAAACATATTGAAAAGCATGATAATCCATAAAATCGTTTTTATCCTAATTCATGTCGTTCCATTCCATTTCGTTTCGTGTCGTTTTCTTCCGCCTTTAACATACCATAGCATAGCATGACATAACATAACCCAAGCCTTTTCCTTCAATAGCAATGCCTAAATCCAATTCAACTCCCGGCGCACACCTGTGCGCAATCGCAACCAAATATGAGAAAAAGAAATCTGTTTAGAGCAGAGCAACTCCCTCGCTTGGCTTGGCGGTTCGATCGATCGATCCAGCCAACCAATCTATCTATTATCTCCAATTATCGTCTCTCTATATCCCATCCATTCATCCCCTTTACCCAATATCCAGCCATCTCTCCTCGCCTATTCCTCTAATTTAAACTCCCACCCCCATCCCCATCCCCGCTCCTTTTACCTTCTCCTCATCCCTCCCCTATCTCATCTCATATCCTCTCCTCCCCATCTCACCCTAAAAGATACCTCTCCCTCCGCCCCGCGCACCAACTCCCCCTCCCCCACCCCTCGCCAACCTCACACTCGCCCTCCTTCTCCACGGACTCGCCGTTGCCGTGCTCACCCGATGCAAACTCGCGTACTCCAACTCCTTATTCATTTCCTGCTCATCGATCTGAAACGTCATATCCATATCCATTTCCATGTCCATGTCCATATCCATCTGCATATTCGTATTCGTGCTAAGTGGAGTTTGGTTGCTAAGTTGAGTTTGGTTGTTAAAAGCCGAAGCCGAAGAGGATGTAGGGAAAGAGAAATCCATGTTATTTGCAGTAGTGGAAGAAGTAGGATAAAGAAGTGAGGGTACATTCGAAGGGAAACCGGACTCGAAGAGCGAAGGCTCGTTGCCGAAGTCGAGAGATGAAGCGACTTGATCGAATGACTCTGCATTTAAGAAGTCCTGATCGAATGATGCCAGTAATTCATCATCGCTCAAGAATGCCGGGGTTTGGGATATCGAGTTCAAGTTGGAATTGCTATTCGAGGATGGAGAGTGGTTATTATTCGAGAAGGCCGCGGTGAGCATGGATTGTGGTTGCGGTTGCCGGACTGGAGAAATGGAGGATGAAAAGGAGCGGAACGATTGAGCTTGGGGTTGGAATTGTGGTTGAACCGGCGATTGAGAATTAGAACTGGAAAACGAGAGAGGCGAGGGTAGTTGATTCGCATCATCACCTGCCGAACTCAAATTCATGACTCCATAGTGATTCTTAAACTTAGCCAACAACTCCTCATCATCCGCCGCCGTATTCTGCACCTTCAAAACCTCCCTCGCTTTCGCTCTTAACATCTCATCACTCGGCACGCGACCATGTTCTTTTTCCGTATTGACGAGTTCGCAGAGTGCATCTTCTAGTTCTCTTGAGCAGAAAACTTGAGCAGGAGGTTGGTATCGCGTTTTCAACGTGTTGATATATCCGTTCACCGTGTGGCCTTTGACCTTGACCACTTTGGGCGCTTCACCGAGTCGTCCGACGTTGAGTTCGATGTCGTCTTGGGCATCACCTGCCTTGAGGTCTTTGCCCGGTTTGACATATGGAGGACAGAAGCCGGAGCCGCCGGATGAGAGTTGCCATGATATAACTCCTGTGGGTAGTCCCGGCCCGGAATTAGCGGGTGCCAGACCGACATCGCGTTTAAATCGTAAGAGCCATTCAGCGTTATCTGCTGCCGTTTGATTCCATGGATCGTCGTCGTCATAGATTACCCAACGGGCTTGGTTTTGGATTTCTTCGTCAGAGGGAAGCTAGGGTTATTAGCACTTGCTCAAATTTATATGAGCAGAAATAGACTTACATGTTGACTGGGATTATTCGGCGACATACATCTGGCGACGAATTTCGAAAGTTCTCGAACCAATCGATTGTAACAGTTTGCATCATTGCAGAAGTCTTTCAGAGGTTGTACGGGATTGGAGTTTGCGGAAGGTTGATTAGAAACAAGTGCATGAATTGGCTGATTGTAAGTATAAGAGGTCAACCCTGATGAAGCATCCTTCGATGCTGGACCAATTTGAGAGTCGTAGCCTTCAACTTCCCAATGAAGAGTGCTTGAAGAAGGGGGCGAAATTGCCTTTCCCCTTGCTTCCATGAATGATGGCAGATCCAGGTTTGATATATTCTCCTCTGGTGGTGCAAGCCCATTTTGACTTTTGAATATTTGTAGATATGCCACGTTATCCGCCCAAGTCTGATTCCAAGGGTCATCACTACCATATATGATCATCCTAGCATGACGTTGAATATCAGAATCTGTGGGCTTAATGCCCAAGGTGGCCTGCAGTTGAACATAATCTTTGAGTTCTGTTTCCAGTCTCGCATAATTGTGTATCGAATGATCAATGGTTTTGTCATCTTTCGGCCTTACGCTTTCGTCTTTCATTTCAGAACTTCTCGGTAAGCCTGCTCGTCTTCTGAAATCGGCAAGCCATGCAGTCGAATTATTGATAAGGTATTTGAACCAAGTTGCAGCACCTTTGCAAGGTACCATCGCCGTTTTCTCTGCGACATCGATGATTCTACATGCCTCTGCTTGCAGTTCGGAGTCCAGAGCTGTTAGCCCCAGCATTTGTCTCGATATAACGTACTCCCGTAGAGCTTGTTCTCTCGGACACTTGTGAACTACGGTGACACTCTTCGATTTTTGGAGTGCCATGAGGTTGTAGTCGAGACTGTCATTTGCTCTCTGCAAACTCTCAGCACTGAGGTCATTATCCTGTGCGTCTGCAGAGACCAATATCAAATCACGTAACCATGAACTTTCAGCATCTCGTTGTGTATCTGACACTGCGTCCAAATTGCGAATGATTTGGCGCGCAACATTGACCAATTCTGCATCCGTCGGGGTGATACCATATGGAAGCTTGTCATTGAGATATTGAATAAGGCCGCTTTTGATAAGATTTTCGAGTGTCGGCTCAGCTTCCAGGAGAGTTTGAGAGGCTTCAAAAGGTCGCATAGTGTTCCGTTCTTCGTGAATAAGATCTGCAAGCTGATTAGTGATCACAAGGATATAATAGGGGGGTAGGGAATACTTACAGGGCGGCATTCCATTTTCAACGATATTGAGGATTTGAGGCTCGAAACCCCAGTCACCCTTCCAGTCAGCCATACTTCGTCCACTTTTGAAATGTTCGGCAAGATGGTCGACTCTGGTCGTCCAAGACTCCATGACTATTCCACAGAAACCACATCTAGATCGAATTTCTGGCGTTATGGCTTTCCACGATTCCATACTCCAAGGCACGAATTTTACATCATGAACAAGATGTAAATGCTGACGGAGATGGTCCTTCCGATAAAAAGTTCTTTCACCAAGTGGCTTTTCGGCACAACTTGAATGATTATGCATTTCTGCATGGCCTTTCGGTGGATTCGGGTGGCTACAGTAAACACATGTAGGTTGATTGGTTTCGGTAGAGAACTGTGTCGGCCCTTCAGGACAACAAATCCATCGTTCAAGGGATAAATGCAAGGACTTCTCGTGCCTTTGCCAATCATGTTTAGTCTTGAAAGATTCCGTGCAGAAAGTGCATTGGAAAGTGCGAGGTGGACCTGCTGCTATAACTTTCGCAGGTCTAGGGGCCTGTCGACGGCGGCGTCGTCTTCCTTTATTTCCGAAAGAGCCAAAGGAGCCAAATGAACCACGAGATCTGTGTGAATAGACTGAAGCAAACGAGCCAGCACTAGAATGCGAAGTTCCCAAACTGCTAGTCGATGAAACATTGCATAGAGAACGATTCGAACCATCATCAGCATAACTCGTGTATGGGCTGTCTATGCCGGAGGAGAAGGTAGAAGAGGTGACGGCCTGCGCAATAGCCAAGGCGGACGCAGGCTCGTGTTCGGGTGGAGAGTGTTTCCAACGTTCCAAGGGGTTCATGTTTTCTAGAGCAGGAGTAGCTCTCCTGGGAATATCCATAGCATTCGCGTAGTTACCCACAGTTGGCGGTGTGACCGTTGGCCGGCTCTTGCCCCGACGTCGTGCATTTGCGAGCCAGTTTGTGATTTGCGTCTTGTTCAATCCAGTCTTTGACATCAACACCTCTCGTTCTGCATCTGTTGGATATGGGTGGCGATGATGTGATCCCAGCCAATCCTTTAGAATTCGAACAGATTGTCTTGAAAATCTAGCACCGACTTTTGGGTTGTTGTCGACGTTATCTGACGCTGTGGTCTCATTGGAGGTCTTGAGCGTCAGTAAGTCCGTGGATGAATTGTTTCGTGATCCTGAGTACGGATTGAAGCCGTCAAATGGCGACATTGGTGAGGTGAGGCCGTTGGTCTTTGATGAATCTTCTGCTAATCTCCAATCAACAAGGTCATACCTAACCAGACTACAAGGTCGGTTCAAGGTCAAGCAGCTTCCACAAGACGTGACGCCATCTTCTCCATCGACTTTGCAGGGCTGGAGATGGATTCTGCAGTATTCACACTGCTTCGGTGATGAATCATCTTCCTCCTGCTCTTCATTGACAGTATGATATCCTTGGTTGTCGGCCGTACAGTCCACTTTACCCGAGGCACGGTAACTAAACTTCTTCCTGCTCATTATGTTTGGATCATATGTCAAACTGCATGATCTTGCAAGAGCCACACAACTAGTACAAGAGCCCTTGCGGAAACCTTCCCTGATAATCTTGCAATGGGTTCTATCTTTGCGACATCTTGTGCATGGATTGGCGCTATTGTCAGTCATGCCGTCAATCCATCTAGGGAAGTCGGTGAAGTCGTCGGCATTGAGATTCGAAGTATCGAAAGTTGCAGCTTGCACATCTTGTGCAAGCTGTTCCTCTGTTGCGGTGAAATGTTGTAGACACGTGAAGGAATCCTCATCAGCTTCAGGGTTCGCAAAGGCCAAGCCGATGTCATAGAGACCAGCCGTCGAAGTGAGGTTGTTCAAATCGACATTGAACTGATCATTGGATGGATGACTCGCATCATCGAAATTGAAGTATTGATCCATCTCGTCTATCTTGGTCAAGTAAAAGGCGTGGTGGTCGTAGTCGTAGTTGTTGTCTGAGGTGCTCACTCAGATGCGAACCGATTGACAGGATTGGATGGATGCGGGGGGTGTCTCCGTACTCTGGGCATCCACCTTCCCAGAAGCGAAGGGGAAAAGTTTGAAGATGTTGATGTGGAATCAAAGTAAGGGCGTGAAGGCAAGAGCCCAAGCTGAATAATAAGCGTATATATGGGAGAACTGGATGACAGAGAGAAGAATAACGAGGACGAATCCTCGAATGGTAGCTGGTAGTCATTCAGAATTTCCATTTTGGTAGGGTGAGTAGTCATCCTCATGTTTATCGGGATCCCTGCCGATTGTCATTTTTTTTGACAGACCACGCCCTTCGACCACCGCTTCGATCTTAGTAAGGCACTACAGCCAGCACGAGTAAACTTATTCCCCCCCCACCATCAGCCCGCTGGTAAAACTCCCGATTGGACTGTCTGCAAAATGTCTGCAAAATGTCCTGTTCCACTGCTTTTCATTCTTCCTCTTGCCAACCTGTTTTAGAAGTTATTCGCGTCCGCGTCAAGAGCATCACATCACTCTCGTCCATCTGACCCCTCGCCCGACGACCAGGCACCAATTGAGCCAAATCCAAGTCAGAGAAAACTGCAGAAGATCTATAAATCTAGAGCCCATCCCATCCCCCCAACCCGTGTCATAGCGAATTGGATGAAGGCTGTGTTGTGCTGACATGTAAGTCTCCTCTCAATTCATGCGTCCCGCTCGCCGACATCGCAAATTGGCAGCCTGCCTAGAGATTCCCGGCATTCTCCATCGCATAAAGTCGACCAAAAATGCATCTCATATAGATCCGCATGCACATGCTTCATAGTAAGTCTATTATTCAGAGCTTTGGGCGGTAAGGAAAATGTGCGCAACGGTTTAATTGATCGGCAACTGGATACGAAGTCACCAGTACGAACGGATATTGAAGGAGTTTGGACTAAGAGGTGTGCCGAGCGCGGGTCCATTTTCGGTTTCTGTTTACTTAACACTTTCGATCCCCTTCGTCTACCGAAGCATGTCCTCCTTAAAACAGCAAAATCTCGCTCTTACCATCTCTATCCCACCTTCGGCTCTGCGTCTCGAACTGGCGACGTCGAGTCATATATCAGTGGCATTAAGAAGGTACAGTAAACTGTGGAAAAATATCGCTTTACTTATACTACATATATGTGCCTGTAGGTATCCCCCAATTACCTTCTTAACCAAAAAATATCATGCCTTGTATCATCCCTCATGCCAACTCGTTCATTCAATCCTGAAGTCATACAAAACAGACACAGATCATCCTACTCCAGAGCCAGAAGGGAATATGAGGATCCATTTATCATCATATCGCCAGGTATCAATGGTAAAATTCGTTCTTCCCTTTCGTAGATGTCGCATAACGAAGAAAAATGGTTGAAAATGTCTGCCGTCGTCCCAAACCCCAATGCATTATGTCACCAAGAAGCCAGCCTCCAACTCCACGCACCCCTCTCCTCTCCCAGATTTATCCAAACTTCTTCTTGTCGGACCACACTCTTCCCCACGCGCATCGAATTATCATCTTCTGCGCTCACCCCTTCTGCCTTCTCCACCCACGACACCACCAAAGCTCAATGGATCCACAGTTCTGAATCCACTATCTCTGCGTTCTCTCTTGCTCTTTGATCGTCTTGGTGGGCTGGGCTCTTCAATAACTACCACCTCGTCGCTGCCACCACGGCTGGTGCTTGGGCTTCTGTCTCTGCTCTTCCTCACTTCCCTTCTCTCCTCAACCACGACTCTTTCGACGGGAATTGGTCGTCTTGGCTGTTCCTGCCTTATTTCCTCTCGAACAACTCTCACAGGACTAGGGCCTCTCCTAATCTCTACCGTCTCCGATTGACTGACTCTTCGGCTGTGCGGTCTCGCCGAACTCCTCGAGTTTCTACGCGAAGATCTGCGCATACTGTCGCGATAGGCCATCTCATCTGTATACGTAGTGGTAGCCGATGAGCGGTTGTTGGAATTGGCACATTGGCGAAGAAGCCAGAGAATTAACAAGAACCCGGCGACAGACCCGATGACAATGCCAGCAATTGTTCCAGGCGAAGAGGAGTTATTCTCGTTCCCGTAGGTGGTAGGAATAATACTCGGATCATTGCTACCATCTGATTGACGCGCAATTAAACGTTTCGCTAACCCCTTGAAATCGAAACCTGCAGACGATTGCGCGTTTCTGCGATGCAGAAGATTCGAGATGGGTCGGAGAATTGTCGTTACGCGGGCAGATAGCGAGGCTGAAGGCAACGCATCTCTTGCGACTATGGAGTCCCCAGCGAACGAGGGCAGTGATATAGGTGCCATGACTGAAGAAAACACTCGCGATCGATCATACGCTTAAAGCGCTGAAGGAGATGCTTCCGATTTTATTGAAAACCCAATTCAATGGCCGAAATACGTGACGTAAACTGTTTTAATCAGATGTGTGTTCCGAGGTTGACGGGGGGATATAATAGGCGGAGGTGGGGAATAAAAATAATAAGATGGGTTGATATGATGGGATGATGTGGTATTGAGTCGTAGATCCGTTTGAGAAACGAATATGTACAAACGAACCAGTGAGGTGGTCACAGGTGTAGAAATCAAGTAAGAAGGAAAGAAAGTTGGAAGAGGGCAAGTCAGATCAGGAACGGAAGGAAAGGAAAGACGGGAGGGAGGGGAGGAAAACAGGAACAGGAAGTGTGCTAAATATTGATATCCCATCCAGTTCCATCTCACCAACGAAGGCCCCCCGTGCGTTTGGAGCCACATCCATGGATTCTATCTACTTCGTATGTAATATCTGCCAGGTACCTTTCAGTTGTGCGCGTTGGACGAAAGTAGCACGGAATCTCGAATCACTTGCACATGGGTATGGGGTCCTTTGGCGCGCAATCAAAAGCTGCAGACGTGAAATCGAGATCTTTCCTGACTTTCCGGAGCACCACAAGGCAGAATTTTCAACAGGATTACCTCAAGTAGGACCTCGGATTCTGTGAATGGTCCAAAAAGGCGGAGGTTGGTGCACCACCTGGCGAGACTACGAAATACCCAGGCACGGCGATGATGGTATTCTTCACATTCGAGATGACATTTGGGTAGTTTGGTAAAAACGGGAGGCTGGGATGCCTGATTGTATTTCTTCCTCCGAGCGCTTGAGCCTTGAGCGAAGATGCGATATGCATGTGAAGTGGCATCCACCACCTTTTGCTCCGTCCACCTCCACCTCCACTACTGCTGCAATGCTGTAATCTTCTCCGGGGAAAGCAGGAAATCTTCAAAGCTTTTTGTTTGGCGCCGAAAAGCTTCATACTCACATACTCCTGCAATAACACGCAACCTACTTCCGTACGAAGTACGAAGAAAGCACCCCACTTCTCTACGTCGCCTAAAGAGCCTGCCATCTCTGCTCTGCAAAACTTGGTTACTCTTGCATGCACTTATTCCACCATCCTACATCTCAGCGGGGAGAAGACGATTTTCACAATGTTCACATTCTCACCCTCATGTACCTGAGTATAATCAGGTAAGTCGAAAGAGGCAGATGTTCTCTCGGTGAGGTAGCCGGTAGCAGAGATTCGTCCCGACTGTCCCGAATTTCCAAGGGCTCAGCCACCATCGTGGCCAAATTTGCGACAATAAACGTACCAAGGTAAAGCCCAAAATACTAAGCCTTTCTTCTGCTTGCTTCTCTTTGTCTCATTTCCTCCTACGATTTGGCTACAGAGCTACAGCTCCAAGTCTCTTATTTCCCTTCGTTCTACATTCCATCTCATCCACAGTTCTCTACGTGTTGCTCAATCTGCAAACCACTTGAAACCACACAACCACAAAACTGCAGGCGTATGGTGTTAACCGGACACACTCGGTTCGTTACCAAATATAGTTTCAGCCACGGTAACATCCATACTTTCGCACGATCAGCTTGTACAAGTATAACGTTCATTTGGAATCAACTCACATAAGAAGTTGCTACCTACCTTCAATTCATCACCTACAAATCACCATTATCTCCGAGAAACACACTCTACGAAGCATCTCGCGACAAAATCGGACGAGAGCCAACACAGCTTCGATAACCAACTCATCCACATCTATCTGCTACATACATACATCATTACCACTTCATTATCGCATCCAATAACCACCGAACATCTCACAACCTTTAATCACAATGTCGAAGTACGAAGGCGCTCCTCCACCTGCCTACGGATCCGAAAACGCTGGCGGTCCCGCACCATTCAACGCCCCTCAACCCGCACATTTCAACCAACAACAACAGCCATATCCCCAACAGCCATACCAACAGCAACCTTATCCGCAGCAACCGTATCCCCAAAACGGCAATGGGTACTATGCGCCTCAGCCAATGGGCTACCAACAACAGCCTTATGGGTATGCACAACAACCTTATGGACAGCCGTATGGATACCAGCAGCAACCGAGGCGCGATGATTCGTTCATGGGGGCATGTCTGGCAGCGCTGGCTTGTTGCTGTTGTTTGGATGCTTGTTTACTGTTTTAGAAGGGAATATGGCGAGGATAGAAACCATAGAAGTGAGGAGTTGATCGACAGCAAGATTAGTTAGAGGGGGACTGGTGGAGCGAGTAATGGACAACAATGAGGACTTGAAGAGATGGGTGGATGCAGGACGACTACTATAACAGGCTTTGGACAACTAGAGGGGAGGGTTTGTGGTATTCAAATAAGGCGCAGCTGGCTGGCCGGACTAACCTTGGGATCAACTCTTGGGATAGTATGGCATAGGGGTATAGCACGGGATTGTGTGAGGCGTCTGTTTGGGTTACTACACTGAGGTACATAACCGGTGTTTGTTTACTAGGGGAAACATATATTTTAATATTCATCTTCAAGAACCGTCTTCCTTGTCCTTTGGTGAAGTCAAGCTTCATCACGACCATAAAAGCTATCGTGTGATTTGTGTAGTTCGTTGGTCGAGTATTAATCTGTCTCTTCGGCTTGGAAAAACAGGCCGATTGGGGATGATATCAAGTTGATCAGTATTGTCGAATAAATATCCTAAAAGCTCTAAGATAGGATACTGTTTTCATTGCTCAAGTGCCTTTATGTTGAACAGATATTCCTGAGACACTAAGAAATTATCCCCTTCATTATCTAAATATCTTTTGAATATTCTTATCGGCCTGTTTTTTCCAAGCCAATCTGTACTTTTATGTTCCGCTGTGTGATTGACGGAGCGGGCGCGGCGGGGTCAAGTCCGCTACGAATGTTCCAGGAACATGAAACATAGGTATGGTTCAAGGCTTCAGCGGCTTGAGGCTCAAGCTCCAAACTTTAATTAACTGTCTAAGGTCTGCAAATAACTTGCCGGTGTTCTCGATCCCCATAAGTTTATCCTCGTCGAAATTTCTCTCCAAGTCCATTTGTGGAGAAATGGAAATCAAACTCCAATTATATCTGCATGTGATAGCACTACACTATGTAGTGCCCGCCAAATTGGATAACATAGCCGGTTGAAACGAAACGATCTTTTCCCAAACTATCGACTGTGCCGCATCCCACAGCCTCGCGCTCAGAGTTTGAATGACACTCTTTTAGCTGCGGCCATGAATCCTTCAGTATGCTAAGACGTGTTGATTTTGCTTTTAGTGTTTAATTCAAGGCGCGTTCTTCTGCTGTCCACAAAGCTCATTCATTTGATCTTCTACCCGTTTCACTCTCGTTGAAGATACTGTCGTTACAACACTCCCGGTGCACCTAAGGTGATACGATACTACAACATTTAGGCAGAATCCGCAATCTCTATCCTGCACCTAGTCGCTATAATTGTCATTATACCCTTTTCCTCGACCTAGAGAAAGCATTGGGTGACCTAAAGCCATATCGCGCATCATGGCCGAAGTCGAAGAACCTCAATTCACCTCCCTGTCGCAACGTATCGCTGCCTTGAACCAACAGCAAGTGGGAAAACCTATGGTACCACAGAACAATGCTCTTACAGTAGCAAAGCGACCTCCACCTCCTCCTATACCAAGCGCCGATAGACCTCCTCTACCTACAAGACCAAAAACTGTCAACAACCCCCCAATTCTCACATACGGCTCCTCAGTCACCAAGAAAGCGAACAACGAGCCAATTGGCATAAAAGCCAACATTCTACCTCCTCCTCCAGTCGATCGCGATGGCCCACCCCCAACGGCAAACAATAGCAAATCCCCGCCATTGCCAGCTCGAAATGCGCCCCCTCCACTACCCACACGAAAAGCTTCAACTCCTGCTCTGCCACCCAGAAGGACTTCTACACAATTGTCAGTTGGCAGACGCGGTTCGAACGATTCGAGTATCTCGCAGATTTCTACCGTTTCTGCAATGTCATTGAATAGCTATGGCAGACCTGCATCTTCGATAACGAGTGTCGGCTCGACAGACACGCACAGGAGAGTGCCCCCTGCTTTTGATATGGCGAAACTTCCTCCTTTGCCGCCTACTAGGAGAGAACGTGAGGAGCAGGCAGCTAATGCAGCAGCTAATGCGGCTGCCAATGCGGTAACTGCTAAAGCGCCGCTAGTTGCTGTAAGTATTTCAGCTTTCAATTATTCTAGTTGTGTCTCAGAGTAGAGCTCTCTCTATGGTGTGAATGGCTGGCCAGCAGCACCGTATTTGAAGAGGCGTTGTGGGGATTTGTCCTAACAATGTCTAAATTTCTTTTGCAGAATGAGAGGCTAATCCTCATCTTTTAGACGAAATCCGCTCCAAATATTCTTAAGCAACCGCCAAGCGTCGACCGTGACCTACCTCCCAGAATGCCGCCTAGACCAAATGGACCACCAAAAATGCCCGCAAGGCCAACTGCAAATAGCATGAAAGAAGAGGCTCCACCACTCCAGCCTGTACGACGACTACCTCCACCTGCAGCTCGCTCAGCTCTGTCTATGGGATTCAATCATGCCAAATCTGCAGAAACGCCAAATGCTGCTCAACCTCCTCCTACATACAACAGACCTAGCGGTCCTGTAGTACAGGAGCTAAACGCCAACAACTTTGATCAAATCGTTCTATCTGGAAAATTCGCGCTAGTGGATTTCTATGCTCCCTATTGCAAGTATTGTGTTGAGCTAGACCCTCATTATAAACAACTTGCCGAAGACTTTGCATTTGCTTCTGACAAGATTGTCATTGCGAAAGTGGATGTGGATGCCCATAAATCCTTCCTGACCAGATATGGCATAGAAGGATATCCTACTATCATGTTCTTTGATGGAAAGGGCGATTGTCCCGAGAAATATCGTTTTATGAGAGAAACTGAGGCAATGACGGAATTCCTAATAGAAAAAACCGGAATCTCGCCCTCAGATGCGCCGAAAGGAATCCCGCCCCCAATCAACCTCAGCTCCAAACCATCAAGGGCTCAAGTTCAAGCTGTAAGTGCTACTTCAACTACCAAATCATCCTCATCATCATCCGGTTGTCTCCTCTGTAGAGACTTTTCCGGTCCCGACCATATCGCATCTCAATACCCACGCGAATCCCTTCCTCGATCTCATGACAACACAGGATACCTAGCTGATGTTCTCTGTCGTCCCTTCAGCTCTGCAACTGACAAGGCCCGGGCCATTTTCGTCTGGCTGCACCACAACATTGCGTACGACGTTGGCGCCTTCTTCGGCAACCGCGTGAAGAATGTCAGTCCAGCCGACACCATCCAAAGCGGTCTTGCCGTCTGTGGTGGTTACGCGGGTCTCTTTACGGCAATCGCTCTAAAGGCCGGGCTCGAAGCCATAATGGTTACGGGACACGGCAAGGGCTACGGCTACAGCGCTCTCAAACCGGGAGAATCGTGTCCGCCGCCGAATCCCGGCGGCCACGCCTGGAACGCGGTGCGCATCGATGGCGGCGAGTGGAAACTGATCGACCCCTGTTGGGGCGCAGGAAATGTGGGCAATCAGGTGTACAATAAACATTTCACACCATCTGAATTCACCAAATCCAATGAGGCATTCGGCATCAAACATTTCCCCGCTGATAAAGCGCATTTCTTCCGAAGTGATGGAAGGATTCCGAGCTGGGAGGAGTATTACATTGGTGAGATTGGCGGCGAACCGCTCCAGATCTTTGGCTCGGCGGACGATCATGGGTTATCGGCTACTTCGTTCTCGCCCCCACGGAAACACATCGTGGCCGCATCATCGCACTCAGAAGAAGTTATGCGTTTCCAGTTCAGCAAGGTCTGCACGCATTGGGATTTTGAGAAGAATGGGAAGGGAAAACCGTATTGCATGGTGTTGAAGGTGGGAGGGGTGGATGGGAGGAAGGAGGATATGATTCCGTTTGACTTTGATGGGTTTTGGTGGTGGGTGGATGTGAAGGTTAAGGAGCTGGGGTGTAGAGGTCAGACGGTGAGTCTGTTTGCCGTTACGGAGGTGGATGGGAGGGCGGCGAGGGGGTTGAGTAAGGAGGCTTGGTTGAGGAAGAAGGGTAAATGTGGGATGGGGTTTGGGGGGGTGGCGGCGTGGGAGTTGGTCTAGGTTGGGGGATGGGTGCAAGGAGCGGAAAGGAGGAGGAGAGACTTGTTGGTATACGTGCTGGCCCTTGAAATGGGAGCTCTTGTTTGGTTTGTTGGCCGCTTTCTGTGGCGTATTTGGGCTGGGTTGGCTGGGCTAGGTATAGAATAATGAATAAATGAATACAAATACCCGACAAACATTCAATATTCGTTCCATTGTTCATGTGTTATTTGTACATTCGTGTCTTGGTTTGCTCAATCATCCAGTCCTCCCAGTGATGAATACCACCCCCCAAGTCCCTTCCCCAAAGCATCTAGCCATTTTATCCCCTCAATTCTACACTCTGCTCTGCGTCCCCGCTTACCTCCCCTCCCCCCAACATCCCCCTCGCACGCATTAGCACACCGCGCAGAACCTCACTCCCAACATCCCGAAAGAACGTCAGGGCATATCGCACAACGCGCCAACTAGACGGTATCCCATCTTACGTCTTGCTTCCGCCACCTCGCCACCTCTTCTCTTCCACGCGGCGTCCGAAATACCTTTCATGTGCGCAATGATCCAATGACGAGAGTGACCATGTCGAGGTTGAAGACGGCTGGGTACGTACTACGTGGTGAGGGCAAGCATTCCACTAATGATAGAATAGAATAGGTATGTAGTGAGAATTTCGGAGGATTTACCGATATGTCTTTGAACATGACCAGTTTAAGAATAACAGCCTCGATGTCTGAATCTACTTCTTTCGGCATATTTATAGCCCAAAAGTATTTCTTCGACTTGGACAATCTCGCATCTTCTACCAGGAGAATCGTGCCTCTTGAGTTTTAAGAGTGCTCGACTCACTTTCGTCCAGAAGATTTCGGAAGTATATCAAGAGGGCCTACCACTTTTTGCAGATCTGTTTTGGAGAAAGCTCAATATAGTTAAAGATAGAAGACACGAAGTCAACGCTGTTGCTGGTGAACTGTATCTCTCCAAAACTACGTGAATCAGAAATGAGGAGCATGATAGTTCAGTAGTCACTCGAGAATGACAGGAAGTTTGACAGATGTTCAGTCACGCTGGTTATCTACATGAGGTTAGCCCCGTGATTGGTATAAGTACCTACATTGTATGTACGTTGTCTGAATATACGCCTGCCACAGGCAGGAAGCAGAAGAGCTGATTCCTAGTATCGGGGATCATCATTGGTGATCGCTCCAGTTTTCTATGCACCCCTAGATGCGTGATCGTACTCGTCGCGGTGCTTACTTGAAATACCTCGTAGAACGATATCTGGAATTTGATAGAACAGTTGGAGCAGATAACGGCGCGGCCTCGATTGAACAGCCACAAGCAGACCACTCACGAAATCGAGATGCTTGGGATCAAGTCTGGTATTTATGAATTTGCTCGTCAACCCTCCTTCATTATTCTACGTTTCACTTGCTGAAGGTTTCGCTGATGCAGCTGATGCTACCGTCGCATCATCGTCGAATTCCCAGCGAGACGATAGACATCATCGGTCTTCTTATTTGCTGCTGCAGCTGCGTTGAGATTTTCCTCAGCTCAGCTAGCGATTCCTCCAATAGACCGGTCTGGTAGTCCGTTTTTGGCATGTAGCTCAGTCACACTATCCCCGCTTATGAATAAAGGCCAATGTCTTTAGGTAGCAAGACGCAGAAAATATCAACCCTTATTCATAGGCATGGCACGCGGCCCTACTTGCAAAAATTCACCAAATTACATGGAGAAATATAAAAACTACTTTACTTGGAGATAAACTAATATCTTATACTTTTCAGACATTCGATATCTCAACTTTATAATTTTCTCGATGTAAAAGTAAATATATAGAACTACCACCACCACTATGGTTTTCCACACATTCATCTGATGATCATTGTCTTTGGAGCATCATTATGGTATTCGTCCCAACTCTAAACTCCTGGTCGGCTCTTGATCACAATTGTAATCGTAAGTAGATGGTTAACCCACTCAGGCAACTGACCCGTGGAGCTCGTTGAACACCGCCAGTGAAGGTTTCAATAACCGAGGGCCAGTAATAGCGCATAGCGCAAGATGCCTTTCTGTTGGTCGTAGCCAGACAACGTTTGAGGCCGGAGCGACTGACTACAGTCGTAGTCACTGGACTATGCATAAAAACTTTCGAAATTTGGCGGGGATAGGCGGCATGGGCGGCTTCGGTGGATTTTAATTCCGGTGTCTCCGTCTTCACGAACATCCGACCAGAGCTCCAACCAACATGCAACCAACTTCCATCTCTCACAACAAGTTGTTCATCAATTTCGACTACAAGATATCGAAAAAGTAATGTCGTGGATTGTGAGTTCCCGAGAAACATTGAGGTCAATTGACTGGCTTACATGTTCAAGAGAGGAATAAATGCCTTTACCTCATCTACGCACGACATCTTGACATATCCACGCTCCCATCTCATCTCCCATTAGCTGATACCTCAATTCATTCCTCTAACAGGCGCCTAAGCAAGGCATAAGAGCCAGACGCGAGTTGGAGTGAAAATCTAAATATGGAGCCATGGGCGGTGCAGGCCGCATGCAATAGCGCTTGGCCTGCAGTCCGCGACCTCCAACTTCATGATTCGTTATTTGCCATGGATTATTCGAACGCCGCGGTCGTACTCAGACTTTTTCTTCCCCTCTTGCGACCACTTTGTTGGAAGAGGAATTTTTTCTTGGGTGTTGGCCAGCCGCAGTCGTGCTGAGATGGACTTTCTTATACCGTAGGATTCGCCCTGCTGGGTTGGCGGGATTTTGGTTCCAACATTAGCGGTAGTCATCGCAATTTTTTGGCCTGTTTGCTTGAAAGTTTGCATCATTCGTTTCTTTCTTCTTTCTGAACAGGAAGAGTATCATAGGTTTTCTTTTGCATTATAATTTTGATCAAGGTTCGAGAAGCCATACAACACATCGGCCTTTTATTTTCTACAACTATATTTCGTTGCACGAAGTCTTCTTTGAGTTTTAACAAGCTTACTTATCCCGGAAGGGGAATCATGATGGGGCGTGGACTGAAATAGATAGAGGTATTGTCATTCACTGCCGCGCTACCGTCGTGGAACAATAGGTGTATGGACTACGTGCTAATGCAGGTATATCCAGCAGACCGGCATGTTGGAAAGCCTTTTTAGCAAGTTTTTCAATCTAAGACGATCCACAAAGCATTCAAAGGACCAATATGCGCCACCTAAGAATGAGCGCCCTAAAGGCAATGTCAAAGAAAAGGGTAGAGGACATGCTTCAAAGCATCAGAACGCTAGTAGTGATCAGGAGAGGCACCATCACAACGCGGGAGCAGGAATTACTCCAACGAAACCGAATAACCGTCATGCCCCAGATGTGCAAAAGAAACCGAGAATCGGTCATACCGGTGACCCGAAACCACCGCTAATTTCAAAGCTTGTTGCCGAAACTGTCAGTCAATACATGCATGATCACAGCAGGCAGAAATTCCAGAATCCGGTGAAGCTCGTCATTCTGAAAGGTGATCTCAATAGAGATTTGAGGCAAAACAAGCCAGGCGGTGACATAATTCGATTTACATGCGATGATGATGCTTTATGGGCTGGGACTCTATGCAAAAAAATTGCAGAAAAGCTCAATCGCCACGCAGAAAGCGGCAATCCGGAGTTTGGGCAATGGGCGCCAGATAAAGTCCTTGCTAAGAATGTGAGGAAAAGGCTCTGTGAGGAAGCGTCACACGAGGGAAAAGTGATAGGCGAGAGAAACTATGTTCAAATCATGCCAGCTCCACTAAGCTGGAGAATCTGTGAAGCTCTTGACTATAATGCACAAGGAACGGCCGCTAAACTACTGAAAGAATATATTCACCAACAGGATCTCAAAGATGCGCTGGCGAGAAAAAATAAAAACTACAAGGAAGAGAGGAAGAACATTCGCATACTACCCTACTACGATTGCGGACAAGGATGTTCCTCGACGATGGTATCGATCGACCAGATATCGAAGTGGTCAGAAGAATATCATTTCAAGCGTGCGCGTACTAACGCGTATGATTTTGATAAGTGTTACTGTGAATGGAGTCAGAAGAAGGGCAAAGGCCACAGACACCTTATTTGCGTACCTTTGAGTGCACCTCGAAATAATTCCTCCAGTTATGTTGAATCAAGAAGCAGAAGCAAAAGCAGGACCAGAGCTAAGTCTCAGGAACCAACAAACTTGAATGACTCGGCTATAGATGTATCGACACTATCACATACAGATCGTCGTGGACGGAGCCTTACAAGAGCAAATGATCGCCCAAGTCATCGTGCAACTTCGACCCATGTTGCACCTTCAACTCATGCTGACCAGACCACACCTGGACATAGGCGGGAGCAGGAGCGGGAGCGGGGGCGGAGTATTCAAAGGAGCATCAAACCGAAGAATGGTGGAGAAGCCCTAGGCCAAGTAAAACGTTCGGCCTATACAGCTACCGGCAGCTCGCAGTCTTCCCCACCACCAGTTATCGAAAAGAAACCAAAAAAAGGACAGGACGGACATACGCAACCTGCTTCTAAGAGGCTCGATTCCAGAGACAGGAGTAGAGGGGGTAGGGGAGACAGCGCACATCATCCACCTCGGGAAGCGTCTCTTCATAGGCCACCCGTGGTGGTGGGCTCCACACAACCTTCACATCCTCGGAGAGCGTCTAATCAAAAGCAAACTGTTTCTGTGGAAACTCTGCATTCTCGAGGAGGCAGCGCGCATTCTGAAGTGATACATCATCAATATAGAAATGCAACTACTGAGGCGGACAGGTTACAGTCTCGGGGAGGCAGCGCGAATTCTGGGTTGTCTCATCAACATACACAGCACATTGAAAACCCGGGTCGTAGGAATCACAGCAATGCAATGAGCGATCAAACACGCTTGACCGTTGATTCGGGGGGCAATGCCAAGTCTCATTCCCGCAATACTACCAGGGGCAAGTCTCCTCACAGTGCCTCACCTCATTCAGGAAGTGCTCGGAACAAGGTATACAATATAGAAACAAGATTAGCCGACGTCAAAGACACAAGGTTAGCCGATGGCGAAGACACAAGATTAGCCGATGGCGAAGACACAAGATTAACCGATGGCGAAGCCACAAGATCAGCCAGCGGCAAAGCCGAGGAGTTAGTAAGTCCTTTGAGCCCTGCGGGTAGACGCGCCTTTTGGGAGAACATACCGCCTGGTGGCTACACCATTAGCCCTATCAAAAGGTCGGGCGCAAGACCATTCTAGAAAATGATGGGTACATGCGATTAGGAGGATTCCGGAGAGAGATTTTCCGAAGCCGCTGCCTTTGTGATTACAGAAGTTTTTGGGCACGGCACTAGGAACTTCAGAGCATCTTGATGTATTGATGGTTAAATGATGATAATGATAGGAAATATTAAGCTTTTGTATATAAAATGTTATGTCCTTCAAACAGATCCAGAGACCATATTTGGCGAGGAATGCGAGGGAGCGATTGCGGATGAGAATTTCATATTTTTACTTATTTTCACCTAATTTTCTTGATGGCCATTCATATATATATATGTGCCATTTAAGATTTGTCACAAAATCATTGTCGTCATACAGATTTCTGAGGCTATATTTCATATCTCTTTCTCTTCTGCTATGCTACAGTACGTTTGTATCTCTAATCATCTAGACTTCCATCTTCCACACCTTCAGTCTTCCCAGCAAGACCCAATTGTATCTATCGATCAATTCCTTCCCTATCCCATCTATCCACACATCTTATTCGAATCACTTTCAGCATACTGCAAACGCATCCAATCTCACTGCACATACCAAAACTCTTAAAATTCTGTTTCCTATATGCATGACTGTATTTGCAATCTCTCACTCCTATCTACGTTCCAGACGGATCTGCCCATCAAACCCACCACGCAAACACCTACACCCCTATACCAACTCAAAACTGCATATCCAATGTCAATGCAATGCGACACGATACCCAAGTGCGAAGAAAGAAAAATCGACCGCTCCCATGCTCTGTACAGTGTAAAGCCCCAACACCAATACATACATCCATCCATACAACCCAACAATTACAGAAGTTGAAATCCCTATCCTTACCTTTCCATACCCTAGCCTATCCTATCCTTTGAAGAAAAAGTAGTAATAGAACACAAACACCGATTTCCTTCCCATCCGTGCTTTCGATCCAGACCATGCCATCCCATCCCATCCCATCCCATTTCATACCTATCCAGCCATGCATACAATAACTGCATCAAAATCATGAACTACACTCTCCACCTTCCCCCCCTCCCTTTCCCAATCCTTTCCTTTTCCCTGCCCATCCATCCATTTTCCGAACCTCATCCTACCCAACCACAGCTTTCAAACTCAGACTCTCCAAGAAACCCCCCAAGTCCTCTTTCTTAACCTCCACCACACAATGCTCAAAAGAATCTATCCTAACCCTCGCATTCGTCTCCTCGACCACCTCCTGAAATGCATTTCCGAACTTATTCCTCCCAAACCCTTTCGAATTCTTCTCCTCATCATCATCATCCCCCTCCTCCTCACTCTCCGACTCACTCCCCTCTGATTCCGTTTCCTCATCCTCGTCTTCGTCATCCTCATCATCCCCTCTAGCCCTCCTCCTCGCTTCCCTTTTCTCCTCTCTAATCTTCTCCTTATTTCTCCTCCTTTCCTCTCTCAACTTCTCCTTTTCCTCCCGTTTCCGCTTCCGCTCCTTCGCTGCCCCTTTATCGCCGAATCCAAACCCCTGGATGCCGCCTCCGCCACCGCCAGTTCCGACAACTACATATACACCTCTATTCTCATTGAGACCTGCCACTACTAGCGGTGTTCCTCTGCCTCCATGACCAAGTTTTCCCTTCGCTTCCTTTTCCTGCTCCGCGATCGCCTCGCCTATCCAGAGCGCGAGTTTCGTTAGCGCAGCAGGATGCGTGAAGAGGGTTACGTCTGGACCGTCTTTTACCACGCACATACGGAAGGCACGTAGATGTTTGATTTGCCGTTTTTCAATGAGTGATGTGCCGGTGCGGAGGATGGCGCGGTGGAGGTGCTGCGCTGTGGGGAGGGCGGCTTTGAGCTCTTCGATTCTATTCGATTTGGTTAGCCCAGCTCCCATCTAGGAAAATAAGAGGAATGGGATTAAACTTACTTCTCAAGCGCATCATAGGCGTCCCAGAACCTACTAACCCATTCCTCTCCCTCAATTGCACCATCTTCATCAGTCGTCTCTTTGACATCCCGACTTCGGTCCCAGCTTCCATTCTCTAGTGTCGTCACTGCTTTCTTGCCTACTTCAAGAATGGCACCTACTACAACACCGACATCCTGGGCACTCAGTGTTGCTTTCCAGCCCCAACTTCGCACAAAACCCCAACCTTCCTTTGCACCTCCTCGATCTTTCCCGTCGGTATCAGCACTGGGTACTAGGTCGTCGAGGCCATATAACTCAGAATATTTCAGTAACTTTGTCCGTAACCCGCGTTTGAGTTCCATGTCCATATGGGTGTAA
The DNA here is from genome assembly GCA_002946415.1 of Rutstroemia sp. NJR-2017a BVV2. Classification (NCBI taxonomy): domain Eukaryota; kingdom Fungi; phylum Ascomycota; class Leotiomycetes; order Helotiales; family Rutstroemiaceae; genus Rutstroemia; species Rutstroemia sp. NJR-2017a BVV2. The sequence goes on along the minus strand of NJPS01000013.1, from coordinate 1,657,088 downwards.
CTTTGTTTGCATTGCACCAGACTGACACCCATTTTTGCGAGGAGTTTATGAAGCCTTTTCCTACCACTGTCCGACCAGATATGTAACCTTGCAGAAAGATAGGGGGAATGTAACATGCTGTCGTACAAACTCCAATGTCTTATAAGGAGAAACTTCGGTTCGGGAGATAGTCTAATGCTTGTATCTGTTGGGCTTCGTGCAGTAGTAGGTATGATCCCACTATTTTCAGCCGACATACTGCGATTTGTATTGAAGCTTGACTCAGAAAGTTCTGGTGGATTAAGACGTCGTACTTCGTCTCGTAAGACTTGCCGTGTTCTTGAACCCCTCGTCCCTAGCCAACCTGATGCCGTGGGCTTTTGTGTGGTTACGGCCACTCCAACGGATGATCGCCCGTACAATTCCTGTGAGGTGACACCAACAATAGTCAACCAAAGCAGGTCGTTATCTTCTCTGCCAAGCTCCGAAGCTAGAGAGTACATCATCGAGGCTATGGGCTCTGAATACGATGCCCCTAGGCTGTAGTATGCTTGTAGCACGGCCTCATTCTTTCGACGCATCTTCAAAAGCCGCCGCCGCAGCGTTCTCGGGGATGGCTGTTTCGGAGGCTGTGCTGGTGATGGAGATACTGATCGTGAGTCGCTCGAAAAAATAGTAGGATCTGCAAGGGATAGGAGTCCTCGTTGCGGCGGACGAGTTGGAGATTCGGGTATTGAACTTGACTAGATTGAAATATTAGAACACGTTTGATATAATGTTTCAAAACACATACTGAGTTACTTCTCCTTCTTTGATGAGGTCTATTATCATCCTCGTCGCTATCGTCCTCTTCATCTCTATCTGACCAAGACTTCCTCTTTTTGCCCGGCTTTCTGGCTTGATTTGGTTCCTCTGCCTCACTATCGTCTCCCGTTTCACTACCCTCGCTGTCATCCCCATCGTCTTCGACCTCTGGCATATCTACCAACGTCAGATAAGCGTCCTTCTCGGCCTTCATGTCCTCTTCAATATCTCCATCGTCGAAGACAATAATTCCTCCCTTTCCGGGCTTATAATTCTTCTGGATCATCCCCCCCACCACGCCTTTCGGAGGCTGATGTATGACCTCTCCACCCTCGGCTTCCTGAATATCAACTGGGAATCCACCAAAGACATTGCCTAAATTCCACGGCCTTCGTGCATCCACAACCCAGACCTCAACGCCCCCGTAGCTTGCCTCGTCTCCATCTGCCTCAAATCCCAGCAGTGCTCCCAGGTCTACCAGCCCACCAACACCTAAGCAAACTACAACCCCACCACTACCCCCATTCGTCTCCATCATCGGCTGTATCACATTTTTCCCTGCCTTTTCCAAGTCGCCATACCCAGCAATCGGTTGTATTTTATGTGGTATATAATCACGTTTCAGAAGTTGAGTAAGGATTCGACATCCACATAATGCATCGGGCTCGAGTGCAACAAGAATAAGTACCGGAGGGGATAATGGATGGTGGGTTTTCTGGAGATGGAGATATAGGGTTGCAAGTTGTGATCGTGGTAGGTACATGTTTATTATGTGTTATACGCGTCGTTTTTCGTAGAGAATATCGCAGAATCCCCAGATGTAGCAATATCTCGTAGTTTCGAGGTATGTGCTCTGGTATAATCGTGGTTCTAGACGCGTTTCGGGGGGTCGTTCCGCGAAAACCTATTGTGCGAGGTATAGCATTGGATCTTGGTTGTTTGGGGTATTTGACCCGTAGGTTCGAGTTCTATGCTCTTGAGGCGTGTGTGAAGCTATTTGAGCGCAGATACAATGGGGTACGGAGGTAAAATAGGCGTGGAGTTTTTCTGATATGTATATGAGGTTTAATTAGGAAGTCGCGATTTCCCTCGACGCGACTTCGCTAAATTTCATGCAAGGTTCCAACAGTTCCCACCTTTCACCCAAGCGCCCATGACCACATTCGTTCACATCACATTTGCATCCCTTCAACGCATCATCACTAACGTAACGAGGTACAATAGATCAGACGTCTCTTACTCTAGGGTGTTGGAGTGGTAACATTATAGAAAGATGTGATCGGTCATCACAATTTCGTCTGGCATTAACAAGTGAAGGTACGCACACGCACGCCTTTGCAAGGCGTCCTTGATTCGAGCCAATCATGGTCAAGTCGAGGAGTCTATGGTTTGATCCTAAACAGACTACGAAAGTATGCAGGTGTAATTCACGGAACCTCCGATGACATCCTCTACAAGTCTGTTGAAGACAATAGGAACTCTAGCAAGCTCTATCTATCCCTCTTACTGAGGCGGTCTCTACCATGAACCCCTCAATTGGCTCTTGTACCCAACCAGCCTACAGTTATCTGAGTTCCATTGTCTTGCTGCTTCTGCGCAAATCTCTTTCGAAGCTTCTCCAGCTTGACCTCGTCTTCTTTCCTCCATTCGTCTGAATGCCCTTGTATCTTTGGTGCACCGGAGAGTTCGGCATCCGCATTGATCCATTCCACCAGCTCTCTCACCGTCTCTGCTTCTATGCCATGCAAAGCGTGGAAAGCTCTCCCGTATCCTTTATTTACTACCTTTGCTCTATATTCTTCTCTCATTTCTTCCTCGCTCGGTAACTTCGCCCGACCCGAGAACACGGCTGCAACGGCGATTGCTTGGAACTCAAAAAATGACATAGTTGCTACATAGTAGGATGTGCCGACAAAAGCCAGTGTTGGATCGGGTATATAAAAGATGTCTTTGTGTAGGTTGTGAACTTGTGTACCATCTGTTACGAGGATTCTTTCATCTGCCTGCTCGGCCTTGAGGAAGTCGTCGTGGTATTCACGGAGAAATGGATAAGAGATATGGTAGCCCGTGCAGATCACCACCTTGTCAATGCCGCGCAGTATGCTGCCATCCTTAAGGTAAGCCGTACCCCGACCATTATCTTCGGGGTCGAACTGGAAAGAGCTGCACTCGCCTATCCTAGATGTGTTTGGTGGCAGGAAGCTGAGTGGTAGGTCAAATTGCCCTCCTCTGGACGATTGATACACCTTCTTTGCAACACCATCTATCTCTCTTGCTATGTCAGTGGATGATGTACTTGCTCCAATGAGGAGTACTGTCTGCACTCATTCGATCAGAAATAGGTCACCTATACCAAGATTCACAGACCCGCTTACCTGATCTTTAAGTTCTGCGGGTTTTCTGTAAGCTTTCGAATGCATGATTCTTCCCGGCCAGGCCGCTTTCCATTCCGCTAGCCCACCAATGTCCGGGACTCTACATGCATGGTAATGTCCACTTGCTACGACAACTTTATCAAATACCTACACCGGGTTAGCCTCTGAGTCACTGTTCTAATCCTCCGTTTAGACTAACCTCCCGCCTATTGACAAACTGCACGCCACGGTCTTGACCGCTCACCAACTGACTAGATTCGACGTTCCAAATCCCACCCACCTTCTCAACACTTGCAACTTTGGTACGATATCTCACAATTTCTTCCACGTGGAAGTTCTTGGCATAATCAGCCAAATAATCCCCGACAACCCTCACGTTGACGAAATCACCGGTTCCATCCTTCCATGGGTGGTCTTTCATTTTCTGAAGCTTCGTCGAGATATTGGTGGTAAGGCCATCGTAGGCTGGTCCTGGTGGTGCGTGCCTCAAATGGATGCTGTCCACAGATTCTTCTCCTGAATCGACGGATTTCCTCAGTTCTTTCCCAGGAAAAGGCTTGGATCGAAACGCAGAGTCAATTCCTTCTGCGTTCTCGAAAGACGAGTCAGCGAGTGATGGTAGAATGGATGGATACCTTGGCTCGGGTGGCTTTCTTTCGTCATAGGCCCTTTAGCTACATATCAATACAACTCGTACATGCAGTACTGGGCCTCGAGTTAGAACTCTAGAACTTACCATACACCTCCAGGCCTCGATGATCGTTCATAAACTACTACATCCAAACCCGATTCTTGGAGGTGTCTCGCCGCTGCAAGTCCACTGACTCCAGCGCCAATTACAGCAACTCTCTGTGGTGAAGGCGCCATGCTTGTCCCGATTGCTGGAAAACATACAGCAGTCTATGCTCGAGGGCACAGCTCGAGAGATATCTGGGCTTCTATGGGTTTTAAGGATATACGAAGATTGTCACGCCATTACTCCGCACCTGCGCGAATCCCTTACTGCTTAGTACGTCCAGACCAGTGATGTTCCCTTGTTCTTATCAGCTGTGTCGAATCCTGAGTGCCATCGTGATATTGTGTGCTGACAGTACACAATGTCACCATCTCTCGCTTGAGTCGCATCATCCAATGAAATATGCAAAACCTAATGATCTGCAGAATCTCTATCTGGATAACCGCATTAAGTCCGAGTGAGTATTTAATCCATGAGCGGTTCGATTATAGCATATAAGTTGGACGAGATGTTGGCGAGGTAGTGGTTGTCGTGAAATTAACCCGCAGAAGGTCAGTGAAGTCACGTGTTGGTGCAAGCACACTTTCATGACACGATGTTCACGGGTTGTTAGGTTAATCTTAGGAATGATCACAATGCTAAATGCAAGCTTGCTTGTAGACTAGTAGCACAAGAGTGACTTGTAGCTGGCACTACTATTACTGCAGTCGGTGGCAAGTTCAAAGCATCCAAGTCCATCTACGACCTCCCCCCTCCTCTGGCGTATTCCAAGCTTAACACCAAGTTCTCGTCCTGTGTTCTCCTACGTCGTCTTTTAAGTTGGGCTGTTTGGATGAGCACCGAAATTTCAGTGCCCTAGACAGGCACCATAACCAAGAAGGCATTTTCTTCGGCATAGGCGACGGTCATTACAGAAAATGTCTCTAGATCCATAATCCCTCTTCTTTCTTACAAACTCGCTGTACTGTCCTTTGAATCATATGAATCCACTTCATAACTTGCAAGTGCCACTGTCGCAGTCAGATATCCAAAAAGATGGTGAAATTTTCAAGGTGATAAGAGGATCAGGCACCTGCCAGTGCCGAAGCATCTTTCTCGTTGTCACATCCATGCTTACCCCTAATGTATCATAATATTTCCATTGTCCAAATATCTTCGAGGCATTACGATAGTTGAATAAACATTTTAGAAACTCTAAGATATTATAAGGTTTTTATTATCCAAATGTGTTTTAGATGCTATTATTGGCTCATTGTTCCTAACTTCCTATACCAAGATCGGCCTGTTATTTCTGCACCGGACAGCCGGGGCCAGAGTCTGCGGCCTGCCTCGTTTGCAAATGCAGAGAACAACAGTCGATAGTAATCGTCGGCATTCCGGTGAACTCCTACAGCAGGCGGTGCTTCCTAATTCGGGTTGAGAAACGAACTGTTCCAGAACAACGGTGCAGCCTGCAACATAACTTACAGGCGAACCTCGAACGTATACAAAGACTTTCCAAGCACATTATCCAATTACTCCCATCAATAATCGCATAAGATATAAATACCTGCCCGGTAACTTGATACTAGAGGTTTCTCTAGAGAATTAGGTTAACTTCAATATCGAATACGAAGACATGGCAACTCGCAGCCACATCCCCCGTGATTCTGATCGACAGCTTCGAAAGCGAGATGGAAGCAAGAGGGCTGTAACAACCCGCAACGTCAGAAAGACTTTTGTCCTATTCGCCAAGCTTCCCGATGAGCTCCAAGTCCTAATTTGGAAGTTTGCGGTAGACTCCATCCCCGGGGGTATCGTCAGACTTGACTATTGGTGCAGACCTAAAAATGAGGCCTATCCTGGCCTACTACAGGCATGTCACGATTCGCGGGTTGAGTTTCAAAGACGATATTCCATCAACCTGATAACCACTTTTGGTAGGCGCCGCCACTGGGTTGATACCAAAAACGAAATTGTGTTGTTTATAGGCAGCAGACATGTACCTTGTTTAGACAAAAGAATTAAGCATGTGGCAGTATGTGTCGACGACCAGGATATTTTACAGCCTCCAGTAGCTGGGGAACTCTCTTACCTCGTTTGGCTTTTTGATGACATGAATGCCGACATGCTCGACATGTCGCATTTAGAGTCGTACTTTTTGGTTCGCAAAAACCTCAACGGCCTCAGACCAGAAATTTTCAGTGAGAAAATCGCAGCCGATATTGAGGAGTACATTGAAGAACTCGAGGATGAGAAGTTCACCCAATTCGTGCGCAAGGTCAAGCCACGCTTCATTACCTATGGCCAGTTGTGTCGCGATTGGAAGTGATTGTGACAATTTGTCAGTGGCCGTGAGCAAATGTCTTTCGACGAGTCAATGATGACTGGAGAGGACTTGTTGGCGGTGGTGGCGGTAGTGACTACGGACTGCGTTGTCGAGCTCGTTCAATGGGAGTGGTTGCTTTTAATATAAGGAGGTAAGTCGACGAACTATCTTATATTTCAAATTAATTAACAACTTGATGCGGGACATTGAAGCGGACGTATCTCAAAAGTAGGCAATGAATCTGGCTAGAGAAATTCACAGTAGAAATAAGGATGTATAATGATAGATGTGAAGGATATAACTGATGAGAGTATCTGAGGAGAGTATCTGAGAAGGGGCCAGGATATAGTGAAAACATGAAGTTTAGTTGGTGATAATCAACTAATCAAGTGCAAGTGTGCTATTCAATGAATCAATAGGTTCTGCTACTGGAGCTACTATCCGGGATTCGGGACGATTGGTGAGGGAATCTATATCAACAGCTAAATAGCGAAATGCGAGTTCCAATGAAGGGTGAGTAGGTGTATACTCCCAATATCTCACCATGTTTTGCCGATGAGCAAGTCCGACTATGATAATAAGTATATCGTTTTTGCTATTGAAGCAGCAATCCTGTTAGTAAGTATTTCATATAAACCCACAAGGGTTTAGATCTACAAATCACTATTTGCTAGTAGTAAAACTGCTCTTATTTCTCAAGTCGTCAATATATATCGCAAGAGTTAGGACGGCGGCCTGTCGGCACATAATTTGCGGATTTTCATTTATTTGGGATAAGGACTTCTATATATTTGTATAAAGAATCCGCCTGATAAATTATAGTTGTCTCTCTCAGGAGTGTTATTAATTTTGGATTTAGAGGTTGAGGTTTTCTCTTGGACAGGTTTTGCTTTACCAGTTGCACAGGCTAGGGGTCACGAATATAATCTAAATGATGAATGGAATCTAAATGAATGGAATGAACGGAAAAGTAGATTAGTTGATATAAGAGTTTTAAATATAGGATAATGTAGTCTGTAGCTAATATAGCATACCTGCTGGGAGAACGTGACCATTACTTAGAGCGAGCGTGCAGCATCGATTTGGCTTGGCAACAGACCGCGGATATTAGTGCTATCCAGTTATGCTCTTTGAGATGAAGTTACACCGGATCAAGAAGCTGGGAGATCACTAATCAAGATAGGTATCCACTCAGACGCCTTCCAGCGTTCATGGTCTGATCGAAACTTTGGGTCATCATCCTCGTCCGCAGATTCGAAATAATCATCCCACTGAGTCTCTGTACCATCACGTCTAACTACGTGTAGCGGTTCGTCAGCCCCCCGACGGATAGGATAACTGATAAGGCGTTTGAGATAGGCAGTGTTATATCGAAGGAATGCTCTGTGGTCCACTGACCAAATGCTAGCAACCCGTTCCGCATGTCCCCTGTCCTCGGGCTTCTGATACACCACATAAATCTTGTCAATCCGGTTCTCCGAAGTGTAGAACTTTCTGACAAGGTCGCAAATGTAGAGCTCGCACCCGCTCGTGCGTGAAAGAATATCTAAATCGAACGCTAGATAACGAACTCCGAGCCAGCTGAAGTAATGTGTGTGTTTTTGCTCCGGGCGCTGCACCCTACCTTTGAGATGTCTCCTGAAGCACATTGAGCCTTTCAAGTAAAGGATATCAGCATCTTGGTTCATGTAAAACTTCGTTCCTTTGCGTAAGTTGGCTCTATCGTAGAAGTCTTTGGAGGCCTTCCGCGCTTCATAGCACACCTGCATGAGGGGGGGTGTAATGGGTGAGACTATATCATAAGGTCCTTTCCCCTCATAATAGCGTCTGATAGCGCCATTAGGGTTTCTGGAAACTCTATGATCTACAACGATTGTGCGAAGATTTGAAGCCGCGTGACGCCAAATCTGGAGTTGGATTTCTTTGGGAAGCTCTCCAAAGCGTGGAAATGAAGGTTTATCCGGGGGTTCGGAGTCTGGTGTCTGCATTATGCTCAATTTTAGCTACGTAGCTAGGTTAGGAGTTGTCTTCTAAGAGATTTTTGCGAATGATTAGATAGGTTAGCTACGTGTAATGGCAGGTTTACGGAAGAGGCTAGAAGGTGATAACTTGACTAGATATGAATGTTTCACAGTTGTTGTTCATTCCCGATAAATACGTTGTTGTCCCCAAATACAGAAGTATAAAGGCGTGTGAGTGGATATCATTTTTTTGTTCAGCAGATATTCCTACAGACAAAGAACAATGCTTTGTACCGAATGAATACTTTTATACAATACTCCTTGAATTCTATTACTGAATTGGCTTACTAAACCTCACCCTGTTATTATATATGGCGCGAACATCATCGGCGGGAAAACTTTGTTCGTCTCAAACACCTTCAGAAACCCAACTTCTGCTTTATCCCCGAAGCTTTGACTCTATGCCCGGAGCAAGGAATGAAGCCAAAGAGGAGCTGGGCATTGGTTGGAAGAAGAGATGGTCATGATATAATTGAGTTAATAAGTTTGCTTTCAAAATGGTTTCAGATTTTTGAGATTCAGCCTTTGGTACATTTTCAGCCTTTGATACATTTTTGTATATGTTGTTTCCACTTTGACCTATTTCCCCTTACAGGACAGCGTTCATATTCATGTCAAAATTAGGCCATGGCTACGTGGAAACCACAAACAACGTAACGCACGTAACGCACACCCTCAACTACAATCCCCTTTCTACCTCCATCAACTCCGCAAAGCCGTCCACCATCGTCCTTAACTCCTCCTCCCCAGGCTGCACGCAAGGTCTCCTCGGGCCCCCCACCCTCAACCCATAATACCTCCCCACTGCCGCCTTAACACCCACAAAACCTCCCTGAATTGCTACCCAATCGCCCCGTGCAACAATCGCCTGCAATTTCCTCGCCTCTACCAATTTCCCGTCGTCAAAAAGTTTCATGATTCTCACACACGCCTTGGGGGCCAGGTTCGCCAGTCCCGCAATGACCCCCTGTCCGCCTACAACACATGTCTGCAGGGTAAAATCTGCTGATCCGCCAGTAGTGAGAAAACCCGGTTTGGCGGATGAGGCGATGCGGGCAAGTTTTCCAGTGTTTCCGCAAGTGAGTTTTACGCCTACGATGTTCTTGTGCTGGGAAAGTTTCAAGATGTCGTCGGAGGTGAGGTCAAGTCCACTAACTGCGGCAGGGTAGTTGTAGATGAGCAAAGGAAGTGGGCTCAAGTCTGCGACGTCGGTGAAGAATTTAAGTACGGAGGTCTTGCTTAGCAGAGATCCGTAGTAGCTAGGTGGTAGGATTAGCGCGTAGTCGCCGCCAGAGGAAACGGCTTCTTGGCAGAGTTCGACGGTTTCTTTTACGGACTGCGTCCCGCAGCCTACGACGAGGGGCATGGAGACTTTTCCAGCTTCATCGAGAGCGCGGCGTGTGGTAGAGGTTATGAGGGCGCGTTCGGAGTGCGTTAGATGGACCGCTTCGCCGTTGGACCCATGAGTTACAAGACCAGCAATGCCACTGGTAGCAAGGTGACTGGCATGTTTGAAGACAGTAGCGGCGTCAACTTCTTCAGTTGAGGGGTCAAAGAATGCTACCGTAGGGACGTAGATACCGGGAACTAAGGGCCGGGATGGTGTGGCGTGCCCATCTGGGAGGCATTCTGAGGAGGTCATCTTGTTCTTTCGAATGCCCGTTTTTGGAACCGTGAAAATCGGGCGTGTTGAATTGTCAGATAGGAAACGAAGGTTGAGTGAAAGGAGGACAACGACCTTGTATTTGCGATTCTGTTTGTCAAGATGACAAAGATGGTGATGGTCCTACGCGGTCAGAGGGGTTAATAAATAACTGAGCTCACGCAGCAAACTAAAAGGTAATTGCAAACGCCCAACAAACAGACAAACCTCTATTTCCGGACGGTCAATTGCAACCAACCATACATGAAGCATTCGGACTTCTATTCCCGCGATCGGAGCCGCACTCCACGGTAGCGGTTAAGAAGTGTCCATATATGACATAAGACACAAGCCAAGGCGTTGCTTTCTGGGTGTGTTCGCAACATTCTCTGCGCCACTACCCTATGTTGAGACTCCAACACCGAAGCACACGAGCAAGAGCGGGAGGGGGGAAGCACATTATGCAAGTAGGTAATGGCAGGGATTCTTGGTGTAAGTTGTCTCCCCACACTAGGTGAGTGTTACCCCCACGCTATGAGTAAAGTCTGGTTTTGGAAGTTCAGACCACTGTACAAAGGCGAGAATCGAATAAGATTGGGCAAACCCTAAGTTAGCTCCGTGAAATACGAGTAAGTTGCCATTTGCAAGTGATATGGATTATGAATGCGGTGGAAGGAGGAACTGAGTTGGTACTGTAGGATACTGCAGATCCACTGGGGGGCAACTGATGGCGGGGTTGTCGATCCCCCAGGGGTCGACGTCATGTGAATAGTTGATTGTTGCGAAAGAAGTTCCCGCAGATATACGTAAGTAATAACAGGAATAGGTCGGCTAAGTGAAACTAGAGGAAGTGAGGGATATTTGACACAGGCTCCAGATATGATCAGTCGATCTATTGATCTGGACTCAATACGGTTTCCTTTCCCGGATATGCATGTATATTTGGAGGGATGGCAACAATCTCGGTAAGATCTTAACCCGGGAACATCCAATCCGGACTTCCTGTGGTCCTGCGTCGTATCATGCAGTATCTGAAGCTAGACTTATGACTAGATTCTGCACTATCTATACTCTCAAGGGTCAAGATATCCCTCGTCCATTTTTTCATCCTTTCTTTTCTTTGTTCTCTTTTTTGTGGAAGAAGAAAAGGAATCTTATACGGATAAGATCTGTATTATGATGACATTAGATGCGGGCAGGGTAAAAATGAGGTATTGACACTTTGTCTGCAAGCATGTACAAATGCAGGTACCCGTGCTTACTTGGTCAGCCAGAAGTATACAATACTTCATCGTAGCGACCCGGGACGACCCCGTTTCCGTATACAAGGAACGATGATGCTCGTCGCTGTAGTGCCAGACAGTGCCTAGAAGGAAGTATGATGGGATACACATAGTGTGAGGAGATTTCCTTGCCCTGTGGAAGACGCTATTTGCAGGAGTTGTAGGTGTACTTGCTACATTGGCCGGAACATCTGTGCAGGGCTAGCTGAGGACCGAGTAATCTCGCATCCCACGACAATAAGTCACCTCCCCTGATCAAAGTTGCGGCACTCCATTTCAGTTTCTCATCCTTATGGTTGAGAAATAAGTAGCCCAAAGTGTCTCTCCCTGCAAATCGGGATGGAAATTTGAGCCACAATGTTTTTCCTGCCTCGCAGTCCTGAGAGGCTCGTGTGGAGGATTTAGACAGGTTCTTAGACACATCCTGTTGGGGGTCCTTTGGCAGAGCGTCACTTCCACAAGTGTGAGCTATACTCACAGCATTGGCTACTTCAATCCCCAACAATCTTTGGCTCCGTCCAGCGCCGTGAAGGACAAATTATTACTAAGATATTGGTTTAGCGCGGGGGATATGCAATAATGCCGTCTAGGTCGTTGGAGTTGGAAGTCAGAGGAGGACATTTTAGGGAAGGAGAATAGGTTGGCGGGCACGCAAAGCTGGGGCGACAAAAGGATCTAAATCTAAATCCAGGCTTTCGTATTACTCGCACACTTCTCGACGTCCGAGTTATTTGTCATTGTGCTCTTTCGCCATATGCTGCAGCCCGTGACAAATTGTGCGACAGCACGCTGTATGCCGCCAATCTTCTGTGGTTCACTCTCAACATTTGTCGTTCTGCAGTTTCTGTGGTATTCCACGTATTCAACACCAATTATTGCAGGAATGATTCGAAATTCGTCATAATCACTCATACATAACAAGCTTATCGGAAATCAACATTTACCCATCGAGCGTGAGTCACCGAATGAAACATGGGTCGAACGTACTGTACCCCACTTCTCTATGATATAAGGCGGCAGCTACCCCTCATGCCCAGCTAAATATATCATTCACGCTTCTAAGTCTCTCCAACAACTCCAAGCAAAACCACCCAAGCATGTCGAAATCTCGTATCACCATCAAAGATCTTGGGTATAGCCCAGGACAGCTGGCGGCGGGTCCCAAGAATTCTATTCTCGATGTTCCAGGTTAGTGGTCAATCGTGCGAGCTGTCCTTCTTTCAAACAAAAGAACCGTTACTGACGATAGTTTTTTTCCGGAGTCATACAGGCGTTCATGTTGGGCAAAACACTGTTGGGGAAGATGGCGATGATGCGCGAAAGGGACTCACTGTTATCTTCCCCCGACATCCGGATTCGATCACCGTTCCATGTTATGCTGGAATGCATACTTTGAATGGAAACGGAGAAGTCACTGGTTCCTATCAGATCAAAGATTGGGGTTTCACAAACACTGTATGATATCTCATAATACTCTTGCCCAGCATCTTGACATATCGCGGTAGCTCACCCGACGCAATATTCTATCCACATGAATGCGAAGAGCAACAAGTCACTAAAGCATCCTAGCCTATCGCCCTAACCAATTCTCTTTCCTTGGGCACTGTATTCCAATCCGTCTGGACTTGGATTCTGAAACGCGCCCAGGAAAAGAACGTCAGTCTCAACGAGCTTTCTCATAACTACGGCACACCTGTCGTAGGCGAAACCGCCGACTGGCTTCTCAATGACGTTTACCAATCTGCACTCACACCAGCTGAAGCTGCTGTAGCATTTGAAAATGCGTTTACGCAGCAGGCGGTGCAAGAAGGCCAATATGGCGGCGGTGCCGGCATGACATGTCATATGTTTCCTGGTGGAACTGGTACTAGTTCGAGAGTCTTTGAGGGCTATACAGTTGGCGTGCTGTGCCAGAGTAATTATGGTCATATGAGGGATCTTCAGATTGGCGGGGTGCCCGTGGGAAAGTTGCTGCTAAAGGAACAGAAAGAGTTGGCCGAGAAGGAAAAGGAAGCAGAAAAGGGTGGAAAAGTTGGGGAAGGAAGCATCGTTATAATATTGATGTATGCTCCCATCGTGTAGTAGATGGAGTCCAGGCTGACCGAACCATAGAACCGATGCCCCACTTTTACCCCATCAACTTGTCCGTGTCGCACGGCACTGTGCAGTAGGACTTGGGCAAGTGGGAGGCCATGGTGTTGGACGCAACCATTCCGGAGATATCGTCCTCTGTTTATCGACGGCAAATAAGACAGATGAAATCGTCAAGGCACCCCAAGTGGACGGCATCGCGACCATGGAAACCAATGATATCAAAATCATCAAGAATGAGAGTATCGAAACATTATTTCGCGCCGCTAGTGAGGCCACTGAAGAGGCAATCCTCAACTCCATCCTTGGTGCCAGGGCCGGTCGAACGGGCTATAAGGGTTACAAGCTCGATGGATTACCCGTGGAGAAGGTCAAAGAGCTTTTACAGAAGCATCTGGTGAAAATATAGACTTGTATTATTAAGTGACAATTCTGCATTTCATCGCCAAGATGGCTCCAAGATTACTGACTTTATAAGTGTGAAAAAGGTGGAAGAAGTCGAATTACAGTATCAGTAAGCGCTTGCTTGATTTAGTCTCAATCACAGCTGAATCCACAACCCGGAACTTTTCTATTTCTTTCAGACCCCAGTTGCGGAGAATATGTGATACGTGGATCCAGAATCAGCACTACGCGCGATGGATTTCACGTAAACCATGTGGCCGAGGAACGGAAACCGTCTTGGTGCTACGCATTTACCCAATCACAGCATTCTGCTCGATTAATCCTTCTGACAATCTTGACATACACGATGAGGCGCAGCCTTTTGCGTTGATCCTGAGCTTAAAGATGTGCCTCCTATCAAACTCGCATTTCTCATCCTTTCCGATCTACACTGTCGTTGAGAAAATATTTGTTATTCTTTACCTTGGTGTACAATACATACACAAATTCATAGCTACATACATTCGTTTGTTCTTAAGTTTCATTTTTCCGTTTTGGCTGTACTATAGCCAGCGTAAAATATGTCATCATCATCCTCATCCTCATCCTCATCGTCGTCATCCACTACATCGATAGCACTCATTTCAGATCAAAATGTTATATCGGCATTCAATCGCGGTCCACTACTAACGACTTACAAACCGCCGACTTCATGTATTTCGACATATACCTTCGGGACGGTTATGTACTTTGGTCATAACGTCGATAGTTATATCGATCCATCATGTTATCCTAGTAGCACGACAGAATACGGCATTGGACAAAGTGCCTGGTACATGTACTATTGTGAGTGCAGCCGTTCCTGAGCGGTGAAGAGGCTTCACTCACGATGACACAGATAGTCCCGGAGTATGCCCCGAGGGTTATGCCACGGCTACGACGTTCACGAGTAGTTGGGGACGATTAGATACGATTCTCGCAATCGGAAGCGACACCACAGTCGCTCTTTGCTGTCCATCGTAAGTAGCAGCCCTATTATATGACACAAAACCGCCACATGACTAAACCACAGCACAGAAAGTTCAGCTACGCCAGCGACGGCCACGCCTGCGTCTCAACATTCGCATCTATTACCTCTAAACTCACCTATATCAACCCGCAACTCGATGCAAACAACCAATGGACCAGCACAAGCGCTAGCCCCCCGCTCATCACTACCGCCTCCGGTGACCCTTACCACATCTACGGCGACGGTATTCCCATCATGTGGCAAGAATCCGATCTGAAAGCCTTCGCCGAAGCGGCTACTGCAACCTCGTCTACTTCTACAACAATCAGCACATCCTTAAGCGCCGGCCTCCCGGCCCAAACCGCGACCACGAATACAACCACGACGCTTCCGAAGACGACCTCTGCACCCACACTGTCGACGGGCGCGAAGATTGCGATTGGTCTGGTAGTGCCCGCTGTCGTGATCGCGGTGGTGGCGGTGGTGGCGATTTGGTTTATTCGGAAGCGGAAACGTGGGATAAATGCAGGTTTAGGATCAGGCGTGGATGGGGAACAGGGCTCTAGCAGCCAGATGATGATGATGAGGGAGCAGGGGAAGTTCGATCCGGATAGGAAAGGTGTACTTGAGGAGAGGCTGAGGAGCGAGCTAGGAGCGGATCAGCCGGCGGGTGAGTTGTATGGCGAGAGGGGGATGGGGGACAAAAAAGAGACGAGGCACGGGGAGCCAATGGAGTTGGCTGCTTGAAGAGGTTGTAGGAGTGAGCGGAGATTGTTTATTGAGGAAGATATGAGGGGTCTTCGGGAGATGGCGCTACGGGTATGAATGAAAGAGATGTGCTCGTCCCGGCTAATCAAATTGGGAACGATAATATCTTCCTTTCCTTCTTCATACCCCAGTCCCCGTCCGGCGATCAAACGACTCGTAACGCATCCGAAGCACCACCGAAAAAAGGAAGATTTTGATTCGCTGGAGGTGAATGGCATGGGCCGCATGGAAGTAGTTATTGTATATAGTTCTTTTTTATTGTATGTATATACATATCCTGTGTCAGTAGTGTCAGACTGAAGCGAGGTTCATTCGGACGTAATATTATTTGTTCTAGTTGTTGATTTGATTTGAACTGATGTGAGGTGATTGGATAAGGAGAGACGAGTTAGGATAGGATGGAACGACTTAGATGGGATTCTGGTGGGATGATATGTGGTTGTAGGAGATGGAAGGAGACGGGACCAGGTGAGGTTGTAGGAGGCGGAACGAAGCGTGGTGTAAGGTTGTAGCTTGGGCGGTATCGCCTGTAGTGGAGATGGGGCACCAGCGAGGAACAAAAGATTGATGAATAGATAATTGGATGATGGGATAAGTAGGTTAGACTGGGCTTGACACTGCGGTCGAGGTTGGACAGGGCTGTGTGCTTGGGTGAGAGGCTGCTGCAGGATCAATATCTTGGCCATAGCTGGAATCATGCCCAAGGAGCTATTCTTTTGTTTGCGTGAAAAGTACTATGCTATCTGTTCACTTTAAGATCAGTGTTAGAATGGACCCACGGGCATCTGCCACTCTGGCTGTCCTCGCTGTCCCAGCCGTCCCCTTCCACCGACAATACTTCGTATAATAGACCAACTCTAGGTGACCCCTAATGATATCGTTTATCATACGCTCCAATCTTACAGCATGCATATTGCCATCTCCTTCTCTTCTTTATGCTATGTATATCTCCTCTCTCATTGTGGCAGTAGGAAAAGTCGTCGATAACAAATATATTCATCCCTAACCTGAACAGAAGCCAGTCATGAAAGAAGAAGGAAGGAATATCCTCAATCGTATTACTTGCATAGAGTGGCAAAGGCATGACCATGACTGAGAAATCAAAAAGCGTTGCGTGTACACAAGGCTGAGCAGTCATTAGGCCTGTGAGTTTCACCGTTCCGATGCTTAGCGCCCGCTATTGGTGAGGCGTTTCGAAGCGAAGCCGATCATCTCCAAAGCAGTGACAATTTCTAAGGAATACTTATTGACACTTGACAGTAAATCCACATCCAGGTTTGGAAGGGTTAGATGCATGAACTCAATCTTTTGACAAGAAATTCTTGCATGAAGCCTTTCTCTATTGCTTCGTTCTAGACGCCGTTCCGTTTTCTCGCTATCGTCAGCGCCTAACTTTACGGCCTTAGAAGGTTGATAGGCAGGGACTCAACTTCAAGATGGTGAGTAACTGATAACCAGCGGTACAAACTTTCGCAGGAGGAGATCGCTAACTATCGCCTTTCCTCCTTCTCGTAGGGTATCAGCCGTCGTCCGAAGGGAGATAAGAATGCCGCGAAGGCACAGGATGCGGCAGCGTCGGGTGGAAAACCAAATATCAAGAAGGCGCAATTCGATACAACCAAAAAGAAAGAAGTGGGCGTATCAGATCTTACTCTGATCAGCAAAGTTACCAATGAAGCAATCAACGAAAACTTGAAGAAGCGATTTGAGAATGCAGAGATTTATGTATGTTCCCCTGCTCTGCAACCAGGAATAAGCAATTGCTGGTGTAGCGCTCGAAGCGGAGAGGACTGACAGCCTATGCGCGTAGACATATATTGGACATGTGCTCGTGTCTGTCAACCCGTTCCGAGACTGTAGGTTTTCAGAATGCCATGGATGAAGTGCTCTCTAACACTTTGCAGTGGGAATCTATACAGAGGAGGTTTTGGATAGTTATAAGGGGAAGAATCGCCTGGAAGTCAGTGAATCCGAACCCCTTACAAAACAGCGGAAGATCTAACACGTACTTCTAGATGCCACCGCACGTATTTGCTGTCGCTGAATCTGCCTACTACAATATGAACGCCTATAAAGACAACCAATGTGTTATTATTTCAGGGGAGTCTGGCGCAGGAAAGACGGAGGCTGCAAAACGAATCATGCAGTACATTGCAAGTGTATCTGCAGGGACCAATTCCTCGATTCAAGAAATCAAGGACATGGTACTTGCGACGAACCCGTTACTAGAATCTTTCGGTAATGCGAAAACATTGCGAAACAACAACTCCTCACGATTCGGTAAATACCTTCAGTTACAATTTAATGCTCAAGGAGAGCCCGTGGGTGCCGACATTACGAATTATCTGCTTGAGAAGACTCGAGTAGTTACCCAAATCAAGAATGAGCGAAACTTCCACATTTTCTATCAGTTTACCAAAGGCGCATCGCAAGCGTACCGAGAAAGTTACGGAATACAGCAGCCAACACAATATGCATACACGAGCAAGGCAGAATGCTTTGATGTGGATGGAATCGACGACCTCGCAGAGTACCAGGATACCCTGAACGCTATGAAGATCATCGGATTATCACAACCTGAGCAGGATGAGATCTTCCGTATGCTAGCTGCAATCTTATGGACAGGAAACATCCAATTTCAGGAAGACAAAGACGGGTATGCCGCTGTGGCTGACCAGTCGGTGGTTGACTTCTTGGCATATCTACTAGATGTCGATGCTGCCCATGTCATCCAAGCCATTACTATCAGAATCCTGACCCCTCGAAATGGAGAAGTGATCGAATCGCCAGCAAACGTTCCTCAAGCTATAGCAACGAGAGATGCCTTGGCCAAGGCCATCTACAACAATCTCTTTGACTGGATTGTTGAGCGTGTGAACAAGTCACTTACAGCCAGAAGCGCTACATCAAATTCGATAGGCATTCTCGATATATATGGATTTGAAATTTTCGAAAAGAACAGCTTCGAGCAATTGTGCATTAACTATGTCAACGAGAAGTTGCAACAGATTTTCATTCAGCTTACGTTAAAAACGGAACAAGAGGAATATGCGCGCGAGCAGATTACATGGACGCCCATTAAATACTTCGACAACAAGATTGTGTGCGATCTCATTGAAGCTACTAGACCGCCTGGTGTTTTCTCTGCCATGAAAGATGCAACGAAGACTGCTCATGCCGATCCTGCCGCGTGTGACCGTACCTTCATGCAAGCCATTGGTGGTATGTCGAATCCTCATCTTACGCCTAGACAAGGCAACTTTATCATCAAGCATTATGCTGGTGACGTGAGCTACACTGTTGAAGGAATAACAGACAAGAATAAAGATCAACTTCTTAAAGGTCTCCTGAATCTATTTGGCCAAAGTAAGAACCGGTTCATCCACACACTTTTCCCACATCAAGTCGACCAGGATAACCGCAAACAGCCTCCCTCGGCTGGTGACAAGATCAAGGGATCTGCCAATGACCTTGTTGCAACATTGATGAAGGCAACGCCATCTTACATTCGTACAATCAAGCCCAACGAGAACAAGTCTCCAACCGAGTACAACAATTCTAACGTTCTCCATCAAGTAAAGTATCTAGGTTTGCAAGAGAACGTCCGTATTCGTCGCGCAGGCTTCGCGTACCGTCAAACTTTCGATAAGTTCGTCGAACGTTTCTATCTTCTTTCCCCTCAAACGTCATACGCCGGTGACTATACTTGGACTGGAGATGCTAAATCTGGAGCAAAGCAAATTCTGAAAGACACTAGCATCCCAGCTGAAGAGTATCAGATGGGTGTGACGAAAGCCTTCATTAAGGCCCCGGAAACTCTGTTCGCGTTAGAACATATGCGAGATAGATATTGGCACAATATGGCCATTCGAATTCAGCGTGTATGGAGAGCATTCTTACGGATCCGTATCGAGGCAGCTACTCGTATTCAAAAGATGTTCCGCAAGAAGAGAGTTGGCAAAGAATTCTTAGCGCTGCGAGAGAAGGGGCATGAAATTCTCCAAGGACGCAAGGAAAGACGCAGATACAGTCTTCTTGGCTCAAGGCGTTTCATGGGTGATTATCTGGGTATCGCAGCTGCCACGGGACCTGGTTCGCGTATCCGTACTGCTATTGACTTGCCAGCAAGTGAGGTGGTTCTATTTTCATGTCGCGGTGAGGTTCTAGAGACGAAGTTCGGTCGGTCCAGTAAATTGAGCCCCCGCACGTTTGTTATGACCCGCGCGAAGTTCTACATCGTCAGCCAGCAACTCGTTCAGAAACAGGCACAAATCGCTGTGGAGAAAGCTATTCCCCTGGGTGCGATCAAGTTCGTTGGCACGTCGACCTGTCGCGATGACTGGTTCTCCTTGGGAGTTGGTTCTCCACAGGAAGCAGATCCCTTGCTAACCTGTGTATTCAAAACGGAGCTTTTTACCCACATGCAAATTGCTATGCCTGGGGGAGGATTTAACCTTAAAATAGCAGAATCAATTGAATATGCTAAAAAGCCTGGTAAAATGCAGTATGTTAAGGTATTGAAGGACAGGGACGCAACCGCACCCCATCCTCAGGATTTCTATAAGAGCGGTACCATCCACACAACACCTGGCGAACCACCGAATTCACGATCAAAACCAATGCCGAAAGCCAAACCTGTTCCAGCAAAACCATTCACCAAAGGTCGTCTTATCAAGCCAGGAGGACCAGGTGGACGGCCGTCCAAAGTTTCGACTACACCTAGAAACACCAAGCCAGTTTCGAGCTCGTTTGCACCTGGGGTTTCCGCTACACAGACTAGGAATGTGCCGCCCAACCCTATTGCGGCCTCCATTCCAACACACACGCGGAACCCATCGACACAATCGACACAATCTGCTCGAGCAGTGCCACCACCTCCCCCTCCCGCTCCTCCAGCTGCTCCTCCCGCATCACGAGAACCTCAATATCGGGTACTTTACGATTTCGCCGGCCAAAGTGCAAACGAGTTCTCTCTGAAGAAGGACGAAATTGTGACTGTTGTTCAAAAAGAGACGAATGGTTGGTTTGGTTTCATGTTTAAGTAAAATACGAATAGCTAACGAAAGACAGGTTGGTGGCTTACCAAGAACTCTCGAGGACAAGGATGGGCTCCTACCGCCTACCTACAAGAGGAGGCACCTCCGCCACCCCCGCCAGCCGCTTCCCGCCCCATGCCACCTCCACCGCCGCCAGGTGCACCAAAAGTAAATGGGAATGGTGCAGCAGTCCGCTCCAAGCCTCCAGCGCCGGCACCACCAGCAAAACGGCCTGTAGCTGGTCGCAAACCCGCGCCCCCACCGGCACCTCGCGATTCTGGAATGAGTATGAATAGCGCCGGCAGTGGCACCGACAGTGGTCGAAGCACTCCAACCCCCAGTTTGGCTGGTGGCCTAGCGGAAGCGCTACGGGCTAGACAGAGTGCTATGCAAGGTCGAAAAGAAGATGAAGATGATTGGTAAATGTACGGGAAATGGACTTTGAAACAGCGAGTTCCTGGACCGATAGAGGATAGTTGATAAGATGATGCTATGAAGCAATAGACTTGTGGAATAAATCGGTGTTTTGCTTTTTTCTTATTATGGCGATTGCATGTGAAACATCTACAATAGAGGCTAGCGTTGGTGGCATTTTTCGAGTTTCCGAACGGCATGGTTTGCGATCCATAACTGCACTTGGGGGAGCGTTTCCGGCGAAGGACAGCGAGTGCACGAAGCTCTTGAAGTTTGTTTTTTCCCCGTAACGTAGATAGGAAATGCCTGGTTGTATACAGTTCCGTTTAAATAGGTCGCGGTGAATATCACATTTGATGCATATGAAGCTTTCCATGAGAGAATCCTAATACCTTGAGTGGAAAAAGGAAACTGATCGGAAAACTTTCCGTCAATAAGATTCCACAAAGGTAATGCTATTGCTTGCATGCCTAGAGTCCACGAGAGACCATGTACTCTACCCTTCTGGCAGCGAGTCTCAACTCAAGGAAAAAGGAAAACCATGACATCCCTAATATGCACACGCAACCCCCGAAATGCAAGTAGCATAAGTCGACAAGGAAATAGATCCATCTCTCGTCCCATAACAATACAAACAGCTTCCTTTCTTCCCTTATAACCCTCCCTTCACAAGTCTAATTACGGTCTAATCTTCGTCTCAAATTTCTTGTCCGTCGCATAAGCTTCTTGTACTTGTGCTTCTTCATCTTGAGTTTCCTCTGCCTCTTCACGCTGATGGCCCACATCTTCAAATCTTCAGCTCGTTGCTCCCGATACTCTTCATAACGCTCTTGACGGATCCACATGCGCTCAAGGAATGTTCGGGGTGGATCTTCGGCTACAAGGGGCGAGCTTTCTGCTGTATATGTTACTTCGCCGTTGGCATGAGTGGATTCATTGATGGTTAGGACGGCGCGGTATGTGCGTTGTTGCGGGGCTTGTTGAGTTTCTTGGGCGGCTTCGGCACTGGCTGCGAGGGATTCTTCCGTGCTCATGGGAACCGGAGGGGGTGGTGGGGTAAATGGTGCGTACTTAGGTACGATGGTAGATTGTGGAATGTCAGTACCAGGAGCAGCGTCGAGATGCTGGATTTCTGTACTGGCGCGAAGCTCTTCGGTTGCGTCATTCCACTGGTCTTGGAGGTTGAGCTGCTTGAGGGAACCGGTCGCTGAATCGAGCGTTTGGAGGGTATTGGATAGGGTCGAGATTACTTCTTGAGGTTTACTCGATCGCGTCTGCGGTTTGAAGATGGCCGCGAAAGCCTCGTCTGTTACGGCTTTGGGGAAGTTCATTGTGAGAGCTATTGGCCGATGGAGGGAGAAGAACGCCGACGCGGCGATTTCTGTGCCGCATTAACTTAGAGCACACCTTCTCAATATTAGGAGCTCAATTATAACTCACGACCTGGGGCAATATGACTTGTGCTGGGCACACTCGGAAGATTGTGCATGGCCTCATCTTTGCTTGCAGAGCTTGCCGATGGGTCCTTCCCCTTTCTCCTCCCTGCTCTAGAAGCCTTTTTCTCCCCATTCGAACGTGCTTGCGAAGGGCTCGCAGGAACGGCCTGTCCTTCGGCTACGCCTTTTGAGCCATCAGCTGGACTTGAAGGTTTTGATGAAGATAATCGTCGCTGGTGACAGCGGTAGCTGAGAACATGTGAGGTAATCGCCCGGGGCGTGGCGTTGGAAATAAAGGGGATTGTAGGTGTAGAGGGTGCTGTGAAAGCAGCTCGCCGAACTGAGGAAGAGAACATGCTTTCTCCAGGGGGACGATGAGAGAGAATTTGGCAAGTTGGAAAAGAGGATTAGTTTGTCATCAAAGTCTTATCTTAGTTTCCTTGTTCGAAGGGCAGCGAAATCGCTTGAGATGGCGCGCCGGAATAAATGAGCGTCTCACGTGACCACTATCGAAGTTTTTCCGGGTTCCGTCAGCACGAGAAATACCTAGGCAGCTCTGCAGTGCTCTGGTGACTGTCTCGAGACTGTTAACCATAACATGTGTCCACCGTTTTCATGGTCCAGACTGTTCGATACTTCGGAAATGTTAAACATATGTATCCGCATGATAATGTCCCTGACAACAGACATCAACGACTAGTTTATTTCATGAAGGTCATCCGCTCGAGAGAAGCCCATGAGTCTGCCTGAACGAAGCTGTATCAATCTTTCCACAGGTACGAGTGCTCGATTATCACTACTCAGTCAGCGACTCAATGATTTGTTCTCTCCTTCTAAAGATAATCCAAGTCTCCGAGCATTCTATCGCCACAATATCACCAAGAAGCTGCCCTTGGATATGCTGCTGATGCTGACGGCACTTCAGGAGGACTTGAGATCTCGAGTGCCTTATTACCCTGCATCCTTCTCGGTCTATACTTCTCTCTGTGTTTGTGCAAGTGTCTGTTTCCTAGCTTTATCTGTCTCCGCTATCCAGTGTCCAAAATTCCTGATTCTTTCCGGCAGCTATGAGGGGATATGTCGGTTAGAGCTACGAGCCTCATTAAACGGGTTCAACAAACACTCACAGTAGGGTGTGTGCTCGTCGGCGAGCTCTCGTTGATATTTATGCCCCACCTTTGGTTCCGTTCAATAGCCGTTTCTGCCTATTCGACACAACCCCAAGGATTGTAACCTGCTCTCCAAATTATGGCCATTGCTCCCCTTTCGGCTTCAACCTCGCATTCTCGCGAGAGTGCGTAAAATTGCAGCCATATTGAGACTGCTACTGTACTAAACGTAGCCCATATTTTCCGCACGAAATTAAGCCTATGAAGGTCTCGAAACCCGTGGAAGTGCGTTCTGAGGTGCGTGTCAACGTCTATCCAAGTGCGCATGGGGTGGCCCAGGTCAATGAGATAGCCGTTGGTGTGGCTGTGGCGCTTCAATGAATGTGTCATTGCGTGAGCAATGATAAAAGCTAGAGGATGATCACGATAGAGTGTTAAGGCTCCCTTCTCTATTCTAATAACATCATCATGGGGAATAAAGGCTCAAGCACCACCTAGACCAGTTGTCAACTTCATTGTTCTTTTGGATGGCTGTCGACCCCGACTCAACGGTAACGGCCTAACCTGGGTTATCAATAACCTCGACGCGCCAATTCCGTTTCTCCTCCAAGGTACTATTCAGCTTTCATACTATATGGCGAACCCTTCTTACCTCTGGTCGGTCTTGCAGAAGTAATTGGCGACCGTAGTCATCTATACCGGTAGGACGGACACTGAATTCAGATATCAATTGAAGGCCGAGCTCGATAGTTCTCAGGTTGTGTATAGTCCTTCCTTTGCATAATCAAAATAATAGGGGGAAGAGAAGCGGAATCGTGACTTGTTATGTCCTCTTTCTGTAAGAAGCGAGTGCCAGTCTGCAGATCTGATACATATCGACAGAGAAAGAATTTGCTTTGCGGCTGTCATCCAGGTTTTTGATCAAATCTACACGATGGTTTGTAGCTTCACACTTCTCTCGCATATATCTTCTGTTCTTTCATATACGTTTATATACCTCGTAGGTGGATGAAGATCTGGCCGATGACCTCGGCTTGGAGTGTCGTCCCAGTGGATTTATCTGAATCTGTACGCGTCGACAGGCAGCGTCGTCTTGAACACACGGCATACTGCAACAGGGCTTCTCAATAAATGTATGGAGTAGTTCGATAACATACTTGGATCATTTTCAGGATCCTTTCGTTGTGTTTCTTGTAAAGAGGGGGAGGCTCGGCCACACTTCTTCTACATACTTATTACTTGCCTAGGAGAATCGCAATATTTGATTGGGCAATTGTAGATTCCAACAACGCCCGATGTTAGTCGGCGAGACACCTCGTATTATCAAATGATTTTGCAAAATATCAAGTTTTCGCAACGTGTTCGCAACTTACCCGGTTCTTCAAAGTTCTCACATAGTTCAGATGCTCTTCACAGATCACACTGTAGTACAGTAGGTTATGAGATATAACTCGTGTATCTGCGCAAGCTCTTGGGTACAACTGCTGAATTAAAGACTGAGAAATTGTACCACCTCTGCAAGATCATGAGATGGGGGTTTTGTACATAATCGATGTTGTGGCCCCGTGGCTCAAGCTACGTAAAACGCCAGATCAGGCACTATATACTAGTACCATGCATATGAGTCTAGGGGCAGTGTTGGAGCATCATAGTTGCACACTGACATTCAAGCGCTTGCAATAGCTACATCTAGTTGGGGCAACTGCAGAACAGTTTTATCCCTTGCGTATGGTGGTACCTGCTTGCCATTGCTAATATTTGTGTCGCAGAAGTTGTGTGTTTTTGTATATCCTTCTTAGACCATTTGTGCTACCTTATCCAGCGTATTCGAGGTCACTCTCACTCAGCCTTAGATCATCCTCATCAATGCTATCATAGCAAGTTTCGTCGTCGTATCCTTGTAGCCAAAGAGAGTTATGCTTTGCACCTAGTTATGTAACTTAGGCCCAACATATGCCACCACTTATGCCAAAATGACCATAAACCGTGACAAGCATGTGAGCTAGCTGCCGGAAGTAGCTATACTGGAGAAGTTCATGTGTGCTAAATGCGTTGACAAGAATGAATCCGAATGATTCTACAAAGCGATGTGCTACTTGCAAGGAAGGTCCGAAGAGAGCTTAGGGGCAACACGTGTCGATCAACGTATATTGGCCTCGAGACATGGAAGTCTTGATAGCCTGAGTGAGCTGAATAGGCTATAGCTTCCTTGCAATGAGGAGGTCCCACTTCAGTGACTTCACCAGAATTGACGTCTTGTTTTGTTCGTAGCTTTAAGTAGGCTGCGAACCTACCCACCGGGTGGGTTGGGTACCCGCCGGGTTGGGGCACCCATGGGTGGGTTATAGGGGCTGATTTGTACCCATTGGGTGGGTTGGGGCGGGTAACCCAACCCATTTAGCTGTCACGGGCCCATTTAGGGTACGTGCCACCCCAGATTGGGTAGGCGGGCAGTTGGAAAACCCACCCATGGGTACCCGTGGGTGGGTTGGAGATGGCAATTACCCACCCATGGGTACCCATTTCGCAGCCTAGCTTTAAGTAAGCTCCTAGGTTGCGTAAACTATCCTACTGTCAGCAGTGGGCCAGTGGCAAAGTCTTCTACCAATATGAACATCTCTATCCTGATTAGAGTATAATAGAAGAAAGATCGAGAGCTCATATAGCATCGGAAACAACAGCGGTTTGCTCGAGAGTATATTTCAAAGGTATCTCGAAAAGCAATTGTTCGAATATCTAAAGGTCCAACCGTCCGATAATGTTTGCTAGACTCTTTGATTCGAAAATATCATGGGGCCCTTATACATAGAATAACTTATTACTGCCATTCAAGGTTGTTTGACAAAGAAGAAGTTACAAGAAGCTTATGATATCTTTGTTCTGTTTCCTTCTTACTACGGTTGTTTTAATGTAAGATACAATTCATTGTTGCTTTACAAAGAAAGTCACAAGATGCTTAAATCGTAGCTTACAATATCTTGGTTCCATCTCCTCTCTACTACTTTCTTTCAACTCTTAAGTTGAACATCGACTATATAGCAGTCGAACAACTCAGCAGTTGGTCTGGAAATTTCTGGAACAATGGTGGATAATGTTTTATTAATTTGCAATAATATCCCGACTTATATATATTACTACAACAGTAGAACCCACTCGGACAAACGGCAGATCACATCCGTTGAATCATTCTTAGCAGATTATACTTTACAAACAATACTCAGAAGTCAATATCATAGTAGATCGGTGAGTTCACGGCAACTTGGCAAGTTCATTTTCTTTTGGAAGCTTTGACGTTCTTGTTAATATCTTACTGTATCACAGATAGTAGTGGAGATATGGACAACCTCAGCATAGTTGACACGCTAGTAGACCATGATGATGGAACTAACATTGATTCAGCTCACTCCCAGGCCGACACTGATTCGGTAAGTGACGTTTCGTCGGTACGTGACGGACGTCAATCGGTTCTTAGTGAAGATAGTGATACCTACTATATAGCATATGAATCGGATGACGACTCAGATGATGATTGGTGCTGGTTCCCATCTCGTACAGGCTTCAAGCTCAAATTGTCTCAACTTTGTATGGACATCGGACTTGGGATGCCATCGGGGATGGAAGAGATCGGGTTGAGACTCTACTGTATTAAGTTTTCTGACGACTGTAAGCCGGATTACATCTTAAAGATCGGAGACAGACATAATCACCCTACAGAAAGCAACAACACTGAAGTTGCCGTTCTGCTCTATCTCCAACGATTTGAATTCTTGTGTTCTCCCGTAGTTGTTGCTTGGGATAACGAAGATGACAACGCTATCAAGACACCGTATATCATATTGGAAAAGCTGCCAGGAGAGCAACTTTGTGATTTCTACTACCAGCTGGAAGAGGAAGAGAAGGTTGAAATTGCGCTAGTTATAGCAGAGTATATGAGCAAGATGGAGACCGTCACTTTTGACCGAGCAGGTGCACTACGTGCACGAGACTCAGAGACACAATGCTTACCATGGAGTTCCTCATTTAGTCCACGCTTTAATTTACCGGTTGAAATTGAAGTTGGGCCTTTCAGGAAGAATCAAGATGAGCTCCTCGATGTCATGCCAGTCAAGGAAGAGCCTCTTCACAGTTTGCTGTTACGAATAGTCGATCACGAAATACTCGTTGCTCAAGACGATAGCGTGCTACCTCAGAACGAGGAGTATGACTTGCAAATGGCCCGAGTTAACCGTCATATTGTGACGCGGGAATTCAAGCGGGAAAACTTCAAAAAGGTCGACGCCGAGTGTTTTCTTACCCACCGGCAATTAACTGCAGAGTGTTTCTTCATGACCAAGTCCGATAAGCTTTGGAAGATCACTGGTGTTGGGGGCTGGCATGGAGCAATGTCTCTCCCTGCGGTTGTGGCCCGAAACGCATGTGACTTCCTCATAGCCAACGCACTTAGGACCAACGCTTTGCCTCATCAATGGGAAGAACCTCGTAGGGCCACTTTCTTGCACTGGCGAAATTTGAACGGGGACACCCCGTTGAAGTACGAGCCACAACTCACCGACATGGAAAGTCTAGTCCGAACTCGATTCTTTAGCGAAATGAACAAAAGATGTCGCAACTGGCTCACAGATGTTACACGTCGGAACAATGTCAGAACAGTAGCTTACTGGATTATCCGCAGTCGTATCAATTACGAGGATGCAGGAGAATTGCAATCAAACTTTATGTTTGAGTATTTAAGTGAACTCGCAGAGGTCTACGAGCTCGCTGATGAACCAATTGGCCTATTCGTTTTTAATATCCCATGGAGAATCGGTCCCTCGACCTAGGGGTCTGCAAAGTATAAACAGTAGATCAGCATTAGTACGTTTTATTGGCGTACCAACTTGAACTTTCCTTTTAGAAGTAATCTCAGGCTCCCAGCTGGTGATTTGAGAGTACTGTAACTTCTGTAGCATAACTACCTAACTCCCCCTGGAATATAATATCTGATCTTTTATCATACCATAATCGCCGTGATTCGTAAAATTGTGATGCTCCCTAAAATTTGAGTATATTATACTGGTAGAAGTAGCGAATCAGCGACCAGAAAGTAACAAAATTTCAACCATTCAGAGCCGAGTAGTATCTCTGGTATATAGATATAAACAATATAAGCAAGTGGCAAGCCTACTGGTTTCTAAGCCTACTCCTCACTCCTCACTCCTCTGATCTACTGCGCATATAGTACTTATGACTGATAGGGCAAATATTGCAGAGGATACTATATTTTGTGGCGGAAGCCGTACGGTGCTTTCCATTTTGTAATTCTTATCGCCCATATATACAGTAACAGCAGTTTAGAACATATGAAAACACGAACACTTGCAGTCTATATAGCAGTGGAACAGCCATTACTAATACATATATATCTACACCCCGGATCGAACCTATACAGGAAGTTGAAGAGTTCCTCCACAGTGTATATAGAATTTCAGCATTATGTTTGGGGAGACCTCACTTAAGATATATGAAGTGTTTCGCATCCGTTCTAGCCTGGGCAGAGATTATATCAGCAAGATGCTGTTGGGGGGGTAAGTAGTCTGAGAATGGAAGACAACCCTAATGATTGGAGAAGGGGGATATGGGAATGAGAAAAGGGGCAATGCTAGGAGGACACGTAGGAGTTGGAAGACAATCACAAAATCATCTTACGTCTAAGTTCGGATTTGTGCCATTTATCACCAATGTTTACCAGCGAGAACATTGTATGAGATTAAGTGCTCCTACCTAGTAACTAAAACATTTCCGCGCACCTTGCATGAACTCGTTTCGCACTTTGTTTACCCCAAATCAGTCTCCCTGTACTCAAAAGCCAGATCTTTAAACATCAATACACTATGAATCCCTTCAATAATCTAATAACCCCGCAAAAGAAAAACTCATCTCTGCGGGCCCGGGTCAGAAATAACAGGCCGACAATATTACCCGAAAGGTATCTGGACAATGAAAACATTACAGTATCTTAGGATATCTAGAATCTTTATCTGGTAACAGTATCTAGCTGTAATATATTGTCCTAAATCAACTAGTATTTTCTACGCCGAAGAGCCCATCCACCAGGGTCCAGAGAGCCTTACAGAACTCGAAGAGTTCCCTGCTCAGCCGAACACACTGGACCAATGTGGCCACATTTTCTGCCCATGCTACCAGGAACATTTACAGCACCCATATACCCATTCACTTTCAATCCTTCATGACATCCTCGCTAATCATGTCTTCCGATCATTCTTAACCTTTTTACTCGGATAACAATTCTTATCGCATCCCTTAAAGCACCACTTCTTGCCCACAACAACAGTGCAACGAAGATATAGATCCGTGTCATCAGCATCATTATCATCATCAGAAACACCCCGCGGTCTACACTCGTCTTTATACTTGTATTCCTCATGGACTAAGCCGCATGACGTACAGTAGCCGGACTTTTTCGAGAAGGATGCATTCGGGATACAAGCATATTTGCAATGAAATTGGTGGGTCGGGCAATGGTCATCCTTTCTACCGTGGCCACACTCTCCCGCCTCGCCCAGACATCTCTTGGTCTTTGAATCTTTCGTGTTGCCCATTCTGATCTAATCCCTTTGAGTAGTTAGCGTATGGATGTAAGTGGGAGCAACCTGTGGTTGAAAGGCTAGAATTGATGGGCAGCCCTGAGTCGTCGAGACTAGCGAAAGAGGCTCCGCGACGGAAAGCTGATGCACAAGAGGCAAGGTAGAAGTTTGACGCCGATAGCTGGCGATGGATAACTGAGGTGAAGAGGGAGTCTGTGAGGTTTTAGTATGACGCGGAAGTATTATGAGGATGGGAGCGCGGCGGTAGATGGACTAACTGATGGAGAGGATAAAGAAGACTTTCGAAGAGAAGTACCGACTTCTGCGATGGCAACGCCGCACAATGTTGACGCTGGGTGAGAGCCTGTACGAGTAGGAGACGTGGAGTCGGAAACAGTTCCTCTGGACCGAGCGTTAGTAAGAGGTAGATGCGCCACACGACGGAAGAGCGGGGTGAAGGAAGGTCCAGGTGAAAGGAGGTCCAGGTGAAAGAAGGTCCAGGTGAAAGGAGGTCCAGGTGAAAGGAGGTCCAGGTAGAAGGAGGTCCAGGTGAAAGGAGGTCCAGGTAGAAGGAGGTCCAGGTGGAAGGATGCTTACCTACCAAGTAAGGTTGAGAGAGCAGTATGACCGTTGACTAGTTTCTCATTGGAGACTTTGAAGATGCCAATGTTGCTAACTTGGACAGTGGCAGGATAAGATACACAGAAAAGTCTTTGAGAAAGTTGTGTGATTTTGGAAGAAAGGATGGGCATGATCTGCTCCTGAAGTATGTGATGGGAGATGGGTGATTGTCGAAAGGTTGTTTAGCTGCGAACTCCATGCCCAAGCGATCGGGAAACTTGTACGGCTGACGTCTCAAAAGACAGCAATGTAATAGGGTGGAGAAGCAAATCAATCAACAGCTACTGCAGGTACCCGTAAAATCTGCGGAGAGCTAAGAGGTAGACCAAGAGGGGAGAACATCATATGTTTGACGCCCGCAGGAAACCTGCCGTAACGGGTGGCGAAGCAGAAGATATGATGGCAAAAGAGTAGTCATAGTACAACCGGGACAGAAAAGGAGTGAGATGTGATGGGAAGAGGCAACCAAGGTGCAAACGGAGGAGGTCTCGACCAAGAGACGGTGGAAAGAGGACTCTTGATACGAATGGAGCGAGAGCAACGCCCGATTGGATATGAGTTGAGAGACACATATCCGGTTCCGGTTGAGCCTCATCGAACGAATGAGAGATGCTGAGGTTTGGAGAAAGGTCGTTTGGCAAGGCAGAAAAGATGGGGAGTGATGGAGAAAGAGCATGTATGAGACAAACAGCGAGCGAAGTAGATCTTCAAATGTAGGCAGAGCAAACAGATGAAATCATGAAACGACTCTACGGCGAAAGACACACACGCAAGTGGGGCTCACGGGAAATCTGTTTCGGCGTAGAATTCGACGACAGAAATTGATGAGTAAGAAAAGGAGATCAGTTCAATGGCTTCTGCAATTAATCTTTCGGTTTGGTAAGAGATGAAGTGAGGAAAATGAGCCCACACCGGAAAAGACATTTGCAGAATAAACGCATCTAACCCTATCTAGCGAATATTAAAAAGTGACAGATATTTGCAGAGTGAACGAATTTAAAAAGGTTCTATGACTGTTTCAACAGAGTGCAAACGCAGTGCTAGCACCAAAAACGAGTGAATGTGAAGCGCGACTGCGCACGAACCACATCACGAACTCCTTTGTCTACAACCCGCCAATCAGCACTAGCTCCATTCCAAACGAAGTAGAGAACCAAAACCAAAAAATGTCATTTCATGTACACCGATTAACTGCCATCTCAAACTCCCAAGTCGGAAAAAGTCGTATCAATTATCTCTTTCCCACAAATCGCTTCCAGCTGTGGAGCGTCAAAGTCGAACCGCGTCCAGTTCCTAGCCATGAGTGTTGCGCCAGCACCACTATGACCATGAGCTTCTCTTTCTAATATAGCAAACCTCAGCCCTACTTCGGTGAGCGTCACTGCAATACTGATGACGATTAATATGATGACGATCCATGTGATGGTGCTCATCTTCGTGTCTGCAATGCTATCACTTAAGACCTCCGCCAGGTCTAAGAACACCCGACAGCGTTCGTTGAGAGTCTTGATACGAGGACCGATTTCGAGATATTCGCGAATGGCAGTATAGAGCGGATGTAAGGTAGGTTCGGAATCCCAGAAGAAATTGGGGACGTCGAGAATGTTTGAGGCTGACACGAAATTAGCAACGCAAACGGACGGACTGGAATCACCTACAAAGATTAACGTCAACTCTACTTTTGAAAAGACGACCTAGGATCTTGAGGACCTCCGTTCGGGATAATCCAAGCTGGCCTGTCAGAGCCAGATGCTTAGGCACATGTTCTGCTGATATCATAGTCTGCGACATCCTCTCCTCGAAGAAGCTCAGCTTCGTGCTCTGTGCGATGGCATGGCTCATCGCTAGTTTGATCATGTGATCACCACTCCTAAGAGTGATCATATCGTTGAAGATTCGTGGACGGTCAACAAACGGACTGTATTCGAAGTGGAGCTCCTCTGTTTCGAAATCATCTTCATCCTGTGGTCGAGTGACAAGCGACACGCCGGTGTTGTGCTCCGAGAATGTTAGGTCGGCTAGAATATCTTTTTCTTGATGTTCGGTAAAATTCCAGAAGACGACTACTCCGTAGGAGAAGACAAACATTTCCGCGAAAGTTTTGGCATCTGGTGCTAGGCGGTTAGGACTATCGGCTCTCTTGCCTTGCTCGAAAACATGGGTCTCTTCTCTTTTTCTCCGAGCGTCCTCCTCTCTCCTGACTCTATCTAGATCGGTTTCGTTGCGAGGACTATCGTCTCCCCCTCTGACACCATATGTATCTGTATCTTCGAAATAGCCTTCGTGATAATCTCTATTCTCGCTCCTCTC
Organism: Rutstroemia sp. NJR-2017a BVV2; assembly: GCA_002946415.1. NCBI lineage: Eukaryota > Fungi > Ascomycota > Leotiomycetes > Helotiales > Rutstroemiaceae > Rutstroemia > Rutstroemia sp. NJR-2017a BVV2. The sequence goes on along the minus strand of NJPS01000013.1, from coordinate 1,624,178 downwards.
GATCTCTTCATCCAGCACCGCTTTTCCACCGGGACTTTTGAGAACCGGACTACTCCTTACACGGAACCCTTCTGAACCTGGTAGTAGAGGAAGATGGTAAACCGTATAAAGACAGTCATCGTATAGCTTCGTTTTAGCGCCGTGCCTTTCCTTGACAAACGCCGCAGTAGCCATCGTTCTATATGCTTGCGCCGTGCAGTAAGCCGTAACTCTAGCCAATTCGTTTGCTCTTTTTGCTTTCGGTAGCCGTTCCGCATAACTCTTTCCTCGTATACCACCTCTCTTTTTCAGCACGTCTCTTTCGATATCTGTTAATGGCCCAATCTCCCCATCCATCCGCGCTCGATTATCCGCCCCCAATAACTCGTCCACATCAGAATCCTCCTTCTCATCTACCGTTTCGGGAAGTAAAACCAATTTTTCGCTGACCTTTGTGCTTCGACCGGGAACATTCTGTTGCGCGATTCGCGTAGTAATCGGACCAATACTCGCTCGACGTTGAGTATATTGTTGCGGTCGTCGGCCTGGTGGTCCGCGAGCTTGCCCAGAAGGAATTTGTGAGGCATATTGTAGTACACTATCGACTGAAATGAACCTTGTTGGTGTTGGATGTTTCGCGACATTTGTGCCATTGAAGCTGGGTCTTTGGGAATTGCTTCGTGATGTTGAAGGACGTTGTCGCTCGCGTGAATCGGTTACCTGAAGAGGTCAGTTTACCTTATTTCTCTGAAAAGGGACTGTCTGTCCGTTGGTTGGGCCTACCAAAACTGAAGGTCCGCGCTTTCCAGCGGCGGTTTGTGTTGCCATTGTGGTGTATCGCAGTGTTGATTGATTTCAGAATTAGCTGGAGAAATACTTGTCTGCGGAGGAGGAAACAAATCGCATTATCTGAGACGTAGTTATGTTGTTGTATTATGGATTGATGTTTTGACAAAGCTCTAGAATCTCTCCCGTTGCACCATTTGACGCACAAAAATAATGCAAGGATGTGGGGACAAACGTCATGACCGGAGAAAGTTAGCTCCCGCTTTCAACCAATGCATGCGAAAGGAGATTTCGAGGTTGCTGCCCACCGTCAACACAGCAGGCGGATCGCAGGCGGAGGCTGCTAGATCTACACTGGACTCAATCATATCGCGAAATCCTGCCTGGCCCCTTGCTTCCGGCAGGCGGGAATACAAAACTACCAACCAAGCCGCCGAATGACCGATTGGGCTTTTGAGCGATACGCAGACGTCGCTGCTGTCTTCAACAAGGGGCCAGGGGCCATCTATTAACCGTGGTGACTTATCCATTTGAGGTCCATCCCACGTACTATATATCATGTCTATCAATGGGGCTAGTTGCCCTCTCTGTCATGCACCCCGCAAAATGCTTTCTTGAATAGTGCCAGTCTTGGAGCCGTCTCATCTCCCACTCCAATCAACCTCTCAGGGCAAGTGGCTCATCCAAAGTAACACCGCGAACCAGGCTCTTCCGCTTGGAAAACAGGCGGGTTTGTGTTTTGAAACGTTCCTATTTGCCCTACAGGCCTTCTGCAATTATATAAATCCGTGAAAGATTTAAACATTCAACTGGATTTGGAAATCTAATTTCTCCTTAGATGCTGTTATAATTACACAAAATAGTGGTTTTGGGTGATCTAGCTTGTTTCTCTAGGCAGAAAAAATAAGCCGATTTGGGACAATTCATTGCTGCTAATTACTCTCGTCAACCGAATGTCCGAAAGACTCTGGGACATTATATTTTCCTTGTGTAACTATCTTTTGAGTATTATCGTCGGCCTGCTAGTTCTACACCCGGAAAGCCTATGCCACAAATCGACCTGTTTATTCCAAGCCAAAGAGCCTGGTAATGGCTTTTCATGGCCCTGGGTAAAAGTAAGCTGCTACTCATTACCTATCCTGTCGTACGTGTTACAGAAGTACAGACGTCCGCCTCAAGATCTCAATATCAAATATTCCCAAACAGGAAGAACAAGCACATGCGTTACGCGGCGACCAGTTGATAACATGCGTCGATATGTGCAACAATATTATTATTCTATGACCTTTCTATTTACCAGTAATTTTGTACCTTGACATCCCTGCCCTGTCATCATCTACTATTATACAGTCTATACAACTTCCACACTCTACCATCACGCCAACGATCAAGCAGTCTCTCTAATCTTTCAAGTCTCTCCCTTCTCCAAATCCTCTGCCGTCTCCGGCGTCATCTCTCCACTCTTCACCGCACCCTCGACATCCATACTCTCCGATTCCGCAAAGAAATCCTCATCACTAGCAATCACCCACTCTCCCTTCCACCCCCTCAACCACGTCCACCTTCCCTCCACCTCCTCCAGCCCATCACCCTCTCTCCTGACCGGCAAGCCACCCGCTCCCCCCTTTCCGAAATCTCCCACCTTCTTCGTCCCATTCGGCACAATAAATCTTCTATCCACCCTCATCGCAGCATATAACCAAACAACAAAAACCTCGATTCCAAAATTCATCACGTAGAAGCAAGCTCTGCCCTGATACCAAGCAGGATCGTTCCTATCCCTCGGCACATAGGCAATCCCCGCACGAAAGCACGCCCCCAACGACAACAACAACGACGTACCCAGTACCAACCTTATCTTCGTGCGGAAGCGACCCGTCCCGAATTTCTCCACCTTCTGTCCTCTCTCTTTCGGTTTTGTAACCATATACGATGCGGGTAAAAGAAGTCGTAACGCGAGCAACGGAATCGGAAGGAACGCGCACACGGCGAGATAGGTACCGACCACGAGCTGCACAACACGATCTCTCCTCAGAGCCGCCGGATCCATCGTGAAGAAGGAATAAACAATCGCCGTAATAAACGTCACTAAGCTCGCAAAAAGCGAAACATACAACCCCCTAAACGTCCACCTCACAACAGGTTTCCACGCCCAGCCCGGATGCGACGCCCTGAGTAGCCGAGAGGTGAAAATCAGATTGATGAGGAAAAGCAAGACGACGCCAGCAGCGACGAAGACCTGGGCGGCGAGCGCGAGACGCATGTTGGTGCGGTGGACGGACCAGGCGATGCGCAGGACGCAGCTGATGACGCGCGAGACGGAGAAGCCGAACATCATGCCGGACATGAGGAATTTCTGGGAGCGCTGACGGTTGGTGCGCAGGAGGGTGATGTGGGCGAGGGCGACGGGGAGGAAGAGGATGAGGAAGATGCTGGATATGGGGATGTCGGGGATGGGGGTGGGGACGAGGCCGAGGGCGGCGTGGAGGGGTTCGTAGGGTGGGGAGGGCTGGAGGAGGGGGGTGTTAGCGAGGGGTTGGGGGGGGGGTTGATGGGGGTTGAGGTACTTACAGTCATTGTGCTGTATTCGATGGGTAGATTGTGGTTGTTTGACGAACTTCTTCTCGACGGCGAGATCTGTTTCGAGAGTTTGTATTCACTGCAGACACAGTTTTCTGGTCGTCTCGTTGTTCCCTGAAGATTCTTCGCTGCTCTTTTCCCCCTTGATATAACGAAGCAAACAATAACAGTATTGAAGCGAAGAAACCAAGATAGACAATAAGTAGTACAACTTGATATGTAGAATATTGTCCCTCGCACAAGAAAATTTCTATTCAATGTAGAATGAAGCCAGATCGATACAGAAAGTAGCACCACCTACACATCTTCTCACAGATATATATACATTATACCTCCTTACCCCAAACCTGCAGTTTGTCATCCCAACATCACCAAGCACCACCTGAATCACTGCATCGAGCGAAAACCCCGAGATCCGTGTCGCTGTGCACTCACCGGTTCCGCGCAGGGAATAGAAATGGCATATGGGGTATGCCGTACCATCTCCATGATCACAAATCCAGTCTGCAGCCCAGTGCAGTAATACGAATTCCATTCACTTACCCCATCTCCTCTTCCATAATCATTTTCAAATCCCGACCGTCCGACCGACAAACGAAGAAACAAATCCCAAAATCCAACCAATAAAACCTCCCTACCCGCATCAAAGAAAACCCAAAATTCACCTCCCGGTCATTCGCAACTCCCAAATCCCGACCTATATGCGAGAAGCCGGCCTACCAATCTGCAATCCCCAATCTCAAACCTAATTTCAACGTACTTTACTCCATTGGTTCGCTCCTCAATCTCGTATCCCCTTTCTTTATCCTCTAAAGGAAGTCCCCGAGGGAAAACAAGATTATTGAGACTGCAAAAGCCAGTAAGCCGAACACCAAACTCCCGACTTCGACTTCTTCGCTGAATTGCAGTATATCCTCTCCCGTATTGGTAAGAAAGCGCAATCACGATCCTCCAAAAATATACGAGCGTGACAAGACAGCATGCCGACGAATAGCGGTATAGAACATAATTATCGTGACGGGGCTTTTGCCCTTCTTTTTATTTTCGCCAACGTGTTGTACAATTCCTGCCGGAAGTCGGTGTTTGGTAAGATGTAGCCCAAGTAATATGTGTGTGTTGCCGGACGATACTGTTGGGGAAAAGGATTCGAAAGTAGGTGCGAGCTCAATTGGAATAGTATGCCGGTAGTGCAGATTCTTGTGGTAGGTAACACAGAAGACAGTGAAGTGTAACCGACACTTAGGCTTCATATATCTTTCCTAATTTCATTTCTCGTCGCGTACATAATACAGTACATCATATCATGTCAAATCAGATTAGACCGGATCGGATATAATATATACAAGTACAATACAAGATCCCACGCAAATCCGCCTAATTCCGATATCCAACAGGTAAAGGGGGCGGATAAAAAACAAAAGCAAAGGGATATATCGCTTGCAAAGAAAGTTGAACAAAAAACTAATCAACTCCTATTCGTGTCCTACTCCACATCAGACATGTTCGAGAGTATTCAGTGGCACATAACCCTCTTCTTCGTTTCTTCTTCCACCAACAATTGACCTGTACAACTCCATAACCTTGCCGCTCCATCCCCATCCGCGACCCTTCTTTCTAAGTTGCCCCTTTTCTTCTATCAACGCGTCTTCCATCCATCTAGGTCTCTTCCAGAATTTGAGAAGAAGACTGCTGCCCACTACACTGACACTACTAGCCGCCATTGCTGCACCTGCTGCCATTGGATGTAAATGATATCCGAATGGAAGGAAGACACCCATCGCGAATGGAAGCCCAACAATATTATAACCGCAAGCCCAGCTCAGGTTGAGCTTGATACGGTTGAAGATAGAGCGAGCGAGTTGAATCGAAGCAGGAATATCCATGAGGTCGTTAGGGCGCATTAGAACAACGTCTGCTGCTTCCATTGCAACATCGGTACCAGAAGCCATTGCAATGCCGACATCTGCAGTTGCAAGTGCGGGCGAATCGTTGATTCCATCACCGACCATTGCGACACACTCTCCACGAGATTGGAAGTCACGAATGATATCCTGCTTCTGGTCGGGCGTCACACCTGCGTGGACGTTCTCAGCTGGGATGCCAACGATGCGCGCAACTGCAAGAGCAGTCGATCGTTGATCGCCGGTCACGATGGCGCTCTTGATACCCATGCGATGAAGAACGGCAATTGCAGCAACAGCACTGTCTTTAATCGTATCAGCTAGACACAGATGACCAGTGTAAGAACCGTCGATAGCGACAAAGATGTTGGTCGTACCAGCAGTTGTGGTCTTTGACGATCCAGCTGCCTTAAGGTTGGCCTCTTCAGAAGAGTCGATAGCTTCCTGGGGGACAATCACATTATTCTGTTTGAGGAAACGAACATTTCCAACCAAAATCCTGTAACGGGTACGTTCAGCGCCTGTAGCGGGCTCGACCAAAGCACTGACACCATTTCCCACAGCAGCCTCAAAGTCCCCAATGCTTCCGTCAATAGTTCCCTCAGGGCCGAGTCCAAGCTCTTCCTTAGCAGCGCCTAAGATTGCTTTTCCAATAGGATGTTCGCTGCCCATTTCGGCAAGACCCAAAATTTTCCACCAAAGTTTTCTGCGCCACTCATTATTCTCCCAGGTAGAAACTAGATTGATCTTGGCCACGCTCATTTTACCGATAGTAAGAGTCCCAGTCTTGTCGAGGACTACTTGAGTAATTTTGGTGGCTGTCTCAAGAGCGGCACCACCTTTCACCAAGATGCCATTCTCAGCCCCTACACCGGTTCCTACCATGACAGCAGTAGGCGTTGCCAAACCCAATGCACAAGGGCAGGCGAAAACAATGACTGAAATACATAGCTTAACACAAACCATGAATTTACCACCACTCTTCTCATCCATGAAAATCTTTGGTGGATGTGAAAGAACATGACTTAGAATCATCCAAGTTGCGAAAGTGAGAAATCCGAGACATAGAATTGCTGGGACGAAGTAACCAGCGATGATATCCGCAAGTCGTTGAATTGGAGCTCTTGTTGTTTGAGCATCTTGAACAAGCTTGACAATCTGACTCAATTGCGTATCTCTGCCGGCTCTAGTAACGCGGAAGTCGACCCTACCAGCACCATTTACGGTTCCTCCAATAAGGAGGTTTCCCTTTCGTTTTTGAACCGGCATCGCCTCACCGGTGACCATACTCTCATCAACATAAGTTTCTCCTCTTGTGACAGTTCCGTCTGCTGGAATCTTATCACCGGGTCGAAGAATGACAATGTCGCCGACTTGGATTAGCTCGGTAGGAATGACCTTCTCCTCGGCAGCGTTTCCTTCCTGAGAAGAATCCGTCTTTGGCTCGTTCCCATTGCTAGTTGAGTTATCCCATTCTTCGGCAGCCTTTTCAGCGGCAATTGGGTCAGCGTAAATAGTGGCCATTGATGGAGCAAGCGACATTAGACGAGAGAGAGCTTTCGAAGTCTGTCCCTTCGCACGATTCTCAAGGAATCTTCCGAGGGTGATAAATGTGATGAGCATACTGCTTGTATCGAATATCGTGCTGGGTCGAGTATGAGGAGGAGCTACGATCGAAACAATCATTGCTGCTACACTAAAGAAAAATGCCGCGGAAGTACCAAGAACTACCAGCACGTCCATCGTAGGCGATCCGTGCTTCATAGATTTATATGCGGAAACATAAAAACGTTTTCCAATGCCAAATTGGACGGGTATCGTAAGAGCTAAACAAATAATATCACCAAGGTATAATCCTGGGAAGATGACAACGAAACTTCCGAAATCTAAAAATGGAAGGACCATAGGGAATACCATGCTGATCAGGAAAACTGGGATGGCGAAACTTAAAGAAGTTCTGAATGCTGTGCGCCACTCGGTGATTTCTCTAGTTTTCGCCAGAGACTCGAGTTGTGCATTGTTGTCATCGCTATCGGCCACGAGGGCATTGTATCCTTGAGCTTCAATGAGGTCAACGAGAGCTCGCAGGCCAACTATGTTTGGTTGATGCGAAACGGTCAGACGTGATTTAGCCAGGCTTATAGTCGCAGATTTAACTCCGGGCATAGAGGAGATTTTAGACTCCAAGGCTGTCGCGGCAGCAGCATCAGGCACCCCGAACAGCTTAAATTGTGCAGTAACCGTCGCCGACTGTTGGCCTAAAGTAGCCAATTGCGTTGAGAGGATTTTGGCATCGAAACCTCTATCCTCAATAATTTCCGCTATTTTCTCGGGTGGAAGAATGGATGGGTCGTGGACAACTACTGCACGTTCTGCTAGTAGACTGACGTTGAACTGTACTAGGCCTTCAAGATCCTTGAAACCGCCTTCGATTGCAGATGTGCATGCCCCGCATGTCATCCCCTCAATGGCAATGGTGGTTGTAGCGACCCTCTCCTTCTTCGCTGTGCTGTCACGCCGCGACTTACGGATACGTGAAGGTGCAGTAGCAGAAGCTGACTCAACAATAGTTGCCCCAAACCCTCTGTCCTCAATGATTTCTGCGATCCTCTCCGCACTCAATATTGAGGCGTCGTGTTCTACGATCGCTCGTTCCGACAAGAGAGATATGCTGAAATGTTTCACTCCTGGGACATCTGCGAATCCTCCCTCGACTGCTGAAGTGCAAGCCCCGCATGTCATACCCTCCACAGCCAGCGTTGTTGTAGTTATTGGCGCATCATCCGTGATTTCATCGTCGTCGGATTCATTGTCTTCGCCATATGAAGTATTGCGATTGAACATGGGAGATGGTAGGTCGGTAGCCAACACTTCGGCGTCAAAGCCACGATCTTCGATAATCTCTTGTATTTTCTCGGCGGTTACTTTTTGCGGATCGTGTATAACAACAGCCCTCTCCATTACCAGGCTCACAGATACGTTTCCAACCCCGTCAACACCTTTGAAGCCAGATTCCACAGCCGAAGTACACGCGCCGCAAGTCATTCCTTCAACTTTTAACGTGGTTGTTGCCATATGTGCTGTTGGTGTATCGAGGCTTTTCGAGGCCGAGCCCCTCGCCGACACCTCCAAGTGCGCCGGTGCCATTTTGTGAGAAGAAACACTGCTGATCCAACAGCTTTGCAGGTGGAGAAGGTGGGATTATGTATTTGCCTCGTATCGGACAAATCGGACAATGCGGTACCCGCCGTATTACTGTGCTTTTATCAGCTTGCTTGCATGAATTATATAGCCGTGAATGGTCGTATTCGGCAGGGTAGTTTTATCGATTGAGCAGATTTATCTGACTGGGGAAACGAACGTAAATAAATTAATGCGTAAGGTTATAAGCTAAAGGGATGAAGATGGAAGAGGAAGACAGAAGGCCTGCTTCTGCATGGGGCGACTAGGCTTCACGAAGTATTTGTCGATTCCTCTGGAAAAGTCTTTGTCATGACACTCAATGCTGTGGACAGATCCGGCTTAGAAATACTCGAGTACAGTAAAAGTAAAGGCTTTGCGATGGTGGTGAGATCTTAGATGCGCCCGAATGCGGCTGAGTTTCTAAGTTTGGAAAGAATTGGTAAAAAAGCGGGACGGACGAAGTAGAGAGGGGAATAGATGATAGAGCGGGAATATGCGATTTGTGGTATGTCCCACGAGAGAAATGAATCTGAAGATGCGAGGACGAATAAAGGAAAATGAAAGAAAAGGTGGTGTTGGTCGCAGAAGAATTGAAAGACTTTTCGAGCGTAGAGGTCGGAGGTCGGAAGTGGATGGTGGGTGGTGGGTGGTGGATGGTGGATGGTTTGTAACAGAGCGCTGGGGCGCCGGTTATTTGCATATGGAGCAGTCGGTGCCGGTTATTCCGCCCGCTTTGAACCAGAGAAGCCAGAGAGGGCGTATGTGACTTGTAAAGTTGTAGGGCGGAGGGATGTTAATTGATTGTGAGACAAATGCTACCTATTTCCTAGCGTGCAAGTGGCACCTCACGTTTCACGGTTTGATATAGCTGGTGAGTGTGAACTTCTGAAGTGAACTCCTCCGTGCCACCCCTACCCTCGACAAGGACACGCAGCTTGAACATCACAAAGCGTACGAATCAATATTTGCGATATAATTTTATTGTGCAGTCATGACGTTACATCTGCGCAAAGGTTACGCCTCTCTAAAGTCGAATATCAATCTACTTCCGGGGTGGTCGACCGAAGGAATACTGACTGACTGACTATCGAAAAATCGAAAGATTTGGAGTTGATGATCCCCCCCCGAGCCCCCCTACTGTACAGTCAGTTTCCCGAGGCCGAGATCCTTCTTTGGTGCTTCCCCGGCGTTTGAAAGTCGTTTCGGACGTGCTAGTCACACACTAAGCCCAAAACAAAAAACAAGCTCATTAGACCTCGCATTTATCCAACTAGAGGCCGCAAGAATTCAGGTACATTACTTCGTACCTACTGCGAAACCAAATCGAGTTGAACTGCTTCCTCCTCTCTTCTCCTGCGTTTACGTGCTGGGTATATACTTATGGAGGGGTGTGAAACATGGGGTAGGCTGTCTTGTGTCGATGCTGGTATCTGTGTCTGTATTTTGTCCTTTGGCTTGGGAAAGCCAGGCCGATATACCAATGACCAAGTTATTAAAACAGCTCCAACCTTTCGTAGAGAAACAATAGATCGTTAATGAAGTCCCAAAGATATTTAGACAATGAAAATTTTATAATGTCTGAGAGCTTGTGCGATATTCATTCAATAATAATGACCAGCTTTAACATATCATCGCAAACTGGCTTATTTTTTCGAGGCCGAAGAGGCGGGCTAGTTTGCCTACCAACACGACAACATAGCGACAGTGATGTCTTAACTCATGTCTAATTATGACTGAAGCCATCCAGAGAAGTCGGGCGTCCCAATGGTGCCTGCATGCTCACATTCACAGGGAGGGATATGCGCAATCTGAGCTGTGTCATCAAAGAAACCTCCATGCCACGAATTATGCATTATGCGGACTGCCTGCAGTGTATTCTAATGATTTACTAAATCGATCTCATACCAACCGTTATTTCCATGCCTCTTTCAATCGCGCTTTCATGACTCTCAGTCCTCCAATTCCTAGGTCTTGTTGCAACCTTCTCCAGCGCACGCGTGCTGTTTATTCCGTCTCTTCCATGCCACTCTGTCAAGTAGTTTTCCTGTTCTTCCGTGCTCCCTTTCGCAATCTTGGAGATAAGTGTTCCTAACGACAACTCGATATGTAGTTTCACGATCTGTAAGCAAAGTATGTCAGCTAGTTTACTCGTGGTAATCAAGACTTTGGGACGTACATATGCCACAGGATGGAATTGCTGCCACAATCGTGTCCCTCCCGCGATCGCTAATGTTTCTACACCAATCAACATCGCCTGTACCGATTAGCACAACTTCAAGAATCCAATGCTAAGCTCGACTTACATCCATCATAACAGAAACGATCATAAGCCATGCGTTGAACCGAATAAGGGGCATGTATTTGACGAGTCCATGATATTTCACAATTCGCTGGTGCACCACTCGAAGGAAGTAAATGTTGAGTATGATATCTAGGATAAGGAGGAGTCCCTTGGATACACGGTCCCAATAGCTGTTTACTATAACGAATCTGTAAAACGAGATTAGTATGGGGCTAAGCAATCTTTAATATGCCAACATGAACACATACATGCGACCTGTTATCGAGTCCAGTTGAGCGGGTATCCAAAATGCCAGAACTGTTTCTTGTTAGCTGATGTCTACAATCCTCTCATTAACCTTTCATGCCATACCAGAGATGTTGATGAACCCGATAAACGCTGCCGTCCACCACTTCAGAATGTTAGCTCATAGGATGTGAGTTTATTGTTGTCTGATGCCCTCTTACCTTGGCTCTGATCACAAGTTTCCGATCGTCCATCACAACACCACATCGATTGATGATAATCTGGTAATAAAGCTGCAACTCAAGCGTCCATGTGATTGATATCAAAACATTATAAAGGACCCTGTCACGAAGTCAGCAAGCTTTTCAACAATCACTCGGTAGTAAAGGCACTGTCTCATCAACCACGACACAATCTCGATAGTTCAAAAGTGTTTTAAACATCCAAAATCAAGAAAGACCCAACAACGGAAGCCTGGTTATTGGGTAAGTTGATTTTCTAGCATTGGAAGTTAGGTGATAGACCTTGTCCTCTCCTGAATGTCGACGCTTTCAAAGATTGGGCCATCACTTACGATCCTCCGTCCATGAAGCCATTAATCATCACCCACGTCAGAATTCCCATGAAGACGTTGACGAACAGATCTAGCCATATCATATAGATGTAGATGCTCTTTTTCGGGCTCTGGCAAATTTTCGTCTGTCTCACTGCTGCCGTGAAGGTCCATATTCCAAAACCAATAGCGAAACCAGCCGCTAGATTCGAAAGTCGTAATTTGACTGGCACACTAGTGGTGGCGGTGGATGAGGATTCGGACATGTTCTTGCTACGATTATGCAAAAGTTTTCATCCAGAATATCAATAAGAAATACAGAACTTCGGGAATGGTTGGGTGTCGTCATCGTATTAAACAGCTTCTATGTCGACTTGTCCCTGATTCATGGGAATGATAGATGGTACAGGTGAAATATAGCTAATGCACATAGTAAACCTTAACCAAACCTCGTCAGTGCGTTGACTCAGCGCCACAATCTAAAGGGTTGAGGTGATCGAAGAGAGAATGGCTGAAAATGCATATACATCTATAATTCGTCGCAAGGGCGTCAACCAGTTTCACCTCTGCCATCTTCGAACGATATGTTCTTATCGTCGGCACTGACTTGTTTCTCTTCGAGGGTTGGAGGCAACTTCCTTCCAGACCCCGCAAGTTTCATAGCTCCCAAGAAGAAAATCTTCTACACGGAACTTTAATTGCGCATCGTTCGAACTAGACTAGACGTAGGAGGGTCTAAATAGGTCAGAACCATCTCGCGATTATATCCAAATCGGAGAATATCCGAAGGCCTTTGACCTTCTGCATGTTCCTGGACATACTGAAATCGGGTGCATGGCGCTGGTGCACATGCTCATCCCTCGCGAGAAGACGAGCTGCATCCGATCTTGGATAAGTCAAAGTAGCCATCGGCATGATATATCAATATCGAAACAACAAGCTCCTCAATCCAGCTGATTGTAGCCCGCGAAAATCCTAAGCATAGCATAGTTTATTTGCAGGCACTGCGCAAGGCTGCTCAGTTTCCGCTGCTCAGTATCAGAGCAGAGCTCATAGAACTGGCCCAACTGAAGAGAGCCTTCACCAATGGCACGCTAGCTCCGGTAGTTCTGATACTTGCAGAAGCACCTCGGCTTTGAAAGGCAACACTCGTGCAAAGGCCCGCAAAGTGCTTTGGAAAAGCTATGATTATTGACCCTATTTCAGGCTTCAGATGTGCAAAATTAATCGCTAAGGAGGCCAACGTGAACCTCGATACGTGGGCCTCAGATGTAGGAGATTGTGGCACCTGCCTGAGCTTTTTAGAATGTACGCTCGGCTTTTGTGGCTCCGCCTCGTTGATTTCGACAGACGTAGTGACCGAGCTGCATGTTTAGACTTCAATAAATACTGCTAGTGTTCAGCGGACTTCACATTGATCTTAATGTGACCGATGAGATGCTTTGCCCTTTGTTCAGAAAATAGACCAATGACAGCTTGCCAATGACATCTAGCAGAGCGAACAATGTAAGACCAAAAGGCAAGTCACAACCGAGATTGGGACATTTGTTGTAAAAGAGGTGTGGCTGCGACGACGCTGATAGTTAGGATGGAGCAAAATGGAGGTCGTGGGAGGTCGTGGAAGTCTTGGAGGTCGTGCCAATGAATTAAGGACACCCACTGGTGTCCGGGCGACAAGCGAAACAACCCATCGTTGTTCTAATTGTCAGTAACAGCGATATTCCGCGTAGTAGACAGTGCAACAGCTTACGGTTGTTGCCGGATGAAACCCAATGGATGAAATGGACCTTTGGCCTTGTTTACATGGAAATGCGATTTATAGATGTCGATAATGATGTGGCAGAGTGTTTCCTTGAACGTGGCGTGGGTGAGCGGGAGAATTACAGTGGTGCGCCCATCCCTAGAGTCATCGTTACAAATACGTCCTATATTACTATTTCGTGTTACCATTATTTTTCTCATTCATCTATGATAGAATTGGGGATAGAATTCCTTTGAATTTCGAATCAATTCATTCATGGAGGTGATAGCCGTACAAACAGTTGAAAAGTCTTTTCGCAATGAATATAAATTACATTTTCTTCCAAATTCCCGTGCTTTATTCCATTGTGCCTTCCCTGCCTACGAAGTCTTCCTCGAGGTCGCTTGCTACTGTCCATACCTCTTCATACAACGAAAAAAGATTGGTTCATTCTTGGAACACTGATGAAATTTACAGAGTCGCAGGCACTTATTGATTGTAATCAATTGAACTATGACCGGGCACTTCACGAATGTCAATGGCGTCTTTAACTACAAGATCTTCGAGAAGATCTGAAGGACTTGCGACTAAGTCCGGAAACATGGTCGCGATGATTGATCGAGGCAACAAACTCAATCGTCACGCGCATCACAATCAATCAAACATTAACAGTAGGAAAAGAGCGCGATATCCCATGGACAGTGATGAACACCTTCCGCACGAGAAAAGAAGAAGACTTGTTATCGAGATTGAGTCGAAGATAAATCCACTGCAGCGAAATCGATCCGTCGTTATCAAGCCAAACGCGAATTCCGACGTTGCTACGTCTGCGAAGTCCACCGAACCACCTCAAATTGTTACACCACCAGATGTCCCGACGACTCTGCCAACACCACTGGACTCTCTACCACAACCTACGAAGCACCAATCTAAAGTTACGAACGGTATCAAACATGAGCTGAACAGATTACAGGTCAAAGGGGTTGATATAAAAGATGAAAAGCGAAAGCTACGTTCACAGGAAGGGACGAAATTCAAGAGCGACTTGTCCCAATATTTTCCAGAATATGACGAGGTCATTGGAAATGTGCCAAAGGAAGAACGTCAGTGCCCTGAACGTCGCATTAAGACCAGAAGTTATGGCTGACTTGAATATTGTCTAGATTTTCTGAATGCTGACACTCCGATCATCGTCATCGACAGCGCCAAGACCTCGAGGCAATTATCCTTCAACCAAAAAATACGGCGTAAAAACAACGATTATGCAATAAAATCATATCCTTCATCGCTGTTCTACGATCTACACGATGCCTATAGAATCGACTTCTCAGATACTGTGCACGATGATGAAGCAGAGGACCCCTTATCCGAGGAACACTTCAAGTCCCTTCATCGACGACCCGAACGCCATGAGAAGGCTCTACGGAACGCGGATAAAGGTCGAGCCCAACACGAGAAGGACCAAGTCATTCGGCTGATGGAAGGTCTCCAAGGACCCGATTGGTTAAGAGTTCTAGGCGTTAGTGGCGTTACGGACAGTCGGAAGAAGGAATTCGAGCCAGCTCGTCAATATTTTATCAGAGGGTGTGAATCAATTATCGAAAAGTTCCGCATGTGGAAAGACGAGGAGAAGCGACGCAAGCTGGAGAAGGAACAAGCAATTGCAGACGCACAAGCTAGAGCTGAAGCCACATCAGTTGAGGAGAGTGAAGAGCCAGATGATGATGATGATGTTGAAAGCAACGGTGATCCTCCAGACTACAGTGATATAGATGCTTCTGCTGCAAGGCAATTGCATGATGAGGCTATCGCTAGATCATCTTCTCGTCGCAGAACCACAACAGAATCTGTTGTTCCACCGCTGCCAATCCCCGAAAAGGAATTTAAATCTTTTTTTGCCAAACCATACCTCCGCGAAGCTGCTTTAGGAAAGCACCGGCGAAGCGGTAGAAGCGTTGCTGCATGGGGACATCCTGTGCCGGATGTGCTTGATGCAGATTTTGATTTGCCGGAAGAGTACAGGGACGAGGAGACATTGAAGATTCGTGCGAGGAGGAAACGAAGGGATAGAAGGATGAGTAAAGAGTGAGTGTTCGTTTGCTTGAAGCAATAGGGCCGTGGGGTTCTTAGGCAAAGTCAATTCGAAAGTGCTTCGATTGACTTGGGATTGTACAATTTGGCTGGTAATGGCATGGCCCTGGAAAATTTGGGAACTGGTGTTTGAGGTGGTTACCTTATCTATATGCTGTATTAATACTTGGTGCCTCAAAGGCTGGGATTGAGTTATACACCACGTTGTCTAACTAGTTAAGAAAATAATACAAAAATTAATGGATGAGGACTTAAACTATAGGATATTTCTCTCTGTCAGTAAATGTTCGCAAAGATCACAGGCCTCATACCAATTTCGTCATATCTGCGAGCGCGCTTATGCTTCGCGGTAACTCGTCGTTTAGCGCGTGAAAACTAGCATCAGCCTTGCCCGCCTTGATGGTACGTCGCGAACTCTTTACATGTATTCTAGTCGACAAGGTGGTAGAGGCGACAACAATTCCTGGGCACGAGACGTATTCACGTTTCGCGACTTTTGATTCGGAGAGAGGATTCGTGCGCATGCTTTGTAAAGTTGTCGCCTATGCATGCGTTGATTTCATGCTCGGTTTCATGCTCGCGCTGTTAATGGGGCGTAATAGCTGAGATCACCCATCCATCCACAAGTGCGACAAGCTGTTCTGAAGCTCTTTCCATTTCTAGTTCTAACGTTCTTGAATGGAGCTTGGTTCAGTCTTCGGTAATCTGTACAAATCCCGCAGAAACAGACTCCGGCTAGCTTGAACATCGATAATAAAAAAGGCTACGACTTTCGCAAACTCCACCTGCAATATCTTCAACCTTTACCTACTCATCCCGCACGATTTGCGACCACGAGAACAAGCGGGTGGCCTATTTCCCACATTACGCATACGACCGTTCTTTCGTCTGCAAGTCTCTCTCACCTTTGAGCAGCAGCGGAATCGCACACAGACAACAACTTCGCAGTCTTCTGTGGCGGCGCTCGATACGCTTCGAACGGCCGAGACACAGCTTAATTATAAATCGACGACAATGCCTGGGCTGTTACTCAAAGTTGATGATCAGGATGATGGAGCTACATTGGCTGCGACAAATGACCCGGTAGATTATGGCTTTATAGTGGTTCATCAGAAAGTCGAGCTTGATATAGATTTTCCGACTCGAAGCTTGCGAGGACAAACCATAATTACAATTCTACCACAAAGTAGTGATCTCGATACCATTCGTATCGATGCGCGACAGTGTTCCATTCCAAGAAGGAAAGTTCTAGTCAATGGTAAAGTCGCCTCGTTCACCTATGACGATCCCCATAAAAAGCTGGAGGTTCCCGAGTATTTCTCATGGGGCGCTGAACAACATGAGCTGCAGCGTGAACGACTCAGGGCGTTAAGTTTGGACCATAAATCAGATGGCGCGCTGGAGATCAGCTTGCCAGATAGTGTCAGAATCGAAGAGGTCGACCCATTCTCAGAAAATGCCGCGAATTCCGTAACACAGCGTGCAGTCGGCGCTGCCGCTGCTCGAAATTCATCGGTGGCTATTGATGGAAATCCTTCTGCGGTACCAGCATTCACGCCGAAAGCTGCAGCAGAGCAAGCATCGAGGTTTCAGCCTTTAACAGTCACGATTCCCTTCATTACCACCCGATTTCGAGAGGGTCTGCATTTTGTTGGGGTCGATGAGGGCGATGCCAGGTTTCCCCATGCATATACCAAGCATTCTATTGAGCCCGGCATGGCTAGTTCAATATTTCCATGTATCGACGACCCTACCATGAGGTACTCCTGGGATATTTCTATAAAATGCTCAAGGACTTTGGGAGACGCGCTAAAGCGACGACCAATAGAGCATGCCCACAAGTCGAATCACCATAAATCTATGTTCTCCAATGGTTTGACGGAAAGTGAGAAAGCAGATGTCGAAGAGAGTTTTCTGAGTGAGGAGGAAAAATTGCTGGAAATGGTCGTTGTTTGCTCTGGCGAGCAAGTTGATGAAGTAATAGACTTGGACGACAGTTCGAAAAAGATTGTAACATTTCAGTGCGCTTCTGACATAGCTGCAATGCACGTAGGCTTCGTGATTGGGCCCTTCGAGCAAGTCGACCTCTCCGAGTATCGAGAGAACGAGGATGAAGAAAGGCTCGGGCAAGGGCAATCGACAGCAATTTTTGGGTATTGCCTACCTGCGAGGACTGAAGAGCTGAGAAATACATGCGCCCCTCTGGCTCATGCTATCGACTACTTTGTCCTCAATTTCGGCAGTTTTCCCTTTTCGGAGTCGAAATTCATATTTGTTGATGACCAGATAAACGACATTGAGCATACCGCATCTCTCTCAATTTGCAGCAGTCGTCTCCTTTTTGGGGAAGATATTATCGATCCTGAGAAGGAGAATATTAGGAAGCTCGTCCATGCCATAGCTAGTCAATACGTTGGTGTCAGTATTGTTCCTAATCAGCGTGCTGACAGATGGCTCATTACCGGCATTTCTCATTTCATGACAAACCTCTTCATGAAACTTCTTTGTGGGAATAACGAGTTTATGTTTCGCCAGAAGCTTCTCTCAGACAAGCTGGTGGAAGTCGACATCGATCGACCCTCGCTTCTCGCTCTTGGTGAGATCGTGAATATCTCCTCTTTCGAGAGAGAATTTATGGAGCTCAAGGCTCCACTCGTCTTGTTTATTTTAGATAAGCGCATTGCAAAGTCCCAAGGAGGCACTGGGATTACGAGAGTCATCTCGAAAATGATTGTCAATGCGAATGCGATTGGAGGTGCTGACACTTCATTATCAACGGAAGGATTCAGGAAGAGTTGCGAGAAAATCACCAAGTATAGAGATACCGATACCTTCTTTAACCAATGGGTCCTGGGTGCGGGATGCCCAAAGTTTACCATTGCACAAAAGTTCAACAAGAAGCGTTTATGCGTGGAAATGACGATAACACAAACGCAGGCAAGCTCAAAACTTGACACACAGATGAACAGACATAGTTTTCACAAAACATTCAAGGAGCAGTCTCATGGAGTTACAGCCTCGCCACCACAGAATACATTCACTGGCCCTCTAACAATCCGAATTCATGAGGCAGATGGAACTCCTTACGAGCACATCGTTATGATTACGGAACAGACATCGAAAATCGAAATCCCCTACAACACAAAATATAAGCGGCTGAAGCGTAATAGGCGTCGCAAGGAACTTGCAAACGCAGGTGCCGGCATGGACATCAACGCAGAAAACCAAGACGACGTCCTCATTTACTGCCTTGGGGATGTCCTCCAGACACCTCAAGATATGCAAGAATGGGGCTTGAGCGATTGGAACGAGGACCAAGATCGTCAGATGGAGAATGAATCTTACGAGTGGATCCGAATTGATGCCGATTTCGAGTGGATTTGCGAGAAGAAGTTCCTGAAAATGGAGCCATGGATGTACATGTCCCAGCTACAACAAGATCGCGACATCTCTGCGCAATTTGAATCACTGTTGTATCTGGATAAGCAGCCACCGCACCCACTCGTTGCGACCTTTTTAATCAGAACACTGATGGATCGCCGATACTTCTATGGTATTCGGGTCATGGGCGCTGAATCTCTTGCTAAACATTCCACGCTGCAAGAGACCAACCGCGCTGGGTTCCGTCACCTTGAGAAAGCCTTTCAGGAATTCTTCTGTTACGAGGGAACAAAAATGCCTAGATCAAATGACTTCACTGACAAGCAAGCCTACTGGATCGAACTGGCTATACCCCGGGCTATGGCTCGGATTAGAGAGAAGGATGGGATGTGCTTCAAACAAGCACGACAGTTCATACTCGATCAACTCAGGTTCAACGACAACGGAAACAACGAATATTCGGACAATTTCAAAGTAGCGAACCTGCTCACCGCCCTCACAGAGTCATTGATACCTGCCTCGAATTCTGCTAAATCCTATGAGCTTGCGCTAGGAGACGATGATGTAGTGGACGACGAACCGCTAAAGTTCCGCGATATTGTTCTAGAAGAACTCGAACGTTATAGTCGTATGGATGAATGGATCGATTCATACCAGAATATCTACACAATCACAGTCTTGGAGTGCAAGCAGAAATTAATGAAAGCCGGCGTCATCGCATTGGACGCGCTCGAATTTGCTCAATATCTCCATGACGGCACAGCGCAGCGTGTGCGTATCAAGGCATTCGATGCACTAGCTGATCTCGGGTTTCTGAAGAATACCGCTGTATCATGTCTACTAGCAAATTCCATGAGCACTGATCCGTCCCCATGGGTACGAAATCAGCTCACCAACATATTTTTCTATGGTTTAGGAGTAGTTGGCCTTGGCGATTATGTGTCTAAGCGAGCTCCAGCTCCCAAAGTGGAGAAGGATGGCTTGGTGATTGAGGAAGCATCCACAGCTGCGCGACAGGAACAAGCTGCCAGGACTGATACTCTGGTAGGCACACTTGCTGCAATCAAATTGGAGTTGGGAGGTGATCGTGATCTGATAAATGCTTTGTGGAAAGCGGTTCTGTCTCCGGTCATCACAGCGGGCGAACAAATCGATTTCCTGGATCTCTGCAGAATGGTATGCTATCCAAAAGAGTCACTGGTCTTAAAACTCAAATATCCTCGCTACTGGAAAGTAAAGCATCACGGCAAGGTATGTTACGCAAGCTATATTGTCGGGTTATCACTGTACTCACTGGTCTTAGGGTCGTCTCACTTTTAGACACAGTAAGAAAATTAGGACAAGGATGGTTCCCAAAGTTGTGCCTAAGCCTAAGCCTGTACCTATCCCCCAGACTCCACAAGCTCCACCTATCCACGTGCAACCGGTTCGACCACCACCCACTGAAGTCGGATCAAGCAGTGGACCAGCAATCAAAATCAAGATTGGAAGTCTGGGTGGGATACCGAAGTCATCTAATACCCCTACGAGTGCACTGAAAATACCTAGCTTGCCGAAACCAACAAGCTCGTTAGGCGATATGAGACCTCCAAAACGCCCTCTCCCAGCAGATGTCGCAGCTAGCTCAGATTCGCCTCATCAGGATAAAAAGCGACGAAAGATCATCAAGTTCAAGGGGCTGCCTCGTGACAAATTCCGGAGAATTATTGCCTCGGTTCCTAGACCCATGTCGAAGAAGCCTTCGCCAGCCAGATCCACACCACAACCCAAACCCTCATCAAAGCCCTATCCACCCTCAAGCTCAGCAACAGGGTTTAGAGCTAGTCCTGCACCGTCTAATTCCTCCAATACGTCTTCTTACGCAGGATCCAGTAGCGCATCAGGTACCGGTTCTTCGAATTCAGCACGTAAACCGCTTCCCGAGGGTCGCAAACCTTTACCTGGTTCGGCACAACATTCATCGCCTCTTCCTCCACCGCCATCTTCCACCTCCTCTGCAGAGCCACCACGCAAGCCGAGTACTATAATCAAGCTTAAGTTCAAGCCTAAACCAGCCTCGTCGCCAGCGCCGCCTTAATTTCTCTTTTACTCTTCTCGTTCTTTGTATTACAGTATTGATTTGCATTTAGCGAAATTGGCGTTTATGGACACATAAAGAGAGAGAAGTCGAGCAGCCAATGTTTGGCATTGGGCTTGGGCGTTTCTCGGCCGTCCCCATGAAATGTAAACTAGGCAGGACAATTTGGCGTTCATATTTTGGGTGGTTTTTACTATTGACCGCATCGTTATGAGGAAAAGCAGCCGTGCTTACGTATCCTCTGGAAAGTGGCAAAATTGAAGAGACTGCTTTCAGAACAGAGAGAATGTATGACCTGTAGATCACAATGGATATATTTCGCAGCATATCCTGTCGTAGTCGTTCCCACTGCAATGGGGCCGGAGAACCAGCCGTAACTTGGTGATCATGAAATATGCCCCCGCCCCGTTGATCAACAGATACACTTTTCCTGGAGCGGTTGAAATTCTTCACCATGACCCCGCGCAATCGGCTCTCTCTCGATCCTCCTTCTACCTGCCGCTTCCGAGTCCCAATCTATCCGCTCTACTCCTTTCGCTCCTTTCTCTTCCCTGCCCGCTCATGACTCCAGTTCCGGATCCGGCCATTCGCAAGCTCTGCTCTTCCTGCTCCCTGGCCTTCTTCTCTGCTTCACGCGCTTGCGCCTCCCGTCTATCAACGTATATCGCGATATCTTCCGTCGTCAGCGTAATGGTTGTTGGGGCGCGACGAAGCATTTTTGCGGTTATTTGACACCGAGATATATGTAAATATAGATCGAAAAGTTGGACGTGATTGTCAGCTTGGAAGTTATTTCCTGTGTGGATGTTAAAAAATTAAATTGTAAAGTTCGGAGTCGATGTGAAGTCGAAAGTAAACAAGGCTGACAATTTGCGATACGTACCTTAATACCTCAATTTCAAGGCACCAACAATTTTTCTAGCTAGTTTGATATGGATTGGGAAACGATGTCAGTAGCAGCTACTGACTGTCTCTGAAAGACACAGGCTGCACAACATGTACAAATGGCATGTGCATTCGGCGATTGGTCGCGGTAGACCTCTCGCTCATGACATTGCTAGGGTCACGGATGGAATTGCAACGACGTTGAGAGCGTTCAGTAGTTCTGCGAGGAAAGCTGAAGGAAATGGTATATTTGAACTCTTAAACTACTGTTTACAGCCAGCATTTATTAATTATGCATTACAGATTCAGATCCATCGAGTTCCCGCGCAGCACGCTCCTCCGAAGCCGTCTCTGACATCTCATCACTCCCATCTAAACCCACCCGAGGAATCGACGCACGATCTCTCGCTGCCAGACCCCCACCAGGTCAATCCATTACCATCCGCCGCACTGCCGGCGCCATACAAACCCGCGCTGGGCGAGGAGGCGGACCAATGCGAAGCGGCCCCCCGCGCTCAAACGGTCCATCTACATACCGAGGACGAGCAGGAGCACCTGGACCCCGCGGTCGCCCAGGTGGAGCAGCATCTGCTCGCGGAGGCCGAGGTGGAGCTAGACCCAAGCGTCCTAAGTTCAAAGCCGACGACACGGATCAAAATACGTATGATCCGCCATGGACGCCCGAGGAGCTAGAATACATTGAGAGCCAAGAATGTGGAGACTTTGTATCGTACAACCCCAAGACGTCGCTTGATGAGCTCCACACGATGAGTTCTGGTATGCCGACTATGGGGAGCAAGTGGGCGATGAAAGAGGCGATCTTCTATAAGATGCAGGTGCCGAGTGGGACGCTTGGACAAAGTGATATACCAACGGTGCCGCAGAGGCATTATGGGAACATGGAGAGAGGCTTTGGCACTGTGTTCGCGGATCTGGAGGAGAAGGAGAGGTTGCGGGAAAGGAAGGACATGGAGTTGAAGGAGATTCACCGTAAACAGTGGAAGTGGCACGACAAGTATGAGATTGAGGGATTGAGAGCAGATGAGAAGGAGGCTTTGTTGAAGCAGATGGTTGCTGGTGTGTACCAGGCACCGAAAGATGTGAAAGATGGACTGCTGGGACAGATCGTGAGATACGCAAGGAAGAATGAGACCTTCCTAGCAGAAAATGAGAGGTCCTTGGAGGATAGCTTGAAGGATAAGCTGGCGGGTCTATAGGCCCTACTCATAACCTATCCAAGCATCAGGATAAGGCAAATGTGCCATCGTGATGGCAATTGTACATGCCATATCGTACATTGTATTCATAGAACACTGAGGCGGTAGTGGTATTGTAGAAGCATAGCAATGCCTAGAGCATATGCCTTTCCACATCTCAGCCCACTTGAACTAACTGATCTGATTAATTATTGTTCCATGGCTTTCTTCGCCGCATCCACTGCCTCCTTCACACTTTTATTTCCCTTCTCCACCACACTCTCCATCTCCTTGTGCGCCTTCTTTAGATCATCCGGCCTAACCAACTTCTTCAATTCCATTGCCCTCAACCGTTTTTGTGAAGCTGCTCTTGCATTCCTCACCCCAACCGAAGCTTGCTCGCCCGCTTTACTCGCCGCCTGCCCAGCTGCATCTCGAGATTCTTTCGTCGGAGGTGGAATTGCGATATTCAGCGCAAGCGGATTATGCGCATCCGTCTGCGGAGTCAATTGGAGATTTGGAGCTGCTTGAATCGCCGATGTGATGGGTTTAACATGCTGCCAGAAGTGACATTAATCTCCATTCCATGATATGAGAAGAATCAATGCGCAGAGATAACCTACATCTTGCTCTCCCACCAGTAATTGAACACTTCTTCCTCCCTTCGGCAGCACCTGCGCTAGATCTCCCAGCCTGAAACTCTCTTTGCTATCCTTACTCAACTTTACTCGTAAAGCCTCTAATACTTCGGGATTGAACCGTCCTCCCGTCCGTAATTTGCTCAAATCGTTCTTCAGTTTTTCAAGAGACTTATCAATCCCTTGTTGCAACGCGGTGAAATCGAACGGATCGCTGTCCTCTGCAGATGCTGCTTCTGAAGGAGAGGACGAAGATGATGAAGACGACTTTACTGCTTTATCTTTCTTTTTCTGGAGAAGGGGAGTAACAGAGAAAGCGCGATGCGTCTCAGAAAAGTATCTCGGGTCATAAGCAGCATTGCATGCGCGGGTAATGAGGGGTATGGAAGGGTTTCTACGATTGAAACGTCAATTGATTTGTATAAACAGAAAAACTGGAAGTTCTTACAGCTCGCTTGGTACAAAAGGTCTACAGATACGCTTGCCTGCTGTGTTTACAGCCAGGAAGCGCAAATTTGGCATGCGGGGACGCATAGTGGAAGAGTCCTGGCTGAAAGAGGGGTTTATGAAAAATGTTACTTCCTTCGACAAGGCGGAAACGAGGCCCCTGCCTCCTTGGCGAGTTTTGCAGCCTTACAGTGGTCCCCTGTTCGCCCCACTATCTTGACGTCGCTCCGTCACGACCCAAGTCACGGTTATTATTTATTTCTCTTTTAAAAAGATCAAAGTAAATAATTTTCGGAATTTATCTAGGTACGCACTTTCATTCGATCTACCCTCTAATGGCCAACGATTTCTTTCCTCTCCTTGCCCTCCCGCCGGAGCTTCGCACCAAAATCCTCCTGTTCGCCACCCTATCACCATACCCATCCCACCTCATCCGTCTGACCCCTCCGCCTGAGGGCCTGGAAAACTACGAATGCAATCCACCCCAATACTTCCACCCACCACCGCTCTCCCTCCTCCTAACATCCGTCCAAATCTACAACGAAGTGCACCCCCTATACTACACCTCCCACACGTTCCTGCTGCCCATCACGCGGGACCCCAGCTCCCTTGATTTCCTCCTCGCCCCGTCATTCTCCCACAACCTTCTGACTATTCGTTCACTGTTCATATGGATCCACCGATGGGGATACAAGAACTTCTTCGCCTCGGTCCTGATACCCAAGTTTGAATCGTGTATTCTCAAGGGGAACCTGCGGCGACTGGAGGTGGTGGTCAAGGAACGGGATGCGAAAGGGTGGATTAAGGAGGCGGAAACGGGACGGGAGACCATGGAGAATTCGGTCTGGAGTTCGTTGAAGAGGTTATGTCAAGATGTGGATTTGGAAGCCGTAAGGTTGTGGTCTGTTAAGCTGGTCGATTCTTGCAGCCATCTTTCGCTTGAGACAGGAAAGCTGAAGGACGTGACTTGGCTCTGTCTCGGTTCGAATAAGCGCTAGATTTGGTTAGATGCCTTGGCTCTGCAACTGCCTCTTTTGTTGTGGGCTCATATTCCTCAGTGATAGGGATAGTCTCTTCGGCGTAGAAAAACAGGCCGATCTAGAACAATACATTACACTGGCAGCTGGTTATTATCATCAGACGAATGTTCTAAACACTCTAAGATGTTGTAATGTTTTCATTGTCCAAATATCTTTTGGGTAATATTTTTGGACGATGAAGTTGAAGAAGAAAGATTACGGGATGGGTGCGTGCTGTCCTTGGGAACCAAAGTCTTTCTCATACAACGGCCTGTCAAGTCATAATCCTTTGATGGAAGGGGTCAAGGGAAATTTCGAACTTACGCCACAGCAGCGTGAAGCCATGGCTGTTGAGATCAAACAGAGGTACAAGGAGAGAGACGCCATTCGCAATCCACTCTACCATCAGTACCAACTCGAGGAGAATGTCGACTACTATCGTGCTCGCGCTCGCAAGAATGCCGCCAACCTCAGGAAGAATTATGCAGACAAGGTCAAGAAGAATCAGAAGAAGTCTGAGGATAAGATCAAGAAGTCTGGAGTTTACTCCTGTGCAACGTGCAACCCATCTTGCCAAAGCCAGTGGGTGCTTGACAGGCACAACGCCTCAAAGCGTCATCTGGAGCTGGTTGAGCTCTTGGTAATGGGAAGAAAAAGAAGGAAAAGAGCGCAACACAGAAATCTGCGGAGAAATCACTGGCTGCGGGTCGGTTCGTTTGCAAGATTTGCGATGTAGGATGTCGTAGCAATTGGGAACTATCACGACACAACGAATCCAAGCGTCACTTGAGCAAAGTGGCGGCTTCTGGAGCGTCCACTTCAGGATCCGCTTAGTCGCATCTGGACACATTCTTGGGAATGTTGGGGAATTTGTAGCAGCGGTTAGGCGCGCTCGCAGATATCACGAAATTGGTATGAGGCCTGTGATCTTTATAAGTATTTATTCATAGAGAGAAATATCCTATAAATTAAATCGATGTTGCTGCACTCCTTCCAACCTTCAAGAACAAGCCGATCTGGGACAATATATTGAAGCTGGTTACTGTTGCCAAAAGAGTATCCTGAACGGTCTAAGATATTACAATGTTCATATTGTCCAGTTGTCTTTTGAATATTGTCGTCGCCGACTCGTAGGCTGCGCAGAAATAAAATGTAACCGCGGATACCCGCAAACCGCTCCGGGGAGCGGAACAGGCCCCCTCCCTTTTCACAATCCGCGGGTCCCGTTTGAAATCTATCAACCGCTCCATAGAGTTGCGGATAATCCACGGATATCCGGCGGATTATCCGTAAACCCGTGGGTTCAAATAGTCCATAAAAGCCGTACCCAAAAGTGAATGGATTAAATAAGGATTAGTATATCTCGCCAGCCTGTTGTTTCTGCACCGGCTGGGTAAGGTATCCAGCGGGTTGGGACACCCATGGGGAGGCTATGATGCCTGATAGGTACCCGTTGGGCTGGTTGAAGCCTTGAAGAGGATATTCACTACCCATCCACCCCATCCACACACCATCCACGCAGGCCATTAACAAGGCTTTCATATGGCATTCACTACCCAGTGACTACACATTGACCGCGCTAAGCCTTATTCAGGCACGTGCCGCCCCTACTTGGGTTGTTGCGTGAGTTGTTGGGTGGGTTGAAGAGCATGAAGATCCACCCATGGGTCCCCATCTCGCTCGTCTGGAGTGATTAAATAGTTGTTCGAACCTCTTGAGGTACATTTACGTATACTCACAGGCAAAGACCAGAGATTCTCGGCGGAGGGAATACAGACCGAATCCACCGTTGACGTCACGCACATCCCAGCCTAGCTCCAGCGAAAGCCCACAAGAAGCCTTTTCTGGAGAATTTAAGCCGAAAAGATCCCAACACAGAAATCCACGCCTGAGGGACGGTTGAAATCACGCATATCATAACCTAGCTCCGACTGATCTAGCCGAAGTCCAAACCATTTTCGACCTTTGCAACTGAAAAAGTCCCCAGTACACAGCTTCACGCCCGAGGGAATACTAGCAGGAACGATTGTCTGTTGACCTCACGCACATCCCAGCCTGGCGCCAACCAAAGCCCAGAGCCTTTCCAGGTGAATCGAAACCAAAAGGTCCCACCCAGCACAGAGATTCACACCCGAAGGACTATTGACATCACGCACATCCCAGCCCACCTCCAACCGATCCAACCAAAGTCCAAAGCCTTTCCGGAAGAAATGGGACTGAAAATGGCCCTAGTTGTCGAAGCCGATGCGTTGCCGAAGAAGTCATTCCGTATCACCTGGAAAACAGACCAGGCATTCAACGGTAAAGATGAATTGGATGAGATCTTACAAGCGGCGGAGGTCAAAGGAATCGCTATACCTAACCCCATCCAAGTCTTGAAGGAGGATCCAAGACTAATGTCTGAGATTGGGGCATTTCGCGATTCGATTCGGCGCCTCTACAATTGCCAGAGCTTGGGGATGAAGATCCGGACACTGAGAGTCTTGTACACGAACGAGAAACTCACGAGTGAGGAAATTGATGAAGATGCCTTTGGTCCGCCCTGGCAGCATCTGCGAAGTACTTTTGCAAATGAGCAGAGCTTGGATCTTAGGCTTGAGGTCATTTTGAGGCATTGGACGATCCCGACGAGATGATTTTTGAGGTCTGGCCTTTTTGAGTCGAAACAAGGGATAGGGGGAACGTTACCATTACGTCAAAGATGCTACTCAGCTGCAGCTGCATGACTGAAAGAATGTAGGACCTGCTAGGAGTGTGAAATTATGGAACATTTTACGTATCGGAGTAGGGAGGCAGTTGCTGAGGATTTCTGTCATGAATGTGGGGTGGATGAGGAAGCAGACGAGTCAAACAACTAGTCTGACAAGGAATTTCTGGGAAATACTCTGCTGCTCGCACTTTTTGGAATGTTTGCAATGGGCTTGCATGCAAGATGGTACTGCGAATGTTAGACCTTTTTCTTTCTTGTTTATGCAATCTCGCACTAGCATCGATACAGTGGTGGAAAAAGCATTGACGTTAACACAACATAAATCTCTATTTCTCTATTTGCCAGTACACTTGCTCTGCTTCCTTGTGATTCAAAGTGCGATGATAGAGAAAGACACTTGTATGTAGTGATTCTACCTTAAGAGATTCATGGATAGCGATTTAACCAGTAACAACTAAGTCACATTCATTCTGGAGCCTCGAGGCGCTCTCTCCCTCCGATGCAGAGATAGTCGGCCGAAATATCCAACCGCCTGATAATATTCAACCGGTCGATAATACCCAAAAAGCCCATAATATCCAAAAGGCCACGAATATCCAACTGGCCGGTAATGTCCAAAAGACAACTGGATAATTGAATCATTACAATATCTTAGATTCTCCAAGACATTTACTTCACAACAGGCTTCAGCCGCAACAATCGAGAATCAGCACATTACAATATATGGGATTCTCTGGGACATTTAATTGACAGTAGCATTCAGCCACAGCAATGGACGATAAAAACAATTTGATTTCTAGGATGCTCCGGAACAATTATTTGCCAGCAGTATTCAGCGACAAGAACAGATGATGGATGGAAATATTACAAGGTCTTGGATTCGTTGGGACAGCTATTTGACAACCGCAACTAAAATCAATTCCTGGTCCAAAATCATCCTGTTTTTCTATCCTGGAGAGACCCTCTAGCGTATAGGCATCGGCCATTGATGAAGTCACAAACAACCGAATAGATGTAATGTTTCACGTTGTCCTATATTCAGTAGGACACCCAAGTAGAGATACCAAATAAGCCTGTTATTCCCTGGACTGCAGAAAGAAGGTAACCAGACATAGTGCATAATATGTGACGAGAATTGATTTTTAACTTGTTCAATTTGATTTTTTTCTTCTTTCATTAATTCCTCTTTCTACAAGCGCTCTTTATGCCCGTAGACAAAGGAAAAGAACAGTTGAGGAACCACAGTAGCCAGACCAAAGGCTTGCAAGAACCGAGTAAGTGACTTTTTATCAACCCAAACGAAATGAGCCAGAAACTAGATGGACCAATTCATACCATTCCCATCATGATAACATGCATCAACCTTCACCCTCCCTATTCCTCCTTCAGGTATAAGCTATCTTAACGAGTGGACACGGCCTTGGTGACAGCTCTCTTCAACGCAAGCTCCTTCTTCTTCAAATCATCCGAGGTAGAGTCCTCAATCTCAAGTTGAGCCATAGCATCACTCAACGCTGACTCGATCTTCTCCTTGTTACCACGCTTGAATTTGGAGGACATCAGAGGGTCAGAGATCATCTCCTCCACTCGTGAAATGTATGCTTCGAGTTGTTGTTTGGATTCGAACTTCTTGCTGAAAGCATCGTCACTGTTCTTGAATTTCTCGGCATCTATTGAACTTGTTAGCGAACTGTGACAGGGTGAGAAGATGATATCACCTACCCTCTACCATCTTCTCAATCTCGGTTGAAGACAATTTGCCAACTGAGTTCGAGATGGTGATGTTGGCGCTGCGTCCGGAAGACTTCTCAGTGGCGGTGACTTTGAGAATACCGTTGACATCAACCTCAAACACTACCTCGAGAACGGGTTCTCCGGCGTTCATGGGAGGAATGGGTGCAAGCGTAAACTCGCCGAGAGAGGTGTTGTCCTCGCAGTTAACGCGCTCTCCTTGGAAAACGGGGAATTGAACTTTTTTTTGGTTAGCAACACGTTCTAAGAAGGCGGAGGGTTCTTCAAACCAGTTTGCTGATTTTGGGCCACTGTAGTGAAAGTCCTTGTAATGCTGTTAGTAAATGATGTCGTTGATAATGTTGATGATGATGTTGAACATTGAAAGCAATCCCAAGATATAGCACGTGATGGTGAAAATTGTCCCGAAAATTTCCCGAGAACTTCCCAGAATTCCCCAAGAAGCTTTTCTATGTGGTATCTAGGCTCGGAAGAACAAGAACATAAAGATGATTGAGATGTTGGGAAGGTTGGGCAAGTTGGAAAGCTTGCAAGGTTGGATGAGGAGAAAATTTGAAATTATTTGGAGGTTTAGAGACTTTGATGAAGCTTGAAGAACAGAAAACGGGAAATGCATACCTCTTCTTGATAGTTGGGACGGTTTGACCACGAGGAACGACGGGGGCGAAGATGTTACCTTCCATGGCAACACCAAGAGAAAGCGGAACGACATCCAAAAGAAGGAGATCGGCGGTATCAGCAGAGGTAGCCTTTCCTGAGAGGATACCAGCTTGGACAGCAGCACCGTAAGCAACAGCCTCGTCAGGGTTAATGCTCTTCTCCAACTTCTTTCCGTTGAAGAACTCGCTCAAGAGCTTTTGGACCTTGGGGATACGGGTAGATCCACCAACAAGGACGATCTCGTCAACCTTGGATTTGTCGATGTTAGCATCTTTGAGAACTTGCTCAACAGGCTCCAAAGTACCCTTGAAGGCCTTGGCGTTGAGATCTTCGAACCTAGCACGGGTGATTTGTGCGTTGAAGTCTTCACCATCGAACAATGAATCGATTTCAACGGTAGTAGAGGCACCGTTGGAAAGGGTACGCTTAGCACGCTCGCAAGCAGTTCTGAGACGACGGAGGGCACGGGGGTCGTTGGACATATCTATCAATGAAATTAGTATTATGTTTTGAGAAAATTTGTAACCCGAAAAATGGATTGAACGTTGGTTTCAGCGTTTGACCACGCGATCAAAAACTGCGACTAAGAAGAATCGTGATCCACGAGATCTTTGTTAGACAAAGGAATCATCAGCACCTGGCCACTTGACCATAGCCCAATAGGCAAATGCTTTGCTCCCATTCGTTCGCTCGCTCAGCAGGGTGTTGGTGAGCTCACCTTTCTTCGTCTTCCTTTGGAACTCCTTCTTGAAGTGGTCAAGCAAGTTTGTGTCGAAATCTTGACCTCCCAAATGGGTGTCACCGGCGGTAGCCTTGACGGTGAAGACACCACCTTGAATGTGCAAAAGAGAAACATCGAAAGTTCCTCCACCGAGATCGTAAATCAGGACGTTTCGCTCCTTCTCGCTCTTTCCGGCACCCAAACCGTACGCAATAGCGGCAGCGGTAGGCTCGTTGATGATACGGAGAACGTTGAGACCAGCAATAGCACCGGCATCTTTAGTAGCCTGACGTTGGTTGTCGTTGAAGTAAGCCGGAACAGTGATAACGGCCTTAGCGACCTTCTTGCCCAACTTGACTTCGGCAACTTCCTTCATCTACAAGAATGTGGAGTTAGCTAAATCGCCTATTCCCATCTCTGTGTGTGTTTATGTAAGACTTGCCTTGGTCAGAACCATGGCGGAGATCTCCTGGGGAGAGAAGACCTTGGTCTCCCCAAGGTACTCGACCTCAACCATTGGCGAGCCATCACGATCAATGACGGTGAAAGGCCATGACTCGATATCCTTCTTTACTGTGACGTCGTCGAATCTTCTTCCGATCAATCGCCTGCATAATGGAATTAGTAACAGGTCTATGTAGATCGTTTTAATATGCAGCAGAACTGACTTGATATCGAAAATAGTGTTCTTTGGGTTCATGGCAGCTTGGTTCTTCGCAGACTCACCAATCAAACGTTCCTTGTCGGTGAAGGAAACGAATGATGGAGTTGTGAAGCTACCTTGCTCGTTGGCAACTAGACATCCGTTAGCAAAGCTGCAAGATGTGTGGTTCTCGACAGTGACAGCCATAAGGCTGCAGGTCGGAATTATAGTTGTACGTACTGATCTCGACATTGTTACCCTCATAGTTTGCGACACAAGAGTAAGTGGTTCCTGTAATTTGATATATCAGCCTCCGTCGATGAAAATCGGAGTCAAAAAAATTCGGCGCAAAAAATTGCCCCTCCTTCAGTAGATGTTATTTCTTAACATACCAAGATCGATGCCAATGGCACCCTCATAAACTTCGTCAGCCATGGTAGAAGGTTGCTTTCTTAAGAAACAAGATGGGAGAGAAGTTCTTTGGAAGAGGGTTAAAAACAAGAAGAGATGAAGAAATTCAACGGCGGGGAGGAAGATTAAAATCCAAATGTAAACTTTCGATGTGGGAAATTTTTAGCTAGTTTTGAAGTCCGTGCATAAGCGTAGCAATCAGCGGCACGTGATCATTTTGGGGTAAGACTCCGAATTATTTTTCTTTTCAAATTTTTCTTTAAGCCACAGTGGGTGGATCTGATTGGGCTGGGACTCGGACTTCAAGGCTAATGCTGGATCTTAGGCACGTATACCTACATTGCAGACGATGCTAGATGAATGCGAAGATGCTGCATCGTGGATGGCTCTGTACTATGGCGGGGCATCTGAAGAGCGGATGAACAGGTCAAAACTTTTGTCTCACATCTAATCGATACCGATATCGATAATAAACTTTCTGCTCACAATCTTTAGGGCTAGGGTTCGCATCATCCTGGCTAACTGAACATCTGAACATATCAACGTCTGAACATGATCTCGCCACGTTCTTGCCGGAAAAACTTACTCCCTGCCGCCCCAGTCTCTCTTCTCGATATGATACAAAAGTACAATACTGATACAGCTCTTGCACGAGCTCCGTAAGAAACGCCCAGCTAATGCTCAAATCCCTAGTATTAGCAGCGGTAACGCCCCCTCCATTAATCTCTTGGTGCTTAAACTTTTAGCCCGCATGTAAATTTCCTTAATTCCTCATCAAATTAGCAAAAACTGTGATCTTTTCTATTTCAACTTCAGATCCCCCAGGGAGTTTTGCCACGCCTTTAGGCAAGGCGGCGATCAACTCGATTTCGATCTTGTTGACACCTGGGAAAAGACGAGCCTCAAAGAGAGGATGTCGTGGATCAACTCCATGGCCAGGGATGACAGGTAAAGCATGCAGCCTGGTCATACCGGCAGATACAAACAACTTGTACTGTCGCTCAAGTAGGGACTCAGCTATCGTCGGCTTGACCAATAGATAATAGTGGGTGGAAGGAAGATTGATCGTGATCGACTGATGAGCCATTGTGGCGGAAGGAGGAAGATCCATTTGAAAATGATGAGCAAGGTTGAGCTTCGGATGAGTTGAGAGACTAAGGTTCGTGATCATAGCATGCGAGGCATCTGGAAATGGTCAGTATTTGTCCTTTTGCAGTGAAAATCAAGACGTACCCTTCCCCGGAGCTCTCCATTTACTTTCAAAGGATGAGCTTGACACGTTTTGCTGGGCGAGGTGACTGAATGATTGCGCGTAACCATTTTGATTATAGGTGTTATAATTCGAAGCGCCTGGTGTGTTTGGAGGAGGCATGTTGCTGGGGGCTGGCGTTGGTGTTGAAACTGCTTGACTCGTAGCACGATTGTTACCTTGCGTGGGTGCAGCGGTCAGCTGGGCATCCTCGTTCTTGACCGGAGCGGAATTTGAAGGCGTTGGCGACGCCGCCGAGTTTGACATGCTCCTAGCCCTCTCCAGTTGATCCAAACTTGGGGCAGGTGTTGCAGAAGATTGAGTACTACTGAACGGGTTCCGGCGTCCTTCGCCGTTTATTGAAGCTGCAGAGTTCGCACCAGCACCATTGGTCTGAGGGGCCGGGGAGTCTGCCGGGGTGCCTCTACCACCACCAACTCGGAGAGTAATCTTTGGTGAAGGTTCTGG
This sequence comes from Rutstroemia sp. NJR-2017a BVV2, assembly GCA_002946415.1. Classification (NCBI taxonomy): domain Eukaryota; kingdom Fungi; phylum Ascomycota; class Leotiomycetes; order Helotiales; family Rutstroemiaceae; genus Rutstroemia; species Rutstroemia sp. NJR-2017a BVV2. Next base: position 1,590,580 of record NJPS01000013.1, on the reverse strand, counting down.
GCCTTTCACGTTGATTTTTATCTTTGGAGCCACGGGTTCTGGCACTGCCTGCTTCGCTTTTTCCAACGTCTTCTTGAAAAATGACTATCATCATGTCAACAAAATCACTCGTTTCGCAATCGGGAAGTCATACCTCAAGCTCCTTGGCCAAGACAAATATCTCGCTACCGTCTTCATTGTAATGAAATGCATTCTTCCATATTAGACTTGCGTCTTCTTCAAATGCAGCCCATGTTTTGAAATCGCTAACACCAGTTGAAGCCTTTCCGTGGATACCTTTGACACGCTTATGCAAATCTTTTAAACAATGGGGGTTCGGGATCACCTGGTAGTAATCCTTTAAACTACGCGGAGGCAAGGATACAAAAGGCTCAAATTCGAAAAAGTCATCCCTGGTAATTGCATTAACGTCTAAGTTCTGCTGCGACTATACAAGGACCTCTTTAGCTTACTCTGGATTCTCCTTGTAAGAAAGAACATCCGCCACAACCTTCTCTTGCGCCTGTTGAAAATTAAGACTGGAATAGCTAACACCAGCGTATTGTGAATCTGAAACAGCAGGTGTACTACTCTTCCTCGGAGCCATGGAATTCTTTGGTGGTCGTCCTCTTCTCTTGGGAATAGAATGCGATTGCGATTGCGATTGCGGTGATGTCTGTGACTGTGATGGTGTCTGCTCATGCACCTCCGTCTGCTGTTGCGACTGCAACGGGGCTTGCGGCTGCGCCTGCGGTTGCGATTCGAATGGCACCCCTTCCAATTCCTCATCCACGATGTCTCCTTCGGCGTCCATGTCTTCACTACCATCGTCTTCTTTTGGGAATGGTGTTGGCTCAAGCTTTAGCCCGGGTGTCCTCTTGTATTCTGGGTTGGTCTTGGTCATATAGGCAACCAATGCCTTTCTCACTCGTTCAGCATCGCGATGAATCGGGGCATCTCGATCATGATAATCTTTGTTGTTCTTAATGAATCGCTTGAAATAACACTCGAGTTCGGAAAGGGTCGAGAAATCGTAGTTGTTCAGCTTCGCCTCGATGGTATCTAGAGCAATTGGCATTCTTGTCATTTCATAATAACCCGGAAGCTCATGCCTTCCGGGCAAGGTCGCGAAAGTGTTTGCGAAAAGTCGTCCACTAAACAAAACAGTTAGTGAAATGTCGAGATTGTGGTACGACAATCAAATGAGTGTGATGATTTGGATAATCATCAATGACAGATCTGAAGAGCTGTAGAAGCAGAGATCCAGAGGCTGCTCAGCTGAGCCGCGTGCAAGTGCGATGAGAAGGTAGGCCCATCGCGAAACTTTAGATCTTCATTGAAATTACTCACTGCTTGTCTGGAGCCGACTTGAGCTGGTTCATGAATTTGAGTCCGTAATACGTTGTGGTTTCCCGAGTTTCGCCTTGACTTAGATCATCGCTCTGTTCATTGTCAGTCTTGTGGCCATCTTCGTTTTGCAAGTCAAAGAGGAATGCTGCAAATATCAGGACGAGTAATAGAGAGGTGGTTATGCGCGGGTTGACTTCCCCTGCCGCCAATCGAGATACAGCGGTTTTTATCCAACCCCACGACTACTGCACAGAACTTACCACCCTCCTCTCTACAACCAGAGCAAAGGTACAAAATCGTCGAAGAATGCGCAACTTACAGGAACCTTTATTCGTTTCGCAGCACGATCCGCATCGTCAAGGTCCGCAGCACCACCACCATCGACCTTTCTTTTGGCATCCATCGCGTTAACCGATTTCTAATAAGATTTTCACGACGCTTGTGTTCAGAGATGCGATCGAAAGCGCAATTCCTGTTGATTACGCGGACGCGTCGAAAGTTGAGAATGCGCGTATCGAAGCTGCTAATAAGTCGACGAACTTCCGCAGAACTGGCAGAAAGGTACAGGGGTTGTTCCTCTCTTTGGGACTGGCTAGTTGGGAAGAGAGGTGCAACAAGGATGGATGTGAGATGATTCCCTACAATATTACCAAAAGGTGATTTATGGAGGTAATTTATTGTAGGTAGGGAAATTATCCAGTGTTCGGAGGCTGCTATGCAGATGAACGTACGCAGTCCTTCAATTTATTGGCATGCTTGGGAGAAAGTCGCATCTGTATGCATTCGTACGTCCTGTTAACATCTACCAACATTTTCGCATGGAGCAACCAGGGAAATTGGCTCGACGGCAGCATCACATGACTGGGGAAAACGTGTTGCCTAACCAGTTTCTAAGGCACAATTCACCGTAATGGTAGACCAATCGTGGCTTTCAATTCCAATTCCACGTTAGCGATTCTACCCAGGTTATGCTTTACAAACCCCTTCGGTTCTCCGTGCTTCCATAGCTCCGCCTTACTTCTATCCGTCGCCAAACCACAGTGACATGAGTAGGTAGCTCGGCGTGCTCGGGTAGTTAATAGTTGACTGTGAGTGATTTGAAGAGTTGGTCGATGCTCCAGAATTATTAGCGCAACGCTTTCCGAGAAAATGGACGAGGCTGCAGAGACACTAAAGTCCTGAAAGTTTCCAAGGTCGGTTCATTGGTTGAGATTTTCTATTCTACAGAAGGTTTGTTTACACCAATTTAATTCCAGACGGTGCCTCAATAATATCAATCTTCGCAAGGGAAACTTGAATTCGATCACTCAACATAGAGACCTACTCGCAGACTGTCCCGTTCGCTTTGGAAACGTTTGTTTCTCTACGACTATAACCACTATTTCCTTCTTCGATTCGCTTTGGCTTATCATCCTCACCGCAAAAGCACGGAACACCTCGAGAGACACCCCTACTTAGCAGGTATCTAGGTAACACTCAAATACCGCATACTTCTCGCCTCGGTCACCTTCTCCGTACAAGGAGCACTCTCAGAAGCGGCATACCCGGCATACACAATCATCATCTCTTGATCGACCCTCTATCCTACTTTGGACGTCCTTCTGATTACCACACGACCTCCTCTCGTAGTCGAACCCCGCAGTTTTTTTACCCTGCGCTCTGCCCCACTACTTGGGCGATACCAGACCAGCATTCAGCGGCCGGCTTAGAGCCTCACAAAAGTACAATGGCGGAGATAGACTACAGCAGAAGGAACAAATATGCAAGACCTCTTTCAGACGCGGAAAAGGAGCGCCTGGATGAGTTCATCGACGCGATCCATTACTCGGCCAGGTAAGTAGCGATTGAGCTGGCTCTCAAACACAATTGGATGTCGCGTCGACTAATGTCGCTCTTGTAGGTACTCGGATGACCACTACGAATACCGACACGTTCAATTACCTAAAGCGATGCTCAAGGTAATTCCAAAAGAATATCATGACCCACAGACTGGAACGTTGAAGTTATTATGGGAAGAAGAGTGGCGAGCATTGGGCATAACACAGGTATGCATCTGATGGATATTCCTCATTAGACGAGGGGCTAATATTTTGACTTAGAGTCTTGGATGGGAACATTACGAAGTTCATGAGCCGGAACCACATATACTACTTTTTAAGTAAGTTTACCTGCGCCCCCTGATGGAGCAGGCACTCATCAAGTTTACAGGAGACCAATCAATTATCAACCACCAAGTCAGCAATAGTCGTATCCTCGAATTTTGAATCTGAGTTAGCGAGTGTTTGATCCGGTACTGGGCTTAACGGAAAGAAAGGCATGCTTTGACAATGCAATGCCCTATGTCTCTCCTAGATTACGGCGAATGGTCCCGGTTATGGGTGGGATTTATTAGATCAGGATTAATGGATATCATGTCCACTGCCATATATACGACTTGCATCCTTGGGTCGGTTTGATCACGATAAGCATAGGAAGCTATACGATCAACGATTTCCTAGGTCGAGCGCGCAGTTACTTGATGGAGATAGGAAGTAAGCACGGTGCAAAAGTCTCCAACTCGCATGCAGGGATGCGGAATATATTCTACCTTGATCTCAGCCGTTCCTGGTATTGAAATGTATGGTTTTAGGCGCAATGTAGTTAGGGAAGGAAAATGCATAACTCTGAAGTCAACTTCGAGCAGTGAAGAATAAAGGGTGATACGTGCGTGTAGTAGGATTACCATCTCCCCATTTAGTCATGCGATGGATTAGTCGTGTGGTTTGAGAGGGCCACATCTCATCACTTCCTTCTTGCCTCATCCGATTTAACTTATTACTGATCTGATCTGTACGTAGTCGCACGAGAGATCGAGAATAACAATGAAGGGTCGAAAGTAGTCGAGGTTGTCTTCAACTAAATGGTAATATATATACCTGAAGATTGGGTCCCTTTTGGGTATCTTTGGCTTGTAGATCTCCATGGCTCCAGACCGTAGATCTTCCACTTGATACGTACAGCGGATCCGGACCGTTAGTTGATCCGTTCCTGGGCTTCAGTTGGCAGCCGGGCCGGTACCTGGTAGTGTATGACAATCGAACCACACCGGGTTAACTCTCGAAAAATGGACAGATTGTAGGAACGGAAAATCTCCTCATGCTTTCAAATCAATGTATCTAATTCTTATATCTATCCGCTACGAAAGTATAAAAACTTAGTTCTCCCCAGCTCTTGTTGACATCTTAGAACTTCTACATTTGGTCTATATTCTCTAAATAATAATTGATTGGTCCGGCATTCTTTGTCTAGTGATAACCTATTTTTGTACCCTACAACTTTCTTTCAGCACGCTCAATACATTTGGGTCTCAATACGACATACCGTTGTTCCAAGCCCCCAAGAAAGCCGTTGAAGAAATTCACCAAAGCCGAGAAGACGGAAAGGTCCCCGCCCCATACCCGAATGGGATCTGTTTGAAATATAAAACATAGAGGCCAAGTGTCCGTCTCATCGACAGGATGAAATCCGCCGCTCGAGCATTTTACTTGGGCCTATTTGCCCTGCTAAGTACACATACATCTCATGTAGAGGCTTCTCTGCCCTCTTCAAAGTCCAAGACTGTCCAAAGTCCAGATGTTTGCGCGGTATGCACTGCTTTTCTTTTGCCAGGCATTCGTTTCTAATGCCGTTACCCAGATCTCGCCAAAAGCAATTGTATCCGACGCATGCGCAACATACGCAACGCTCGACGACCTCAATCGTGAGCTACTGCCGTCTCTGAACGATGTTACGAAGACGACCGATTTTTTCGCATATTATCGCCTGAATCTTTTTGGGAAGGAGTGTCCATTCTGGAGCGACGAGAATGGCATGTGTGGCAACATTGCCTGCGCGGTGAATACCCTGGATAATGAAGAAGATATACCATTAGTGTGGCGAGCCGAAGAACTGGGGAGGTTGGAGGGACCTAAAGCTGGCCATCCGGGCAAAAAGTTACAGCAAGAGCGAGGACCCGAGAAACCCCTACAAGGTATGTTAGGAGAGGATGTTGGGGAGAGTTGTGTGGTGGAATACGACGACGAATGTGACGAGCGGGACTACTGTGTGCCAGACGACGAGGGTGCTGGATCAAAGGGAGACTACGTGAGCTTGGTAGACAACCCCGAACGATTCACAGGTTATGCTGGAGAAGGGACGCATCAAATATGGGATGCTATCTACCGAGAGAATTGTTTTTCAAAATCTTCTTTCCCTCATTCGGCGGCTCTTGGCTCAATTTCTTCCTCGCTTAAAGAACCAGCAACAAATGAGCTCAAGTCCGTTCTGAAAGAGCATGGAAGACAACAAGTTCTTGAAGAACAGCGAGAGCACTCCCCTAACATTCCGTTCGTAGCCGAGACAGGTCTGGAGTTGGAGGATGAATGCCTGGAGAAACGTGTGTTTTATCGGGTTATTTCTGGCATGCATACTTCCATCAGTGCGCATCTATGCTGGGAGTATTTGAATCAAACCACTGGTGAATGGGGACCCAATCTTCAGTGTTACAAGGATCGATTGCACGGCTTCCCGGAGCGTGTCTCGAACCTTTATTTCAACTATGCTCTTGTTCTCCGAGCGGTAACAAAGTTGGGCCCTTCACTACAAGACTACACTTTCTGCTCCGGAGACCCGACCCAAGACCAAATTACGCAATCTAAAGTGCAAGCACTTATAGCTAAGGCATCCAAAGAACCACAAATTTTCGATGAGAGTCTGATGTTCGTGAACGGTGAAGGTCCTAGCCTCAAGGAAGATTTCAAGAACCGCTTCAGAAATGTCAGTCGAATCATGGACTGTGTAGGATGTGACAAATGTCGACTTTGGGGCAAAGTACAAACCGCTGGATATGGAGCAGCACTGAAAGTTCTCTTCGAAACCGATAATGATTCCAAGAACGTCCCAGCGCTGAAGCGTACCGAGCTCGTTGCCCTCTTCAATACCCTGTCAAGGATCTCGCATTCATTAACTGCTATTGGCGAGTTCAGAACAATGATCGAGTCTCAGGAAAGTGCAGAAGAGGAGCTTAAACTAACGGATCGTGTGACCAAACCACATCACGTCGTTCCAACCAAACCTTCTGAAGGAGATCCCACCACTCCAGACTTTGAGGAGTTTGAGCGAGAAGAGCGAAAAATCAGAAAACCACGACAGACTTTCTCTGAAGCATTCTGGGAGGAATTCGACTTGGTTTGGAGGGTTTACAAATATGTTATTTATGGCTGGATTAGGTTCCCACTCACTATGTAAGCCGACCTCTTATTCGTCAACCTCCTATCACGCAATACTAATAACGTTCTAGGTGGGAGATTTTCGTGCTAGAAATGGCGAGGGTTTGGGAGTTTTATATTGGCTTGCCGGTGACTCCTCGGAAATGGAAACTTGTACAGCCAAATCTGGATGAGCTTTGAGGAGCCGGCATGAAAAAAAGGGGAATTTGAATTTATGATTAGCATAGCATTGCATAGCGTTTGGAGTTTTTAGTGATATAGGGGACTTCCTGTGAGGATATATTATTGGAAGTACAAAATACGGTACCTGAAGTCAACTCCCTGAACGGATTTGTCACTGAATATATTTGTTTTATACTTTGACCTTCGCTTGATTTCTCATATTATAAGTCTTTAGTTCTTTTCACATGCATAGACGAATGCAAGATGCCGCCAGAGCCAACAGGTGTCATGCTGCTCATGCATTCCAAAGACATACATACATACATACATACATATATAGGCAGACAGGCAAGTATCTGCGAATGGAAAGCGAAGCTCTGCACAACATCCTGCCCTCGTCTCGTCTCATCTCATCTCATCCCATCCACATCCCAAAACAACCCAACCCCCGTGCCTTCATCTTTCGTCCGCCCGTTTCTAGAAAATACCACATCCTGCCGTGAAACGCAATACCACGCATACACATGTCCGTATGCGTGTCGATGAGACGAAACATCTCCGAATAATTAGAGAGGATTGCTGCAATCTCGGTTGCGAGGTGGGAGGGTAGTACAGTGCTGTGGTGAGGATGTCACTTGGAGATATGGTGTGTATTGTATTGTATTGTATTGTATTGTATTGTATTGTCTGCTGTGGAGGGGACTTTGTGCTGGGGGGAGGGAGAACTGGTTTATGCTAGATTGGTTTGTAGGTTTTGCTACAGAGGGTATTGTATGTGGATGGATAGATGGATAATGAATGTATGGATGTAATATTATAGCAGCGAGGGATATATCATTTTGGTTTGGGCAAAGATAACTAAGTTGTTGCTTTCTCGTTCTCGCATTATCATTCTTGACAGTGAACATCATTATACATACCTCCCCTCTCCCTTTTTTCTTATTCTCCTACTCTCCCTCTTACCTTTCCCCCATCCCTCTTCCCTCCAACCCCCTACCCAATCATTCACACCACACCACACCACACCCCTCCCACGTGTCTCTCTCTCCTCTCCCCCATTCCAACCATTCTCTACTTCGTAATTTCAAAATCTCGACACTATGAGCTGTCACGGAAACCCACATGTCACTCGAGATCTCCCCTCTCACCGCATCGTCGAACGTTGCACCAACACGGCGCTGCGGGGCGGATGCGTGCATTTTTGGGTTTTCTAGATGTGATAGATGATTGATATGGGCGGCTAGAACTTTAGACGGGAAACGGTGAATGTGGTGGCGGAAGCGGCGAAATGTGATATCTGATGGATGGGAGCTGCTATTTTGGGACTTGTTAGTGGTGGGGTGGGAAAATGGAACGTGGATTGAGGGGAGTGTGAGATTTAGAGGTTGTGGTAATTATGGTTATAGTAAGTAGAAAAGACAGATATTTTTTATATGACATCAATGACATAATGACATATTCAACGCCTACAGAGCGGACGTTGGGTCGATCGGTAGTATCGCGATAGCGGGGTTTACGGTACCCCGCAGTTCAGCACTCCTCCTCACTTACAAATCACACTCACCCACGCCGAGGAGCATACAATATATATAAACTAGTGTAGAAGATCACATCACACTACTGTACGTTCCAGGAAAGCCATCATTCTCAATATTCCCGCCCGCCTCAGCCATGTTCGATACATTCACCACCTCCGATATCACGATATCCCCGACCGTCACCATCCACACACTAACCTCACCCCCGAAGGGTCCGCCCCTGCTCCTGATCCATGGTTTCCCTCAGACACATCACATTTGGCATTTAGTTACACCTGCTCTCGTGGACAGTTATACGGTTATCCTGGTTGATCTCCCGGGCTATGGACAAAGTTCCAAGCCGCCTTCTACACCCAATCATGAAGAATATTCCAAAAGCACTCTCGTACATCCCCCAGTTTCCACACTCCGACCTCCCAAAACCAAGAACTAACTCTCAAACACAGGCCCAGCACCTCGTAACCCTAATGCAGCAACACCTCTCCCACCCCCGCTTCTCCATCCTCGCCCACGACCGCGGCGCCCGCGTCGCCCACCAACTCGCCATCAACCACCCGTCCGCCGTCTCCAAAATCATGCTGTTGGACATCCTCCCCACGCTCAGCATGTACACGCTCGGCCGACATACCTGGTACCAGAAGTATTGGCACTGGCAATTTCTGTCACAACCCGCGCCGTTCCCGGAGTCGTTGATCCTGTCGAACCCGGGTTTGTTTTATGAGAAGTTTTTCGGGAAACACGGCGTCGGGGGGGGTGGGGGTGGGTTTGATGCGCGTGTGAGGAGTGTGTATGAGGGGTTGTTGAACGATGAGGAGACGGTCAGGGGCATGTGTGAGGATTATAGGGCGGGGGCGGGGGTGGATTTGCTGGAGCAGAGGAGGGATAGGGAGGCGGGGAGGAAGATCAAGTGTGAGGTTCTGGTGGTGTGGGGTGGGAAGGGGGCGATTGCAACGGAGTTTGAGGATCCGGTGGGGATTTGGAGGGAGGTTTGTGAGGGGACGGTGAGGGGCGAGAGTGTGGATGGGGGGCATTATGTGCCGGAGGAGTTTCCGGAAGATGTGATTAGGTTGGCGAAGGAGTTTTTCGTGTAGGCAGGATGAAGGCCTGGAGATGCGGGTTCTAGGTTCGTTTAGCTGATGTGTAACCATGCATGGGATGATATTCGATGTGCATATTTAGTTGTGGTAGCTGAAGCAACTGGAAAAACCCGTATGCATTTAAACTCCGCCATATATTCCAACTCGTCCGGATCTCGCTTACAAGCATGAGCATTGTCAGCTGTTAGTTGCAGGAAAGAAAGTTGTGCTTGAAAGGTAGAATGGCAACACAGCCAAGAATAACACAATTCTGCATTTCCAATGCAGTAGCATTTAACTCTCCAGCAGCAGTAATTTGGTGCAAATGCGGTCCTGGACCTTGTGCCCAAGCGAAAATAAATCAACTCATAAAAAAACACAAAAAAAACACATACTTAGTTCAAGTCTGTGAACTCCTTTGCATTAGCGACGCGATATGAACATCCCATATCCATCAATGCATCTCGGAGCGTCCCTTGTTTTCATGAAAAATCCGAATGTCTCGGTCTCCCATGTCTTCGCTGCTGAGAGACTGATGTTATACGACTACGTAAAATATTTTCAGCAAAGACATGGATCGGCTTTGATCTCGACGACACCTTGCATGGATTCCATCGCAGCTCCGGAGCTACTACCAGCGTCATTTTCGAGAATATCTCAAATCATTATGTTTTAGTTTCTGCACTGAAGACGGGATGCTTGAAGGTAACCAGGGAGAAAGACAGCGAATGCTTTCTCTAGTGGAGAGACATCGTTCGACTACCGAAGAGAAAGGTTCAGTTCCCCTCTATGCTATTTCTGCGTTTCAGAAGATGAAGACTCCATGATTGGACTCCTGGACTCCTATGAACCGACTCTCATAGCAGCACTCGAGCTCGAAAGCGGAGCAATGAACCTACTGGCAATACTGAAGAGTATGTGGAAGGACATCGTCGCCATAACATGAGGACCTCAAGACGCTCGTAAGAGGACGGTCAAGACACTCGGTATTGGTGGATACATAGACTTTCCTGCTACCACCAACTTTTCTCCAGTGAGCAAGGGCGTAGGTTTAGTTCCCTAATTTCTACGCCATTTGAATATCTCGGCGAGCGAAATCGTCTAGGTAGAGGACAACGAAGAGCGGAATATGACGCATGCGATGGCAGATGGATATTATCGATTCACCTTTACGCGACGGAAGATTTCGTCTTGACTGCTTCACCACGGCATTTCGATGCGCTGAAAGAGCTCCAGGATATAGTTTCGACGGGCTAAGAATAATTGGTCGATGTAGAGACCGGATAAAGCCTGGTGTCTTGTGCGATGTAACTTTTCCTCCCAGACATCAAGTTGCCGGAGTAAGACAGGTTGATGGGACGGATCGCGATGGTGACAGATGACAGATGTAACGCGTAGACTTCCCAAAATGCAGATGGAATATTGACGAAAGCAAGCAAACAAACAAGCAAGCAAACAGAGAATCAATAGCATTGAAGCTATTTCGTACATGTTCGGCTTGGCAGCAACCTACCTGCTGTATATTATCGCCCGGGCAATCCCGACTGCGCACTGCGTTCGGAAAGATCCCCAGGAAAAAGGAAAGTTGGCAATCTGCTCCATGATGTGCATATCGATCTCGTTTCGAAATCAGCAGCCACAACCACCAACCGCAAAAGCAAATATACCTTAATACTCCGTAGAGTACAGATGCGTGCCTTTCCAGAGGTCTAGATAGGGAGGAACCGACCGACAACCGCATGGCGCAGGGTACAAACCCCATTCTCTGCTCTAGACGAGACAATCTTCCTCCTCTGAGTTATGCAGAAATTGTGCAGTGGTTATGCAGTTTATGCAGGGAAAGATAAGAGTTCTGCTGAACCACAATTGATCCGAACTTCGATTGTTTGGAGTTCGCCAAGCCACACCAGTCTATCTCTACTGCGACCCACCCAAAAGGCGATAGATGACATCGCCTTATTACTTGTATTGTTCGAATGTTGCAAACTTACAGTAGTGAGTCTTGAAGTCTAAATGAACCTCACCCACCATACAGCACCATTAATTACCATGCATGCACTGACTGCAGTGTACAAAGCCTTTGTTGAACGACTTCCTACTTACCATGTTCAAGCCACTCATTGTCAGTCAGTCAGTCAGTCAATCAACCACTCAATCAATTGTCCAGTCACCATTCCGGCCCCTTGGCAAACTCTTAGTACCTTCCTCATCTTTCTCGCTCGTATTTGGTACTCCTTATCTAAACCGCGGCCCAAACCCACTTCAGCTCCAGCTCCATCCATCCTGTCCCATGTCTCCCACATGTCGCTCCCACTTCCATCCCATGCCCCATCCATGGGCGCGTGGTGGCGCACGGGACATCTCAACCCAGCAAGGAAGCATCCCCGCCGCATCGCCGCATCGCCGCGCCCACCACGCCGGCCAAGCTGTCGTGCAATGCGAGCCAAAAAAAATATATCGGTACGACGCGACGCTCTCCTTCTCACCGTGATACTGCATGCATCAATTGATCATTATTTCCCAGAGGCGTCTGTATGTATGTATATGCATGTGATCTCGCTGCGCTCGAGACGAATAATATGACACAACGCTCCCCAATCAGGAAGATGTGAATGGGATGGCAATGCTGTGTGAATGGATGGATGGATGAGTGAATGCCAGGCAGGAGGTGAAAAATAATAAAAGATCCAATATCGCACATAAGCTCTTTTGTCTTGCGCCTTACGAAATCGCTGTGCTGGGTATCTGTCTATCTATCTCTGTATCCATCCTTCGCCTCCTCCTACTCAAGCGTCCGCCGCCGTTCGAGAAAGCCATCCGTGCGTGCTGCCAGCGTCCACTTTCCCAGCGTCCAGTCTCACGTTAGCAAATCGCATAACCCAAAGCTCCCCAGCAATTGCTCGCCCCAGATTGGCCGACACGCCTCTCTTATCAGTTGCCCAGACTTTCGGGAAAATCTAGTTTCGTAGCCTACCCAACACCCATCCTTACAAGTTCCAGCACCAACGGAATTACCTAGTCTGGAGCCTTGTTTGCGCCCAGGAAAAACTTCGGCGGAGTCCGCTACCTCGCACACACCAACTTTTTTTGCTTGGGGTTGGGTTGCTTGCTTATTTTACTGTGCACTTTCATTTTCCCCAGTCATTGATTGTTAGATTGATTGATTGATTCATCCATTGATTGTTTGATTACTAGGGCCCGGACGGAGCCTACAGTCAGTAGCGACCCTACAGCGCGGCGGTATTATCCTTGTTGCGTTAATCGCCTTTGCAGCTTTGCCCCGATATTTATTAGGGAAAGTAAATGAAGGACTTCTATATATTCGCCTATTCATCCGTTTCGTCCGTCTGCATCTGCATCTGCATCTGCATATCAAACTTAGCTTTGGGTAACAAGGCAGACGACCATTCACTCATCTACCCACTCGTCTCAACAAGGTGTTCCTGAACTTTATTTATATCAGAATATTTACCCTGGGGCATCTTTGTGCTTGAGGCCTCTTGTTTATATTCAAATAACCCCTCCAAGAAAAAGACATAGCAGTACTCACATCACCTTTACTACATCATCAGACCACGAAAGCTTTGACAAGACCGCGGGTGCGGCTTTTCACTCAACTCAGTATGGCGTTCAACCAGGAAAAAGGGTATGATGTGGAATCTGCCCAGAAGACCAGCAGCCAGGACATCGTCGTCGATGCCGGCGCAGTGCATGCCGAGTCTCTACGCGAAGGAGACACATGGTATGCGAAAGCGCATCGAATGGCTGGAAGATTTGGAGTAGAATCAAGAGGTATCGAGCGTGTTCCCAGCGATGAGCGGACCGATGCTAGTATGAGTCAGATCGGGACCATGGTATGGCCATTCCACCATTGTTTGAAGTATTCCACTGATGAGATCTTCTAGTGGCTTTCTGCAAATATGGTGGTCTCTTCATTCGCTATAGGAGCTCTTGCATATCCCGTCTTCTATCTGGGCTTCGTCGATACTATTCTTATTATTCTCTTCGTCAATCTCCTCGGTATACTTCCAGTGTGCTTTTTCTCAACATTCGGTCCAAGGTTCGGTCTTAGACAGATGGTTCTCTCGAGGTTCTTCTTTGGCTGGTACGGAGTAAAAATCAGTAAGCACTTATTTCTTGAACTTGCTAGGACGAGCTGTGCTAACTTTCACAGTTGCTATCTTCAACGTTCTTGCATGCATTGGATGGAGTTCGGTCAACGTCATTGTAGGCGCACAACTTTTCCACGCAGTCAACGGTAACATGCCAGGCTGGGCCGGCGTGATTGTGATTGCAGCTGCGACTTTCCTCGTCACCTTATTCGGATACAAGATCGTTCACACATATGAAAGATACTCCTGGATTCCATGTTTCATCATTTTCCTCATCGTGCTCGGAGAATTCGCCCACTCCGGCCACTTCACCAACATTCCTATGGGAGTTGGCAAATCTGAAGCTGGTGCTTGTCTTTCCTTCGCAGCATCTGTGTACGGGTTCGCAACAGGCTGGACTTCATACGCGGCTGACTACACCGTATACCAACCAGTTGGACGCAGCCGCGTCTCGGTATTCTTCTGGACATTCGCCGGTCTTATCTTCCCACTCCTCTTCACCGAAATGCTCGGCGCAGCAGTTGCTACCAGTATGGCAGCTAATGGCGGAGACAACGCATATATGACCGGATACGAAAGCTCTGGAATCGGTGGCCTCCTCGCAGCAGTCATTGTCCCACCACTTGGCAAATTCGGACAATTCTGCCTTGTCATCCTGGCCCTATCCATCATCGCCAACAACTGCCCCAACATCTACTCCGTCTCACTCAGTCTCCAACTGCTCGCTCGCGCGACCCAAAAAGTGCCTCGTTTCGTTTGGACCGGTATTGGTACGATCGTGTACTGCGCCATTGCGATCCCCGGTTACAGCCGATTCGAAGATGTCTTGGAGAACTTCATGCTTCTGATCGCATACTGGCTTGGTATCTACGAGGCCATTTCCATCTCCGAGCACGTCTTCTTCAAGCGTGGCTTCGGCGGATATCACCCGGAGGACTACCTCAACCCAGACAAACTACCACCGGGAATCGCCGCCATCCTTGCTTTCTGCTTTGGTGTGATGGGAGCCGTTCTGGGCATGGCGCAAGTATGGTTCACTGGACCCATTGGAAAGCTCTGTGGAGCAGAGTTTGGTGGTGATGTTGGGTTTGAACTGGCATTCGCGTTTGCGGCGGTGTCGTATTGTTTCATGAGATATTTCGAAATCAAATATTTCGGTAGATAGATGGTTTCTTGGGAAGATGTAGGAACAACAAAATGGGTTAGGGAATTTGGGTGGGCCATCGCTTGGCTTTTTCGAACTAGTCTGGGTTAGGATTAGTTGGCGTTCTGATATGAGATCTTTTACGAATGTATAATGAATGATATTAGGAAAGAAAAGGAAATTCTTTTGATATTACTCCTCGGATCGAGAAATCTTGCGTTGTCCTTTAGTCGTGGTTGTTGTGCTGTGCGTTTATTTTGATCTAGAATGGACTCTAAATGCCTCCAGAGCAGCAGCAGCATTGCGACTATCAGCGTGTACTTCGTATGTACCCAACTGAGGCATACAGTGAGTTACAAGACCTGTGCTCATGCTCTGATTCCACATAGTCGCAATAAACTCGACGCATTCAGTGGACCGATCTTAAACGGATGGAGGCTTAACTACTTCACCTAACTTGATCCACCATCGCGTTACTCCTAAGCACGAAGAGCTCTCACAGATCTTATAAACCACACCACCACACCACCCCTCCATCCCAGAACCCCACCCTCCCCCCCTCTAAAGCTTCCCATCCCCCCTCACCACCTCCCTCAAAAATCCCAACGCCTCCACCGCAAACGCAACCATATTCGCCTCCCTATCCCCACCCAACCCCGTCTCCACCTCCTTCGTATAGCACCCCTTCGCCGTCGCGACAGCCAACGCTACATATCCTCTTTGAATGCGTTAATTAGCTAGTCCAATCCGCTACTCAAAAGTGCAATCAAACTCACGGCGTCCTGTTCCTCGTCTCTCCACCCGTGGGGCCCGCGGTCCCGCTCTCGCATATCGTGTACGTGCTCCCGAGTTTCTCTCGGATGTTGACTGCCAGGCCCTCGACGACTTGCGGGGTGGGGCCGCGGTAGGCTTGGATGGTGGCGGAGGTCCATCCCGCTGGGTGGCGTTAATACAGTACCGTAACCTCTCTTCTGAAGAGCAGGCGAGAAGAGGCTTTATGAAAGGAAAGGAAAGGCCGATATGATCTTACCGAATGCTATGCGTGATTCTAGCGTGTATAGCTAATAATCGAAAGCATTAGACGAAAGCTGGGAGGAAATGATAAAGATGACTGCGTGAATGCAATGAAGTGACTTGGACGTACAGTCAATCCACCTTTGTATATCCCGCTCGCACCGGGTGTGCTGAGGATAGAAGCGGATATGATACCACCTGCTGCCTATATTTCATTAGTCAAATCTCTTAACTTGCTTCTTCCTCACTTCTTTTCTTCTCCATCCATCGCTATCTCTAAACTTTGCCTTCCCCCAGCTCCGCATCAAATTACGCAGCTACCGTAGTCGATCACAGCGAACCAGTACAAAGTCGCTCATAACAACAACCAAACCCTCCTTGAGAGAAACCCCGCAATCCACAAAAGTAGATATCTAAAACCATATGGAATAGAGAAAGAACTTACAGTCTCAGCCACACTAACAGTCTCTCCTCTCTCCTTTAACAGTTTCGCTACTTCAACCACTACATCGCGTACTTTCTGGGGTGGGAATTCTTGAGCTCCAGACATGGTTTTTAGATGACGTTTAGAATCGATTCGGACGGATCTGGATATCTTCAGTTGGGAGAGGAGAGTTCCTGGAAGTGAGTAGATGACTTTCATTTATATTGGATTGATGGTGGAAGGAAAGGCGGATATTCTTCCTATGGAATTTCATAGCATGACGTTGACATGCTCCCGAGTTTGGCGGGGTAGATTTCTTAGTGGCGGTGCCCTGCATAAGTAGTGGGGGGACTTGAGAGCTTGGATTTCAGGAGATATGTTCACAAGTATCAGGTAAACTAGGAGGATGAGTTTTTGACATGGCAAGCGGTGGAAGCATGTGGTTGGGGTTTATCTCAATTATTCTAGGAGCTAGCTAGGTAGCAAACAATAACCTAATTACAACCAACGTGTATCCCCGAACTTCCACTAGATCCCATTTTCCACACATAGGAAGCTTGGATGAACACGTGGAGACGTCGTAAGGGCCCGCGACCTACCGTGTATTACTTCTGTATTCATAAAGAAGGCTGTGAACTGTATAGAGCACCGTTTAATAGGTGTAACTATGGCAGTTATCGATCCTTCATCTTTAACCCCGGGGCAAAAGTTACAAGTTCTTCTTGAAGTACAAACAGCAAGCCAAGAAGCGCGCCGTACTTCGAGAAATTAGATCGTTCCAATGTCAAGATCGAAGTAGTTGGCAGCGAGATTCTTGTGGTTGCCCGTTGCCTGCCCAGATTGCCAGAAATGCAAGGCTCTTCTTGAGATGTTGATATTGCCGTGATTCTAGATTTTCACCAGTGATATCTTGTGCTGTTAAGGAGGACAGGAATGCCATTGCCAAGCACTAATCGCAGGCTTTGACTTGACTATCGAGTCGAAAATCGTTCCGACATGTGTGCGCCTAATCCTAACTCCAAGAATGGAGTTCAAATTAGTAGTATCCTTACTCAAATTGGTGAAAGATATGTTGACTGACCTAGAAAAATAAAAAGGTGAAGCGTCGTCCTCAACAGAGTAATCGGAATCGAATTGTACCCAGCTCATCATCACCGAAATGACAACAAGCCCAGCACGCCGCGTATTGCACTTAAGTGTTATGTCTTTGCACACACAATCTTCACAATGGCTCTCCCATAGGAACAATAGTACGGAGACTATGCCCTGCTTTTCTGATGCCAATTGCAGACGTGGATCACGCCAAACCCTCACGGGCAGACCTGTTCATCTCTGCAAGCAAAGGAACGAGGTGATTTGAAGAGTACTCCGAATTTCTCATATGCAAAAATGATGATCGCAAGGATCTGATATATTTGAGTGAACAAATATATCTGTTTGTAGCATAGAAACGCAGCGTTGATGAGGACGACGCTTGGGGGGAAAAGAGGAAGAAAGTTTCTTGAGAAATCTGAGGTTTAATGACTCTTTACGAAAATTCGCTAGACCCTAGCTCCAGGGTTAATTGGCACGGCTGAGCGTCCAGGCCCAAGCTCCTCCGGAGCCGGATTAATCCAATTCCGCTGGCACAGCTGCGCTGCACAGCCTCAAACCTTGAAATACATATGCTATGACGCGCCGTTCCCCAACTGAATTCCATTGTCCAATATCCTCTCGACTTGCATTCTGGGTCGCATAAGTTTTATCGTCATTTGCCTCAAAGAAGTAATAAGTCATCACAATGTGCTTCATTTTTACTTGCGGAGAGCACGGTATGCGCTTCCTTTCTGTTGCAATTGTGGCTTGGTATTTAGCTAATAACATCTAGAGTTCTCCTCCCAACTCCAAGGCTATGAGAATGTACTCTGCCAATGTCATAACTGCGTATGTGCTGCATGATCGCATTTGTTGTCGGTCTTGATATCTAGGTAATTAGCTAACATAACTCAAGGGAAACTACTCTGCGAAAGTCATCAAAAGACATCCCTGGTTTACCTTTTGCTTCATACCCGTCTTACCGCTCAGCATCCACGCATACGAAGATGTAGTCTGCACCATCTGCAACTTCGCGCAACCACTCGAGAACCGACCTGATGTTCGAGGTCAAGCCAATGGAGGTGGTCAAGTGCCGTTACAGAATCAACCGCCAGGTCCGGGTCCTGTAAATCCCGGATGGGGCGGAGGTCCGCCACAGAAACAACAGCAGCCTATGCAGTACGGTTGAGGTGGCATGACAAGCGGAGGAGGAGTGTCGGTTATCGAAATGTAGATTTTAGCTGTGCGAAATGACGAAATACCAAATTGGGATATTGGAATAGGTTTAGGAATGGGGCGATTTCTCTCTTGCGACGAACGGATTGGAGTTTTCAACGGGCGGCGGACCGATGGGTTAGGTCAAGGCGAGTGTGTCAATTCTTGGGTGAATAAGGACTTCAGCTTTCTCGTAGCGGCAAATTATGAACATATACCAACTGCGATTTCCATACCCTGAAGTCTCAGGCCATCCACTGCGATTGTCCCATTGATTGTTGTATGTGTCCTCCAAAGCGCCAAGTATTGGTTGAGCGCATGGTGCCGGTCGATTACCTCTTGGATTTAAGAGTATGGATTTGCTGACGTGAGGAACTCCAAAGTCATTTGTCGATCGGCTGTTTGAGCTTATAGTCAATCTGGTACAAGCGTACCAAGTTCCATCCGATGGGCGTTAAGAGGCGCTTCCGTCAAACATCTTGTGGTCAAAACAGGCCATTCTGGAGTTCTAGAGCAGTCGACTCGAAAGTCTTCCAGCGCCCCGGATTTCATTTCAATATAGGCGCAGAACATGCGACGGTGGCTTTGGACCAAAAACGCTGGGATCCCAGAGGCCTTATGTTTTGCTTTTTATGGCTTTCATTCCTTAGCCCAGGGCGTGGGGTGCATATGTCCGCAATCGTGTCGGAACGCACCGCTCTTGATAGTTGGTTGGTTGCCGCCGGCTCTCCAAAGCTGTAAGAAGTTCCAAGTCGTTCTAGGCATGCAGCAACACAAAGATGGCACGGTCGAATCGTCTAGGCAGCCCTTCTAGAGTAGAGAGAAGAGATCACCTGCGATGTCGGACAGGCTGTACAAGATGTTGACCACACCACATGAAAAACTCTTTCATTTCGCTGCAACAATGATTGGTCCCAGCACGCTTTTATAAACACTGTTTGGCGATACCCTCCCGTGTATTCATCTAGCCTCCTTCTTCGCTCCCACCCACGCCCGCAACCAAACGCACGCCCACTCGCTCCACCCCGAAAGGCATACTCGTAGATTAAAAGGCTCGCCTTATCGGCGTGCCGTCGAACACACACCTTATCAAGCGCATCTGCACCAATCACCAATCGACCTCGAAATTTGTTGCAGATCGCTTACAGTATGATGCACGAGCTTTCCTCCCCCAAACGTCCAAGCTTCTGCCCCGCCATGAAAGATAGCAGGGGCTTATCACTTTATCAATGCCGTTTATTTGACAAAATTACAACCTTATCTCTACCTGCAAACCGTCCCATATGAAATCTTTCGCTGCTCATAGGCTAATTCGTTGGAAATCCCGTCGCTGTGAGGTCCAACTCCACTCAATTTCTTTTCCCTTTCTTTCCTTCCCTGACATTGACCTTATCCCCGCCACTGGAGCTGCGTTCCCTGCTCTAACAATGTCCGATATCAGGTCGTACAGCACCAGAGTTTATCAAGCCCTGTATGAAAATGTACCACTCACATGTGCCTATCTGCATATCTGCAAAGCACGATACCATAATATAATACCCAGCTCTGCTCCCTTCGTGTCACATTCTGTGTGTTGAACACTTTCCAGCTTCTCTCTTCTTCCTTTCTCTTTGTAAAGTAAATATCAATTGGACCCAACCCATTGATTAAACCTGCCTACTTGAGAAGACGACTGCTCGTCAATCCAATAGTATGGCTATCGCTCCTCCCCTCAGTGAGGGCTGGGGATATGGCGTTGTCCTTGGTCTGGGTGCTCTATTTGCCCTTGGCATGGTAAGCTCACCTTCTGCACTCCCAACTACCACCACCTCAATTGAGTCTCTTCCTTTTCTTTCCTCGACCACTCACACCTCAGATCAGCATGGCTAACCGACTTTCCTCTGCAGATCCTCGTAACATGGATTCTCAAGCGCTACAACCACGAGCTACAAACCTCCGAAATGTTCAGCACCGCTGGCCGCACAGTCAAGTCCGGTTTGGTCGCCTCAGCTGTCGTTTCCTCCTGGACATGGGCCGCTACGCTTTTGCAAAGCTCGGGTGTGGCGTATAAATACGGTGTTTCGGGTCCATTCTGGTATGCATCGGGTGCTACGGTGCAAATCTTGCTGTTTGCTACGATTGCGATTGAGTTGAAGAGAAGGGCGCCGAATGCTCATGTGAGTTTGTTCTCTTTCTATGCTAGTGTTTTTCAAGAATTGGAGTTCAATGGAGGAGTTTAGGAGGAGGAAGAGAATGGAACAGCATGAAACGCATTGGATGGAGTAGACGGTTGTGGGATGCATAGAATAAATGGCTAACGAGATCACTGCAATAATAGACTTTCCTTGAGGTTATCAAAGCAAGATATGGCGTTGGAGCACACATTGTCTTTACGGTATTTGGGTTGATGACGAACATCCTCGTAACGGCAATGTTATTGACTGGTGGATCTGCCGTGGTATCTTCTTTGACAGGCATGCACACTGCTGCTGGTATGGATACCCGTTCATTTTGGTTACCCGAGGGTCATCCATTAACTTGAATATCGCAGCTTGTTTCCTCCTCCCACTAGGTGTCGTCATGTATACCATGTTCGGTGGAATCAAAGCTACCTTCCTCACAGATTGGGTAAGCTCTCAACCACTCTCTCCCTCGTCTATTAGACTAACAACGCCAAGGTCCACACATTTATGCTCCTAATCATCATTCTCATCTTCGCGTTCACTACCTACGCATCAAGCGACACCCTGGGTTCTCCTAAAGCAGTATTCGATCTTCTTGTTAAAGCAGCCGCCGACCACCCCATCGAAGGTAACGCTGGTGGAAGTTATCTGACTATGCGTTCCAAAGAAGGAGCTATCTTCTTCGTCATCAACATTGTTGGAAACTTCGGAACGTGAGTGTCGCCTATACATTCCACAATTAGCGTTACAATAGAGACTGACCAATGATAGCGTCTTCCTAGACAACGGCTACTACAACAAGGCCATCGCTGCCTCCCCAGTGCACGCTCTCCCCGGTTACATCATGGGCGGAATCTCTTGGTTTGCTATTCCATGGCTCTGTGCCACAACCATGGGACTCGCTGCCATCGCTCTTGAAGGCAACCCTGCCTTCCCGACCTATCCCAATCGTATGGATCCTGCCGATGTCTCAGCCGGTCTCGTTCTTCCCTACGCCGCGGTCGCTATTCTCGGCGGTGGAGGTGCAGTTTGCACTCTTCTTATCGTGTTCATGGCTGTTACGTCCGCCTCTTCTGCTGAACTTATCGCAGTTTCGTCCATCTTTACTTATGATATCTATCAGACGTATTTCAACCCGGCGGCATCTGGAAAGAGATTGATCTACATGTCTCACGCAATGGTTATTGGATTCGGACTATTCATGGCTGCTTTCTCGGTTGGATGTATGTTCTCCCCTATTCGCCTCTTTCCCTCCAAGTCTCACACTAAACAAAAATAAACAGTATACTACGCTGGAATTTCCATGGGCTACCTCTACCTAATGATGGGTGTAATAATCTCCTCCGCCGTCATCCCCGCCACTCTCACCATCATGTGGGCCGGCCACAACAAATGGGCCGCCATGCTAACCCCTCCCCTCGGACTCATCTGCGCCCTAATCGCCTGGCTCGTCACCGCCAAGAAAGAATGCGGCTCCCTCAACGTCGACTGCACCGGTTCGAACAACCCTATGCTAGCAGGCAACGTCACGGCCCTCCTCTCCCCGCTCATCTTCATCCCAATCTTCACCCTGATCTTCGGCTGGGACAAGTACGACTGGGTGTCCATGGCGGCTATCCGTCGCGGTGACGACCACGACCTCGCTGCCGAAGCGGACGTCGATCTCGAGCTTGTGCCTGGCGCGAGCAGAGGCTCCGAGGCTGAAGAGTTGATTGAACAACGGAAGTTATTGCGTGCGTCGACGATCGCGAAGACGATGACTGTGATTCTGACACTGGCGTTGTTGGTCTTGTGGCCGATGCCGATGTATGGGAGTGGATATGTGTTTTCGGAGAAGTTCTTCACGGGCTGGGTGGTTGTGGGTATTATCGTACGTATTTTCTCTCCCTCTCTCTCTCTACATATGCCACCCATTTTATAAAAAAAACGCAGAAGCTAACAATTACCAACAGTGGTTAATCGGATCCACCCTCTGCGTAGGCGTGTACCCCGTCTTCGAGGGCCGTAAGTCGCTAGCGAGGACATTCAAATCCATCTACTTGGATATTACCGGCAAACAGCATCCATCCAGGCATCATCGCCCAGAAGCTACGTATGTGGAAAGCAAGGAAGTGGGGACTGAGACTCCACCGGTTACTGGGACGGAGAAAGAAAAGGAGGCTGCGGAGAAGTCGGGGGAGATTTGATGAATTGTATGCGAGCACATATGAGAACCAAGGAGGGGCGGGATATGATACCATGTATTCTTTTTGAAAATTTAGTTTTTGTGTCAGATACACATGGGTTGTTTGGATGAATCAAAAACGTCTTTGTTCTAAAAGGTTGATGGTTCATGAAATTAATGTTCTAATTTCAGTATACCATCCTGTAATGATACACCAAGCGGAGATTTCTCGAGACAAATCTTGTCTGAAGCTGAAGATGTTGTGTTCACATATTCACATTCCCAGCACAAACAGCACACAAAGCAAGTAAACATGGAATCGAATTGAGAATATTAAGTTGATTAACTACCGTGCTAGCAATGCATTAAAAAAAATGGCATGCGCTAATAAGACCAGTAGATCCTCGGTGCAAACACACACCAAATACCTCCTGAAGTGCTTGCTCCGTATGCATCATCACATCGTTCATGGTATCTCTTGTTCTCTCAAGTCATTTCATTTCATTTTATCATTTCCCATTTTCCCTATAGCCTCCCTCAACCTTATCTCCCGACTCGAATAACACCCGCTGCAATGAGCGACTGGATCTTAGCTCTGATTTGAGGGTTCTTCATGTGTTCTTGAAGAGCTGCGGGGTCGGATTGTGCTTGTTGGAGGATGCTTTGCATGACTGGATCACCCATGATCTTTTGAATCTGTGTTTTTTGTTAGTGAAATGTATGGAAAGAAATATTTAGCTGGATATGCTTACCTCAGGATCTCTAGCAAGTCTCTCCTTGGTCTGCTCCTCTGTCTCATTCTCTCTCGCAGCATACATAGCCGTCATAGCTTTCTGCTGTTGCTGCTCAATCTCCCTCGTGTTTGCCTTGTTAACATCGGCCTCGCTGGCCTCGTTGCATGCCTCAAGGCATTTCGAGTAATCTCTCATGCCAAAGTATGCTTGCGCTTTGCGAATGTAAGCTCTGACGAATTTGGAATCCTTAGAAATCGCTTTATCGCAGTCCTCGAGAGCAGATGGGAATTCAAGGAGCTTGATAAATGAAGCAGCACGGTTACTGTAACCTCTTGGGTCTTCTGGAGCACGATTGATCATTTCAGTGTAGGCTTCAACAGCCCCAGGCCAGTCAGACTCCTTGAATTTTTGGTTACCAAGCTCACGTGCCTCTTCGGCCTTGGCTGGGTCGATGTATGCTTTCTTCGCACTGTCGATCTTGTTCTTTTCGGCAGCACGGAGCTTGTTAACAACTTCTGGAGTGCGGTGTTCTGTGAGCGACTTTTGGTAATTCTCGATAGCCTTGGGCAGATCACCAAGTTTTTCGTAGGACGTTCCAATACGAGCGTAGGATTTGGCAATCATCTTGAAGTCGGCATAAATCTCTCGACCCTCCTCGACGGCCTTTTCGCAAGCCTTGATGGCTTCTTCATAGTCTCCCTTCTCGAAGTATGCAGCACCAAGGTTATTCAAGTAGGTGATGTCCTTGTAGGTTTCCCAAGCTTTGCTGTAATGCGCGATTGCCTCCTCAAAGTTCTTTTTCTTGTATTGCTCCGTACCAAGTCGTTTTTCTTCATCAGCCTCGGCCTTGGCCTTCTTCTTTGCAATAGCTTCTTCATCTTCCAGTTCAGGCTCTGGTTCAGGCTCAGTCTTCGCTTTCTTCGCTGATGGTTCTGATGAACTTGGGCGGACATCAGGCATGGGAATATCCTCCTCAGCTTCCTTAGGGGCTGACGCTCCTGCAGCTCCTGGTGCGTTACCAAAGGGTGCTGAATCGGCGAATGACATATCCACACCCATCAAGACGCCTAAGACTTGAATCATGCGCGGGTCTGAGAATAGATCTTGGGTGTTGTTAGGATTGGACTTGATTTGCTGGAGTTTCGACATGAATGCTGGATCTGAGAGGAAAGCCGCAGTTTTTGGGTTTGCAGCTAGTTTCGAGATGAGTTGCGGATCGTTGAACATGTTCCCTAAACCCTGTGTTGGGTCCCCCTTTACTCCATCTATAATATTTATCAGTATGGTTGTCAATAACGGTTGTCGTTTTCTACATACCTGCTTTGGCTTCCGCGTCAATGGCTTTCTTTACACTC
Organism: Rutstroemia sp. NJR-2017a BVV2; assembly: GCA_002946415.1. NCBI lineage: Eukaryota > Fungi > Ascomycota > Leotiomycetes > Helotiales > Rutstroemiaceae > Rutstroemia > Rutstroemia sp. NJR-2017a BVV2. The sequence continues at coordinate 1,565,831 of NJPS01000013.1, read as the reverse complement.
GCAAGACCCTTGCTGGCCACGGCGTAGTTTGGGTCCAGCTTCAATGCTTCCTCATAAGCATCATGAGCACCTAAAAGATCTCCAGTGCCCTGTTTAGCAGCAGCAACTCTGCCCCATCCTTTCGCCCAGTCTGGTTTCAATTCCGTGCATTTCTCAGCGTCCTTTAGAGAATTCTCGTAGTCCCGTTTCGAAGCGTAGGCAGCGGATCGATTTGAGTAGAGAATGTGGTTTTCTGGTTCAATAGCGATAGCCTCGGTGAATTTTGCGCTTCATAAAGCATTAGTTAAGTTTTTGCAAAACCCCTAAGCTTGCTGGGAACACCTCGCTGGCGCAATATCTACGAGGAGGGGTAACGGAGAATGTAACTTACACAGCCTCATCAAAGTTCTTCTCTGCGATCGCCTTGTTGCCTTCAGCTTTCAGTGCGTCCGCCATGATGTTTGGAGAATTAGTGAAACGAAATTTAACAAGTCTGAAGATATAATAAATAAAATCTCAAAAAGTGTCACAAATTGAAGAAGAAAATCGAAACGAACGTCGGGCAACTCTTTATTATTTTACTATCGATATCTTCTAGAGCTTTCTGCCCTCTAGACGCTTGGACCAGGTTGGTTGGCTAACCACTTTCGGAGGAAAGGTGGGGTGACTGGGTATGTGAGGCTTCACGGAAGTGGCTGATTATTGTTTATTGTAACAAGTTGTGTAAATATCAATTACTATGTATAAGTTTCATTTCTATATCTTCTATTGACTCTCTTTATCGAAGTCGAAATACACAATGAATGAAGCATCATTTTGGGACATAATTAGTCCACTGTATAAAGCTCCGTCGAATCGTCTCGTCGACCTGGACCCAAAACCTTCATCTTAAAATTGCCAAAACTCCTTTTTCATGCATCGCTTCTATATATCACACACTACTTCTTCCCCTCAGCAGATCTAAGTACGGCAGCTTGAGATAGTGCCGATACACCAGCTCTCTCTTGCATCGCTGTCATGGCAGCAGTCACCGGTGTCTGGATGCCACTAGACGGCGCCGGAGTATTGGACCTTGTTGCAGGTGCACTTCTGTTGTGTGCCATATGACTTTGAACAAGGTGACCAGCCGCTAAAGCACTGCACAACGAGAGTTCTCCAGCCAAGACACCTGCAGCAATGATTCGAGCAAGTTTGCGAGCATTGTCACCCGGATTAGTGGGGTGAGAACCTCTAACACCGAGCATATCTAACATAGCACTTTGAGGCTCGAGGATGGTACCACCACCCAAAGTTCCAACTTCTATAGAAGGCATTGAAACGCTTATTTGTAAGGAACCGCGCAGACTGTTTACTGTTAGCAGAATCCTAATACAATTAAAAAGGGTCTGAACTTACTTTTTCATGAGCGTAATACAACTGCTGCTTTCCACCACTTGTGCTGGATCCTGACCAGTGGCCAAAAAGATGGCAGCGACAATATTGGCAGCGTGAGCGTTGAATCCACCCATAGCACCAGCCATAGCACTGCCAACGAGATTCTTCGCGATATTCAATTCAACCAATGCATCAACGCTTGTCTTGAGAACCTTTCGGACAACGTCGCCTGGAATAATAGCTTCAGCGACAACACTCTTACCACGGCCATCAATCCAATTGACTGCAGCTGCTTTCTTGTCTGTACAGAAGTTACCAGAGACCGACAGGATTTCCATATCGTCAAAACCACATTCTGTGGACATAACATTCAAAGCGTGCTCGACGCCCTTCGAGATCATGTTCATTCCCATAGCATCTCCAGTCGTTGTCTTGAAACGTGGGTAAAGGTTGGTGCCGGCTAATGCTGTCTTGATGGATTGAAGTCGGGCGAATCTGCTGGTTGAGTTAAATGCTTTCGTCATCATCTTTTGACCCTCTTCAGAGTCAAGCCAAACCTTAGCTGCACCAGCACGCTCAAGAGTTTCGAAGGTAATGCAAGGACCACGTGTCATACCGTCACCAGTTAAAACAGTGACAGCACCACCACCAGAGTTGATAGCTTTACATCCACGGCTCGTGCTAGCAACAAGAACACCTTCAGTTGTAGCCATTGGCAAGAAGAAACTCTGTCCATCAACAACGATAGGTCCAGCTACACCAAGTGGCAAGGGAAGATAGCCAATGACGTTCTCGCAGCAAGCGCCCAGAACACGGTCGTAGTTGTAATGCTCATAAGGAAGCAATGAACCTTCTAGGAGACTGGTGGTTTCAGCAGTGGCAGGAGTCCTTGAAATAATCGCCCTTCGAATCTTGACAGCTCGAGTAGTGTCTTTCAGAGTTTTCTCCAAAGCATAACCAGGGATTTTGCCTTGCATGGATAACTCGATGAGTTCCGCGTCATTGAGTTCTGGTGCACGTTTGGCTTGAAGCATTTTTTCCATCTCTTGTTGGCTACGGCGTAATTGAGGCTTGGTGTTGGTTGGAGGAGGGGCCATCACTAAAACCTCATCCTCATCATCAGTGGTAGCCGGAGTAGGGGGAATATTGTCACGAGAGTTGGAGTCCGTGCTTGGCAGTTTTAGGATAGGCGTAGATACTGAGTTGTTAAACTTTTCAGCCTGCTCAAGTTCGACGGGATCGACAGCATGGTGTGGGGGTAACTGGAGCGGCTCTTTAATGCTCCATTTGGCGGCATTGAAAAGATACCCGTTGAGAACAACACTGAGCGTTAGAGCGAGAACGATCCATTTGGAAAGCACTGGATCCTCAAAGCTTTTGAGTAAATTGTCGACAACTCGACCACCCATACCATATTCGGAGAACTCAGAACCAAAGTCATCCACAGAATCTTTGCGATGCTTAGACATGGAATGTGCGTAATGAATGGATGGATATTCAAGCTCATATTTGATCGGCGTCAGTACCGTAACAACAGTTGCCTTGTCCTGTGCTTTTGCCATTTCGGAAATAGCATCCAAACCACTGGAAGCAACCTTGAAAGGGTCCATCGGAGGTGCTGTCAAAACATTCGAGAAGCCACTGCCGGAGAGCACGCTTGATGCTGGAGATTGAGCGCTGTTGGTACCCCTGAATGGAATAGTGCAGAGATTGAGAACGTTGATGATGATAAATCCAGAAACCATGAGAACCTTGAATTTAGGGATGCTGCTGCTCTTGACTTTGCGACCGAAAATGTGAGTCACGTTCGAGCCATCCCCCCCATCCTGCAAGAAATCATCACTCTGAGCAACCTTCTCGGCCACTCGGTGGTTGACTCCATCGTCCTCCAATGCTTGGCGAAGAGCAACGTGACGCTTAATGCGATTGATTTCGAGCTTGATGCTCAGGATTGCCGTGTAGAATGTGAACAGGAGTATGCAATCAAAGAAGAGGATCCAAGCAGCTAGGAAACAGAATTGTTGCAATCCACCCTGCACGCCACTTGCAGCTCCAGCTATTAGGATACAGATCTCAATTGCGTAATCCCTGAAAATCTCGAATCCTTTCTCACTGATGGCGACCTGGACAGCATGTTGAATGGAGGTAGGAGATCCACCCTGCTTTTTCTCGGTCTTTTCTAGCTGTTTACCAATCTTTGGAGGTGGTCTTCGTGTGTCTAAAGATGCAGAGAGAACAGCCTTGGTCAACACAATAGCCTTTTCGAATCCAACGGTGACGACGAGGAATGGTAGGCCTTCGGATAGTAAGACCATGTTCATCGGAACTCCCAGCTTCGTTGTCACGATCAAACCGAAGAGGAAAGCAAAGACCGAAGAGAATAATGTGGTTGCAAAAAGCCAGGAGTTGGAACCCATGCGTCTCATAGAAACGAAGAGTGAGACAAAAGTAAGATGCATCGAAATGTAGCCTAGCACCATGATGATGATGTCTAGAGTATCAGCACTCTTGATGAGGTCAACGAACTCAGTCCAGGCGTTTATGGCCCAGTTCTTCAGTCCGGTCTTGTTTTCGTCAACCTTGGCGGCTTTCATAATCCACATCTTCTTCTCCTTGACAGGCTCTGCCTCAAGTCCGTGGCGAGCATTTTCGTCCGTAGGTAACGTTGCGGCAGCATTGGGCAGTTCTTGGACCCTTGCAAGGAACTCGGGTGCTTGACTGTATGGGACAGCAAATGCGAGCGTACTGTCCTGGGATAGAGGTGCCAAAGGATTGGGGGTAGCGGGGAGTGAGATGGCCGAGATATTTTGTGGTATAGGCACACTTTCTGATAAAGGAGCTGCTTGGAGAGGACTGGCAGCCAAAGAGTCTGGGAAGACAAAAGTCATAAGAGCCAAATGGTCCACATTTGATGGCACATTTTGCACATCAGCTGCCTGCCATTTCCAGTCCGTTTCAGAGCTAATTTGTAGTTGTCGACTTCCAGCAACAAGGGAGCTCCACGTTGCTTTACCGGCTCCACTGGTCTTTCCTGAATCGAACAAACTGCTCTCTAACAGTCCCATATATGTTGTGCTCGCTAAGACTGCCACGATGACGATGGTATGAATTGGGTGGAGACATGCTCTTCGAGAAAGAATCTGAAGTAGTGGCGTGACTTTTCTGTTGAGCCATGATGGAGAGGCACTGGTTTCGGCGGAGGACGACGCGCCCCTGAACCGCGAGGGGAGGAAAGAATTTCCGATCATGATTGTAGATGTACAAGTAAATATCGTATTCTATATCAGAGCCATCGACGAAGATAATCTGAGAAAAAATGCCTTTGATCTGCAAGACAAGCAAGAATTAGTACAGAGAAGCTTGAGAGACAGAAAGAATCATTGGGGGTATGAAGTAAATGCAAAGCTTCGAGAGTGACAGCCAACTCGCCTACCACCTAAACTCACCGATAAGATATTCACTCCAGGACCGAGATGAATGCTAATAATGGGAACATTGAATTAAGTGAGATTGACCTACCCAGGGACAGTATTTTATATGATCAGGCTGTGCCTCTTCACAGGCCAAAGTCTCGAAGATTCCTTTTCGTGCAACGGTAGATTTCGTGGTGGAGGATGACGGAAATCAGTCACAGTTCGGAAAAGGAGTGTCGGTGTTGAAACCCGAGCAAAAATCAGCAACGACGAACGCTCCGCACAGAAACGAGGCGCAATTGGACGGGAATAGATGGATGGAATAGCTATAATCAGCTCGTCCACCTAGGTCTATCCTCACTTCTTGTGTGTAAGAATTATCTCAGAGAGCTGGGGAGAAGTGGAAGGTGGAAGGATGGAGAAAAGAAAGCCAAGGGATTATTATATTATAAGATAGAAGAAATATTTCCCGCTTATCGAGGTACTGCTCTCAGACACCGGTTCCTCGCCCTCGCGCTCATCTTTTGTACCAGTACAGCAAGGAAAGAAGAGGGACAGGGGCACGTATTGCTTGCTGGCTTTGAAAGGTACTGGCAGGTCGATCCCTGGAAGCTAGCCTTGTTTGTACTAGGCTTCCATTTGGCTGGGCGGTGACACTATCTGCTCTTCTCTCGATAGAGGTTAGCTCCGGTCTAAGATAAAGGAAAATTGGAAGACGATCTTCGGATTAAAATGACATTTTCGAGGGTTGGGGATTATTTTCAATCTTTTCACTCAACCATTTCCTGCTTTCTTTGTAGCAAGCTTTGTAGCAAATTCTACTTATTCTACCTATTCTTCCTTAACATTGTTCTCGTAAGCTTCACTTTCTCATCACAAGACATTCACTCCACCAGAGAAGAAGCACAGCTCATTGGTTCGACCTTGACCGAGTTTCTCTGCTGCTCCAAACTTGCCAACAGTTGTCCTTCTCTTACGTTCCGCATTCTGCAGTCTGCACCACTTCGCTCGCTGTTTACCAAACAGTAGCCAGACCCCTGGGAGTCTCCTATTTTCCTTTAGTGCGTACCAACAACTCATTGGCTAATGGCAAAATCGGCAGACTGGAATTGGCATTGGCAGTGACAGTGCAAGTGGCAGCCGTCCCAGGCTTCTAGAAGAGGACCCAACAGGACACCATTGGTTACTACTGTGTACGCGTACCTTGAACTTACACCTTTAGGGAAGAAATGGAACGGAACCTGCTTGTACTTCGTACTTCCGCGCCTTGAGGGAAATCAGGAATTACGTCACATGATCGTGTGGCTGTACCGGATCTCGCTTTTCTTGGTGGGGTATCTCGGGTTTCTACTCCGACAATCTTCACTTTTTCTTCTTTTACTTTACGAAGTGCTTAAAGTTCTCACTCAAGACACAAACAGACCGCATGCTGGTGGGAGAGTCTAAGATAGAGATAAGGAAAGGATAGACATATTCTGTCTCACATCATCCAAACTTTTACTACCATCAGCTGCGTCTCGGCTCAACTAACCAGAATGTCCACGACAACCTTCAAACCTGCTCTGCTCGTAGTTGATCTACAAGAAGATTTTCTTCCTCCTGTAAGCCATCCAATTGAGTAATCTTTACCGCAAGTTTTCCACTAACTTCTTCAAGAATGGATCTTTAGCTGTCGCAAATGGTCGCGATACAATTCCCGTTATCAATACTCTTCTGACCTACCCATTTCCTGTCAAGGTTGCCACAAAGGACTGGCACCCGTCAAATCACACTTCTTTCGCATCAAACCATCCAGGAACCAAACCTTTCACAGATTTCACAACCATCGTCAATCCCTCAAACCCCTCCGAAGCTTATAGTACTCGTCTGTGGCCCGATCACTGCATTCAGGATACCCTCGGATCTGAGCATCCCTTCGAGTTAAACACAACCCACTTCACCAAGACAATCCACAAGGGTCAAAACCCCCAAGTAGAAATGTACTCGGCATTCTACGACCCCTTGAAGAGTCCCAGGTGTAGTGACAGTGGGTTGGCGGCACACTTGAAAGAAGAAGGCATTACAGATATTTATGTGGTCGGGCTGGCGGCTGATTATTGTGTCAGGTACACTGCTGAGGATGCCGCTAGAGAAGGCTTCAAGACTTATGTTGTGGAGGAGGCCACGAGAGCAGTTGATCCTACCGAGTGGGAGAAGATGAAATCTAGTTTGGATGGAGTCAAAGTCATCAATCTGAACGATGAAGAAGTGCTTCGAGTGAAGGAGTCCCACTTCTCATGAATGGTGGGGTAATCCTCACACTATGCTTCCCGATAAGGATACCAAGGATATGTGGAGAGGGGTAAGCCTTTGATTGCAATAGGATTTTGACCCTGTTGTAGTTAAAACTGTTTTGTAAATGATGTTGCAATGGATATGCACACTAGGTAAGGATTATAAAACATTGAGGGATGGTTATCAAGCACGGATGTCAAATTACAATTCAGTCTATTCTCAATGACTGTTGGTTGTGCCGAAGATGTGCTGAAAGCAAATATTATTGCAAGTATTACCTGGCGACAGGAAACAATGTCCGTACTTCAATAACCTTCATTACGAAGGGGAAGTCATTGTATTGCAAACATTTTTGGACCTTAATGTCCATAGTAGAACTAAATTAAGTCACTATTCACTACTACTTATATTATTCCATACTGCTTTTTGTGTCCATGATTTATTGCCAACCCAAAACTCTGAGTGAATGCTTCTAGGAATTATAACCTCTGCATTTTCCGGGAACTCTACCCTATCAAGCGAGTGCTTGCGTGCTAGTGTACAGAAGGAGGAGAGTTGACGTCCTGCCATCGAGCTCGATGGCTTGTTCATCTTGTCGCCTACCCATGGTTTTCAGAAACCTTACGCATACATATATTTCGCAGACCCGTCTTATCAATCATCGTTCATTCCAGTATAATACTCCTCTCTCTCCTCCCCAGATCAAAGTTTAACTTTTTGTACGTTTTGCAACCTAAAAATTTAACCTTCGTTCAAGGGAGGGGAGAGTAAATACGAAGAACAAAGTATAAATTCCCATGCTAGTGATCCACAGCCAACTTCCTTTTTTCATATCATTGAACCGATCCTGCAGTATAGTACAGTATCTCCGTCTTGCAGAATCATGCATAGCTGTTCACATCTTTGGTGGCCAGCAAACAGATTACGTCAGACTTTTTAAGATAATCCTAGGGATACACGAAGCAAGACATCTTTTATCTACTCTACTCACAAGGGATCTTCAAGCCAACAGGATCAAAAGAATTCCGTGCCGTGCCGGGCCGTGAAGCTATTTACAAACCCCTCCCCTCTAGTGCGAACTGTGCGATCTACCTTGACGCAAGAATTAGGTTCGAGAAGAAGCAAACCCAAGTATAACCGTTATTTATCCACCCGAACGCACGCCCATTCTACGGTATCCACCTCCCTCTTCAGTCTAAACACAGCCCGATCCTCATACCCCTCGTGATCTCTCCCTTCGAATCACTAACCCCTCTTCTCCATCTACAAACCACAACATCATCCGGTCTTACCAACAGAGCCCCTTGTCTCGTTATCCCTACAGCATTCTCCCACTCTCCTCTCCCACACACAAGATCCCCCTTTCCCCCCACCCTATACACATCAATCCACACCCCCAGTTCCCTACCCACCTCCTTCACGCCCGCAACCCACTGCTCGCCGTCCTCCCCCGCCAAAACCACAAACCTCTTCCCCAGCACCTCCAACACCGATTTCCTCTCCCTCTCTCCCTTTCCGTCCCCCTCCCTCACCCACACATGCGGACACCTCATCCCCGCCCTCCCATCCATCCCCACCCCCACACTCCCCAAACTCCAGCCCCTCCAACTCCAACCCCCCAACCACCCCTCCCCGCGATCATCCCCCCGTTGCCCTACCCCCCCGCTCCCCCCACATCCATACCCATGCCCACTCATATACCGCAGCCTCCCAAGCACCCGCACCGCGTTCCGCAGGTTCTTACCCGTGCAGATCACCCCTCTTTCATCAGCTGCGTCCTGGCTAATCGCCACCGCTTTCGCGCCTACCGGCTCCCGTTCCTTGGCGTACATTTCGAGTAGTTTTGATTTACCTCCTGCTTCTTTTCCCGCCCATCGCAGCATATAAGCTATCCTCCACGCCAAACTCCACGCATCCCCCACCCCCGTATTTGCGCCCTGCCCCGCCCACGGCGGCATCTGATGCGCTGCATCGCCCGCGAGAAAGACGCGGCCATCGCTCATACGCGCCGCGACACGCACGCTCGGCTCCCAAGGAAGCACGCTGATAACCTCAAGCGCCAGATCCTCATCAGCCGGGAACCCGAGCGCGATTTCAAGCAGCTTGTGGCAGTATTCCGGAGTATATATCGCTTGTATTCGTCTATACTCATCCGGGTTTATGTCGAAATCGGAGTCGGAGTCAGAATCAGAAGGAGGTACGAGCAGTTGGAAAACCCATTTGCTGGAGTTGTCGATACTGGCGAATAGACCTTTTACTTCTACTTCTTTCTCTTCATTGTTATTCTCATCTACGATAACACCCACCCTTTCAACCCAACACAGCGAGAACTCTCTCCCTCGTACGAAATCCCCTAGGGACGCGGAAAATAGAATATTTATCATACGTCCTAGTTTCCCGGGCCCGACCATCGGGATCCCGAGCGCGGAGCGGAGGGGGCTGGATGCGCCGTCGCAGGCGACGAGGTAGGGTGTGTGCAGCTGGGTGGTTGTGTTGGTGAGGTTATCTTGGAGAGTTACTGTTACAGCTGTAGAAGTCTGCGAGAGCGTGCTCGCGAGACATGTAGTTGAGAAACGAATTTCGACGCCCCGGGACTGCGCGATGTGGATGAGGACTGTTTCGAGCTGGTCTTGAGTTACGAAAAGCCCGGTGGTGGGGGAGAGACTGGATAGGAGCCATGCTGCTATTCCTTTCTCTTCTTCTTCTTTTCCCTCTTTCGCTTTTCCCTCAACCTTCCCTCGTCTTTTCAAACCCCCCACAACCTCCCTCAAACTCGCTCCCTGGTAAATACCCCCCGTAGCACGCATATTCCTACCCGCGTCTCGTACCTGCTCTGCGATACCGATGCGAGAGTACAGTTCCATGGTGCGGGCGTTCACGGAGCGCGAGCGGGGATGGATGGAAGGGCGGGCGTGCCGCTCGATGATTATGCTAGGGATGTGGTGGTGGGCGAGGAAGAGGGAGGTGGAGAGGCCGACTATGCCGGCGCCGATTATGAGGATTGGTTGGAGGGGAGGGGAGGGAGAGTGAGGAGAAGATGGGGTGGACATGGTGGGTTGGTGGTGAGAGATGAGGATTAGAGTGTGATATTGCGGTAATATCTGCCTGTCAGTCAAATCGCATTTCTCAAACTGAAAGTGACTTCTTTCATACGATTCTCTTTCCAATTCAAATCCGAATCCAAACCCCAGAAAATACCAAAAAGCGCAATCCACTCTCACTTTATACTAGCGAACCGTCCCCTAAACCCATATCTCATACCGCATATCTCATTCCCCAAACCAAATCTTCCCCATAGAAAGTCCCTACAATCCTTCGTCCTATCCCGGCGCATAATGTACAAGCATACACCCGCCCCCTTCACCAACCAATCACCAATCACCACCCACCTTCGCTCGGCGCCGAATATCCCCGCACGCCCCGAACCCGAATCCGAAACTTGGAGGACTGATTTATATTCGGAAGAACCTTTCGTTTCGGCTCTCGGGACTTGGACAGGACAGCGACTATAAGTCTTATACGTATGTATAAATAATTTTTCTTCTATATAATATTACTATTTACACTTTGTCGTGAACTAAAAACAATTTATTTCAAATAATCTCTATCTGATATAAAAACCCAGATTTCTCGCTCCTCAAATCTTTAATATAACTATCCGGTGGCAAAAGGTCCCATTCTTCCAACTTTCCCTGTATAAACTTTGCGCGAAACTCTTGATATCCTTCAAGCTGAGCAAGTAGAGATCGATATAAGTGAGTACATCCTACTCTTCGATACTGACCCTGCTTTATCGAAGTCTTCTCCAATATCAAGCAATCAGTCTGTTCGTAGTCATTAAAGCGCCCACTAGTAACTTCCGCTATGAAAAGAAAATACAGATCCTCCATATTCTGATTTAAATAGTCAAGACGACTCTGAATCCACATTATGGGTCCACCACCAGCTTTTAGCGTTGCCGGCAAAAGGCACTTACACTTGAGCACGAGAGAGAGCCCTGAGGCTTCCTCGAAATATCCTGTATTTATAGCTGCCGTTCCGAAACAACAAATCTCGACGCACAGGTGAACTTTGTGGCCTGGTTCTCTGGCGTATTCAAGAGATGAGTCAGAATATGCGACATGGCTATCGACTGCAGCCCACGACCAGCTTGGTGCCCGATATTTCGGCTTAGGGAGCCGATCGGACCTCAAGGTTACGACCATCCAGCATAGCTGCAAAAGAAAAGTATCATCGGCCCAGAATCCAGCTACATATTCACATTTTTTTAATATCTTCATCGCATCCGCCACTCCAGAAATGGCAGGCAGCTTGTCTTGAACAAAGCTCAAGCTACAGCTGGTGTACACGTGAACAATATGATCCCATTGGTATTCGAGTAACGGTTTTTTGATGTACAGGGATTCACCCTCCTCCCCAGAAGTAATGTATTCGCTCATCCCTAAAGGATATGCTTCGCACACCGTTTCGCGATCACACTCCCAGAACACTTGTGTTGATGTGAAATGCACTGTACGACTGGAAAGAAGCCTCTCCTGGACTACCCATGCTCTTTGCATTAGTGGAGCTTCAAGCATCGACTTCTTGAACATGTCAGGCGGTACACAATGGTAGCTTTTCGACTTTCCACTTGTCCAGGCGCGAAAAGACGTATTGCGATGCTTTTTGCCGACTTGAAAGAGCCCGTATCTACCATCTGGGGCACTTGTCGCTGCAATGTTGAGATGCGAGTTACCGTAGACGTCGCTCATTTGAGCAGATTCGACGGCCCAGTCGTCAGAGTCCTTATCTTGGATTATGCAGAGAGAGTCGATCCAGATATAATCGATACCCAAAGCTTGGGCAACCTCAATTGCGTCTTTGAATGTTTGGGTGAGAGCTGCAGATGGAATCTCCTTCTTGAATGTGTCAATGTTACTCTGACTGAGCGTGACGGATCTCAATGTTCCCCCTTGAGAAGACAACAAGCCATCAGTATCGTCCGACTAGCATTTGTCCTTGAACTTACAGCAGTGGCTCAGAGTTGCGTATTTCAAAGAGCCCAGAATATCAACAGCAAGACATAGCCTCGGTGTGCTGCCTTTTGTATAGATCAATCTTGTTGGAAGAAACGGTTTTCCGGAAACATTATTGGCGCAGTTATGCTTCGAGGAACAAGTATCCAGCCATTGCTTGATGAGTGGCAATGCATCCTTCCTGCTCCGCTTGATATCCACGGGCCCTATTTCTCTTAACCCTCATCCTCTATTCGATTCTGCCTTTATAAAATCGAGATTCGCTCACCCTCGTGTCCATCAAGAAAAATATTCAGGTTATGATAAATATTCTTAGTATAGAGAGACAGTGTACACTCTCCCGCCCACTTTGGCTTAGGCTTCGGCCTGCGACGACGGCGAAAATCATCCGACTCATCCCACCTCTCGAGCATCGGTCGGTATAGATCGATACCCTCAATATCGACAGGCTCCTCTAACTGCTCGGTTTCTATCAAGGCGAGAAACTGACCGCAGAGCAAGCATCCATTTTTGGCACTATGTTTCATTAACGAGCTGTCTTGGTAAAAAGGTAATGATTCGATATCCTTGTTATCCACTTCGTCGATCACATTTTGGCACTTATCGCAAAGACCTTGACCATAGAGCGGTTCTTTGCCGTGACTTCCTTCTATTTCAGGGATTTGTGGGATATTAGATGTGGAAAGCATCGTATAGCTGTACGATGGCGGGGTAAGTGAGAACTTCAATAAAGTGAAGCTAAGATCCAAAAATCCGATTCTCGAATAAAGAAGTACTCGATGTAATCGGTCAGCGGAGGACACTTGATGAATAAATCAGCCTTTGATAGATATGATTATCAGAGTTGGAGTTTGAAATGAACACTACGAAGAAAATTTCTGAAAGGGAAAAGTAGAAGTTGGGAGGAAAAGGCTCAGGTGAAGGGAAGCGGAGGCTGTTCACGGGTGTAACCCAAGTCACGGAGTAGCTAGGACCTTGAGCTCAGAATGGTAACCACCTGGTGAGGGCGATTTTTCGCCCTCATAGTACTGCAGGCTGCAGCTTATATTACAATATTCCATCTATGGTTTATACATCCTCCTTGTCCTCCTCCTCCTTCTCCTCCTCCTCATCAGTCCACATCCACCAACCACTCAACCCAGCAAACGTACAAGCCTCGAGCTGAGCCACCAACAAGCACCAGGAATTTACCCAGTCAATGAAAACCAGTAGATCTGGCACATTAACCAGGTGAGAATATAGAATAACTGGCAGAAAATAAATCTTTTATTCATCCAATCATTTATCCATCCATCCATCCATAAGACGCCCCCCCTCCCTTCCAAATGATTTTCCACACATTCATTAACTTGACCCTTAGAACTTTTCCCTTCCTTTCCCTTAGCTAACTAATATCTTTCTCTCCTCTGTATCTGTTCATCTCTGATAGTAATAAAAATATGCAAACGCTCATTTTACTTATGCTCATGCTCCCATCCCATCCAGCCAACCTCCAACCATGCAATGCCCGCCCAGTCTCCCATCCCATCCATATGCAAAAAAAAAGATAACAAGTAAAATCTGCGATCATATATGTAGACATAGAAGTCCACGCACGTAGCAAGCATTAGATCACTCCAAATCCAAAATCTAACCCCCTTCCTTTCTTTCCACTTCTTCCCTTCCACTCTCCCCTCCCTTCCTTTTTACTCTCCCCTGCCTTCACCCTACACCCTACACCCCGCATTCCACATTCCACACCCCAACCCTAATGCAACTTCTCCCTCAAACTAACCACCGCCGCCCATCCCTCACAACACTTTGTCGTCATGCCATGTCCACACCAAGGACACTTAACCGCCGTACTAATCAACCCACTAACCCCTAGATCCTGATCCTTCACCACATTATCCGGTCTCGCCATGCACTCATACAATTTACTCGGCATATCATGATAGTATTTACATCCGCAACAAATGACGAACATTTTCGCAATTGGCTGTGCATGTACCGATTGCAGACTTGTTTTCGACGAAGTGGGATCGACGAATTTGCCCTTTCCCTTGGCTGCGCGCGGACCAAGCATGTTGAGACGGGCGGTTTGGAGATACTGACCGCCGTCGCCGGAAGAGGAACTGGAGTGGCCGTTTTCGAGGAGAGCGGGAGAGGAGACGATGCTTTGCTTGGATTCGTTATATTGAGGATATGTAGATTCGGGTTTGCTCTTTTGAGCCGAAGCCGAAGAACTGCTGGGGCGTTTGGCTTGGCGTGGACGTAAAGGCTGATGCTTGAGAGTTGGAAGGAAATTCAAGTCCTCTTGTAAAGCGGTTGTGGAGGAGGACTTGGATAGACTGAGACGTCTTTGTAGATCTGTAACACCTTCTGCCGTGTTTGGATCGACGGAAGCCCTCGAAGCATGAGGATTCATGGGCGCTGCTACTGCTGGAGTCTGATGACCAGTTGGTGTTGTGTTGTTGTCAGAATCGGTCTCAGCATCAGCATGAATCGCGAGTTTGCTAGAGGTATCACGGTTGCGACCTCGAACAGTATTTTCCTGACTAGTCACTCCGGCAAAATAGCCCTTTGACGACTGTGGCCTTGAGGCATTAGGGGTAGTGATGTTCGATTGCTCATCCAAACTCAAATATTCCTCGCTTGAACCAGTGAAAGATCTAGAACTAGATCTTCGGTTCTTTTTCTGCTTGGGAGGTGGGACAGGGTTTACAGGTTCTCGAGCATACTGCATTTGAGATGATGGAATAACTTCCGAAGATGATGGCTCCGCTTTCGCCATTCTGTTCTGGGACTCTGCTGACATACGGCGTATTTGACTTGGTAGGATATTTCTGCTATCAAAACCACTGGAAAGAGGGGAGAGAGTAGAATGTGGACGTGGCGCCTTTTCTTGCGATAGTACACCTGGACTATTCGCACCGGGAGGTGATGAGACAGGCTGATAAGAGTGCCTGGAAGCAGCCGGCACCGCAGCACCTTTCGCGCCATTATATGGCGACGATAGGGGGCTAGGGCTACTACTCTGAGAATTTTTTCCTCGAAACGAAAACAAGCCTTCTTCTGGTTGGATGCTGTTGGAGGATCGTTGGGTGGATAGTTTGAGGTTCGGCGGGGTATATTCACCATCCATGAATATGCGGTAATCTTGGCCCTCATCAGGTAGATAGGTGTTGATTTGAGGAAGCGTTCCCATATGTCCGGAGTTAGGCGAGTGTCCATGAGCCCCGTGAATCGACGGAGTTCTTTGCATCGAATTCCTCCCCTTGGATGGTACCTCACTCCTCGATTGGCCTCTATCTTCCCCGGTATTATATTCTCGTTGGTTGCTGGGAAAATATCCACTGTCACCGCTGGCTAACTCTTGAGGAGAAGTGTCGAAATTGTGGAAATATGGACTCTCTTGCGTGCCTCCCATGGGCGTTTGCGCTTTCTCCAACCCAAAATCAAACCCCAGAGAAGGAAGGTTGTCGTAAGTTTGTGACCTAGCTTTACCACTTGTTGGCTCTTCAGAGCGGCCTGTCCTTTGCTCGTTGCTCGCTTTGCGAGTTCGGTTATTTCTACCCATAGCTGATTCGGGAGTGAGTGCTGGAGAAGCCTGAGATTCCTTTGAGTTGGTTGAATAGAATGAATCGTTGCTTCTAGATCGCGCAGAATGAACTGCAGCAGAGGAGTTACTGCCCGGAGAGGGAGCTAGGTCCAGTCCACGATTACGGGGATGATTTAGTGAGACAGGTGGACGGCTGACTTTATTTGCACTGTTTGCAGATGAGTTAGTTTGCTCTGGTTTGGTGATGTGGATGTCTTTCTGAAGCACAGCTTCGTCGGCAAGTTGCAACCTTAGTCCGCCAATGAAACCGGTCTTCGTGGGGGAAGTTTTGGTAGGCGAGGTTGATTGGGAATTAGTTCCTCGGGTCCCGCTGGAAGATCTCCAAGAAGAAAGTAGATTCCGAATTCCAACATCTAAACTCGCTCTTCTCGATCGTCTGCCACTTGTATTTTCTGTGTTGGAGTTTGGTATTTCGGGAGAAACTTGTACTGCAGGTTCTGAGCTTGATCGGTTGATAGGAGGAACCGCTGCGGCCGCTTTGCTTAAACGCTTGTTGGTTGGCGGCTGCTTGCTCAACCGGCCCTTCTGCTTTAGCACAGCCGCACGACTTTCCTTCTCGGCCTTTTCTTTGTCCTTCTTCATCGTCTCTTCTTCCTTCTTACGGATCTCTTTAGCTTCTTGCTTTGCTGCCTTTTTCTGCTTCCCTTCTCCCCCGCCCCACGTTGGTGATCGACAGATAGACGAAGCATCCGACTCATTCCCGTCGAGCTGTGGAGATTTGTCGGCTCGCGGTTGCGCTTTTTCCTCCACTTTCTTCGACTTTATAGGTTCCCTCTCTGTTGGTTCCGTGGGCTGAGCTGGGGGAATGGTAACGGATAATGTTGGAGCAGTCATCGCTCGTTCTGCTTGTCTGAAAGGTACAGGACGGTCGACAGGTTTTGAATATACATTTGGGTTCGTTGGGATCTTCTCGCGAAAAAAGGTATCGCGGGTAGGTGAGCTAATTATTGTCGCCGATGAGGCTTGCATGCGATCCAGCTAGTAATTGAAAATGAGCGCATATCACTTGAGTATGAAGGCGGTGAAATGCAGGATGTGATACGTACTTTGTTCTTCTTCTCTAGGTCCAGCATACGCTGGAGAGTGTTTCTCCGTGACGACTCCGTGCCGCCATGTTTCTCCTTTGGGTGCATCTCGGGCTTGCGAAGATAGAAAAAGTGATAGCCGAGCTGAGTGAGAGTGGAGATTTCGAGGTTCTTGACGACGCATACGGGGTTCGTAGGCGCGCTTCCTTCAGGAAGTGAAGATCTGTGTCGGAACAACGGCAAGATGACGATTCCGGTAGTTGTAGGTGGGCAAAAGGATTCAGGGTAGTGGAAATAGATGCTAGCAATGGTGCAATCGTGAAGATGTATTAGTTTATGTTTATGCTCATTCTCTTCCGGTACTGTTAGTTGTCGAAACGAGTGTGAAGACGATGTAATATAACAATTAAATGTGCAGTGCAGGTCATGCAAGATGCAGATGTAAATGCAGATGCAGATGTGCGAGTAAACAATAGACAGCAAAAGGAAATGGGTGGACAAGATAACGAAAGTCGACCTATTCACGTTAAGGAACAGGCAAAATATTGTACGAAGTACTTGTGGAAGGAACAAGTGAAGTCAAGTGAAGTCAGGTGAAGGAGAGGAGAAGAAAGGCAGCGGATGGATACATAGATGTTGGTGGTGACACGATGTTTAAAGAAAATGCGTGGATGAGGCGATCGATGCATCAGTACAGCAGGCTTTAGCTGTCAGCCCGTTCCCACTGCCCGTTCCCCCCGCCCACTTAACATCAAAGTTGACTTTCACCCACGGCCCAGAAGTGGATTTTGGAGATATACTTTAAAGTAAGTGTGCCGGCCCCGGATTCTGTGGATATTTGTGCACTTTTTGCACTTTTGGCACTTTTTCACAGGCCGCAGCTGGCACCAACTGGTGCTGCGGGTCTTCCAAGATGATGAAAATACCCCTCTCGCGAAAGTACCAGGCTGCTGGACGACTAGCCTACCACTTGTAAACTTACGCTCACATGCTTGTGCTAAAGTATGCAACCACCTCCAAGCACCCTATGAGCCTCTTCCTGCCCCCTGCACATGCGTAACCCTGTAGGCATATGAGCTCGTGTTGCCAGACTTGGCTTCCATCTTCGGTTTTCTGGGACGTCTTGGCAGTATGCGCTGAGTCGATAATTCCATGATTTTCCATATTTTCGCAGCTGCACGCCCCGAGCCGACTGGAGGAGAATCTACGACGACGCTACGAGTACGGATCTAGTCGTGCCAGCAGGAGAGAGGAAATAATGTCATTCACTACTGGGGCGCCCAGGCCATAAGGGCATGACGTGACACATTGGGGGCAATAAGTTAATTAACCTTACTTTGTATTCCGTAGAAACACGTTATATTGAAGTTTACTACTTTAAAGTAGCTCGCTCGGGAAGGCTTCTTGTTTGGTGAAGGTTTGAAACTAGCTGACGGAGGCCTGCCTCAAGCTGAAGCAGCCTCCGGCTCGACCACACATGGCTTTGCTATTTCCACACATTTGAACCCCTCCTCTCTCCATGCTTAATTTAGCTACGAATTATGCAACTTACCTGTTAAGATATTATTACTGTCGTTATTATGTATTATGCAGGGGACAATTGATCGCTGGGAAGGAAAACAAAGTTTCTTCTTCTCCTCCGGCTCCACCACGAGAAAACACAGACACCTCCCCCTAGCATGTCCCTGGCATGTCCCTGGCATCATCCGCAAAAACATTTCTCTGACGTGAGAAGGGGGACCCCATCCTCTCTCTGATCGACACCTGGATCTTTGCTTTGGGTAAACTATGATTTTGCGATCGGTTAGAATCCCGAGATTGCAGTATCACCATTATATAATTTGCTCCCTAGCACGTAAAGATATCTGTATATTAATAGTATTTGTACTGCCCCGTACCTGTCTTAGATCTCATACACTACGCCCCGGCGGATGGAGCCAGCGAAACAGCGCGACAGCGAGACAGCATCTCAGCTACCTACGATCGTTCCGTCCCGATGTCTTCCGAAACGGGCGTACCTACCTGACTGTACTGTACCTGCCAAGCAGTTACCGATATAAGTCCATAACCATATCCCATGTCTCTGTCTCTGCTCACACCAGCATCCACTCCAAGCTTCTTCCACTTCCCGAGTGCGTGCGCGCGGCAATCCATCTCCATCTTATATACATAGATAGTTTAGCTACTTAAGCGGAGCAACTAACGAAAAAATGTCAGAATATGAGACGAAATTACTCAATCAGTAAGGTAAGTTGAGTGGTCAAAGAGCATAAGTTACAGAATTATATAGATTAGTGTACTGTATGTGCCTGCATCTTTTCTAATTTGTTTTCTTTTTCTCACCACTGTTTCCATCTAAGACTTCGAGCCCACGCACCCCTACTCTGTAGATCGCACTCCCATTTCCCTCCATCGCCCTAACTAGAGCAGCTCTAGATCGCATTCGATTAACAACAGAGAGGCTCGTAAATCATGAACAATTCACTCAAGAGGTAAAAGTCCCTGCAGTACCCAGACTCCATCTGATAAATGTTGATTGATATATGTACTGTTTCGTACTATACTCTCTCTCTCTACTCGACCCTGTATCTAATATATGATGTTCCTTTCTTTATGGCGCCCTCTTTCCAGTTAATCCTCCCGCCCATGTGCCAAACTCCAGAAACTCCTGGTATCGCTGTAAAGAAGAAGCTGGACCCTCCCATCCCGGTTCTAGATGGTACCTGTACAATTGACTAAGTAATCTTACAGCAGAGTGTCCTGCGACTCTAATGTCTACGAGGTTCGAGACGCGAAAAGCCATTAGCTAATCTGTGATTTTGATATCGATGTGGATTTGAATCGCGTCACCAGTTCTTCGATCTTCGGTAACAAGTCAGGAATGCGGAATGGTTTTGAGACGACATCATCCTGTCAAGTATTAGCCTTTTTGCTTCCAATAATTCTCGACCAGCTTTGATGTATACCATTCCAGCAGCTATTGCTGTTTCAATCTGCTCAAGCCGTGCGTTTGCCGTGACAGCAATAATAGGGACGTGCCGAACGATCGTCCCTTCGGATTCAAGATTTCGAATTCTCCTAGCACAAGAAAGACCGTCCACTAAAAATCCATGCATCAGCTAAATCCTAAGAACACTTCAGAGGTTTGGGGAGTATGAAGACATACTGATAGGCATCTCTAAATCCATCAATACACAAGATAGGCGGTTACTAGCGACGTCTTCTCCCACACCTTTCCAGAACGAAGATTTCTCGAGAGTCTGAAGACATTCAACACCATGGTTCGCAGTCTCAGTAACAAAGCCGACCCTGTTCAGCTGTTTCTGGAGAACCCTTTGATTCACGAGATTATCCTCAACAATAAGAACAGTGATATCCTTGTAATCAAGTGATGGCTTCGACGTCGACTTCACTCTTTCAATGGCATTGCTATAAATTAACGTCAGCATCAGATCGAAAATCTAAAATGTGTCTGGGTACGCTGGTTTGAGACGGTCTTCGCGCGAATGCTATGATAGAATGATACGTACACTTCTAGAACGGCCTTCTCGGACAAACTATTCCGACGTTCGACTCTAGAAGGACTTGAATTCTGTAGCAGAGATCTTTGTGCGAGTTTGGGTGTAGAGACAGGCGAAATCTCCGGAACGTGTTCAGCTCTGCGAGCTCTTATATAAAACGCGAAGCTACTACCCACACCTCTCTCAGAGGAAACGCCGATTTGGCCACCCTGGAGTTCTGTTAATTGTCTGGAAATGAACAATCCTAGACCCGATCCACCGTATTGGACGTGGGTGCGTGGCGAAGCTTGCGAAAATCGCTGGAACAATATTGACACTTCATCTTTGTCAAGACCTCGGCCAGTATCTTGAACCGCAAACTTGAGGTACAAATCTTCGCCTAGACCCCACTCTGCGTCGTCCAATTCCATATTCGCCGCCTTTGAGCGAGATGGGAAGTATCTAACATCAGTACTGTCACCTGCTGGACGCACCCGACTTGCGCCGATACGCAAGGTTATCGCGCGTTTGGCTTGTCCTGTGGTGAATTTGATCGCATTCGTTAGCAGGTTTATTAGAACCTGAAGTAATCGAGATGGATCAAGCTTTGCCCAGTCAATAGAAAGGTCTTTGTAGGAATCGTCGATTAAAAACTCCATAGCGATATCGTGCTTTTCCATGTCCCCTTCGAACATTTTAATAGCTCTCTGTGCGACACTGATCGGCTGTGTAGGAACTGGTGTTACAACCAATAGTGCAGAGTCCAACTTTGACAAAGTAAGTATGTCATCAACGATCCGCTTCTGATGCTGGGCGCAAAGTGAGATGGTCTGGGCAGCATCAAGACAGCTGTCCACAATCTCAGAAAGATCCAAGTAAATCTCGTGATTTTGCAATGCAGCCTTTAATGTCTTCATGGATGAAGCTGTCAAAGAGCTGGTAATTTCGTCAGAGCATTGTAAAATCGCACTTAACGGGTTGCGCATCTCGTGGCTCGTCATATCGATGAAGTTCTCCTGTTGTCTCTTGAGCTCGATTGCTTCTTCCATTCGCATTCTTTGGAATGCTTCCGCCCATTTTTGATGCGAAATATTGGTAATACTGCCAAATATGCTTCTGAGGTTGTTATCGTCGGTCAAGGGCGCGCAGCTCATCAAAGCCCAAGTATCTGTAGTGGTAGTCCCATTTTGCCACGGAGCCTTGAACCGGAATTCATGGGTTACGGCAACTTTCTGTGTAACGAGCTTATTCCAAACAGCGCGAACCCCATTGCGATCTTCATCTTTGATACTATCCATCCAGGACCTGGCGCTATTAGCTGATCGAGGATGCCGCGATATTTCCCTTAATACGTCAGTGCAAGTGGAGAAAGTATTGCTTGGGAGACCACTCACCACCAGGTATCATTACAGAACATAATTTCACCTTGGGCGTTTGCGATAAATATTCCCACCGGTGCCATTTCAGCCATACGAGTAAACCTGTTCTCGCTTTCTACCGCCTCTTGCGTTCGTAGGTGGACAAGCTCCGACAACTTGATAGTTGAAAGTTAGTATAAGCCAAGAGGTAATTTTTTGAAACTTTGAACTCACCTCCTGACGGTCCTGAGCAGCCAACCGCGCTGCTCGCTGGCCTCTGCGTATCTCATCCTCGAAAAGAACAACAGATGCCATTGAAGTTGCCAGCTGTCGTGATATAAGCTGAATAAACAAACTGTAATCATCATCATAGGGCCTTCTTGGGTTTATTCCCATGACTAGAAACCCTAATATAGATTCTCCGGTAGTCGCGTGCAATGGCATGATAACAACAGCTCGACACGGATCACCGAAGCCTGCCCACTTCAGACCTTCAATGAGTTCTGAAGATAGCGTTCCATCCTCGGTAGTAAGAATCACAGGCCGATCAACCTTGATAGATTCTCTCAGGTGTGGAGCGAAACCTTCATCACTGGCATTCAAATCAAGAGGCGAAACCGCAACCTTGTGTTCTGTAAGAAGAGTTAGGGGATCTGTCCTAATCGTACAAAGAGTGGAATACTCTACCTTCTGGGACGCCAATAGTGCCTTCTAGTATGCAGACCGGGGACTGAGACAAACTTCCAGAATGCAGCGAACTCATATCGCTATCCGCGTCGTCGCCGACGGAGTAAATGAGTGCAAAGGGAATGTCGCGGGGATTGTATTCTAATCCTTTAATGACTTGGCCCCACTATAGATCAATTGTAAGGTTAGTCAGTGATATTCGGACGACGATACGACTCCAAAGAGATAAAGTAATCAAGAAAAGCTGGCTTTTGGATATTACTTACGAAGCCTTTGACGTCCCGAGCTGCCGCTGTTTTCTCTCCAACCTCTCGAAGTGTTAGCATCCGACGTTCAGAAATGACTCTCCTGGTCTTTTCCCATGCCGGGTCTGGAGATAATGTTAGTATTAAGTCCAGGAGAAGCAGTATGTTAAATAGCGGATACATACTGTATAATCCGACTACTGATCCATCTTCTCCAACAAGAGGAATTATGCTCCAGGAAAAGTAGGTCTCCTCGAAATAGCCATTCCGTTTGAGGAAGAGACAGTCGTCGTCCTTCATGGTAGCTTGCGCTGCATTTCTGGCCTTATCAAAAATTTCTCCAAGCTCACTCCAAATTTCCGCCCATTCGACCTTGTAGCTTTTACCCTGCATATATTTTAGCATTTGAATATTATCTTTGCTCGCTTGCGAAATGCAACTAGAGTATGGAGATTCAATACAGGTTGTTGAATGTGGTGGAAGAGGGTGAGGCGAGCAAGATAGTTCAGGTTCAGATTGTGCCGGTAGAGTTCTTGAAGGGCAGGAAGAAATTGTGATGCGACTCACCATTAGATTAGGATGTTTTTGGCCGGCTAGGAGAATGTATGCTTCATTATATATAGCTGTGAAGATGTTAGATTGTCAATGAGATATTTGATGGATATAGCATACTTGTAAAGTCCGGACCCCACTGCAAACACGTTAGCACATAATCATGAGAGAGTGGATGACTATCCATGTCGAGGAAACTAGCATTTAAAGAATGGAATATTACATAACAATAGTATCGGCAAAGCTTGAGAATTGAATGGGTCTAAAAGTTCAAATATACTTACATACATAGCTGCAGGATGAGGACTACCCATGATGAGGTTGCACATAGCTCTTAAATCAAAGCTCCATGTCTCGATTGGACCAAGGGGAGTAGACGCCCAATCGTAATTGCGACAAAATTGCACATGGCGAGGTAGTGCTGCTGACATTGGAAGTCTCGTCCAATCGAAAGAAGAGCCCTCAGCAGATCTCATTTGGTCATTAATAATACTTTCCCGTACGACAATAGTTTCAGCCTGAGTAGGGCTTGAAGTGACAGAGCCGAAGTAATCGACCGGTTCAGATGAGAGTCCTATGGATGTGGACGCAGGTTGATTCAGGCCCCTTTGCTGATCAGGGCTGCTATTTGCGGTATTTGACGATGCAGTACCTAATACTGGGAGGTGGTTATGGGTACCACTGATGACCCGAAGACGCTTCCGTAACGTCGAACAACTCCATGTAAAACCGCCATATAGAAACGACGGGAGGCATATGTCTAAAGATTCGTGCTGTTTGTTTACAAAACTCAAGACCCACGCTTTAAACTCCGGAAATGCATTCGTAACAATGGTAGGAGAAGAGAGGTCTGCATAACCTGTTACCATTTCCAGAATCGGCTCTGTGGCACGGAGAGAGGCATTCGCATATTCTAAGCGCAGGCGACCGCCCGGAATGAAGTTCTTTTGGTCGGCGACATCAATGATAAATGTTGGCCGTTCATCCTGCTCCAGCAATTCGAGTATACCCACACTATCAATCAATGAATTTCCTGATGTTTTCGACCTGGGGCTTGCCGATCGATTATTACTGCGCTCCGCATCTTGAAAATTGGAAGCACTTGCAGTAGTATGAGGACTTCCGAGTATTTTACCCCTAGCTAACCTGAGACGAAAAGGAGTTAGCACTATTATTCTTTACATGCATGCAGCTATGGGAGAAGTACTGCAAATCATACAAGCTTGCCGACATCTTATACAGATCAAAGGCATATAAGAAAGGTAAAAGGAGACGGGAGTAGTAGAGATAGTACGAACTTTATAGTTTTGATGCTGCGTTCGTCCCGCGGTCGATTCGACATGGCTGCCGCATCTACATCCGAGACTTTCGGCGGAGAAAAGTGTGAACGCTTCCAGTTGTGAAAGAACAGCAACGGAGATTGGGGCGATTGTGATTCCGGTAAGCTACCCGCTGCTGCATTCTCCGGGTGAAGTATATGACGAAGTCTAAATTTCGGACGCGACTTCTTCAGCTATGGCAGGGATCAGTTTCTGCAAAGCTGATGTATACGACCGAATTGGAAACCGCACAATCGAGGTGTAGAAAGACTAACTGGAGGTTCTGATATCACAATGCCTACTGCCCTTCCAGAACCGTTGTCCTCCGACCTAGAATGTTTCGCAGTGTGCGCTTGTTGCGCAGTAGTCGCTTGAATTATCGCCAGGGGGCGATGTGACTTGTCGAGGAGAGGTTTGGCTGAGGACGATGCGTCTTTCGGGCATACCTCAATCAGCAACTTAGAATGAGGTTCTGGTAAATCCGATGCTATTCCTACTAACGAGTCAGACCCATGTCTCTTTGTCCGGTCCCATTTTTTGAAATCTAGCCCACCTCGGATTTCGCTTGACGGAGACGCAACCGACGCCGGTGCGAGGCTGGTTTCTTTGTTTCGGTTCTCGTTGGTCTTTGGGTGAGGAATGGGATTTGGTGCGGACTTCATGAGTAGGGAGTCGACTTCAATATGCAGGAGTGCAAGGCGTTCATTAGGGTTTTAAGGATGTAAAGGATGTAAATTGGAGAATGTCGATCAGGCGCACATTGGGAAATAAATCTCCTGCGCGGTTCTAGATAGCCTTGTCTTTTGTGCGATATGAGACTTGTATCGCACAGCACATCGATATTTGGAGAACCTATCGGAAGGATTAACTTTGCTATGCGATGTGATGTTAACCGGCGGGGTAACTAAACGACTTTTTGTCCTGTCCGGGCACGCGTCACTCGTCATTCATTATAATGGAATCAACCCGCGACATCGACTGACAATTTGAGGTTTGCGCGAGTTGTGAAATGCGATATTGCACAATGCCGGCGACGATATTGGGCAGGGCACGGCGCAATGGAGAACAGCAGAGCAGAAAATTCTTTCCTGCTGCGAGTTTGTTTTCTTCTTTCCTTTTTGCAGTAAGAAGTGACCCTTCCCTTGGCTCGTGGTTAAATAAAACTTCGGAATGGATCCCTACGTGGAAGCACATCGAGCTATCTTTTTGCGATAAAATGGCATTTTTGATTGGATCCAGGGAGGTGGTAGACGGTGGAACTGCGTGACCTTTGGGTGCCAGTGGCCTGCCGTGCCTGCCAAAGTTCGTTAGCAGAATGTCCACAACATTTCTGTGCGGGCCATGGGTCGGGTCCTACACCCAATCCATGCTGCTCCTTATTATTGCCCTTATTGAGACAATATCCATATCCATACGCATACGGATATTGATTTCAAGACAGCAACAAGGAGACGGGTACTTCGAAATCATCAGCCTCCTATTTGCAGTCTACGTTGATCCACGGTCTCTCCGAATATCCTCAGATGCCAGTCAATACAGTCAATACACCAATCAACTAGCGACCTCTGCTCGTGCCCTCGGCAGTTTCGAGAGAGGAGCCATGATGTCAGTCCATATACGAGTATCGCCCATTTCACATGCGCTTTTTACTTTCATTGAATATTCACGCCGGCGCTCCGCGACACCTGAAATTTTACTATTCTGTTAACGCGAGAGTTGCTATTTCGTGTGTGTCAATTGCATCCTCAAATGTCTTCACAATTGACTCTGATTTCGTATCTTCGCTTTCGTACGTGATACTTTGAGCAGACCCATGTAGCCAGTCTTTGGCCATGGGCGACAATTCAAGCACTGAAGGCGTTGCTCCAAACAAACCTGAAAATGTTCCAAATCCGAAGCAGCCAAAGACTCGTTATCCAAATGGCTTTCGAGAGAAAATACTATGGACGCCATTGCCATACTACAGCGGGCCGTATTCGGTGGGGATGATGGATATTGAGGTGCCTGTACGAGAACCAAGGTCCTTCTCGCACATCAAGCGAGACCATCGACATGTTTTAGAGCTCGAAACGGTGCTTTTCAGTGTCTTTTATCCCTCTGGATTTGGTTCCGGCTACGGCCCTTCACCAGAGGGTTTACCGAAATGGAGTCGACCAACATGGCTACCAAGACCACGCGTTGAAGTCGCCAAGGGTTACGCTTTCTTTGCAGGAATTCCGTCATGGGTGATGATACCATGGCTTGGTAGGTTTTCATGCATGCCATAAATTTGATTTATATACTTATGATATTACAGGCATGACTACTGCTTTTACGAAGATTCCGGCATTCCGCAACGCAAAACTGGCGACACACTGGCCGCCGAAACAGAACTCGCGAGAAGATGAAGCTGGATATCAAGTCCAAAACAAAGCGGGGGAACCCCCACCTGGAGAACCAGAATCGCCATGTTTCCCATTGCTGATCTTCAGTCATGGCCTGGGCGGGACGAGGACAACATATAGCACTGTTTGCGGAGAATTCGCCAGCTACGGATTTGTCGTGATATCTTTGGAGCATCGAGATGGATCTGGGCCTCGGACCTATGTCAATCTACCGAACGACGGCGATAACTTGGGCTCGCGGAATGTTGATCACAGTCCGGAAGCTCGAGAGCAAGGCTGGGAGAAATATGACTATATATTTCCAAAGGGGAATGCGAAAGATACCACACCGGGGAACAAACAAGGGTATTTCGGTCCCGTCGCATACTTCGGCGGAAGTTAATACTAATTTTCGCATAGTGTTGACAAAGAACTGCGTTCAGCGCAAATCGAACTCCGGCTTGCTGAGATAGAAGAAGCATATCACGTTATGACACAAATCAAAAACGGGGACGGCGAATTGGTTGCCAAAGCAAATCTGAGGGATAGAAAGCCTGGTCACATCGGTGGCTCGTCCCGCGGCCTTGATGGGGTTGATTGGGGTTCATGGAAAGATAGATTTCACCTCCAGCAAGTAACGATGATCGGACACTCTTTTGGTGGAGCCACAGCAGTTGCGGTTCTCCGTCATCAAGATCGCTTCAGTTATGTCTCCCAAGGTATTCTCTACGACCCTTGGGGCGGGGCTATCCAACCACCAGAAGACAACCCTAAACACCGCATTCGATCTCCCATTCTCTGTATTTCTAGCGAAGCATTCATGTACTGGCCCTTCAACTTCGAATCGATCATGACGCTCTGCCACGAAGCCAAAGACCAAGGAACCCTCTGCTGGCTGCTCACTGTGCGCGGCTCCGTGCACATCTCACAATCCGACTTCTCCATTCTCTACCCCGGCATCTCCTCCTTCATCCTCAAAATGACCATCAACCCTCGCCGTGCCATCGACCTCAACATCAACGCCTCTCTCGAATTCCTCAAAAAAGTCATGCCGGAGCGCATCTCCAACATGAACCGCGGCACCAACGAGCACCTCCTCGAAGCGCGAACTCTCGACGCCCTCCCCACGATCCACCGCCCGCAGGACAAATGGACCGCCGTGCGTCTGCGCATTCCGCACGAGCTGTCCGTGCGCCTGATGCCCACGTGGGCACGCCGCTACGTGCGCAACAAGAAGACTCACGGAAAAGCGAAGCTGGAAGAGATGAAGAAGATGAAGGAGAACGTGCCGCGGGATCCGAAGGGCCGCCCGCTGAAGAGTCTGGATGATTTGGTCAGCGGCGAGGAGACTTGGATGCATGTTGCGCCGACGGCGGAAGAACTGTCGAGACATGGGTTGCAGGCGAATGAGGAGAGTGGTGCCAAGCAGAGGGATCAGAAGAATAAGGGGGGGATGGTCGGGGAGGAGGAGGGGAGTGCGGGGGGTGGTGGGGGGGGAGAGAGGGAGAAGATTAATAGTGCGGTGGAAAGGAAGGAGAAGGAGGGTCGTAAGGGGATTGAGGAGAGGATGATGGAGAGGGGGTGAGATGGTGTGGGATGGTGTGGGCGGGTAGATGGGTTCTGGCTGATTAGTGATGAGGAAGATGGAGTTGTGCTCGGAATGTTACGTCTAATGCCGTTACGCTGTAGATGGTTGGATAGATAGATCGAGTGATTTTATGATTCGGTTTCTGGGAGAGATACGGTTATATAGGTATAAGAGGAAAGACAGCAGACAGATCTCATAAATTAGAGTAGACACGAAAGATCGGAGAGATCATATGATTTATAATATGTAGCTTATAGGATTTATAGGATTTATAGCATATAGAATTGTAGTTGTAGCATATAGAAGTTTAGAACTGTAGATTTCAAGGTTACAAAGCAAAACATTACACTCATCCTGGCCCCATCACATTATCCATCCATGTGAGAAGGCCAGATATATGCCATAATAGTTGCACCGGGAGTGTGGCGTCACCTTTTGGTCAAACAATTTATACAGCACATCTACCCAAAACTGTCCTACTTCTTACCTCCTATCCAGCCCAGCACACTCACTCATTCACATTCATATTCACAACACCCCACACCATCACCATCAAAAGACGTGAAAAACTCAGTAAATCAACCTCGCATTCTCATTCTCATTTTCCCTATCCATTCATCCAGCTTGCTTTGCTTTATCCTATCTTATCCTATCCTATCCTATCCTAACTCGACCTCGATCTCCCCTATAACCGAATCGATCCCCCATCTCCATCTGCACAGCCTTTCCCAACCTCTCTCAAAAGTTTCCAGAAAAAAACCACCAAATATATACACAAGTATGCAGGATCTCCCCACCTCATCTCATTCCCCAAACTTCCCCCTTCACCTCCTCAACGCATCTCAAACTTCCGAATTTCATTCCACCACACCACACATTTTCCCACCCATCCGAATCCCATACCCAAACCCAGCCTGTTCCGATCCGTTCCATCAGACCGCCAAAAAATAAGAACTAGCAATTATTCTATACACTGTAACTACGAATAACGCCGAGGGAAAAAAAGAGTTGTGTGAACGACCCCTAGGACGAAAAGAAGAAAAGAGCTGGCGCCAAAGCCAGAATGAAGAATGACGTGTACAAACTATCAATCCATCCATCAATTAGTACAAAACGGTTTTCGAGAGACATGCATGTAGAACAACGTCCTAATGAAGGGGAAGAAAGAACAGAAGACCCTCCCTCCTTTCCCTTCGTCTCGTTTGCATGCTGTCTCTACCATTTTGTATGTAACTGACCGCGAAAGACGAGTGAGCGGATTGCGCATGCAAAAGAAGAAATAGAAAGCAAAAAACCGTCCATGGCTATGCAAGAAAAGTCGAATCACAAGCCGTCGACCCAAAAGGGGGAATCCTCGAACAAAACACAAAAAACGGGGATTCGGAAGAAGAAGAAAAACACAACATAAAACATATTATTATGTGAATCGTCATGAGAAATCATCATCGCCACCAACAGCTCCCTCGCCATCCAAAACATCCACCCTGAGAACCAACTCCTTGGTTTCTCGCGCAATCTCGAATGCAATTGGCGGTAAGCTTTGATTCCAAGCTCTCCATTCGGCGTCACCCTCCTCGTCATCCCTTCCTTGATTCGCAATCATTCTCCCTCTGTCGCCTGCGTCCAGGATGCGTTCTCTACAGGCTGAAAGTTTTTCGAGAACGGGGTGGCTTTGTGAGCGGAGGGCTGTGTTGCTGCTCATAACGTCTTCGGTAGCTGCGACGACATCACCAACGACGTTGGCGATGGAGTCAATACCGTTAGAGATAGCGTTTATGCCACCTTCAGAACGGATGGAGGCAACCAAAGTCTGAATGTTCTGCACCAGCAGAGCGGTTTGATCTTCTAGGTATACCTATATTTCTATTAGCGAGTAATTTTTGTGAGAACGTGATGTTCATACCTTAAGCTCTTCCACATCACTCTCTTGGGACCTGAGACCGAAGCCTACTGTCATAGGCGCTGGTGGAATAGAAGGGGTCAAGAGAGCTGGACTTGGTGGCCCGCTTGGAGGGCCTCTAGGAGCTTGTAATAGCATGGGAACTGGTTTTCCACCCCCATTGCCTATGCTTAAGCCACTAGGAATGGGGTTGCTAGCAAGCGGCGAGGGCAAGCTGTTTTCAATTGGATTAACATTTGGGATGGAATTGCCGTTCGTCATGGGGTTGCCTCGAGAACTGGGTCGAGCACCATTTAGGGAATCTTTTCCAGAACTCTTGGGACGCATTGACTCGCGTGGGGAGTTGATAGGGCTATACATCGACGAGTCGGTGCTAGTATGACCGTTACGTAGACCGAGGAACGGGCCCGGAACGTAGCCATCAAGACTTGCTCTTGAAGATTCCATACTCTGTCTCGCCGATTCCAAACTTGGCCTCTCGTACTCATCTGTACTCTGTCGTGGTGATTCGACGATTTCTCTAGGTGCGTCTTCTGCTGGCTTAATGTTTTCCTGCTGTCGAACGGGCTCCTCCTTTTGGGGAGCAGGCTCCGGCTTGACTTCGTGAACTGGGAGAGATTTTGGTGCCTCAACCGGTGCCAGCTTAACCTCCTCCTCCTCCTCCTCTAGTTCTCCAGCAGGTGTAGGCCTAATCTTGACCGTGCGAACTAGCTCTACAACAGTAGAGGTAAGATGAGAAGCAGCGGCATCGAGAATCGAGACCGGAGAAAGGCCTTTAGCACCAGCAAAGTTCTTTGACGCAGTTATCAAGTTGTTAGCAGTTGCCGAGAGCTTAGCCTTCAGCTTGGCTTGCTTTTGAGCCAATTCCCCAGTGCTTTTGGGGGCCTCGTTAATGTCCTGCGAGATTCTTCGCACAGTGACAATTACACTCTTCATGTGATCAACGACTCTCATAGGATCATTAGATCGAGCTGTTTGCAGGAGTTCGTTGATAGAAATCTGGAACTTGGTGATATGGACATCCTTGATCAGACCGTCGTCCTGTGTGAATCCGCTCTCCTGCACATACTTCGCTGCATCTTGAATCGTGAGGCCCATAGAATTTGCTCTCATGCTACGAAGTTGCGTCTTGGCTTTCGCATAGCGATTTCTCCACTCATTAACCTCTTCTTCCAGTTTGCTGACCATAGATTCAAGCTCCGCTTCTCGAGTGTAAGATGTACTACTTCGCTCTGATAGCATCCTCATTTCCCGGAGAAATTCTCGAGCTTCATTGCGAACCTCCTCGGTGATCTCCTGTTGCTCTCTGAGCTCAGCTCGAAGCTCTTCGTTTTCACGTTCCAAATCTGGATTATTAGCGCCCATGCCTCTACCTGAGTCAACAGTTTCCTGGAGCTCTGTCAACCGCGACCTTAACTCTCTCTCTGAATTAGCCTGCGATGCTCGTACTCGAGCAAGCTCTGATTGTAAGTCGTCATTGAGATTATGTGCATCCGCAAGCTTGTTCTCCAGGCTAATCCTGAGATCCGTCCATTCCTTCTTCTCAGAATCTAGCGAAGCGTCCTTGCCTCTCTGTCCGTTCAGTGCATTTTGTAGTTCGTCATCTTTCCTTTTCAGATCGTCCTCCATAGAGTCAAGCTTCTCTCGTAATTCTGCCACTTGAGATTGGTAGTCGTCGATTAGTTTCTGGTTCGTCTGTTCTTTGTTAGGATGCATCAGTGAATAAGATGGGATGGGTGACTTACATCAGAGCTCATATCACTCTTTTTGCTTTCCCTCTGCCTGGCAGCGCCCTCAAGGCCAAATGCATCGTTGTCGTCATCGTCATTATCTTCAGCTCCACTCTCGTCTTCTACCATAGTGCTCTTGTTCGGTACAATTGTATTACTCTGAAATGTTTTTGGTGTCGGTCGGCCATAATCATTAGGTGGTATTCCAGGTGAGGGTGGTATACCCAAGTTTCCATTAGGAGGCATTCGAGGTCCATTTCGTGATTCACTCCTCGCAGAGTATGCAATCGAGCTAGCATCTGAGGGTCTCCGCATACGACTCGGACCTCTGGGTGGGAAATCTCCAGGTTGACCGTTTCCATTTCTACTACGTGTGGAAGCAGGACTTCCTATCCGGGGTAAATCACCACCAACGAATCGAGGGAATCGTCGTTCCAGTTCGTAGAAAACATCTGTAGCTAGATCTCGAAATCTAGGTGGAGGGAGCGTTGAAAGCTTCTGGCGCGCTTGGTTTCGTTTCGGATGGAAGGTATCTTTTGGCAACAAATACGGAGGGGGTCCTCCTTGCTGGTCGTTTCTTTGTCCATTTGGCGTCCTTCTCCCTGCTTGTTGCCGTCTGAGAAGTTCGTCAAACACATCGGTACTAAGTTCCTGGAATTGGACTGGTGAAAGTCGTAGTAACTTGTCTCGCGCTCGGTTTGGTCTTGGGTTTCCCTTTTCGTCTCTCAAAGATGCTGCCAAGTACCGTTTGAGTGCAACATAGTGTTCTGATAACACTCCTTCGAAGTGCTCGTCCTTCTTACCCTGCCCACTGTCGCTTCCTGCATATAAGCCTGTGCCAATACTCGAACGACCGACTGAGCTTGGGGGAGACGGATTTCCTGGACTACCACCTGAAGAACCTCTGGGTGGGAACCCTCCTCCATTCATTGTACCGTTCGAGCCACTCGATACCGGCGGTGAAGCTGGCTGACCGCGACTCGTTTGGTAGGGTGAATCTTCGTTGTAGTTATATTTATTGAATCCTAACCATTCGTTTTCCTCTATAGAAACTGGCGATAAAGGTCCATCGCGACCGTTCATTGTAAGTCGCGAAGTGTGAGATTGGGTAGCAAGGCGTTCTTTTTTCGGAGTCGGTGGTTTATCTCAGCGCAATTCCTCGAAAGTGTCTAAAAGGTTGCGACACGCCGAAAGCTTAAAAAGCCAAAGGCCCAAGGCCAAGTGAAAGGTTCGTAGGTTTATGTGGTCTACACATGCAAAAGAAATGTCAAGCTGGAACAAGTTGAAGAAGTCCTGAAACAGTGTGATTGAACAAGGCCGTTCGGTCAAAGCGAGATAGCGAGCTGAAGGATGCGGGTGCGGTTGCAATCGCGGCGTAGGGGTTTGTTTTCGTCCGTATTGCGTACCCGTGGCTGTTGAGAGTCGAGACTCGAGAGGCTGATAGGTGCGCAAAGGTGGGAAGGGAAAAGGGTAATGACAGTGTAACTGATTTGTTGTACAGCAACAATGAACCGAGAACAAAGGACTGAAGGGTAGTTGCTTCGTAGAGTTGACTCGAGGTGAGTTGAGGTGAGGTGAGGTGAGGTGAGGTGAGTAGAAAGATTGAGATTACTACGAAGATGTCAGATGTCACAGCAGCTGCACCTGCACTGATGAAGTTGAATAGTCAAGGTTGGAAAGCAGAAGGGCCGGGAATTCCTGACGATGCAAGTGGAAGTTAATGCAGGTGGTGAGTGTCTAGCTTTCCGGCGTTCCTGGGGGTGGTTTAATGATTTTCTCCAATTGCTGTGCTAGATTCTCCCAATCATCCCCTGAAAAAACGACTTTTGTGTCTGGGTGGAGGGTGGTAAGCTGTGCTGTGTGCTGGTAGGCTAGCTGGTGCCAGGTGGTAGCTGCCTTTTCCGGTCGAGGGCGAAGACGGGCCGGGATTGGTCGGCGGTCGAAGGATGCGCGGAGGGTAGCACACTGGCACAGAGTTTCGTGCAGACGACGCAGTACGAGCAACTACAACTCGGGAACGAACACTAGAAAATCGATAAGGGACGGGCTAAATTTGATTGACATTGACGCGATCTTGGAGATTGGAGATACGGAGCACGGGGACAATCTAGACGTCTGCTTTGGGAATATTAATACCAAGTTCTCATCTTATTTTTTAAATGACTTTTCGGACTGGACTGGACTGCGCTGGAGGACAATAATCGTTTACACTTCTTGACGCGCCAACTCCGTGCGTACATGTTGAGATTCCTGCCTGCTACCCGTACGTAGGTAGTACAAGTATGAAGTGGCGCACAATGCCTGTGGTGTTCGCAGGCTGCACGAGACAGAACGAAACAGGAGTGGTCGAGAGGATGACCTCAGGGTTCCAGCTAGCTGCTGGACTTCGGCTTGTGGACATGACATTGAGCCTTTGAGGGTATAATTAGCTCCTGAAAAGCCAGCTGCAGCTACCTATCCATCTACCTAGCTGACAGGAAAACGGCAAGGCTTCATCGGCCTTCATATGATAGTCTAATACCTCCTAGATGGCAAACCCGACGAGATAGATCGATCATGCACACGGTGAGTGAGGTGTCCAAAGGATCTTCCGTCCACAAGGCAAGGAAATGCATGTCCTGCTTCTACGAATACTCTTCCACATTCATCAACCCTCATTTCGCTCAGCACCATCTCCTCCACTTTACGGGTCCTCCATAGTCAAATCTACAGACCTTGCTCTACTTCGTAAGTAAAGTATGATACTTGTAAGTTACTACCAACTTTACGAAATACGAAATACGAAATACCATGGTAGACAATCCATCCCCGTTCCATAAGAGTTCAGACGATGACGAGCCCCCAATCTACAAAACACTCTGATACACAGCGAGCGTCCGTACAAGTATTCTCATCCCCATCTCTCAAACCATTTTGAAATCCAAAGACCATTTCCTAGCTGTCCGTCATACTCGGTTGCATCGCCCCAAACTACCTAGCTTCCCCCATAAAAGACGGAGGAGGACGTCTCACATGTTCTTTTGCCGAAGGGGGATCTTTCCCCTTCAGCAGCCCAGATTTCAAGACAGTCTAAGGCTCTAATCTCGCTCTCGCCTTTTTCTTCTAGAACTTTTCCGTTATGCTTTTTCTCTTCCAAGTTCCAGCTTCACGGACGCGTCGCACGTGGTGGGTCCCATCCGGCAAAATGATCCCTGGACGTCAAATTTCCCCTTCCTGAAGAGATGAGAAAATGCATGTGTTTGGCGGCTAGACCTTCAAATAGCACAGCCTTACATATGTCCAAATAGAGAACGGTTGCTACGAGCCATCCTAGACATTGAACGATTACGTGCACATTTTTAGATTCGTGTTGTATTCCGAATTAATGCATATGAACGGAACGGGACGGATATGACTGGCATAAGGTCTGCTCATTGCTTCATCTCTTCAGACGCTCTTTAATATATATCCAAAAACTATATTACCGTGTGAACGCCGAATGGGGTATACCTCGTAGCCTCCAACTCCGTTAATGAAATGATGGAATGTAAAACATTAAAACCATGCTAAGGTCCAAACTGCTGGGAGATTCGGCCATCTTTCTTGCCATTCTCCGATGATTTCCGGCACCCTTTCGTCGAATCCGGCTCTACTGCTGGCGCTTCCACTATCAAAACCAGTAGGGTTAAGTTCTCTCTCTTCTGCTGCTGCTTTGTTGAGAGAATCCGCAAGATCCAGGATACCTCTGCCACCTACCAGAGCCTCTTCATGGTTGTCTTTAATATCAACGTTAATGACATGCACTGGGCGGTTTAGGGGAGAGCCACGGCTAAGTAAATCATCCACCACAGCGTCCCAACATCTTTCCTCGCATGTAATAACAACGTCCACAACACCACCTTCAACGCCTTCGGATCCTTGGTCTGTGTTATGTTGAAGTCTTGGAACACCGACCTGCCAGTCTTGCCATCGTTCTGGGCCCCATTTTACTGATCTATTTCTTCCAAGCATGTTCAATATACCATTAGCACGATAGAGGCGCGGATCTTTAGCTTCGAGTTCTTTATACATGCTATCATACGATGTCTTGTTAAATTGGTAGACGTTGGGTTGTGTGATTGAAGGACCTGGTAGTCGAACAAGGGAGCCTGTCCCAAAAGAGATCACTGGGTAATGAGCTGCAGCTAGTCGTAAATGCGATTCCATAGATCTATGATAAGGTTTAGTTGGTTGGCTACACGTAACAAATATAGAAAATTGGGTAAAGATGATATACCTGTTGTTATTACTCGCGCAGACTGTACAGAATTTGAGCTTAAACCCACCCGGGTCTGCTCGTTCACCCCCATTCGAAACCGTTTGAAGTGCACCAGCGCTGTTAGCAGGCGGAACCTGAGCCATGATCTGATAGATCTAGAGATTAGATGGTGGTATGTAAAAGGCGCAGAAGACGGGAGGCGCGTCCACCGCTTTTCCTCTCGAATATAGAAGCCCTAGTATGAAGCAGAATAGATTTCGATTGCGATCATCTATGCAGACACGAAGGTTAGTTACGTGTCAATAGGATATGTGTGCGCGGATACGAATGAACGGTGATATATTGTGGCATTCAGAAGTTGTTAAGTTGCGTAAATAAAAATTGTGTCATCAGCTTTTAAATAAGACAGCTCCAATAATAGTGATCATCAGGTTGCTACGGTGAGGGGTGAAGATGAGGAACAAGAGTCGATAACAGTGTTTTTAAGAGACGTACCAAAGCATTTCAAAGAATTGTATTCGGAATTTCGGTTTGTTGTGGTGTCAAGATTACCGTGGATCATGAAAGAGATTTTGGATGTTACGCCGAGAACTTGGATGGAAGCAAAGAAAATGGTCGAAAGAAGCACCCGCTGACAAAGCAGCTGTAGCCAATGAGAGAGCACGAACCGGCCGAGGGAGCTGCAGATGTTGAGTAAGGAACACCACATAGCTCCATTCATCCAATTGGTTTAAGCACAAACTTGAAACATCGAATGCACCGCTTGGCGTAAACTCTAGCTGTACCGGGGAAAAGTTTAGAAGTTAGACGTGCTACCTAATTTCTCGCTAGCCAATGTCACTTCGACATTTGCTGCTCGAAATAGAAATTGAGAAGAGTTGCGAGGTGAACCTTGGGAAGGATCAAAGCCATCAGTCTGCTGTCTACCGAGCGCGCAACTCTCAATAAGTTATTGCATCTTACGTTCGGCTCTCCTCGCTGGTAGATTATTGAGACGAAAGAGACGGGTTGCGTCAAATGGAGAACCCACCGCATCCATTTATCTTCCTCTACGAAGAATACGTACACGAAATAGAACTAACCAAGCATCCAAAGGGTAAAGGACCCGACCACCACCATCCACCCGTATTACTGCAAGCCTTATCCGCCCAAGGATCCTACTTTGTTCTTTTCGTTTGACCCGAGGCCAATGGGGTGCAGCAGCTGCGTGGTGCGCACAGTTCAACCCGGAAGTATCTCTCAACTTTTCTGAATAGGTGCATGTATGTTGTCTGTATGTGTGTGTCTGTTTGTCTACATATTGATCTTACAACTCAAGAACTCCCCCTCCTCTCCGTTCTGTCTCTCACCTCATCTCACCTCTTGTACTATACACCAGGATTCGTATAACGAAATCCATCTACACGTGGGAATTCGGATATACCTACTACGTAGAGAGAGACAAAGCTCTTCCCTTCCCATCCCACCCTTTCATGCCTTCCTCATCCAATTTCTTGTCCAATAATCGGAAAATCGCAGTTGCGGGGTCCCCTGGTCATGTCGCCCAGTGATCTTTGCTAGACCTCAGCGTTTGAATCCTCGGCGCTTCGTAGACAACTCATGCGGCTCGATGGGTGAAGAGCCAGTCTTAGCTCATGCTTTAGTCGAAAGAGGTCGAGAGAGTCTGCATAGGAGGGTTTGTCCCGTTGCTACTGCAACTGCCAATGTGTTTCGTTGGAAGCGCGTTAGTTATTTGTCACTTGGAATACAATACCTTACCTCGTAGAATCAAAGTAGGGCCCGCCGTCCTTTGGGATCTACCCTTATACAATACTGGTACTTTACGCACGAGCTTCTTGAACCACAGGAACCACAGGAACCACACCTCTTCCTCCCCAGGCAAAAAAAAGATCGGATCTTTTTTAATTCTCGGATTTTATTCCAGTATCCAACACGACTCCTTCACCCACTCCATTCATTACTCATTGAACAACTCTTCCGAGCTTGACCTTCATTTCAACGACGCTCCTCCTTCCAAACAATCCTCTTCGCGCCTATTGCGCTAGCACCTACCTACCTAACTCCCTCTCGATAACTCGATCTAACATTCCTGTTCGACCAGGACGGAGAAGTCCTGCCTCTCGCATCTCATACTTGAAATAGCTCAATATACGACAACCTCGGGCTTTACTGGCGCTAGTACCATTACAACAGTCGTCAAACAGACAAAGCTCGACCAGCGACAATTGCTCGTGCGCTAAGTCAGTCTTCATCGTCTGGTGTATACTGAGAGCTTGCTGTGCAAGCGTCCATCGACTTTGGAAATACTTATATCATACGGAATATTGGATAAAGGACTCGAGGCGCGGTTTCTGGGGCACATCGCGAATCACAATTCTTTCAATATGGCAGCCGTCGCTTCTCCAACGTCTTCGCCGGCGTCTTCACCCTCGCCAGTTTCTTCGCCCACGAATCCTAACCATCCTTCACTACCACCATTGAACACTTCGCCGACCTCCCGCAGATCGAACCTGCAACGTCCTACCTCGCATGCATCGAAAAATCGACTATCGCAGTACTCGAACTATTCCGCGCCTTCGCGATCGCGACCACCTTCTCACATCTTTCCTGTATTCCATTCGAGCCTGAACTATACGATCGTCCGCGATTTCGCATATCCGTCGCTACATCCTATGCATTATGGCCCACCTCCCGAGCCCTCTCGCCCACCATCGGGTCTCTCAACTCCCGCTAGTGAATCGCATAAACGGTTATCGGATCCCCCGACCTCCTGGGACAATAGAGGCTCCTGGGCGCCAGGGCCATGGGGTGGTGATGGCTTCGCAAGGGGGGAACAACTTGCGCCTATACATTTCGGGGATGGTCCGCCTTGGAGTGAAGACGAAGATCTGCAGAGTCCAGTTGTGGTCAGCTCGCGGCACAGGAAACATAAATCATCCGCAGGAGAATATGGCGGTCACTCACGGGGAAGAGGCAGATCTTCAAGAGACGGAGACCGTAGGACAAGCATGCTAAGCCAAGAGAACTTCGACGACGAGAGGGGATATTTTACCGGCACCGGAGCAGATGGCAGCGAAAGATATTATGTCAACGAAGGAGATGAGGCAGATGGTCCCGGAGGAGAATATGTTACATACCCTTCGGAGCTGGCTCGGCGGTCAATGTTGGCTCCATACAATGTTCCAGGTCAAAGAGATTCTCACTTTGCTGGCATCCTACCTAGTCGATCATACACAGACGAGAGTGGGCATGACTACCGCTCTGAATCAGATAACTCAAGTACTACATCATCTCCAGGAATGACAAGGCTTGACGAATCAAGATACTCGCGTGACTACCAATTCACGATTGCCTCGCCAGATGAAGAAATGCATGGTAAGGCAGTTGCCTTATTCGACTTCGAGCGCGAAAATGAGAATGAGCTTCCTCTAGTAGAAGGACAGGTGATTTGGGTGTCATATCGGCACGGACAAGGTTGGCTTGTAGCAGAAGATCCCAAGACACAAGAGAGCGGTCTAGTGCCAGAAGAATACGTTCGATTATTAAAGGATATCCAAGGCGGCCTAAACAGTCTAACAGGGCAGGTTGAGCTTGTCAGTCCAGTAGGAGGTGACTCCGGCACACCAACGCAAGCAGAACACAGCCAAGCATTTGGCCACAACCCCAGTTCAAGCAACGGAAGCAATGGGTATCAACAACCCGTTGTATCGACCTTCTCGACATCCTCCAAAGATCTCCACCCTTACCCTCAGCATCTCCTCGGCACC
Source organism: Rutstroemia sp. NJR-2017a BVV2 (assembly GCA_002946415.1). Taxonomy (NCBI): domain Eukaryota; kingdom Fungi; phylum Ascomycota; class Leotiomycetes; order Helotiales; family Rutstroemiaceae; genus Rutstroemia; species Rutstroemia sp. NJR-2017a BVV2. The sequence continues at coordinate 1,525,904 of NJPS01000013.1, read as the reverse complement.
CAAGCGGGTCAGGCTCCCCCTCAGGTCATCCATTATCATGGCCAGCGCGGCGGCAGCCAGGCGAATACCCCGACAGTGTCGAATTCGCAGGAAGGCCTGACGGACAGACCGGGGAGTCGGGATGCTAAGCCAAGGAAATCGGAAGATGGCTCGAGTCCAGGCATTACGCTTTCCCCGTCTATAGCGGTGCAGGGGCCGGATCCGGACGCTGAGAAACCATCGTAGCGATTGGGAAGGGGAGTTGTGAATGGTGAGCGCTCCAGCCAGGTGTTTGCTGGTTGGTAAAGGGGATGGAGAATCAATATACTCATTTCGATACGTATGCATATCTACTATATTACATTATATTTATATGATTGGGTGTCCCGGAGAGGCAGGGTCTTGCAATGCGGAAAGGGAATAAGGACACATGCGAATGCAGATATAAAATGCATGAGATATCTTCTCTTTTTTATTTTTGGAAAGTGAGAAAGATATGGATGGGAACGGGACGGAATAGGTGGTAAGGATAAGAGGCATGGGAAAAGGGGGAGATGGGGATAGGGGGTGATGAAGGGAAGGAGAGCTTTCTGTAATGAATTGATATTGATGAGTATGAGTATGAGTATGAGTGAAATGAAAGGGAAATGGTTCTTAATGATGATGACGATGAAAGTTATGTTGACGATGTTGACGCGAACCTGGTATTACTTTTTTGTAGTGTAGTATGAATGGTGTGGATGTTTGTTTGTTGAGCTTTCACGGTTGCAGATGTATGCGTTACCAAATACCCTGGTCGCCGTCATATTATTCTTATTTATTCTTATTCTTATTTTATCATATATATCGAGTGTTCTTTTCGCAGATGGGAGTCCGGGAAAAGGAGCGCGGGGGTAGTGTTGTGCTTGGTTTGTTTCTGTTTGCTTGGAGTGGTGCGGTGCACATGAGAGGAGGGGAGGGGAACGGAGAGAGGAGGAAAGAATTTAAATGGAACTTGAATGGATGAGTGGGTAGTGATGGGAGGCATGCCATATAATAATACTCCTATAAAATACTTCCTACATCCGAAATCAAAGCAATACAAGCTTAACACAACACAAACTCTTCTTTCCTCCTCTACAGAAATTTCCCCGACATTTAATAATGAACCATGTTTGTCCTGAGGGTCTACTCGCTCTGAACTCCGAATGCAAGCATGAGACTGGAAATGACAACGAGGAATTATTAGAATCTAAAATTACGTTATATAGCATACAACCACAAGTCACCACCCCAAGCATTCCTCTCCACCACCATGTCTATCTACCTACGCTTTCAACAACTCCTCAATCTTCTTCTCGATCTGCTGGGCTAGTTCGAGATCTACGCGTCCGAAGATTGCTGCATTGGGAGGTTAGCTTTGGCGCTCTTTGCAAGAAAAGGGGGAAGGGTTGACAGCTCCCACGTACCGATAGCTTCTTTTCTAATTGTCTCATCCGCGCTCTTCAAATTCTCCGCCAGATTGCTAACCACTGTCCATCGAAACGATTAGCCATCTCTCCCAAAGGGTAATACGAAATCCAAATAAAAAAGCTACTCACAAGCCTCCTGCTCCCCCTCCTGCTTCCCAAGCACATCTTTCCAAAACATCCTCGCCTGCACAAAATCATCGTCGACGACCTCGCTCGTCCAAGCTACGACCTTGCCGCTCCAGGCCTCGTGCTGCTGCTGCTGCACGGCGAGCACGTTGGGCGAGGCGGGTGCAAGCGGCAGGCTGGATGCGCGCACGTAGTTGGGGTCGGGCCCGTAGTTGCCGTGGATGCTGGCGCGGCCGTCGCGCTGGAAGGGCTGGTAGACGGGGCAGTGTGCGCGGTTGGTGGGCAGTTGCTGGTAGTTGGTTCCGAGGCGGTAGCGCGCGGCGTCGGGGTAGGAGAAGAGGCGGGATTGGACTGGCAGAGGGAAAGAGAGTTAGTGTGTGGAGAGAGGGGAGGATGAGGAAAAAGTGAGGAAGACTTAAGACTTAGACTTACGGATGGGATCGGGGGAGGCGGCGATACCGGGGACGATGTTGGAGGGTGAGAAGGCGGCTTGCTCGACGTCCTCGAAGACGTTGTTGGGCTGTGTGGATGGGATGGTCAGCTGATTGAGTAACCTATACCCCCGGGGAAAGAGTAACTTACGTTCCTGTTTAGTGTCATTTTTCCAAAAGGTCTCAAAGGAACATCGCCATGCGGCCAGACTTTCGTGATATCGAAGATATTCCAACGGTACGATTCCGCGTCTTTGGGATCCATAACCTGCACACTTGCTGTCCAGGTAGGATACTCTCCTTTCTCAATCGCATTGAACAGATCCAGTTTATGATGATCCGGACTAGCGCCTGCTAATTTTTCCGCCTCCGCAGCTGTGTTGTTTATCACATTCTGATCAGCCTTGAAATGAAACCTAACATATTTGAACGATCCATCCAGCTTGGTCAGCTTATACGTATTTCCACTATACGCATTTAGATTCCTCAAGGAAGCCGGCGTGCCTCGCTTCGAGAACAAATACATGATCTGATGAGTTCCTTCTGGATTATTATTATGGTAATCCCAGAACATATTAACATCAGGTGCATTTGTCCGTGGATGACGTTTATGCGATCGATTCATCGAAGGGAACTTGATAGGATCACGGATGAAAAAGATAGGCGTGTTGTTGAATACGAAATCTTGGTTTCCCTCGGCAGTGTAGAACTTCATGGCGAATCCCCGTACGTCGCGCACGACGTCGGGAAAGCCGCGCTCGCCGCCTACGGTCGATATTCGGACCATGCAGGGAGTTTTCTTGCCGACGCCGGTGAGGAAGTCGGCGGATGTTAGGTCGGATATGTCATGGGTGACCTCAAATTCACCGAATGCGCCGGCGCCTTGTGCGTGCACGACTCTGGGGGTTTCTTAGAACTGTAGACGCGGGGTGAACTTGGGGTTTGTTACCTTTCGGGGATTCTTTCACGTGCGAAATGGGCAAGTTGTTCGATGAGTTGTGTGTCTTGTAGTAGCAGAAGAGCTCCTTGACCGAAGGTGTTTAGACGGACTGAGGTTGTGGGGTCTGCTATGGGAACACCTTCTGCTGAGGTGTATGTTGGCTTTTGGGGGTTATTGAGCTGTATAAAAAGTTAGATCCAATAGACACAAGTGAGGGAGACTACAGACCATGGATGCCATCTTGTCAAATTGCACAGGAACTGTATAAAATCTAGAGGGGAACTGTAGAAATACGGTGGGTGTATCGTTGAGTGTTGGCAAGTGCTTGACTAATATAAGTTCAGACATAGGATTCTTCGACGACCTTATACTTATTCCAAGTATTGGGCATGCTGATATAATGATATAGGGACAATGACCTCAACCGCAATCAACGGCGTATTCCCGGAGATGGATCGTCCGGGTGTAGATGACAACGCTCCTTGACTCTCCCCGTATTTTTCGGTTCACATCTATGACATTGCAGAAAAGAAAGATTCGTCGATACCGGGCACCATCTATGGCGCATACACCCTTGATCTGTTGCACCTTCCAGTTTCCTACATTTAGTGTAATCATTGGATCATAAACATCGACCCCAACCACTAAGTTCTGCATGCTGCGTTGACTAGTCAGATTTGGCTTGGGGCTACGCCAGTCGTAGATTTCCACGGACATTGTTCCGTTATTGGCAGTTCAAAATCCGACAAAAAGTTCGCATTTTGAACAGGAGCATGGACGTGGAGAGTTCAAACTCAGCGGTTGTCTAGTCTCCACTTTTATCCATGCGACACACGAAAGAGGGACCATTCTGCCGCCTAACAACTACACATCATCGCAAAGAAAATACCTCAGCTTCCAAAGCCAAAGTAAAGATGCAACAGCGCAGAGTATCATGAGAAAACCGCACGGAGCATTCACGGAATGGCCATGCAAAAAGTCGGCAACTTGCTAGCACGAATGCATTCGGAGTTTGTTTTCTTTGCGGCGGCCATCATCCCGATTCTTCCCCGAACAAGCCACGGACCTTGATTGAACGTCCCCAACCGCTGACAATTCTGATTACTACGAAATATTTGCATGATGTATGGAATTCTTTCGTGTTTCCGGTGACGATGAGTTGGAAGAGTTGCTGGTGCTCAGCGAAACTTGCATCTGGACCCACATCTGGCGGAGTTATCGGTGATCATCGTGTGAATCCATACGTAATGACTTTAGAGACTCTAGAGCTGTTGTTTTGTTAGCACAACATTCGATTGTCATGTCGTCGGTTCCCCGCTGAAGAGTGCGTATCTAGAGGAGCATGTAAAAGTTGAGATATCCAGAGCAGGACGTCACTCTGTTACCCAGATTAAGACTCCCAAGTTTCTGGTCATTATAGATATTCTAACCTCATTTGAAAACACCATATTATCAGGGTTTAAACTATAATCAAAGTGCAATACCGTCATCATGGTTGAAGTAACCCCCGGATCATTTCGACTTCACTGTTGTTGGAGGATAAGTTTCCCTCAGCTATCTTTTATGTAAGCCTAGTATTAGCGAACCACATAGTGGTAACAGACGCAGCACAGTTGCGGAACGTCACGCTGAAAGTCCGATGTCAAAATCTTAGTTGTCGAAGCTGGTTCAGGGTGAGTTATTCCTTCCCGAGCCGCTACTATACTGTACGCCAAGGAAACATTTCGCTTACAACCCTTTCCCCCTTAGACGCAAGACGTTCCCGAGATCACTACCCCAGCTCATGCATTCGAACTTCGTGGTAGTCAATATGAGTGGAGATAAAAGACAGGACTACTATAATCGCTCGTGGAGACTCTACTCGAGTTGAGAAACGAAACGCCCGTGGAAAATTTCGGGGTGGTAACAGCGCTCTGAACGACTATACTTGGATTGGAACTGGTAAAAAGGAACGTATAATGACTTGGGGGATACAGTTGTCCAAACCAGGTCTGGGAGAACTGAAAGGAGGATTTGGTTAAGGTTAGTTGCCAATTGAACGCTTCTCAATGAAAAATATTCTAACGATATACAGCCGGCAAACTACCATGAGGGCAGCCATCCTTATGATGTAGAGCTAGCTAAGCTTGGTCGTGCCGGCTGCATCAATGTTGTAAGATCAAGAATACTCCAAACAATACTAATTACGTAGGCTATTTCTGACATGGTACCTGGATTAGACCTATTCCAGAAAGTTTCTAGAGACGCTTGTAAGTAAACAACCTTCGCATAGTTTCTTTCTGATTGGTCTTCCACTTACACTTTCCAAGGGGTCAGCAAGAGCTAGAAGCTCAACGACGAAATCTACAACGGGGCTCTCACCGCCGAGGGAGCAACGATCTTCCGCTGCAAAAAGCGAGGTTATTGTTGTCATCGAGACTCCGACGTTGTTGATGATATCTGGCATTAGTCCGGTTGAAGAACATACACTTGACGGAGTTGAACTTAAAGCATTCTTCTCATGGAAGGGAGAGACGCGATTGATCATCCCATCGTGTCATCAAGTTGAAGTATGGGTTGGAGCTTGCCATCTTCCAAGAGCTGGACCGATGCATGATGGTGCACTTGCGGCTTGCCGACGGGAGAAGAGGGGTCCTTTGAGTAGGAAGTCTTTGCACTAGTTGCTCAGACACGACGAATAATTAATACCGAATCCTAATATTCATAGGTGGATTACTGACGTCTTTCCCCGCCAGCCCCATGTTCAGCGATGTCTCCCAACGGTATATCCCCACTCCTCCCACCTAACGTCCCCTTGATCTTCTCCACCAGTCTCCTCCCAACAACACAATCAAACCCCACCCCACCAACCCCACCAAACAGCCGCCCATGAACCCCAACTATATCCCCCACAATCTCCTCCTCGTAGCGCTAGATCCATCGGCGATATGTTGATGAATAGTATAGTATGGGCGAGGCTTATCCACAGCCGTTACAGAGAGCTGGTGATCCGGCAACGATTCAGAGGAAGCGTTAGACAGGCTTTCGAAAGTGATTTTTCTCTCCTTTTTTTTCCAACCACCTTCCTCCTTTCAACACACCCTTTCAGTTTTCCGTAAGCACGCTCACTCAGCAACACAAACGACCAATCCCCGCGGCACCGCTCGTCTCAGGAAAGGAAAAGTCGCAGACGGACGAGTCCAAGTCCATGTTAGTTGTGAACAAGTGACTCGTTACAGATACATAGGTGTTCCTAGTTCGTGATTCCCAATTGCAGAATCCAAAAGACGGTGTATATGGCTACCGGTGAAGGCAGCGGATATGATTAAGGTCTGCGGGGTTAATCAAGTTATGGCATTGAATTTGGTACTCCAAGTTAAAGACCATCATCACCTGGAAATCTGGTTATTTTGATATGACGCGTTAGATGTCCATTGTCTATATACCGTGGGAGCGGTCCCCATGTCATTCCCATATTTATCAGCCAGTCCAATCTATTAAATCCCGTTCCAAAATATTGCCCGCCGGTTAGTCTAATAATACAGTGTCTCCTCGTCCACGATCATGTTCATTAACAGTGCATGTCCGTCCTCTTTCATCCATAGTTGCATCCACCTTTTAATTTATCACCCAAATCGAGCATCCCCTTTAACCCTTCAACGTCCTCCTCAAACTTCCAAATCTCCTCTTCAACCCCTCACCGACTTTCTTTCCCGTACTATTGCTTCTCCTCATGCCACCCTCAAAGTCCACATAGCTCATTGAATTATTAGCCGTAGATTTGCCCAGTGTAGCATGACTTCCGCTTGCGCTTCGTTGACGACTACTGTTTGGTCGGGGAGTTTGCATTTCGTAGCCGTCGGCCATTAGTTTTTTGTTTTGTTCATGGTCTTTAAGCGCTTTTTCGATGGTGAATGAAGGCTCTCCTTTGCCTTTGAGATCTTCAGGGAGGTATTTCTTGGTTTTGTTAGTAAAAGGAAGGTGATGGGTGACGACGAGGAGGAAATACATACCACGTGATCCCATCTTTTATAAGCTCCGCCCGGAGCATCCGGCTCTCTCATTAAATCGGCTCCTTCTTCGTAGTTCATGATAGACCCATCAGGGCCGGGCATTCCGGGTGGAATAATAGCGGTTCCCTGGAGTGGAACGTGCTTTTCAAGCGAATCCTTGATCATTTCTCTTGGTGTAGCTCGAAGGGCTTCTGCGTTTGTTCCTTGTGTGGCAGCAACAGGTGAGGTCGTAAGCCTGGTATTTCGCGAAAGTAATGTAGCATCGTATGGTCCTTCGTGATGGTAAGCACCTCCCAATGAAGTGTCGTCAAGACTGTCAACAATATCTGCCCCTGGCAGATGCTTCTTTCTCAGATGTGGAGCCCGATAGGCCTGTTTTGTTTCCTGACGTAATTGATCGAGAGGACGATGAGACATGTCCCCCGGATATCTTTCAGACAGAGAGCTACCTCTTTGTCTTCCTTTACCACTGCTTACTGGTTCATCCAGACTTCTCCGGCCACTTCCGGGGCTGGCGTAGCCACTGAATGCGGATTGGCGATGAGAGGAAGCATATGGATTTGTTGGGTGGAAGCTGGATCTGGTAGGACTGGCAGATGCAGGTGGTGTTGGATAAGAAGTGACAGTGGGGCTCTTTGAAGATTTGGGAGAGCTGGATTTTGGCATGGACGAGGTGAAATGACTTCCTGGGCCAGTCTCCTCGCTTGGTTCTGGAGCATTGAGAGGGTCAAGTATGTACTTGGAAGCCTGGAGAATAAATTGTTAGTTGAGTGCTTTCCATCGATTGTTTGATTGGCTGCATCTGCGCAGCGCATGTTGTGGTCGTACATACCCATTCTTTGTCGCTTGAGGATTCCATATTCTTGGTCAACTGCGGTGTATTATTCGTCTGTGTAGTTTTTTGCGTGCTGATATGGATTTCTGAGGTTCGATTGCAGGATGAGATATTGTGCGTATCGTGAGGTGGTGGGATTGTTGTGTATGAAGGAAGAGAAGAAGAAAGAGAGGAAAGAAAAAGGGGATGGATTGGAGGCCACCGGTCGAGGGATATAGGGTGTTGTGTATGAGGTGACAGACAAGGTGACAGACAAGGAGACACGCAAAAAGACCGGATGCGTGGACGAACGAGAATAGGTACGCAATTGCTCAGCATTTTCTTACAAGGATCGGCCCCATGAAAAGTCCATAATTATGATGTAATTTGTTCGGATAAGAATTCTGATAGCGCTAATGGGACGCTAAGGGGACACTAAGACCGCACTAAATTTATTCTGGGCTGATTAGTCAGGTAGTCGCTGCCAAAATTAAACAACTCGCTCACTGCCTCAACGTCTTTGCTTGAGCGCGCAGCTCCCTGTCCCTTAAAACGTTAAAAGTTAAACGCAGTCCCGTGAGCTGTGCCTTGGAAACCGCCTCACACGCATCCGGAGTCACACCTCTCCTCGCTCACCACGCTCATCACCCCACCCCCAAATCGCCCAACACACAACTTGGCCCCAGTCGACCCACGCGCTGACGTCGGGGTCTCGTATTGTCGACCCGGGTTCTAGAACTTTTCGTCTTTCACGGCATCGGATTTGCTTTCAACGTTCACTCTTCTCTTGACTCACAATTTCTCTACTAGGAGAAACTGCAGGTGAACTACCGAACAAGATTACGCGTATAACTTTCTACACCCCGTGCGCCCAGCACCCATTGGAGTGGTCCGATTTCCGTCTTGCCGTTTGGTACCTATTTTTATCCATCACCATCTCACACCAACACGGACGCTATCCAATTAGGCAGAACTCTTAAATCGTCCCAAGTTCCTCGATGGCTTTGGTCGATTATACCTCATCGGATGAAGAAAGCGAGTCCGGGAACGAAAAAAGGGAGGAAACTAATGTCGTCGCACAAACCTTACCAATAACCAAAAACTCTACCGACCCTTTAAACTCACTTAAGCGCAAACGCGACAGCGTAGCATCGGATCTGCCTCCGCTGCCATCCAAATTCCACGATCTCTACGCAACAAATGTAAGAAGCAGCACTACCGATGATCCAAGTTTGCACGGCGGACGAAAACGAGTGATTCCACATGTCGAGGGCAATTGGCCAACACATGTCTTCATTGAGTGTGAGTCCCAATCAACCACGCTACGCCGTTCTTCGAAACTTTGCTAATTGACTCGAGGGTATCCTTCGGCTGCAGAATATGGAATTCTATCATCCTTGATCACAAAAGTCCAATCATCAACAGCTTCCAAAGCTATTAACGATGGGAAAATCCACTCATTTCTGACCAGCGACCTGGGAGCCGCCCTCCCTTTACATATCAGTCTCTCACGAACCTTGGGATTCTCCAAAGATGTGAAAGATGTCTTTCTGTCAGCGCTCGAACAAGCCATCAAATCGTCGGCTATCCGTCCGTAAGTCAATATCCACCTCTGAATTCAAATACATCGCCACGTGACTAACCGCCATTCAGGTTCGACGTTAGCTTTTCCAGCCTAGGCTGGGTTCCCAATTACGAGAAAACACGCTGGTTTCTCGTCTTACGCGTTAGCAAACCAGAAACCGATGGCTTGAACAAATTACTCCATGTAAGCAATAAAGTCGCAGCAGAGTTCGGTCAACCACCATTGTATGCCCAGCCTACTTCTTCTACTCATCATCCGCCCAAGAAGCACACTGCAAGAAACAACATTCGTAGGAGCACTTCGGATTTTGAACACATGCAAGACTTATCAGATGCATTTCACGTCAGCATAGCCTGGACCTTGACTCAGCCTGGCGAGGAACTTATTGCTGCAACTGAGCTCGTTATGAAGGACCAATCTACAACACTGAAAGACATCCAGATCACTACAAAGGAGATTAAAGCGAAGATTGGGAATATCGTGATGAGCATTCCTTTGACCAAGGGTGTAGCGGAAGGCAAGAGCCTATTTAGTTTCTGACGACTTTCATCACTGTAATGATGATCTCCAAAAAAAACATTTTCTCATGGTACGGGACAGGGACTTCTGTCGCAGAGGAGATGAAAAGGGTAGATATTATACTACACACCCCTTAATATACTAGACAGAGCTCGTATTATTCACCCTGTGCTTCGGGAAGATTGACCACCAATAAGACTAATGCGACAAACTGGTTTCCCCGTTGTTTGGACACGGCCGCGTATTTGCATTCCAGCTCCAAGAAGCCTTCGACCAGCCCGATCGTCAAGAGACTGTAATATTACGACCCAGGTTATATGGCGATTAGAGGCCTTGGGCTCAGAAGCTAACCACCCGTAGTTGGAGGGCCTGACTATCGTACTGTGATAATATACTATATATACCCGCGACGACTTCCAATCCGTAGCTTAGAAGAATCAGACCCAATCGAACACTGCATTCAATCACCCAGTTGATGATTGTGATGCTTAGTTCAATCTAGTCAACCCAAACCCGCCAACCGTTAGTGTTCGGGATCCTGACCACTTCCATGGGACTCAGAAGACAAGCATTCGTAACAACTAGTTTCTCTTTCTTTTTATTATTTGTTTATACCCCCTTTTGAAGTGTTAGGGTTGGTTGGTAGGGATTGTAAAAGTATCAATGAATGGTAGTAATATAGTTGGAAACCCCGCTTATCGGCTGATTGGCTGATTAGCCTCCCCCTCCCCGCACCCTCGGGTGATTTACCCCCTGGACTAGGAATCGTCCTCCTATGCCCTCTGAGGCTCTGATATGAAGCCACAACTTCTGCTAGCCGAAAGCTGAATCCTTGTGAAACTCAGCTAATCCTCAATCAAATGTAATGTAAGCTTATAAAACTTTCATGGAAGCTACAAATATAGAGTTAAGCCCAGTAAATGCTCTGACAACTCTATCCGCCAGATTTCAGTCTGACAAGAGACCTCAAAAATCTCTCAAGATGCCAAGTCTCAAACGTTGGAAAGATAAGCTTTTCAACTCTCCCCCTCGACACGATTCTCAAACTAGTAATACTGGTACAGCCTCGTCGAGCAGCCTTCCTTTACCTCTTGCGTCCTCCCAGAGATTTGGTTCGTCAAGAACGTCACTGCTTGTACCTGGTCCATCCACCGGGCCAAAGACTTCCATCGCAGGTTCGACTACATCAACACCACTCGAAACTGGAGCTTCGTCTTCGCAACAGAAGGCTCAATGTGTTTCTAAAGGCGACCCTCTTGAAAAGTACGCGAATATGTTCCGATAACTGAACATTAACACAAATGCTAATGATTTTTGCGAAGTCCTGACCCAAATAGGACGTTTCAATTAGCTCTTGTTAAAGCTGCTAAAGATCTACAGCCTTCGGAACGAACTGCGTTTCTACAAGCCTTCGATAGCATTTCCCTCGAACAGACGATACAGACGGCCAACAAGTTGAAGATATTGGAAGAACAAGATGCAAGATCGCGAGCACGGCGTGTATCCAGGCCACTGGAGCCTGCTATTCGTGTACTAGAACAATTCATGGCGAGCATAGCAATCGGGATACAACAAAGCCCTGAGATTTCGTCTCTGGTTGTCGGTGGGGTACGGCTGCTTATCGATGTAAGCATCTTCGAAATAACCTACTCGGGTGGGGTTATGAAGATTACGCCTACTATTGTCCAGCGACAATCACCTTCCCGTCTCTTCTCTTAATTACTCAACTCATAATGAAATTTCTCGCTAATCTCTTTCTGTTTTAGCTAGTTGCCAAATTCGTTAGGTTTTATTCCAAGCTTAGTCGTATGATTTCAGAGTTGATAGACTATCTTGAGCCGCTGAAAAGCTACGACGCAGCATTGAGTGAAGGAGATGTTGTTCAAAATGTATGCGCTTTTCCCGCCTTGTTCGCTTGGCACAAGCTAAAATTTGGATAGGCTTTGGTCGGAGTATACAGTGACCTTTTGAGATTCTTCAGAGAAGCTAGGCTTGTTTTTGTTGATCGAGATGGGAACCCGAAAAGTATGGTTAAGTTACTACTGATTACAAATTATCAAAACATGGGATAGATACATCATGCTAATCTAACGACTAGAATTTAGCCACTTTCGAACGTTCGTCCGAGTCCAGTGGGAACCATTTGAAGATAAGTTTGGAGATATTTGTTCAAGTTTCACTCATCATACTACAGTGCTTCAGTACTCTGCTCAAGCGCAGCAACTCAAGGTGTCGAATCAGATATCAAGTTCTTTTCATATAGAATCTAGCAAGGCGGAGACAGAACGAGAGCGGGTTAAGCGGAAGGAGAAAGTCGAAGAGAGGCGACAATTCCTCGAATGGATCTCTCCAATCGACTATGAGGAGAGCTTCAATGAGCTTATCAAGCAGAGACATCCCGGAACTGGAACTTGGATTCTTGAACAGCAAGGTTTCAAATCATGGTTAGAAGGATCCGAATCATCTTTGCTTTGGTGTTTTGGAAACCGTGAGTCCCTCGATCACATGCGACTTGAATGTAGCTAACACGAATCCAGCCGGAGCGGGCAAATCAATTCTTGCGTGAGACTCTTCACTTGCTCTGCGGAGAACTCTACTAGACTAATCGAATCTTAGCTCTGTGGTCCTTGATGATGTCACGAAATATGAAATAGATGATCCAGATACTTTTGTGATATTCGCCTACTACAATTACAGGTATCCAGAAAAACACGATCTCAAAAAGCTTCTAGGATCATTCGTCCGTCAGCTGTGTTCAAAGAAAAACGAACTCCCTTCGGACATACAAGACTTCTATAGTAAGAACTACCAAAACAGCAGAAAACCAAATTCGGACGATTTGAAAGACATTTTCTTCAAGCTCATTGGACTGTTCAAATCCAACCTCATCATTATAATTGACGCTTTAGATGAATGTGAGACTCGGTATCGAGGTGAAACACTCGAATTTTTTGAGCAACTTTCTTGCCAACCATCTTCTTCCATCAAACTTTTCGTTACTAGCAGAAGGGAAAACGATATCAAGCAAGCCTTCGAACGGTTTCCACTTATTGAGATCGATTCTGAGCTTGTGAACGAGGATATCAAGGCCTTCCTTCATGATGAGATAAATCAACGCATCGCGAAGAAATCCTTGGTCGTACAGAACGAGTCACTCAAGGATGACATATTAGACACGCTTGCCTCTAGATCCAACGGAATGTAAGCTCTAAGGGTATACTTTTTCTGTGGTATCATAGGTTGCTAACCCAAAGTAGGTTTTTGTGGGCGAAGCTCCAACTCGATTCGATCTGCAAGCAGACAAGGGACTGCGATATTCGAGATGAACTGAACCGCTTACCTCGTACTCTTTACGAAACTTATGATCGCATCCTAGAAAGAATTACCAAGGAGCAGCCTGATAATCTTCAAGAATTAGCTAGAAGAATATTCATGTGGATCTTATATGCGGAACGTCCGCTACATATTGACGAATTGATCGAAGCGCTGGCGATTGATACTGGAGTCTCCACATACGATGGTTTAAAAGAAAGAGTTTATAACGAAGATACAATCTTTAAGGTTACTGGAAACCTTATCTCTTTCGATGGACAATGGAGCCTAGTTAAATTCATCCACTACTCAGTACAAGAATATTTCACAAATTCTTCTCACTTTAAAACGAATAGTCAACTTTCGAACTACTTCACCGATCCATATAATGGGCATCGCGAACTTGCAAGCTCCTGTATGAAATACTTGCAGCTCGATATCCTTGCTCAAGGTCCATGCCCAAGTCAAAGCGAATGGGAGGATAAATGGGGGATATACGGCAAATTTCGCAACACACTCGCATATTACTCCTCGTATTGTTTCGACAAACATATTAAACAATTGAAAGGCCTGCCCGAAGATGTTAGGATTCAAATAGAGTCGATATTGGATAAAGATTCTACAACCATTGGTGCCATAATTCAACTTCGGCGCTATGAAAATAACCCCTTCGACGAGAGCAAAATATTTCATGACCTTGGTCCTGCCATGAGTAGCAAGACATTGATCTACTCATCCTATCTATACGACTTTGCTTATTTCACCTGTATAGATAATAGGTGGTCAAAACTACCCATGGCCTTGTTTGTTCTCCAAGAAGCTATACCAAATGGGTCGGAACGAGATGTATACCAACTTTTGGATGCTTTTTCCCTCTCTGGCATGAATATGAACGAGAGAAACTTCTTCGGCGAGACTCCTTTAATGCATGCGGTTATACGAGGTCATGTTGGTATTACTGAAAAGCTACTAGATTTGGGTGCTGACGTTGATCTCTACAATTACAGCGCGTACTACTTGTTTAGTCATAAGAGTCGCGAAGGTACACCTCTCTACGCAGCCTGCTCAGAGGGTCATATAGCTATGGTTGAGTTGCTGTTGAAGCATGGCGCCGATGTCAATTTAATAAGTTGCTCAGATACACCATTAGGAAAATGCTCTTATCTGGACAATGTATTCATCATGAAGCTATTGTTAAAACACGGGGCTCATGTTAACTTAACCCCTTCTAGTGGTTGCAAATTACGGTACACGGCTTTGGAGAATGCTTGTATGGGGAACGCATTGAATGCAGTTAAGTATCTGCTTGATAATGGGGCTATCATTACTCCAAAGACAGTTCCAATAGCTTGCAAAAATTATAAAGACGGCTTAATTTTGGATCTTCTCCTGCGGAGAGGAGGCGAAGCTACCTCAAAGGCACTTGAGAAGGCTGTGAAGAGAAATAGTTATGAGTGTTGTGTTTTAATATTGGATCATGGTGCGATTGTTACCCCAAAAGCAATTGTAAAGGCTTGCGGCAAAGTTTGGGATGATGGAGAAAACGACTTAATTTTCGATCTTCTCCTGGAGATAGGAGGTAAAGCTACATCAGAGGCACTTGAGGAGGCTACGAGATACAAGAGATACGAGCGTTGTGTTTCTTTGTTGTCTCATGGTGTGATAATTACTCCAGAGGCTCTCAAACTGTCATGGGCTCCGGATCACCCATGGGATGATCCTGAAGACAAAAGTGGAATCATTAAGTTGTTTAAAGATAAAGTCGCTGGTCATTGGGTTACATCGAAGACTTTTGAAGAAGGACAGAAATTGTGGTTGGAAGAGATGAAGATTTTTGAAGAAGCAAAGAAATTGTGGTTAGAAGAGGACGTAAAGTATACCACTTTTAAGAGGGACAGTTTCCAGTTTGATTATCTCATTGAACCGCTATGGAATAGCCTTTGAGATATCATCTTTTTCTTACAATGACTACAAACATTACCAAAAAATCACTAAACAAGATAACTATATATCTACTCTACTTTTAGCTGATAACTATATCTTATATCTTCAATATCCGTGGTCCCCTTCAGCGACAACGTTTACCGCCTCCCCTCCTTAATTTTCCTCTCTTTCATCACTGTCCCCATCAAATCCTCGAACTTCCCCTAAATAGGTCACTATCTCTAAATTCACTTTGCCGTCTTCATTCTCTTCTTCTTAAATGCAAGCCTCAAAACATCCGTCAACTCCGCCTTACTCTCCACATCCTCCACAAGCTCATGCCCCTCACAACTGACAATTGTGAGGGGCAAATTGTATTCAAGCAACAACGCCCACTTAATCTCAAACTGCACACTGCTAGCTAACTGCCGGGAAGTGCTTCGCGGGCAGTCCTGCAGTCGTTCAAATCTCAATATTATCTATCCTCATAATAGGTTTAGATCATCATCGAATAGCGAAATTGCAAGCTGTATTCTGGATTACGTCCCTCGCAAATGGTTTGTTCTTGGAGATGAAGACTTAGAGAGAGTATAGATATTAGCAAGAGTGCAGGGAGTACGTGTTTGCTATCGGAGAGTAGGAATATGTTGCAGCTGTAGAAAATCATGGAGATTTCTGCGCGGATTTTGCTTCATGGTGCGGGTGGAAAGCTGCGAAGACTGCGGGGACTGGTGGGACCACCCGGCAGGAGAGGGGCGAACCTTTGCGTGGAGGGTTGATATGTATTGGATCGGGGGAGATGAGGATATAGATTCGGTTGCGGATTTTGGGGGTGTAATTCTAAAAATAGCTTATACCCAAAAACAAAGGGGGGTGAGGCGATTGTGAAGCGAATGATGCACAGACTCGGAGATAGAGGAATAACAGCAACCTCTCTTCTAACATATTGAATCTTTTCTAGGCCTGCAAGAATCACGGGGACATAGCATGATGCTGCGATTATGCTAATATAAATTTAGCATGGTTTTAAGATATACCAAAGTCTACATATCAATCGCCTCGGAACTTTTGATCAATGGCGCATTTACCACCCCAGGGTCTTCCTCTGCATTTAAATGTACTTCCAAAGATCACGTCCGCAGATCCATCCATCCACTCACCACAAACTCTATCAAAAGCTCCCTCCCCCTCTCCCCCCAACCCGTCAATAAACACAAAAAGTTATCTTCTCGCTGCACCTGCAGGTAGCCAGTCACTCTCCCATCCTCGAACTAACCGGCAGCCCCTTCAATCCTCAATACCCATCTACCAATCCATCCACCCCTCACCCCTCCCCCCATCCCCAAGAAGAAAACCAGACATCACAAGATAGCTGAGAGTTGAGAAAAAACACTATAGCGGATTGTCTTGCTAACGAGCGGATTTAGGATATTAGGAAAGAGAAAAGGGGGAATGGGGAATAGGGTTTTCTCAGTCGAGAATATATCTAGCAGGGGTATTACTTTGGGATCAGATACCGGTAGCTCTAACGATCTATATATAGGGGAAAGAATTTCTGAATATATATATTATACAGATAAGGGTTGCTCTTTATTTAGATAGAGTGATTAATTACTTATACTTTTGGTTTGGTTTGGGTTTTGTTATCTTGGAGGTAAATATAGAATAATATAAAATGAAAATCCTTCTTGAAGATATATTATCTATCTATCAATCTATTATATAGGTAATATATTATAGGTATTTGTATCTGAATAGTTTATTGAAGGGTTCAGTAGTCTGGGTTTATATATTTGGTTATCAAGACTTTCCTTTTCTTTGGACAAGGTTTAAGTACTGGAGGATAGAAATTAATTATAATTTTATAATAAGATAGATACTTTGGTTAGAGGGTTTTCCGGAGATAAATAGATATATAGTTGCTAGATAGGCAGAAGTAACACCACTTCATATCTTATCTAGTAGTGGTGCTCTTTATTATATTCCCAGGCAGGTCATCTTAGATTCCAAGCGCATTGCCATTGCGTTTCAACCAAAAAAAAAAAAAAAAAAAATCCTTTTTTTCATGGTACTGGACAGGGACTTTTGTCGCGGCGGAGATGAAAAGGGTAGATATTGTACTACACCAACCTTGATTATACTGGGTTATATTGTTCATCCTGTGCTCCGAGAATAGTGACCACCGATAAGGCCTATACGCCGGGCTGGTTTCCCCATTGTTTGATCAAGGCCGTGTGTTTGCGTTCCAGCTGCCAGAAACCTTCGATTAGTCGGACCGTCAAGAGAACCTAACTGACCCACACTCCTTCTCTGCTAGAGGAGCTCCATAGCTCATTAGGGATGGATTTGCTTGGGTAAAAGAACATAAAAGAGCCAAAAGGATACATACAACAGTGGGGATTCGCTGGTGGTCACCCACCCAACTACTAATCCACCGATTCAAGGCTTGTGTATGGCAGAGCGGACGGGATGCCCAATTCTCCTTGATCTATGGTCGTATGTGCTTGAAGGAGATTTGAAAATATATATATACCAGTCATGAAGTATCGACCTGACATGGGGAGAAGTTGATAATGTTTATAATAAGCGAAGTGAGACTGCCGCCATCAATACCAAAAATATCTCCAGAATATCTATATTGAAGATAAGATTCTAATTTTATTTTCAATATTTATAATTAATTATAATTGATAAATAGTTAAGATCTAGTCTAATTCCTTTATATATCAATTAGAGTAAAGATTTTATATTCCGTTGATTTTATATCTTTATATTTCAAACCACATCACCTTTTTTCTCTTAGGATCCTAGTCTTCTTATTGGTCGAAATATCCCTGTCGAGCGAGCCCGCGAGTAGTTGGCAGTCAAGGGGATAGTCGTGTGGTCCCGCCCGGAACAATGACGGCCCGCCGGAGTATAAAGATAACCCACTTTTATTTGTAGCAGGTGGGACCTCAATCCATAAGGATTATCCCTGTAATCCCTTCGGGATCCAAAAATAATATCCTTAAGCTAAAATATCCTTAAATCAGAGATCCTTATATCGAGTTCTGACTGTAGTTGGTAGGTTGGTTAATTGAAGGGATTCAGAATTAGAAAATCAAGGGTGCACGGGCCATTCGCACAGAATTCTGGCGGGTACTATTGTGACGCTGTGAGGTGATTTTATCGATTTCAAGAAGCAGGCCTACCCCGCTTCTCATCTCTACACACAAACATCGAAAATTTGCCCATAGATTCACGTCGTTCAATTAGAACGCGTTACGACACTACTAAGAATAACTCAGAGCGGGATATTAAGCTCGCTCCTTCGTCCATTCAAGAATCCATGGCGCTTAGGAGCGCTTGAATGGAACTGTGGTCATTGATGTCAAACAGGATCTGAAGACCGTATCGTTGGGCGAGGACCCGGTCCGAGATGGGAACAACAGTGAGATGCTTATTATTGGTATCGGGCACTTGGTGCGGTATAGTATTCGGTGCTGGTAAGAGACTTTAGTAGTATCGTTCCCAAGGTTTTGCTACTTAAATGAGCGGTCCTCGCTGTTGAAACTGCAAAAGAACACAACACCTTCAATCAATATCTTCATCTGCGAACCTAAAAACACTACAACTCCCATACCCAAGCAACTGCTCGCACTCAAAATGCTTTCAATCATACCAGCCATGGCTCTCCTTGGCCTTGCCTTTGCGGCACCGGTCATTGAAGACACCAATACCAACTCCACGGTTCTCGGCCGCGGTTCCTACGAATTCTACTACCGCTTCTGTAAGTCACTCACCTTCTTGCATATGTTTGACCATTTCGATTGTCATATCTCTGTTGTTGAGCTCACCATCACTTGCAGATCATAACTCCCTAAGCTGCAGCCATGATACCGCTTCAAGCAGCACTCAACCCGCAAATAGTCAGCCACCGTGAGAGCCCCACACTCCTTAGCAAAAGGCTTCCGATCTTTCTAATCTTCAAAAGGGCGCACGGCGGTCTTGGTACCTGCTACACTCCCAACATCCCAGATGGTGCAGCCGATGCTGTTGAGTAAGTTGTTCAGGCAGTGGCCCTTTCCCAACCTTTAAGTGTCTCAAGGGCACTCTACCTCCAAGAGTACTCTTGAGACAAGCGTAGACGAGTAATTACTGACTCCCAAATCATCACAGACTTGACCGTGGCGCGAGTGCCATCATTCTGTACTGTAACCCAGGCTGCAAGGAGAATGATGGACATTATGCAGCTTCGGGTGGCACCTGCTTTGGTCCTCCTGCTGGGTATGAGTTCACTCTATCGAATTACTTTATTTTGGAGCTATTGCTGATTCTGTATTTAGATGTTCTCTCGGTTCATTGTGAGCAATTTGAATTCTATGGGTTTGATGCTGGTTTAGAGCTAACAAATGCTGTAGCAAGCAGATTTAAACCATATATCGGTCCTCGAACGTTTCCTCACCCCATGGATGGAGGAACAGCTTGGTCATTACATCCCTCAATCGGTGATCTTTGGTTGGAGTAACATCTTGGTTCTTATATCTCTCAACAGGTAGTCGTGAGAACAGGATAGTTCGTTTCCTCACCCCATGGACGGAGGAATAGCTTGGTCATTACATCCCTCAATCGGTGATCTTTGGTTGGAGTAACAGCTTGGTTCTTATATCTCTCAACAGGTAGTCATGAGAACAGTATAGTTTTGACCTGTGGTGGATGAATTTTATCTTCTATTCTTTATGCATACGATGAAATGTTTATAGCATCCTTTCACCTTCTTATGCTGCAGTAAATATGACCACCATGACGGCTGGAGGTATTGCCGTTGTAGATATCGACAGGATCTGATAAATCATAATCTCACGAGTCTTTTGGAACTTCTGTTGCTATCAAGTGTTTGCTTGTTGTCACTAGTTCTTGTCGGCGGCGCAAACTAAGAGAGTTTAAGAACTCGAAGAGTTTATATATAGAAAGGGGTTACGTGAGGCTCATATACCTAGCTTAGGGCAGCTTGATACTGTACCGCCGCAGGCGGGGAGTTTGACTAAGTCATTTTCGTGCGTTTCGTCACAGTTAGCTGGCAGAAAGAGAGTTTATAGAAGGAGGGTTCACAAAAAGATAGTCTGCAAAAGAAGTATAGTTCGCTTAAATCTACTATAAGCCCGAAAGATAAACTTGTTTATCGGAATTTCGTTCTCGGTACAGTAAAACTAACACCAAAATAAATTAATCCGAGTTTGGAATCCGAAATCCCGGTTCGAAAATCGAAAAACTGATAAATATCATTATACTGAATTTGGGAAATTGTTTTAGGGAAGGCGGAGGTTTCAATAGAATATAGAGATTGCCCAATTCTCCTTGATCTATGGTCGTATGTACTTGGGGTGTTTCGAAAATGTATATATACCAATTTTGAGGTGTGCAGCTGATATGGAAAGAGGGAGTGGTTGGAAGTTGAGAATTGTGAGAAGAAAGTAGAGACCGAGTAGATCTTTGGGATTCAGTGCTTGAGCTTGGATAGCTATAATAGACTTTTCATTGATGAGTGATTTTAATTGTATAGAATGATTCACATTGTGGGCTACTTCAATTTCTAAAATTTATCAACCCCTTCTGGTTATTTAAATATCCGGAACTCCAAAAATTAAATTGAACTTGCTTCAGTGTTCTAAGTTTTAGATAGGACATCCGTAGGACTTTCAATTACAATTCCAACAGCCAAGAAGTTGAGAGGTTTTCCGGCGAAGAAAATGAGATTAGAATAACATTCACTAACTACGAAGACTGTAAAATCACAACTTCAAAAAATTCTCATCGAGACCAAGCTTCTCGAAGCTGAAGATGTTATCCTCCATTTCCAAACCAAAAATCTCGTCCCAATCATCATCCCAACTCTCCTCTTCCTTTTTCTCTTTCTCTTGCTGTTCGGAGTCTGTGAAATGGTTACCTTCATTTCCGTACTCGACTTCAATGGATTTGTCTTTCTCACCTAAGGCTGTTAGATCCTCACTCCCACTGTGACTACCTTTGTTTCGCTCTGTATGATCCTGTGCACGAGCTCTCAAATACTGGAGGTACTCGATTGACTTCCGGATCCATGGAAATTCCTTCTCATGACACTGTATTTTCCCCAAAGCTCTCTCACAGAATTCCGCAGCGTTGTTGTATTGTGCTAGACTCACATAGCAGAATCCAATACGTCCGCACATATCAATAACATCTAAGTCGCTCCATCCAGCCATCACCTCCAATTTGAGACACTTTTTAAACCAAATAATTGCTTCTCGGAAATTGCCCTCCTCCTGGAGACATAGCGCAAATTCATAAATTTCCGTAATGCTAGATGCAGACTTCAAAACTTCACGAAGAAGATTAATTGACTCCGACACTCTACCTTGTTTTCGTAGAACTCTAGCGAGCTCCTTTTGACAACGAGAGAAAACCGGGTCTTCTCTGCCTAGATCTGCTTCCACGTATTTCATTATATGATGGCATAATGAGTTACTTTCTGCATGAAGCCTGCGAGCTATCAATATATTGAGTAGATAAGTGCAGTTCTTCCACCAAAGTTTGTTCAAACCTTGCTTCTCCAGGATTTCAGTAGTATGTCTCAAGACCTTGTCAACATCCTCTAGGAATTCGACACCCCGATGTCTTATAATACGTCCTAAACATTGAAATGCCTCGATGGTAAAGTAACTGTAAGGCCCAAATCGAGTTAAAGATATCTGTATCACAGAGCGGATTATCGATTCGGCTTCACTAAGCTGTTCTTGTTGGTATAATATTTCGGCTGCTATATAGGACGATTGAAGATGTAGCGGATGCTCAGGAGGCCAAATTTCCTGTATTCTTTGATGTAGTACCCGATGAAAATGGGTTATACTAGTCGTATCGCGGGATCTTAGGTAACAAACAATCAAACGAAGAACTGCTTCTATTATCTTATAGATATTAGGTATCTTCTCTTCCAGTCTTGCTTTAAGAAGTAGCTCAAATATATCTATATCGACGGCATCTTGATGAAAGGCGATTGAAACTAGGCGCTCCAAAGTACATATTATACCTGGAGAATATATCGGTGCTCTTTCTCGAAGTTTTGAAAGTTGATCTTCGCGCTCACTGTATTCTAATCTTATTGATTTCCATTGTGCTATCGAGGTTTTCCGAGTTTGAATATCCATATATCCTGAGTTTGGGAAAACATCAACCTCGAAGAGAGGGCTCCAAGAACCCTGAGACCTTGTAGTGTTATAAGTACGAGATACTGCAGATATATCGAAGGGTTCCAGTTGGCTGTGATTATTTGGTTTGGTCGAGTATAATTCCATATACGATGATTTGTTGCTATTCCATCTGGAGAGTTCTTGGAACTCTATTTGAGATATGAACTGTGCGTCACCCATATTATCGTCCTCTTTTGGGTTTTCGGATTCCATGACGATCGCAATCTCCAATTGCGCAAACAGGTCCGCAAGAGGAGAATCAATGAAATGACTGGGTGTGCTTTCGGGAGTGCCTGGCAGCGGAGACTCTTCAATAGTTATCCCGTGGTCATCGAGGGCTTCTTCGGCTACAGAGACTTCTTGCAAGAAGTTCTCATCATGAATCAACGGCGTGGTGCTGCTTTCGATTCCAGCCTCTGATATCATATCAACATCTGTATTATTTAGTTGTTAGGTCCGATGTACTACAAAGAGATTGATGGCTCTACCAACCTTTAGTTTCGATATTGCCAGATGTAGGTAACTTAATCCATGGTGCTTCAACTCCATTTCTTCTTCGTAGTCGGTCTATTCGTTTCTTGTCCAGCCGTCGATCGTTTGCCAGACTTCCGCTGAGTGTACAACTGCTTATGAGCTGTTCCTTTTCGGCTTTTCTAAAGTTCTTTTTGAAACCCCAGTCTTCGATTTTCCGTTTGAATTGGCGAGGCCTTTCGATATTGGGCAAGTGTCAGATACTAAAACCGTCAAAAAAGTGAGTGATCGAGAAAACTCACGTTAAACTAACGCCGAACTTTGATTCAAGTCCAATTTTAACTTGCAGAAAGGTTTGATTCCTTTCAATATAGTGAAGATGAATGTACGGCTTGAGGTTTTCCCATTCTTCTCTAGTAATAATCCTTGCGCCATTGCTGGGAGTGATTATTCGTACTCCTTTGAGAGTCTTAGAACCGTAAGGCTGGGTTTGATCCATGTGATCGTAGTGTAGAATAGTTACTGTGCTCAAGGCTGGGAATTTTCGTTCGTTAAGAGTTTGGAATAGCTGCTGATTGCAAAACCACGAACACAAAGATTGATTTACCAGGACCTAAGTTTGAAGAGTGTAAAAGAAAGTGTTTCGGTTTTCAGGTCTCGATTCGACATAGAAATATACAGAAATCCGTCTTCCCACAGCCATCTCCTAGATCTTGACAGGGACTGGCATTGGCTAACCAGAAGTCCCATACATCTTAGAGCCTTCCCTCGCAGTGAGAGTCTCGTGATGTAATCATTTATATGATTGGTCCTACCAGAAGGCCCTCACAGCGGGAATCTTACGCTGTAACCATTTATGTGGGTCTTATCAGAAGGTCATACACGGCAGTACCCCACAGTCATTCCATAGTAACCATAGGAGTAGTTCGCATGAGAAATATTTAGGAATCTGCAGCGAAACGACTCATAATAGTTTCTCTTGGCGAAGAAACTTTACCTTTTCATTAACGACGAGTCCAATGAAACGAGACTGAAGTCACATGGCATTTCAATGCATAGAATCTTCCTGTGCACCAAAGTAGAAAAGGTCGCTTTTTATTGGTGACTAAGATGCTCTGCATTCGAAAGGTATACAGAGAGAGCTTCTCAAGAACTGAGTTGCTGGATTTGGTCACCGGAAAGGACTCGATATCAGTCTAGAGCGTGGGAGTATCGGACGGGTTTCCTCGACTTTGTTTCTCAATGTCCCGGCTTTGATTTTAATTCTTATTCTGCCCTAAGCCTATATCATCGCGGATAAATCTATCGAAGTACCTTCGTGCAGCCTGGATGCTGGAGGAAACACGAGTACACTTTATGTATCTGGTCTTATCATTGGAGATATTAAGAAGTTTTGAAGAGTTATAGATGAAAGATCTCTCTGTGAATATAGTATATTACCTGTCAGCAAAAAAGAAAATATATACATCTTAAATCTTTTCCAGCAATCAACCAAGCATAATATTGTGATCTAGGTCATATGGCGGGGGTCCAAGCCGTCGTACTTAGATAATAAAACAAAAAACATAACCAAGAGACCTTAGGCTTAATAAACATTAAGTTCGTAGGAGAACCATTAGGGGGTTTCGGCTAGTAGAAGTCGAATTCCTACCTGTATATAATGCTGGCTACGAACCTGAATTGATTGTTTAATCATATTCAGAGCTAACATATCGGAATTCCGTTCTCGGTAAGGTAAAACCAGTACCGGAATAAGTTAATCCGAATCTGGAATCCGAAATCCAGATTCGAAAATTGAAAACTGAGAACATAGAGATTACCTAATTCACCCACGAAGCTTAACAGCCACTAGGCCGGTGCTCGACATGATATTATCAGCCCCATCTCATCTCTGATTCAAAGGATTAATAAATCTAAGAGAATGGAGGAGCTTCGGCGAAAGGTGGGACGGGGTGAACCGACAAAAAGAAAAAAATACATACAACAGTGGGGATTCGCTGGTGGTCACCCACCCAACTACTAATCCACCGATTCAAGGCTTGTGTATGGCAGAGCGGACGGGATGCCCAATGTTCCTTGATCTATGGTCGTATGTGCTTGGAAGTGTTTTGAAAGTGTATATAATACGAATTCCGAGTTCGGTATTCAACTAGATACAAAAATGTGTTTTCAATACAGATTCAGATTCGAAAGTTCGTAATTTGCAATTGTGAAGATATGTAACTGAATTCGGGTTTTCGTTTTCGGAGAACTATATTGTTTTATAGTTTACTGATATTCGGATAGAGGTAAATGCTATAAGTAGTAATCTATATCCTTGGCTATTTCTCCTGTGGAGTATCATTGTCCCTTAAGTCAGATATCGCATAAGAAGAGTTTCTATACTACGTTTCTCCTCCTTTCTGATTGCTACTTCTATTCTTTATTTGTGACTATATTGGTATATCATATCAGGGTAGCTCTACTGATAATCGTGTCTGCAAATTCCAGACGTCGAGCATTACAGCCCTTAGATGGAGCAGTAGCGAGGGCACGAGAAGAAGAACTCGAGTATGCTCGATATCTTCCGTCTGTTGTTATCCCGACCGCTGTCAATTACGCAAGGCTGGAGCGCCGTTGGAGAGAGTGAGTTGATCGATGCATTTCTTGAGTAGGGTACACACATAAACCCATGAGATTTCGACCCAACCCATAGGTTACTTGGGTTGGGTTGCTCATCTCAAAACCCACCCCAGGGGTACCCACCTCATTTGAGAAAGACTGTAACCTTTTCCGCTCCCTCAAAAGGGTCACCCGTCGACTTTTGACTAGGATCGAAATACATATTTCCAGCTCCAACCCTTTTCCAAGCCCCTTCACCGAGTGGTGTGAGGATAAGGACCAGGTACTTTACCGTTCTGATATCATTTTCCTCCTCCTTTAGTTGCAGAGGAATTGATCTACTCTCTGTAGAAGAAGATATCCACCTCGTGACCTCTAAACACCATACTTCTCTCTCCTCGTTAAACTCCTCGACATGATCCATAAAACAAAAACCCAGTTCTTGCTGGGAGGAAACATCCCCTGGATGTGTCACTCCGCCGGCTTCAGGGACAAAGTTGCTTAGACTGAGTCGGAATTGGTTATCTCTATATTTCTCACAAGTTATGTTGATGAGTCTGGAGCGAACAACTAGATCGGCGGAGAAGATGTTGGAAGTATAAGGCTGGCCCGACCAGGTAATAGACGAGTGGATGATTTCGAGGACAACTGCTGACTTCTCTGCATTGTGTGATATGTGATTTTTGAGAAAAGTTATATTGCCATTTACAGAGAGAGAGAGCCAAGACCAGGAAGGGATATTGAGATCAACCGGGACCGTAATTTTTGCTGTTCCCCATTGATAAGTTAGAGCCCAGAGGAGATCATGGGGGAGATGATTCTTCCAGAGACCGAGAAACGGAGTGTCGTCTAACAGAGTCTGCATAAAAGTAGTGATTCCGGCAAACGCCGCTATCTTGTCACTTTGTTTTGTGAGCTTAAGTTGGTTATATATGCAGATTACGTCCTCCCAACTTTCGCGTGCTTCCGCTTCTGTCGGTTTCAGCTGCTGTGAAGGAGAGTGCACGAAAATATTAAGCGGATCGCCATACGTGGAACCGCCTAATTCTTTCCTTCCAGCGGCGACGAGACCGTCTTCAGAATCCTGAATAGTAGCGCATTGCCAATATAGTTGATCTTTGGCAAAATGTACGAGACGCCGAGATAATAAGGTTTCTTGCAATACCCATGCTCGGACTCCCAATGGGGAATCGTTCACTGTGTTTTCTGTATTTGTTTCGGTTCGAAAATAAGCTCTTTTTCCTCCATCGTAGTTGAACTGTGATGATGGTTCGAACGGCCAATTTAGGCCTCCTGAGCCATCAGATGCGGCAGTTGCGGAAAGAGTAAGATATGCATTTTGGTATACAGTTGCCATTTGGGCAGCTTCAGCTTGCCAATCTAGCGGATCATCTTGGACGATGCACAGCGAATCGATCCAGATGTATTGTATTTCAAGTCTTTTCGTCACCTGGATAGCATCACTGAATGTCTTGGGTAAAGATTGTACCCTGAGTCCCTGCTCTCGTTCTTGAAGGGTGTCTAGAGTGGTCGTAAGAGGTTGCAGAGAACCCCAGCAATGACTTAGCGCAGTGTAATATGCTTTTATGCCATGTGTGGTGATAAGTTTAGCAGGTCCATCAAAGTCAGGACGGCCAATATCGATGACTCTCGTTGGTAACTGAGGCACTTCTCTTTTGCATGCTGAATGGGCCGTGTTGCAATTATTCACCCAGTCAAGGACAATCGGCATACGTGAACTAAGACTGGTTTTTCCGGTGGTGCTGCTCCAGATAGGCCGGTGAGAGAATGATGCTAAGAAGTGGTCAGTTTAGTGGATGTTTTCTCCAAAACACCAACCTTCAGAGGTACAGAAATTGACCTCGCAGCCAAATTCGTTGGTGAAAATGTCATCCTGTGTAAATGTGCCGCGTTCAAGTATAAGACCGCGGTATTCACTGTTCGCGACCTTATTACAGGCCCTCACATTACGTCTGTTATTTTGCGGATGACCGGCCTTGTAATCCTGAATGCGGAAGCTTTGAATGAGAATCAAGCAGCATGGACAAGTCGTACTCGACTCAACGAGGGTTGGAAAGTCGGAGTGATACTCAAACGACGCAAAATCTTCATCACTTTTAGTAAGCAAGTCATAGCAGGAACTACAAACACCTGTCTCGGCAGATTGTATGTTTCGTTTCGTTTGATGCAGATGCTGTTTGTCCTCGTATGGAGTGGATGTGGTCGGCAAGCTTGTGTCATCCGAAAGTGCCAATTTTTGGTTGGTCGTCTTCCCTCCCGTGCGAATGAGTTCTTCGGACATAGCTTTTGTACAGCGATAACCTTAAAAATAACTAAATTGCTTGGGGGAGAGACGAGAAAACCTTGTAGATAGATACCAATAAATAATGAATCCCGCCTTGGGTACGAATTGTTCGCATACAACAATAATGGATGTGCACGTAAGGCTTCACCAACAGATATACGGAGAGTGGTTAACATCTTTGCGTTGCTGCTTAGTAAAACCAGCACTGGAATACGGCAACCCGAATTTGGAATTCAACAATGCAAAGACCAATGGATATCATACTGGTATTGAAAATTTGATTTCAGGACAGTGGAGGTATCAACGGAACATAGACATTGGCCAATTCTCCTTGATATATAGTCGTATGTGCTTGTTTTGTGTCAATGTGACATTATATAGGTGTTCTGAGCTGGATCAGCTTCTGGTGGCTTCAAACGTGTATGTATAGGGGGAAGAATATGTATGCTATACAGATAGGGGTTGCTCTTCGTTTGGATGGAGTGATTAACTAACTACTTGTGCTTTTGGTTTGGTTTTCGTTTTTCTGGAGGTAAGTATAGAATAATATGAAATGAAAATTCTCCTTGAGGATACACTGTCTATCCATCCATCCATCCATCCATCATGCGGGTGATATGCAGTAGGAGTTCGCATCTGAACGGTTTATTGAAGGGTTCAGCTGTCCGGGTTCATACATTCGGTTGGAAAGGCTTTCCTTTTCTTTGGACGAGGTTTGAGTGCTGGAGAGCGGAGGTTGGTTGTAATCTTACGATGAGGTAGATGCTTTTGTTGGGGGGTTTTCCGGAGATGAATGGACGTGTAGCTGCTAGACAGGCAGAAGCAACATCAATTCATACCTTGCCTAGCAGTGGCGCGCTTCATTGCATTCCCAGGCAGGTAATCTTAGATTCCAAGCGCATTCCCCTTGCGTTTCAAGCATCACTCACCAATGACATGGATATATCACACAGACATCACATCAGGGACATCCCGCAAATATCAGAAAGAGTATAGAATTCCTCCATCCCTCAACCAATCTATCAATCAGCCCATCCACCCTCTTCTCCCTCCTTCTACTGAAAAACCAACGACGAAAAGAATCCCACATACACTACACCAAATTACACCATTCTACACCTCTAAATACGCCATACCACGGAACGCTATGCCCTGCCCTGCCTTCTATGCCAGTAAAAGTAAAGTAAACTCCCCGACGCAGACACAAACCCGAAACAAATCCTTCCAATCCCTTGAAAAAAGACAAACCATATCCCACCCTTCCCAAAACAGCAACGAAAAACGCCCTCTCTCGTACAATGGATCTGATCTGATATACAAGTATAGATGTAAATCTCGCATCTGTACATTCTGCTTCCCACTTCCAGTCCCCTTTCCCAGTACTCACTCGCTCGCTCGCTTCTTTTTGAGTTGAAAGACAAAAAAGAGGTATCTTCGTTTATTTCGTTCGTGTTTTCCGTCATCATCCATCGTCGGACGTCTCCTGCAGAGCGAATGTTGAATCCGCAATCAGGACCCAATTCGACTCAATCCGATCTGGCATCATCCTACAGTTCAACTTTCGGATTGTTTTCCTTCTCTTCCTTCTCTATGCGTAAACCCTTCATTCCGGTAATGACTTCTGCATCTACATCCTCCTCACTGCGTCGTTTTTGATCCAAACCTAACTGCTTCCTCTCCTCTATGGGTGATTCCAAATCAAACTCGTCGTCATCTTCTTCTTCATCAACCGCAAAATCATCTTCTTCTTCTGCCGTGTTTCTCGCTAACCTATCATCCCCCTCAATTGATTCCATCAATCCACTTTCATCTAGCACCTCGTCTTCATACGGCTCTTCGATATAACTGTCACGCATATCTTCGTTCCCTTCTTCATCCTCGTCGTCATCCTCATCCTCCTCATCATCTTCCTCATCATCCCTCTCCTCCTGTTCTCGCTCATCACTTTCCGATCCACTAAAATCATCTAAATCGAGTACTGGGTCACGCCAATATGTGAAATCAGTGTATTCCTCCCCTCCACCCGTAACAAGTGTATTAACCGGTGGGAAGTAGTGGTCTACTACTTCACGCATGTTGACGTAACTGTAGCGCAACTTGTTGAGACTAAGCAAATCAAGTGAGACTTCAGCATAACTGTTAATCGTGAAGATACGATTGCTGGGAATGCTCACAGAGCGATATGAAAGCGCATCTGTGAGTCTGTTGCCGAAGCCAGCATAGAAAGGGGTTCGGTTGGGACCGAAAAGATTCTTGATATCACGTAAACAGGCCATCTTGAACACTTCTGGTTTTCGGATATATAGTTCTCTTCTCAGAGCTGCAATGGTTCGGTCAGGACTCATAATCGTTGGACCTTTCGGTAAACGATAGTTTTCCTGCACAACCCCATTGAGATAAGCACGGGTTGTATCAGCTTGCCCTACGGATCGAGATGTCAGGTACATGATATTGTAACCATTGTTGACAATCTCGGTGTATAGCTTCGCTACACCAATGTGTGTCCAATCACGACCAATCATGTTGAGGACGTGACCAAGAGCATCGGATTTGGTGATTGTGCCATCGATATCAGAAATGACGATAGGAACATCATATCTCCAAAGATACATATTAGCCTGGCAGGTAGCTCGATTGACTGTGAAGCTCATGGGATTGGGACCGGGTTTAAGACCCAGGGCTTTTAATTGGTCACTAGTTAATCGTAAAGTCTTTGCATAATTCCGGTTTGGATCACCTGCAGTTCCTGGTGGGGTCTTGGGAGGGGTGGACAAGCCGAAAGAATCAGAATCTGCACGACGATGGGTTGGAGCCATCGGCGGACGAAGAATGTCGCTTTCCGTTTCGCTATGATAACCAGGGTCTGATGCAGCGTCGGTAGTCAGGGCAGATGCATTAGAGATGCCCGCCATTGCTGCCCTCTGACTCGCAGCTTCCTTTGCTTCTTCGCTGCTGTAAATCCATAGATTTCCATTCTCGTCCGCTCCAATAAGAGCTCCAATATCATAGTTTCCTTCCAATTCCTCAGAAAGAATCTTTCGTGCAATAACCTCAGCTCGCAGGGCGTCATCGTCACTACTCTTGTAACCCGTCATATCCAACATCAAATCACCAGTGTCGGTAACTTGACTCGGTATGTTCGAAGCCGACAGTCGATTGGATAATGCCATCGCTCGTTCGATTGCCTCTCTTGTTGGAAGCGGTGGAGGACTTTGGGATCGTTCAGTAAATACGTCCGATTGTCCATCATGAACTGGAATTGTTGGTGTCAAGGACCGCGTCTGTCTTTCTCGTTCTGTCATGTCGCTGGTATTCGATCGTGCTGTGGTCGGCAGCAAGTCATCGGATTGACTACGAACAACTCCAGACCAGTCCCCGGAGATTGGTCTGCCGTCAATGTACTCAGGGGATGTTGAGGGCGGTGTCAAAGCACCTGTATTGCATTAGGACATGTCTTCAGGCAATTTCTATGAGTACTTACTGAGATTGCTCCGCCTCCTCGGCATTGTCGAGGAGGAATATCGTCCCCCAACAGATTTTGTAAAGCTGTCGGACCTCAGATGCTTGTGCTCCGGATCAAGATCCAAGAAGTCTGGCTCCGACAGACTTGACACTTGCGACCCTTCTGCTGCTAATGGCGGACTGGAGGCGGGCGAAACCAGGGGAGATGTTTGCATAGCTTCTGGAATATTATCACTCGTCTCGAACACAAAGAATGCCTCCCCTCCTTCCCCTAACTTCATCGCATAGTTTTGTTTAACATCGTTGACTCGAAACTCGACCTTCTTCTCGTATGGTCGAAGTAAGGAGAACTTTCCGAAGCGGACGTGGAATGGCGAACAGGCCAGCGAACCGTCTTCTTGCTCAACAACTATAACATCGATAGCTCCGCTGAGGGTCGCAGGATTAATAGAATTCCACGTCTTGGAGACCGAACCGCTTATACTCCGTACGTACTGCATTGTAGCTGTCGGTATCGAAGGAAGGGTCGGGCTGCTCTAAGGTCTTGGGTAACACGAAGGCGAATTGATATCCGCAGCGATTCGTGAGTGCGCAGCGATGGGTGAAGGAAATGCGAATTAAGTTTATAAGTCTAAGATGTTCAATTCGGTCATGGGGCGAAAATCCTCCCAAACCTTTGCGAAGTTGCGACTGATCAGGTGGGGGTTAACCTAGCTGAACTATGATGAGTGAGAAGATGGTATATTATGTAAATGGTTGTATTTCTATCGTATACGGCAGGTTCTGTGTTTGTCTGAGCGGAAGGCTGACGCAGGATTGCAACCCCAAAAAGGAGGATGTGAATTGATTGGGTTTTGCAGATAGAGATCTAAACAGAGCGGAAGAAAGAAGAGAAAATAGAAGAAAAGGAGAAGAAGAAGAAGAAGAAGCAGAAGGAAAAAGGAAAAGGAGTGAATGGACACTTGAATCAATCAAGATCGGTATACGAGTACAGGTGGAGTCAATAAGTCAGGATGAGTGAGAATGGGAATCTGTTGATGTTGATGTTGAGGAAGATGCCTAGGCAGGTTGGGGAATGGGGGAATGCGAATGGCTCGTGGGTGGACAAAGCTCTGGCATGCGCATGTGTGGGTGCGAGGGTGCGAGGTGCGCATTGTGTGACTGGGACGACCGATAAATCGAAAGGCTCCTTACCAAGACAAAAAGGGCTCGGAAGGATCTCAGGTTCTGCTTCGTGGACGCCGACTGGTCGAAGTTCTCTTTCTGTTTTCGTTATCTTTCTTCCTTTTCTTCCAAAAATTCTGGTCATGCAGCAGGAAAATCTCAACCCAAGCGCGTAGAAGCTCCGTAGACCGAGAATGACTGGGAAGCGGAAGTGATGAGGCAGAAGTGATGAGAGTGACGAGAGGGAACAGTGTGGAGACAGGCGAACCCCAAGTCACAGTTTCATTCGTGGGAAGATGATGGAGACTTTGTTTCGTCGTCAAACGAGATGGAACAAACAATTATTCAGTTTGCACAAAGTACCTCGGAAGAGAAGGGAAGGGCAAGCTGTCAACATGAGGCGGATCTCGATGGTAGGAAAGAGCAGGCGGAGGTCGGGGTCTTTATGGAGTAAAGAATTTCTTCGTATTGCGTAGATACGCATCGCATCAAGCATTTCGGTGAGATGTTGGGAACTTGGAGCCATTGCATTTACATGTGACGATGACTTGCTGGGGACAGATAGTCTACAAGTACAAGTGGTAACCGCACGCGTTGGCGCACCTTTGTGGCGGGACTTCGGACTCAACCATTCCAAGTACTTCGCATCGTGTTCGTGATACCCGTGGTTGTCGACAGTTTGTCAGTACAAACTACTGTAGTCTGTAGGTAACCTAGTGAGGTACTAAGGTTACTCCAGTCGCCCAAGTTACCAACCCACAGGACCCGACTGAGCTGGAGCGTGTACCACTACTACCACCATGGAGATGGCATGGACCCAGACTCCGTAGAGCCGTAGAAATAGCAATCGCACTTCCTGCTCGGTGATCGCATATCATGCGCATATCATTCGCACACCATCGACTTCACATGAGCAGTCTCCCAAAGTCAATCTGGCAAGGTACCCCGCATTGTCGATTGGGCTCGGGCTCGGGCTCATGCTCATGCTCATGCTCATGCTCATTACCTCACTGCTCCGATGCGTAAGATGCAATGCCATGATATTCAACCTCGTTCCTGGACAGCGGAGACTACTTCGTAAGTACAAAGACCCTGATGATTGCTAAGGGCTCGAATGCAGTCACACCTTATCGTACCCTCGCCCTGGGTCGTGCTCGAAAGTCTTTGGTTGCACCGCTTAAGGTTACGCGGATGCGGATGTCTCCTTGCAATCCAAATCTTCAATACCAAGTTACCAGGTAAAAAAGCCGGCCGCTGCCCTCTAGCACAACGACTTCTGCCATTTCCTGTCGGTAGTCATCCAGTTTCCATCACCCGCATTAAGAATCCCCCATTCCCATTGGCTGCCCTCGTTACGGAAGGGGAGTCCACTAATCGCTCGGGGGAAAAACGGCTGAGTAACCAAATTACAAAAGGGTTATTGGCCAATATCCGGAATCGGCAGGGGTAAGCATGCATGACTGCCTCAGGTCCAGTTTTAGATAGATGGAAGCGTGCACTGTGGTAAAAAAGCAAGTATGCTATTGACAGGATTGGTCTGGTCTGATTTACACCCGTACCACCTTTTTATTGCGACTTTAATCCATCTCGCCTTCTAACCCCTCTCGAGCTCTCGTTCCTTTCACTTGCCTGTGTCGTGTCCATCTCAATAACCTCATTTCTTGAGCGTTGTGTGAGATCTCCGCTCGGATTCTGCATGAACGCTGTCAACTTTTACGCCGGCTTGATTGACTGGGTATTTAGTCATGTTAGAGACCTCGACGAATACATGTTTATTATTCAATCCATTGTGACCTGTACGGCACTATTCTGGTTCGTCATACAGATCTCCCTTAGGGCGCGTTTCCTCCTCATCGAAGGAGCTCCTGCTGACTGTTGTGCCAAAGGTTGCTAAGGAGGGCTTGGGAGGTCCTTTGGACCCCTCTACCAAAGCTCATTAGCATTCTAGGTGTCGAGGTCCCCGAGCCACCAGAGGTTTCACTCGCATGCATCAAATCCGACTCTCTCACCCTTCACTGGACCCCTTCCACGCTCAACAGAGCTGTGGTCAGGTATCTCATACAGGTCAATGGTGTAAATGGTGGGATCTCTATTCTCAATATGCTGTCAAAAATTTCGCTAAAAGTTTGCTGTTCTAGTGGGTGAGTCGACGCAGGGAGAGACGATAATCATTGAAGGACTTAAGCCCGGTCACTTCTACAATGTGAGAGTAATCGCTGTTGGCACAAACAATTTTCAGGCCGGGAGTCGAGTTATACGGCTGAGGACGTTGGGCCGTGATGGGCTTCCACAGCACGGGACTGCTCGGAGTACCACGGACTCGGCGAAAGATGATCAACAAGAAGGCACCGAAGGGGAAGAAGTACCTACTGTGCGGGCGCACGGAGTCGCAAATGATACGCCAAATCTGCCTGCTACAACTGCTCAAGTGATCGTGCGTGATACTGGGAGCTCACACCCTGGACAGAGGAGAAATACTGGAAATGCGGGGGGCAGGAAACGCTCACCATCGACCGTAGGGCCCGATAGTCTACCTTCTCCACTCATCTTATCTTCCGATGATAGTCCTGAATCGATACAAGAATTGCAGCGCAAGCAGGATGCAGCCCAAAAAGAAGTGGAGGATGTGACTTCTCAGGGCCAAAAGGAGTCTGAGGAGATGAGAAGTCAGATCTCCTTGTTATCTAAAGAAAAGGAAGAGAAGACACAGATTTACAAGGAGAAAGAAGAAGCAAGTGAGAGATTAAGGAAAGAAGTCAACACTTTGGAGCGGCAGAACCGGGACTCACAAACTCGCAAATCTCGCAAAGAGAAGGCTCTGCAGAGCAAGCAAGCCGAGAGGAAGAAAATGCAAGATGACCAAAAACGCTGGAAAAAGGAATTAAGTGATATGGAAGCCGAGCGTGAATCTTGGAGGCGTGAAAAGGAGGAGATCGGTGCGAATGTGGAGACGAAACGAGAGGAGCTTCGTGAGAGCATACGTGCTGCTCGTGAAAAGTTGGACCAGTTGGGAAAGGATATTGAAAGGAAAGGATTGCAGATCAAGAAATTGGAAGAAGAACGTCAGAACCAAGCTGGAGCGTTTAACGAGGAAGAGCGCCATTTGTGGGATACTGATGAGAGGAACCAGGATATTGCTTGGGAACAAGCAAATATCGCTACCTACGGTCGCATACGTAACCTTCAGTCGAGGCATACACAACTGCAAAATGAATTTGAGAATGCGCAGGCCCAATACGCGCACCTTTACAATCGGCAGGCAGCCAACCCGCTCATGTATCACGGGAATTCTTCTGGCGTCGACTTTGATCCAAACAACACTCAAGGCAAAGCAAAATCTCGAAGGCAACGAAACCGCAAGAGCCGTGGAAATACCGTGTCCTCTCCTCCTACCGCATTCCAAAATCTTGATTCTCAATTTACAAGTACTGGTGCTTTCAGCAATTTTCATATGAGTTCTCCTGGCTACGTTGCTCCTCCACTATATATGGATTTAGCCATGAGCAATGACACGGATTTGGTCCCGCTCCAAGGACACTTCGGTGGCATGACCGAAGCAGATATCCAAGCACTTACGGCTGGGGCTCCGCTCAGCCCAACTGCAACTTCCCTGTTACCTTCGTCACTTTTCAATGACGATGACCTTCCGAGTCCTGGCGAAGGCGATTCTGCATATGGTCCGGACCTACCTCGCGCTTTCAGCCCAGTCAATCAGCGCAATGACACGCAGTCACCAGGCTCAAGTCGCTCTGCTAGTCTTCTCTCTAGTCCTCATGCATCTTCGCACAACCTTGCCAAGTATGGCGTGAAGTCCCATGATTATGGATTTGACAATGAGCAACGCTCACTGGACTCGCCCGGAACAAAGTATGGTGTTATTGGATCACCGGCACGCAAGGATCAGACACCATCGCACAGGAATTTTGGAAGTATGTTCACATCTCTAATCAAGTCCGATAAGAGTTCACAGGAAGGACTTGCTCTTGGTAGCCTTAAACCCGGCCAAAGTCATTCATTCCCCCGTTCTACAGATGAACCTGAAGCTAGTGCAAATAGACATCGTCGTATAAGCTTCTCCAGTGGTTGGCCTGGCTTTCTCAACCGCAGCGCAACCGTTGGCGAATCATCTGAGGGCAATGGACCTGCACCTGCTCGTTCCTCCGGCATGCGAAGACAGTTGGGGTTCAATATGTTTGGTTCTAGGAATGAGGACCCTCTTGTACTACGATCAGCTCGCGACCCTAGTAGCTCTCGGCCGGTTTCCATCGCCTCATCCGATCTTCCTCGTCCCTCAACAGATAGTGCTCCATTTGGTTGGGGTGCTGCCATCGATGGTAACATCAACAAGAACAGCCCACTCGCCACCAATTGGTCTATCAATGCTCCACAAACTTGGTCTGCTAACCCTTCGCGAAGACCTAGTGTACATGCTGTGTCGACGGGAATGACTTCAGGAATTGCAAGTGAGGATGATGAGAAGCTGCCAAGAGAGACTCTGAGAATTCAGTCAAGCCCTCCGCCAGCCGGCGTTATCGGAACTCGTCCTCTGTCATCGCACAATCCTTTTGCAGCTAGACTCAACCCTACTGCCCCAAAGTTTGAGCTTCCGCAAACAAGCGAGCCTGTACTCACCCGATTCTTGAGATCTAGCAAAGGCAAAGGCAAAGCCATTGCTAGTGATTCAAACTCTGAACGCCCAAGTACTGCTGAAGATGTCCAACAAGCAATTCAGTCTTCTCCTTCTGAATCCAGAAAATCTCGCGACACACCATCCCTTCACACGCAAAACAGTATGGCCGAATCTATCGACAGTTTAGAAAGGATTCCCAGCAATACAAATTCCGATGCCCCAAAAGACAAGGAATCCTCTATTCACCGTCTCTGGCGCAAAGGAAGTTCGAGTAAATTCAGCTTCCAAGGAAAAGATTCCGGTCTCTTCTCTCGAAAGAAGGGAGGGAGTAGCGTGGCTGCTTCGGATCGTGCAGATCGTGATGAGAATCTCGACGAGTTTGGTGAAGAAGCTGCCATGAGTGCAAGTTTTGAAAGCGCTACTAATAGCCCGAGAATTGGTGGCACGGACTCAGGTGAGGGGAAGGCAGGAAAAGGTGCAGCGGGGTCGTTCAAGGATTCGAAAAAGGCTTGGGGGAGAGCTTTTAGTAGGAAGAAGGGGAGAGAGTCATTAGATGTGGAGAGGAGTGAGGCGGAGACGACGGGGACGGAGGATGAGGGTTAGATAGGACTGGTGGATGGGGGTTATGGGTTTAGTTGATGGATGCTAGTGATGGAATGGGATTGGATGAGGAAAGCTGTTATGGGAATATTAGGTATTGTCAGAATAGGGTTATCAGACTAACTATGAGAAAAAGTATTGATTTGCGTCTGTGGGTTTATGATTATGTGTGTGCTTGGAGTACGAGTGATATGGTTGGTGACTATGTCTCGTCTCTTTTTGTGTTTGCTACGTCCATGACGATATGGCATCGCTCCATGTTCTATCCTGACTAGCAAGCACTTTATATCAAGTATTCTGGTCTTGAACTTGCATAACTCAACTAATTACCCCGACTTGTGCTGAACTACATTCCTCCCGTTCATGGAATAGATCAGATGATGCTTTGTCCACAAGGCAACTGCTCAAGAACCCACATCCTCAAGTGAACTTCCCGTCCCTATCTACCCCTTCAACGACACACCTGCGATCATAACTATACAGAGGTATGCTAAGCATGGCGCGAGGTCGCTGCGAGTTTGCCCTGCTGGGTATGTGATGTGATTTTATGAGGGGAAGGGGTGGAGAGTTCATGATTGGAGATGGGAAGGGGAGGGGCGGATGGTGGTTTGAGCATGGAGGATGTTTTGAGGATGGATAGTGGGTGTTGGTGGTTGGGTGTTTATGAGAGTGAGTGGGGGGGAGGTGAGGTGGTTTAGGGATGATGGGGATGCGAATGTGCATCGGGGATAGCGGACGGGGAATGGCTGGGTATTAAAAAGACTTTGGGAAATACAGATATTAGATGTCGGGGAGCTGGATGGTGATGCTTGGGTTTGGGCTTGAGCATGTTGGATATATAACAGCTTATTGGGTATGTGAGAGAAGGAGAAATATAAGTGTTTGGGTAGTATAGTCGTCGAGAAGATGAAGCGATCCAAATGACTCCACCGACTGTAGTTGAAGTGAAAATTAATTGAGTTACACAACCAGTGCTCTCAGTGCAGAATATAGCACATGCCGATTCTCACGGGGCTGGGATTTTACATGCCAAGAGTTGAGAAAACTATGAAGGTGGGTTTTTGAGCAATACTCAGGTTTTAGAAAGGTGCATGAATCCAGTCTGTTACTCAACAGATACATCGACCCAATCCCTCCAATCCATACAACAGTAAGTTCAATGTAGAGGCACAACTGACCCCACGCTCACACGGTTTCCCTTTCACATGTCAACAACCGAGGGGAAACAAAAGCTTGTGTTTGAATAATTTCAATATATGTACTGCGAATGCCTCATTTTCCCAGCAGCCTGTAACCTCTCCTCTCTAAGCACTTGGGGCCCTCCAAATCCTCTTGATGCCTTCTGTAAGTCCAACGTCATTTGTCTCAAATTCATACAATCCCACTCCAACCAAAACGGTTGCTGCTCTCAGGCCCCACCAAGCTGCAGCTCTTGTCTTTGGTATTCTCTTCTTGGGAAAGTAATCGATTATGCAAGACTCAAATCCGATATGTGAGTGAATAAGAATCGCTCCGGCAAGAAGTGCATCGGTCGTAGGGTTCAATGATCCGGAGGCGAAGGGAGCGATCGTAAGAGGAATGAGACCGACGGCAACCAGACGTTCGAATGTCCAGTGGTAGGAGCCGTGCGCTGGGTTCGCCGGAGGTACAGGAGCTGCGTCGTTTGCTGTAGCATATGTTAGATAGCTTGAAATCAATCAATGGGAGATATGCATACCAGTTCCGGCAATGGTTTCTGCGGCACAATTAGCATTTCGGAATAAAGTATAGCTCTGCGGATAGGACTTACGAGGTAGAGGAGGTAAGATTGCTTGTCGACCACTTGCGTGGAAAGCCGCAACTCTCATGGAACCTGGCAATGCATCTTTTACGAACGCGCTGCGTCCAACAGGTTTGTTGATTGCGGGGAAAGCGGAAGTGGCCTTCGTCGAGAAATTACGCTTCGATGCGGCGAGGCATGTCTGGCGGAGCATTGATGGTTTAATTAAGGAAGCCATTATGAAGCCCTACAGTTATTGAGGAATCAAAAGAAAATCGAGCCGGGTATCATCAATGTGCTCATCGATGTTTCCGTCGACAATGTATCGGAATTACTAGGTAGCTCGGCTACTCATCACGTGCGGGGTCATCAGAGCCGGAACAACTCTGATTGGCTGAAATCTGATAACTTGGCTAAGCTCTTGCAAGTTTACGAAATTCTAGCAATTTGACTACAACGGGGCCACTTCAATCCGATATATTCCTCACCAGCACCTTCATATAACAACTCCATGGCGTCTCGGCGGTTAGCTTTGAACCTTGCACAGGGTCTGCGCAACCGCGCTGCTCCCAATGTTGTATCAGGACTGAGAAGAGGGTTCGCGACACCTGTGACGAAAAATGGTGT
This sequence comes from Rutstroemia sp. NJR-2017a BVV2, assembly GCA_002946415.1. Taxonomy (NCBI): domain Eukaryota; kingdom Fungi; phylum Ascomycota; class Leotiomycetes; order Helotiales; family Rutstroemiaceae; genus Rutstroemia; species Rutstroemia sp. NJR-2017a BVV2. The sequence continues at coordinate 1,486,008 of NJPS01000013.1, read as the reverse complement.
GAAGACAGAGACGACAACCCTCCCCAACGGTTTGACGGTATGGATAAACTGCAGCGGATGGCAAGGCATATGCTGATATGGAGTAGATTGCTACAGAACATTCGCCATGGGCACAGACGTCGACAGTTGGTGTATGGATCGATGCCGGTTCTCGAGCGGAAACCGATAAGACAAATGGAACAGCCCACTTCCTGGAACATCTTGCATTCAAGGTATGCTTTGAGACGATGTGATTGCCCGGGAGCATAGACTTACAAGGAGGTCCAGGGAACTAGCAACCGAACACAACATCAATTGGAGTTGGAAATCGAGAATATGGGTGGTCACTTAAATGCCTACACATCTGTATGTTGATGCGGGACCGGATATGGTAGGAATTCTGTTAACGAGATACGCAGCGTGAAAACACCGTTTACTACGCCAAAGCTTTCAACGCAGATGTGCCCGCAACTGTTAATATTCTCTCGGATATTCTCCAGAACTCCAAACTTGAGGAGTCTGCTATCAACAGAGAGCGTGATGTTATCATGAGAGAATCCGAGGAGGTTGACAAGCAATTGGAAGAAGTTGTTTTTGATCACTTGCACGCAACTGCTTTCCAAGGACAACCATTAGGACGTACGATTCTGGGCCCGGCTGAGAACATTCAATCCATTCAGAGAGAAGACTTGGTCAACTACATCAAGACAAACTACACTGCTGATCGTATGGTCCTTGTTGGAGCTGGAGGAGTTCCCCATGAGCAACTTGTTGAGCTCGCTCAAAAGCATTTCTCTGGTCTTGCAACTCAACCCTACAACAGCGCTGCTCTCGCATCTGCTAATGCACAAAGGCGAAAGCCAGACTTCGTCGGTTCTGAAGTCAGAGTCCGTGACGACACCATCCCAACCGCAAACATTGCTATTGCCGTTGAGGGTGTCAGCTGGAAGGATGATGACTATTTCACGGCTTTGGTTACTCAGGCTATCGTTGGTAACTGGGATAAGGCTATGGGTAACGCTCCTCACATGGGTAGCAAGCTCAGTGGTTTCGTCCACAAGCACGATTTGGCAAACAGCTTCATGAGTTTCTCTACAAGTTACAGCGACACTGGGTAGGTGGAAGCGCCTTAATTTGAAGTTATTACATGCTAATGTTACTAGACTCTGGGGCATCTACCTCGTTTCCGACAAACTCTCCCGTATTGACGATTTGGTTCACTTCACCCTCCGTGAATGGTCTCGTCTATCATACAACGTTACCGAGGCCGAAGTTGAGCGCGCTAAGGCTCAACTCAAGGCATCTATCCTCCTTTCTCTCGACGGTACCACCGCCGTTGCCGAAGATATTGGACGACAAATCATCACCACCGGTCGCCGTATGGGACCAGAGGAGATCGAACGTGTTATTGGAGCAATCACAGAGAAGGACGTTATGAGCTTTGCTCAGAGGAAGTTGTGGGATCAAGATATTGCCATCAGTGCCGTTGGTTCAATTGAAGGTATGGCTTATGGATTCTACTTGTTATTGCTGTATCCACGCGCTAATCATTCTAGGTCTTCTCGACTACAATCGGGTAAGGAACGATATGAGCAGAAACGCATAGGTGGGGATTTAGAATGGTGGGGAGCCACAAGCGTGTATGATGCGGGGCTTGTTTGTACACATAGATCCTCAATAAAATTTGTTCATTTTGATGTTCGATTATGGTTCTAATGATAGTTGGTGAAAGATGCTATCTGTTAACTGCTATTAGGCTCGACTTCAAGTTAGGAATGTTTTAGGTGGGAGGAATGTGATCTTATGTTGGGCACACGTGTAGTGATGAGTGTTTAATTTTAGATCTGAGCTATCAGCGATTGATGATATAATTTAAATGCATTGCAAAAACGCAATGGGTAGTCGTAGCTAAAACTCCGCAGCGCTTGAGTGACATAAATGCTGTTCTCATTGACTGGACCATCGATGACTTGTCTCTGTCATCCTTCCTAGTACGACGAATTGATACCGCTTCACCTGCTTCGCTCATTCCTTGGCGAGCCCTGTTTCTTCTTCTCTTCCTGAAACGACAGTTTCCCGCAGCTCTGCGTGTGCTGCAGAAGCTCATGACATTCGAGCATTCGTCGTCCTCGACCCTCTTCGCGTCTCCGACGAGTCTTTCCTTTTCCTAAGCCTTTTCCTCTTCCATCTTAATTGTATTCCACCATAATGTCTCATACCCTTAAGGAAGCTCAACCGGCGCACCCGGCGCCTCCATTTCCGCAATCATCTCCGGTTTGTTCCCATACCCCGGATACGATGTCCGGTTCTCCTTGATCGGCATCCGTCCCGACTCATACCCACCGTAGCTCTTCCTCCCTCCCTGTGGTTGATATCCCTGCTGCTGCTGCTGCTGCTGCTGCATCCCCATTCGCTGACCCTGCGCCTCAATCCACTTCTCCGACGGATAACCCGCGCTCTGCGGCGGCGTCATCATCGTCGACTCACTGCGCCCACTATACCCACTATACGAGCTGGCTCTACTCTCCGCCCTCCCCACCCCCACTCCCAAGCCCACACCCGCATTCATACTACCCATCCCCGGACTCCTCAACGGCGGACTCAACGGCGGACTCGCCAACCCCCCCTCATACGTCCCCATCGTCAGTCTCCGATTCCTCTCCTCCGCCTCCTCCAGCTGCGCCTTCACCACCAGCCTCGCCACCAGCGCCTTCAACGACTCCTGCAGCGTCTTGCGCACAAACTTCGTCAGCAGGAAATTGCACTTCATGGTGACATCCTCACGGAGGTAGAGCCCTTCCACGGGAGCGTTGATGCCGATTTCGCGGGGGGCGATGGGCTCCCCGGGCGCGTTGCCGCCGATGGTCCATTTCTCTTTGATGTCCAGGCCCATGGGCGCGTAGCAGTGGGTTTGCAGGCCGTTGGCGAGGTCGTGGAAACAGGCGGAGAAGGATACCGTGCCGGTGATGAGGTTGGCGGGGAGGTAGGAGACCGTGTCGGTTATGGTGTACCATTGGCAGTGGTATTCTTCGGGGGTGGCGGTCGGAGGGGGTTTGCTGGGGACGCGGGAGGTGTGGGAGGGGTTGAGGTCGATCATTTCGAGGTGGTCGTGGAGGGTGGAGAGGACGGTTTCACGCGAGATGTTGGAGGGGAGAGGGGTGATGGTTGTGAAGATTGTTTTGGCCATTTTGGAGGGGTTTGTCTGCTGCTTTCTTCTATTGAATTGTGTCGGATGTTGTTTATATCAGATTGTATCGTATCGTCGTCGCAAAGTCGTAAAATATGTACGATATCCTCAATCTTCGTCCTGTTCGATTACGACTCCTTGCGCACTAGAGCGTAGACACAATCAATCGCTCTCACAGTCGCAATCGATGATGAAAAGATTCACATACAATACAGTAATTCCGACTGGCGACACAAAACGAATTCATCCAGCTTATACCCATCACCCTGGGCCTGCCACCCACCCACCTACCTTAGTGAATTTAACCACTTACGAAGTAGACTGTGCATCTGACGTGAGCTCAGCCCTTGCTGATCTCTCTGCAGTGTTGTCGTAACCGGACAAGGGCCCAATCTATTCCCACGCACGACCGCTCCAAACGGACTAATCAGCTCTTGGTGGATATAAATGGTGCATCTTTGGGTACTCGGTAGGAGGTTTAATTTTGCTACGGGTACTACTCTATCGCCTACTAATCCCTCAGATGCCGAGATGTTATATTTGTACCGTCGCGTTCTTTGTCATTCATCCATCACATGTAAGCATAAGCAGATTAATTGGCAATCTACATATAGTGAGTGGTTGAGGGGGGAAAAGATCTATTCTGGATATTTGGAATTGTTGGATTGTGGTTGTTTCTTTTTGGATCATCTCGGCATGTAGACAGGACCTAGAATTTGGGAAACCTATGAAATGCCTGCCTTACTATGGGGAGGGCCCTTGTTGGTCTACGAAAAGAGTCGTCGGGCTGGATACGGCCGCTTTCATTGGGTGAGATGGCAATAGTGATATTTTGAGTTGTCATTCTGTGCGTACAGCGTCGTACGCGAAAGTATGAGAGCCCCGAGGTCCGTTGTTCTGTGCTGTGATACTCGAGTTTGTCTTCCGGGAATCCATTTATCTAGCTGTACTAGTGCGGTATATCTGTATACTATTGCTTCGCACAGCCAGTCTGCTTTCATCCGGAGGACACACGCGATAACTTTCGCCAACAGTACCAAGCTGTAACTCTGCCTCAAAGTTCTTGGCTACATCGCACAGCAAGCAGACCACAACATCAGCTTAGTCTTGACTAAAGGAAATCCGTACGTTCTCGAAGTAATCAGCTGAAACGATATTGGCCAAATCATGTTATGTCACATCATGTCATACCATCGGGAATGCGAAACAGAAACAACTCAATGTCATCGTGTATCATTCCATTTATCATTACCACAATCCCATCATCTCTAACAAATAACAAACATTACCCAAGATGCCAGAAAAGCAAAACAAAAGAAAATCCTCTCAATCATGAGTGAGGCCCAATTTTTTGTCTACCACATTATTTCCTCGCCCCTTTTTCATGCGCCGCCACGTAGACACATGGCGTTTTTTCCCTTCTTGTGATTAGAGCGATGAGCGTCCGGTCTCATCCAATTCACATAGGGAATTTAGAATCCCTCAATATCCTTCTTGACAAACATCTTCTGCTTCTTCCACAAGCAAGCGCTGATGATGCTGCTGAAAGCGAACAGCACACACAGAGCAATGCTGAAACCCCAAACAGCCTTCAATTCGTAGCAGGTAGTCTTGGCGGCACCAGCCCAAACCCAGTAATTAATCTTGGAAAGATTGGCAAGCGCCGAATCGAGGAATGCGGCTGTGACGCCGTCGTTTGGTAGGGCGGGGCAGTCGAGGTAAGAGAGTGGTTTGCCGACTGTGACAGCGACAACGATGAGGGCGATGAGGAAGAGGGAGTCGGCTCCAGTGGAGACGAGGAAGGGGAGCATGGAGTCGAAGTAGAGGATGTAGGAGATGGCGATATATAGAACGGCAATGCAAACCTGTTATGGGTTAGTATGAAATAATTGGTAGCTCGGAGATCGGGTAGACATACGACACTGAGAGTTCCCACGAGGACCTTGGGCGGAACTTGGTCGACGGCGTTGATTTCACTGATGAAGTTGGCGGTCATGCCGAGGATCGCGATGAGGCAGACAGCTTGTAGGATACGAGCGATTGTGAAGGAAGCTCCGAGAGCACCGTAGTTCTTTGGGAAAGGCATTATGAAATGGTTTGGAGGATGGACTGAGCGTATTAAGACTTTTGTAGATGGTGGACTGAGTCGTGAAATCGAACGATGAAAGTTTTCAAGAGATATCTTCTGACTGTGTGCAAGAATGAACTGATGAACTTGCTATCGAGCTGTCAAGCTGTAGAGAGCGTGTGTGCTTTCCTAGAAAACGGCTGGACCACGAAGAAAAGTGAAAGTTATGGCTGATCTAGCAGCTTAAGAATGATAGTATTTCTTTGAAGAGAATGTCCAAGAACTGGTCCTAGCCAAAAAGAAAAGACGGAAATATAAAAGAGATGATTGTAGGAGATGAAGAGACTGATGAATGAGATGATGATAGAAGCAAACAATGGTGGTATGAACATATCATTATATACTCATCTTCATTCATCTCTCTCCATGAATCTAGACCATTTGGTTCATCGATCCAGGATATGTAGATCCGATGAAGCACATACAAACCTGACTCTATAAATTGATGAGACGTCTAGATGTCGTGACATGCGCTGAGCTGTCCAATGGGATATGAACCGCTAACTGGTCGTTTGCGAGGCCGGTGGTATCTGAAGCGACCTGTTCTCAGATTGAATGCACGAAGACCAGTCATTGCAGTTCTGGTATGGGGCACACGTGGAAGAGCCGCGCGACCGGCATCAATGGTAATGCGTCGTAGATCTTAGCATTTTCGTTGGATGAGAGACACTTGGCTTGGTCGGGGATTAAGCGCTTGTGTAAATTTTGCGTTTGCAAGGCATTTTGAAACATGGGCCTAGACGCGAAATGTGGTGCGGCTGAACCTATGAGACGCTCTAGCCATATAGAAACATTTTCATGTAGTTCTCTTGTCCCTTGTATTGGCTTCTGGTTTGTTGGTGGCAGAATTTGGCCTGGTTAAGATCGTTGGAAGTTTGCCGTTGTTGTCGTTACACAGAGACAATCTGCGGAGGAACCAATCAACCCCTGTAATCTTGGTGTCTCTATTAATAGCTACCCCACCTCCACCAACTAGAAGATCATCACTGGTTGCTATGCCGCGATCAAATAAGTCATGGACTTTGCAGTATTGTTACTGCGAATGATTATTGCTTGCAAAAGTGTGACTTCCAACGACAAGACGATTTTCAGTCATTCGGAAATAGTTACCCCGCTCTTGGCTTGGACGTCTTGGACGCGTTCAGAACGATGAGGGCAATTCGAGCTCGAGATCCCACTCGTGATTTGTGGTGATCTCTATGCATGCATTGGAGCTTTATTAACAGCAGATTACTTTCCAGAAAGCATTAAGATAGTCTACAGAAGAAATGATGAGTATACAAAGATGCCCATCGCGAAACGCCGTCAAAGCCCCCCTAATCATAGCTCATCGGACACTTCCTACTCCCCTGAAAGAGTAGCGCAACAATAATAAATACACGTAAACAGCATCGCAAGAAGCCCTCTCCACACTCCAGCCTAACAACTATACCCCGCCCTACAAAGCGTCATCAAACTCCTGGGAACGCCTCTTGCATTACCCCAGGCTTCATTGCTTCGGTCTCGAAGAATTGTCTTCCTCGTTTGAATGCCGCAACTGCAATACCTTGGTCCCGTGGGTCACTAAGCCAATTCGGGTTCATTACTGGATTTCGAGACGCATCGGAGGAGGAAATGGTTGCATTCCCTCGGGAGAAAGTGGCGACAATGCCAACTGATGCGGCGACATACTGTTTGCCGTTTGCGACCCTTACGCTACTATCTGTACCAGAGCCGAAATACGCATCAAGGATCAGATATTCGATGTCTGGCCAGTCAGCAGGAAATCTTGCCTCCAAGGACCGATATTTTGCGTTCCTGATCAGCGGCGGAGATAGGAGGTTCCCATAGACCTATGGGAATATAGTCCCCTCGGAGGTACCATCGCTTGCCTCCTGAACAGCCAGTTCAGCTGCTGCGGAAATCTTCTCTGCAAGAAATGTAGTTTGACTCAACATTGCTGAATGTCCTGCACTACATCTATCAATTCGAGCACCTGCAGTAGCTGCAAACATCTCCTGGTACTTGGAAGGGGCAGCCTGGTCATTCTCGCAGATGAGATATGTTGAAGGAAGGTACCTGTATGCAGCACGTGAGAGTTTCGTCTTTTGAACGTTGTGGGACTGAAGAATGAGTTGTGACTCCCAGTACTTCGCATCGGAATCCGATAGATCATTATAGAGAATAGAAGCGCCATTGAGAATACCAAAACGGCCATCGGGCTTGAGTTATATTTAGTTATCGCTTCATTGATAGAGGACTCAGTGGATACTATGGATGCTCACCCTGATGTCGTTGTTCGGAGACTCCCCAAAAGCACCAAGAACCGACTGCCCGACGGGAAGGACGAAGGCACTGAAATAGTACAGATGAATTACACCTCCAGACAGCCCTCTAGCCTTTCGATGTACATATGTAAGTTCTTCGGGAATTGCCTCGCTACCAACCAATCCTCCATAGGAATGCATGGCTACCAGGACTAGATTGTTTTCGTATTCGACTTGGCGGATGATTTCGAGACGTACAGCAAGGGCATCATCGATAAGAGAGATTGACGGAAAGGCAGGGTCGTCTATATTGGCACAGCTTGGTAAAGTCGGATGAAGCGTGAGATGCCCCAAAGACCTGAGATGTTCTTCAAGAGCTTTATATGGTATAGGGGTGTGAAAAGAGCCCTGTACGATCACAATGGTGGCTTTGTTCTTCGATAGGGGGCTGGTGATAGAACTTGCCATGATATTTTGACAAGTTTGTTCTTTCTTGCTTGGAAATGAATTGCTTGGAAATGAATTGCTTGGAAATGAATTGCTGGGAAATGAAAGCGTAGGGAGACTCAGAGTGTTTAGAAAGTGTTGAAAAGCTTTGTTATTTGTCCAGTTAGTAAGTCACTAACTTACAGAAGAAAATTGCCTCAAAGCGTGCCTTTTTTGAGGAATCCAACCACCCCGCCTGTTACCATGGTTAGCCGTAACCAATAATAAGACCGAACCGCTCCTAACGCCGGGCTGGGGAAGAAGAATCTTCAACTGAGCATGCGGTTGGAAGGCACAGATCGGTTAGTCGGTGAGTTGTGAGAATCGGTCTTTGATTCCGTCTTTGATTCCGTCTTTGATTTTCCGGATGAATAAGCTGGTGGCATAGGGTGTGGTATGATTAATCAATATCAAATTGAGATCATGCAAGAGTATCCAAAAGTGCCAAACAGGGGCCAGTCGGCCAAAAGCTCGTTTATGTCCAGTGTCGGCGTGTGGGGGTGTGGGGTGTAGGGATGTCAGCAATCAACTACATGGCCGGCCGACTATGTGCTCGCTCACTTGCATATTTTCCAAATTCTAATTCGATAACACTTGTCGACCATCATGGATCCTATGCCGAGTAAAAGCCTTATTCACCAGGTCAGGGTGGGTTGATACCTTTCGTATGTTATGCAGTCACAAGCTGGCTGATAAGAAGCCTACCTAGGATAGGTCCCCGGTAACTGAAGACTGGGAAACCATGGAGACTACTTCGCGTCCGTAGGTCTTTTGGGCCGTCATTTGTATATATGCTGCCCCTTGAGTCTAAAGCTATCTTCATTTCACATGGCCTTCTAACACGATGGGCGCAATACTATCCATTCTTCGATGGCGACCATGGTTTTTACAAGAAAATGACTCTCGTCAAAATCTCTTGGGATCTCTCCAGGGCCGCAGTGTCAACATCCCCGACTTACAGAGTCTGTTCCGAGAATGGCCATGGGCCGTGAGTCCAGAGGTTGATCGACTAGAAGATGATGTTAACCAAAAGCTTAAGATGTATGTAACTGCCCAAGCTCTTAATAGTTTCAAGATTCAGTCTAACTCAACACCTCAGACTTTTCCCAGAAGGAAAACGGCTAGAAAAGATGAAAGCAGCAGATGCTGCACTTTTTAGTGCCTCTTGGTGGCCCTACGCTGATTTCGAGACTCTGCGAACTGCAACGTACCTGTCTATATGGGTATGTCCTCGAATTCACAAAAGCCTACATCAGTGATCAATGACTTATTACCTACTTAGCTATTTGCATGGGATGATGGTAAGAGATGCTTCTATACTATTTTTTTGATGGCACCGTATAGCTAACATTTAATAGAAACAGATTCTTGTGAGTTTTCAACACTATGTATGGATATAGTGAAAGCTACGAAATTTCGTTCGGAAACTATCAACTATATCAACAAATCACTCCGCACCTCTTATGATCCTAAACCTGTCGAGGCACCTTCTAATGCCATTATTCCAATGTTTGGGGAGATAGGAGAGGCATTTCGGCAGTCGTCCTCTCTTGGTAACTCTCTACCAACCTCGTAATATTTTCCATAAACTGACGGACTCTTGTAGCACAAGTTCAGACCTTCTCGAAAGAGCTGAAGTTCTTTATAAACATGACGGATGTTGAGCAGCGAAGTCAGCTCAGCGGGAAGCTTCCAACTGTTGAAGAGTACCAGAAAAGAAGGATGGGCTCCAGTGGCGTTGGGGTGTGTCTAGCCCTCACCCAGTGAGTCTCACCAAAGTTTGCATCAATGATATTAGCTAAAAGCATATTTAGATACTGTTATGGTATGGATATACCAACATCTATTATGCATGAAGAGGAGATGCAAGTTCTTTGGGATGAAACAAACGTGATTATATCAACGTATGTTTCACTACCACAGTGGTGGTAATTTTCCAGTTATACTTCTGCTTACAAGTATTCATTCAGGACAAACGACATTTTATCCATCAAAAAGGAGATAGTGAGTCACTTGCGAGTTTCCTTTTGACCTATGCCAAGCTACATACTGACTTTAATCGTTCTACCAGGCACAGCAGCAAGTCGACACCTTGATACCGCTATTGACAGAGCGTCATGGATCGGTACAAACAGCTATCGACATCGCCTTCGAGCTGGTACGATCCTCAGTTAAGTCTTTTGATGAAGCATCACAGAAAATGTTAGCTCATCATTCTGACGATAAGATACTCCTACATCAACTTGAGAAGTTTATTGAAGGATGCCAATATGCTTGCACTGGAAGCCTGCATTGGAGGTATTGCATATCTCCCCGAAATATTCTACAGCCACTATCTTGCTAACTCTTTGGATAAAAGTCTTATATCTGGGCGATACAAACTTAAAGTCAAGTCTACCCAAAATGGTTTGAAAATCGAACTATAGAGTTTTTTAATTCTATTATTATCATGGAAACAATCATCTCGATCACTATGTCCATACCTGTTACGGGTCTACTGTGTGACCTGGGGACCTTAGGCTCAATAACTGGCTAGTTATAGTAGAACCCCGATGAGTATCATATGATGGATCCCTAGGGACCGCAGAATCTAGAATTCGGCTCCAAGGGATCCTAAGTAAGAATGAAGGTCTATATAATCGGATGGATTTCTTTAGGATGTAAAGTTTTATACTTAACTCCAATCTTCATAGTATTTAGTATTGTTACGACCAGTACAGAATATGTGACCATGGGGACCTTAGGCTCAGAGATTGGATAGCCAATCACAGTAGAACCCTATGTTCAGGGTCACATAACCCAGAGGAGCGGTTGGATTCTGAATGCTCCCAGGGCTCCTTGGGCTCTTGAGAACGAAGGTCTATATAATCGAATGGATTTCCTTAGTATATGGAGCCTTTATGCTCAACTCAAATCATCATTGCATTTAGTACCTTAATAGTTACCAATTGTACTATTCATCCAATCACTCGCGAATCCCTACTTGGAGTCCTTAATTGTATTAACCCTTGAAGTTTTAGTTGATGTGGAACCCTAACAGCACAGTTGTTGTTTCCATATCTTTCCATTTTCTGAGTAATTAGAAGTAGGGTGGTTACTAACATTGCATTAGAGAGTTGATCACTCGAGTGTGGAAAGACAATTGCTAGGTCGTTAGATTGGGATTTGTTATTGGGATGGATATTGGTCTTATGTGAAATATTTTGGCGCTTGTGATTGTGATTGAATAGGGGAGTTGGTGAAGGAGATGAGAGAGGTGATGAGGTGATTGTTGATGTTGTGCTTGGAGTCTTGGAGACTGGAGTAAATTAGTGGGGGTGTGTGGGAAGAGGCAAGAGTGGTAGCGATGGGAATTATGGGTTAGATAACAGGGGTGACCTCTATACATGCATTGGAGGGTCTATCAACAGCAGATTCATATCGAGAAAGCATTGAAATAGTCTACAGAAGAAAAAAATATTATAAAAAACAAACACCATCACGAAACTCCCTCATAAACCCCTAATAATAGCCCATCTAAGACTTCCTACTCCTCATAGAAAGCAGCCCCAGGAAATAGTAATAAATAAACAGCATCAAAAGAAACCCTGTGCACACTGCAGCCTAACAACTATACCCCGCCCTACAAAGCGCCATCAAACTCCACTTCGCATGCGGATGCTCACTCCCCCAAATCTCCACCTGCCCCTCATACGCCTCAGTATGGCACCTCAACGCCTCCACCATACTCCCCAACGCCTCATACACCAACCCGAGACTCCCCATCGCCCACAACGTATCCGGATGTCTGCGGCCATAGACCTCCACCCGCTGCTCCAGCACAACTTTCCTCAACTCCAGCGCCTCCTCCATCCTCCCCATCTGCCGCACACACCGCGCCATATCCGACAACGTCCAAATCGCATGCGGATGTTTCGCCCCCAGCGTGGAGATCATGCTATTGTAAGCCTGGGTATGCAAGTCCAGCGCGAGCGACGCTTGCCCGCGCTTGCGGTAGCAGCGTGCGAGCGCGTTTTGCGTCCAGATTACGTGCTGGTCGGTGTTGGGGAACAGCGCTTGCAAGGTGCGGAGAGCGCGGAGATGGAGTGATTCTGCTTCTTCGTATTTTTGGAGGTGGCGGCATACGCGGCCGAGTTCGTTGATGGTGATGATTATGTCGAGGTGGTCTCTGGGGAGGAAGCTAGGGAGTGGGTAAGTATAAGTTTATCTGACTTGGTCATTTGACAGGGTGAGAGTGGTTATTTACCGGAGTTGAACGGCTAGGGCTTGACGTTGTATCGCTTCTGCGAGTTGGAATCGTCCTTGCTGATCGTATAGTATCCCCAGACTATTTAGTAACCAGGTCTTTGATGCTTTTCCCGAGTTCATGCCACCGGTTTTTGTGACTTCTTCTTCGAAAACGCGGACGCCGTAACTGATTTGTCCACCCATGGTGTAGATTCTTGCGAGATCTCGAATGATCATCGACCTCTCAAAATTAGAGATAGTGTTGATATTCTTTTGTCCGCCTATTCTACGCTGTGATTGTTGGAACTCATCTAGTCGGAACAAAGCTTTCTGTATGTCGATCAGATCTTCTGTGTCGAGTTGCCCCGGTGTCCCAGATTGTTTCGCCCAGGTTCTAACAAGCTTTTGTAGTTTGGAAATTCGGTGAATGGGAAACGGTATATCTTCAGACAGCAATGATCTCGTGATCCAGGTTGATCGGCGACCTTCGGATGAGACAAATCTGGTATACTGACGATGGAGCCTCTCCTTATAGGGAGACAATGATAGGTGGAAGCACCAGTTTTCTGTTGCATACTTGGCTAGAGGATACTTTTTGGGGTCGATATTTATCGACTCAGCAGTCTCCCCTATGCCCAAGTACGTCAATGTCGCTTCTGCTAGCTCAGCATGGGACTTATTTTCCTTCAGAATAAAAGTTGCTGCGCCAGACGATAGGCGGCTTAAATTTGACTGGTCGTGGAAATATTCATATATAGATAGATGAGCGAGCTGGAAGGTGTCGGAATCCGGTCGATGTTCCACCAGAGGACAACAAACAGCTAATACAGAATCCTTGAACGGCGCTATATTCTCGTCGAAGACTTTCCTCTTTCTATCCCACGATAAGGCGCACCGCAATTCAGGCCAAGTCAACGGTCGAGTGCTTCGGCAAACCCACCTAAATACTTGTCGTGCCAGGTCTTGTCGCAGTGGTGGTTCTGATGCGAGACGTTCTACCACTTGGGAGTAGACGTTGTGGAGGCCAGCCGGCAGTCCATCCAGGGAAGCCAACATTTCTTGGGTGTTTAAAGATGCTCGCAATGTCTCTATGCCCAGTTTAGCAAACAGGAACATGCCTGCTGCTCTCTTAGATAGTACGCTGTAAACATACTGCTTCAGATGCGATTCAGAGCATGGGAGTGTACTAATAGCATCCCTTAAGTAAAGATCAATATCTCTTTTCGTGGAGTCTGTGCTAATGTGTATTGATGGCCCAGTATCTAGCTCTTTTCTGATAGGTAGAATATCTCGCGAGAAGAACAGCACTCGCACGGAGCGAAGTTTTCGAGCTAGGGTGCTGAAAAACTGTAGTATCTCGGGAATCTCTTCCGCCTCGCACTCATCAACTCCATCGATAATTATGTTCAGATTTGGTGTTTCCCGGAGAACATCCATAACCAATTCAGAGATTCGATCGGATGCAGATATTCGACAACGTCCGTAACGCTCAGCGAGTGTATAGGCAGATAATAAAGGTTCTGGGATATTGACTGAGTGGTCCACGAGTTGTGCTAGGAGACTGATATTGATGGCATCCTGTGACTGCCTCCATTTATCTGTGGAGCTGCATTGAAAATATATTGTTGGCGTTTCTCTGCCAAATGAACGCAAATACTGAACGGCAGTGGCGCTGAGTACAGTTTTCCCACAGCCAGGGGCACCATAACACCAAAGCACGGGATCTGAAGGATTCTCTGATGATTTCAACCATCTCTGAAAAATAGTATCAGTCAGTAGCCAGTCACCAGTGTCAGCTGCGCGTTTAGCACAAGCTTGGCGAAGAGTTGCGTTGTAATCACTGGGGCACAGCCAGGAGAGGATATTCTCCCGTATTTCTGTATCTGAAATGACAGTCAGCTTCGGCTTCACTGAATTTGAAGATCTGGCAGAAGCTACATACCGCTAGGATCCGCACATCGTAGAGAAACTACTGCATCAACTTTCAGGGTAACCGACAGATCTTCACTCTCATAACTTGGCTTGACAGCGTAAACCTCAGGGTCACGGCTCAGTGCCAGGGTAGCCTCTTTCTCGAAGTTGGCGAAAGCTACAGACAGCCGCTGAAAGTGGCTGTTTAGGTCGGCATCTAATGGTTTCAGAGGATTGCGAACAATTTTGAAAGCTTGATACGAATTAGTTGTATGACACATAACAAAGAGGCGTGAAACTTACTGGTTCTTGAGAACGCTAGCCGGAGGTCCTCCAGTAGTGTAAGTATCTCATAATACAGTTCCGCAAGTGCCTCAGACACCTGGGGATCATGCTGGAATATTAGATCGGAATGTACTGGGACGCATAAAATTTCCGTGATATCCAATAGTGTATCATTAATTATTTGGGTGCAGCGAACCGTAGTACGTGCAGTCTAGGTTAAAGATTAGTAACAAGAATATGATATTAAAACCTTTAGAAGCTTCTTACCAAAAGTAGTGCCTTCAAGCTCCCCCAGACAAGGGCAGAAGGAGCTGGGTCAGATTGTACGGCAATGTCTACAGCGGGATTGTAGAGAGTTAGGAAGTCCACCAAAGGAGCGATTTTGCGACTAGAGAGCCGAGAACTGGTATTCGATGAATAGTGATCATCCAGAAGTTTGAGTTCTCCCGACACATCCTCGATGTCCGCGGTTATGTAGTCAGCACCCGTGACATTCAGCCTGTCGATATATCTGTGAAGCGGAGTTTCCATCAACACTAGCTCTGGAGCATCGTCAAATCGTAAGGGAAGCTTTTCTGGCATTTTGCTGTTTCAGTTGAACATGAATAGTGAACATCCGGGGCAGGTTCCGAATATGTTGTTATAGCAGATTGCAATTCCGTCACACGTTGCAAAGACCACTTGCCCGGGATGATTCCATAATACATTTGCTATGTGCATACCACTGCATGACAGCTCCACCAACACACTCTAGGCTGTGAGCCAGCGCTGACGACCAACGAATCCGACGGCAAGACATCCACCGGATGCAAGGGCTCCAATTTGGGACTGAAAATATGAGATAGGATGGCCACATAGGTCATTCTAACGTTTGAAGCTAGAAACCCCTGCAAGGCAACTGCTCTCCGTAGGGCGAGTGGTATATTCGTCTTGCTATTCAGTCATCTACAGGAGTGAGAAATTGATTCCAGCTCAAATCCATCCTCAGAAGGATTCCCATAATTTGAGAGTAATCCTAAAGCCCACCCTTAGAATTGGGGTCCGGATGTCGAATCCCATGGTATGCCGTAAGCTGGCCGCCCCCTGTAATCCCAAGCGAATCCATCCGGGTGAGATTGATTTTGCTACGACCAACACGAAGTTAACCTTTGCCATGCACCTCTACACCTGAAACTCTAAAATAAGAGAAGTAGTCATATAAACAGACAATGGAAGTATATGACTGTGCCTTATCAGATTGTGTGGTAAGCTGTAGAACACTTTTAGGTTTTCGGTACATTTCGCATTATAACTTAATTATCAAAAGAGCTCCCTGCAGAAAGAGGATGCCGTCGACAAGCTGCAAGAACTGACGCCCAACTAAAAAAATGTGTATCCACGAAATCTGATAAAACTTTGGATGATCTTAATCCTGAGACAAGGGCATACGCTAATATGGTCTCAGATGTGAAATGGTACTGGGGTCATTACCTTCGGGACCTTCTTGAGCACCGAATTCCAAAGAAGATTTGCAAGTAAACTGAAGATAAATATCATGGATTTTTGCCTCAAGTATCTAACAACGCCCCATCCCCGCATGCCAAGATAGTCGCTCCCGTTGAAAGCAGATTAACTGTATTGTTCAAATATATTACTTTTATCCCAACAAATCATCTAGTCCTCCACCAGATTTCTGCTGACGGGGCTGTTGCGAAGAACTCGAACTTGCACCCCAAATACCCGCACTTGCCTTTTCCTTAGCTAGCTGTCCCAGAGCGGGACCAGAAGTTGTAGGGGTACTGGTTTTCTTGATACCAGCACTTGCTGTAGACCACAGAGACCCAAACGCGTCTCCGCCAGAAGACTTAGCAGCTGCTGGGGACTTGGCGGATGCTGTCGAGGTTGTATTCGATTGAGTGGTAGGTGCTTGAACCGAAGTGAAATAATTCGGTTGAGTGCTTTGATAACCCGTGAAATTCGCTCGAGGTTGCTGAGTCATTGTAGGTGAAGTCATTGTTGGGGGAGAAAATGCTGAATAGTTGACGGGGGTGGCAGTGGTACTGGTGGCGGGTGAAATAGATGAAAAACCGACCAAATCATTCAAATTGGAGGCTTTTGGTGCCGAGACTGGTTGCGGAGCGGCATACTGAGTATTGGAAGTAGTTGTAGCAGTGGGCTGCGAAAGTGCTGAGAATCCTGATGGAGCAGCTGGTTGTGCGGGTGTCGCAGACTGGAAGTCGTCAAAGTCATCATCATCCGTGGCCGCGCTTGATGCCGCAGGTGCAACTGCAGGTGTAGACACTGATATTGGGTCGTCAAAAGAGAAAAGGTCGACTTCTGGTTCTTTCTTCTTTGGTGGTTCGGCCTTCTTCGTTGATCGTTCAGTTCCAGCTCTCCGACTGGACGATGCGGATGAGTTATTCGCAGGCCTTCGCGTTGAAGATGCAGCAGTCGCGCCCTCATCATATTCATCATATTCCTCAAACTTGTCTCGACGACTTCCACCGCCACTGCCACCAAAATCTCCATGGCTTCCAGAATCTTGGAAGTCACTAGACTGACCACCGAATCCACCGCCGTCTCCATATACCTGGCCGCTGTAGCCCCCGTATCCCCCAGAGTCTTCCGTATGTCTGCTGGAGCTTGAAAAGCCTCCACCCATACCCGCCCCACCTTCGATACCAATATATTTGCTGCGGTTAGCTCGAGCCTTCTTGCGCTCAGCTCGGATGCGGTCGACATCGCTCAAAAGTTCTGTAAGTTCCTTGGCTCTGTTTCGAACATTGACACCTTGGTCCTTGCCATTTTGATCAATGAAATGGAATTGCCGCAGCATTTTTAGCAATGTAAGATGAGATCGCGCATCATCAATGACACGCTCGGAACCGTTCTTGATCAAGAATTCGAGTAGTTGAAGTCCTTTGTAGATTTGTCTCCATTCCTCGGCCGCCTTTTCTGTAAACCGTTTGTAGATCATAGGCATAATTTCATTGAGTAGTTGACTGGCGAAGAAGAATTAGCACTAATTCAGAGATGGGTCTGGAATACCACTTACTAGTTGTATGTGCCATTGGCAATCTCTTGCATAACTGCATTGTTCAATCAGATCATGTTATCTGGATATGAATTGGTAGTCAAGACTGACGAGTAGAACTTGCACCCCATGGCTCATTGTTTGTGGCCTCTCTAACCTTCGCTTCCATCTCGGTATAGTTCATAACAGCTATATAACTCTTAGTAAAACGGGTAAAGCAGACAGCTGTCTCCGTCGAGCCCCTTACCATTCTGAACCTTTCGCACACCGGCCTTCAGATCGTACAGGGTCAAATTGGCCGCAGCCTCTTTCAAGCTGGCGAGATCCATATTGGCTATGGACCGATAAGAAAGAAACGTGATGTGATAGTTATGGCAGTTGTGAGCGCGGGGGGGAAATAATTTGAGAATAGTATGGAGATATCCCAAAGCGGCGATGATTGTGAATTGACAGATCTGACTCCACATATAGTCTAAGCGGAATAAGGTTAAACTGGTTCTAGTACTGTCATGTGACTGATATATGTATTTTGTTGCAGAGAACCCCGAGCAGGCTTTTGGAGGATGTCAGGCTGATTGGCCAATGTTTCCTCGGTGGGTAGAAGCTGTTCCGACTAGATACAAAAGTACCTTCCGTCGGCATACCTGGTAGATTGCCGATGGAAGCGGCTCGTTTCCTGATTGGCACGCGAGGATTACTAGGGAGAAAAGCTCGTACTTGGGTACTACTCAGACTGTCATCGACAGCTTCATAAAATCAATTGTGGTTTTCTCATCTCGCTGTCAGCAATTCAAAGTCAATCAAATACACACATTATTGTCCCATAGTCTGAAACCCCCGCCATCAACTTCTTCTGCCCAAACTACCTTTGGACAAAGCCCAATAATAGAAATAGATGGCGTAGAACTAAAGGTAGTCTTACATTTCTGTTCTGTACAGGACCCCGAAGCTGCATGAGGAAAGCGGCAGGTCTAGCCATGTTTTCGTTTTACTTTCCAAGCTTCGTGCAAACCACCGATGATTCCGATGGCTGAGCTCAAAGAGGGACGGAATCTGTTCGCTCAATTCATGAAGGCGCACTACGAGCACCGTTTTGCTTCCCCTCCAAACACCGGACTCCGGAAGAGCGTCATTGCGAGAAGTATGCAGCACAGAATCACTTGATTGGTACTGAGGTATGCCCATCCAGCGGGCTGGGCGAGCAGACCGAGGATAACATCATAATCACATCATTCATTACCTTATACCGCATCTTCATTGTGTGCCTGCAAAGTGCCGATGGACTAAGCACAAGTTGTTGAGATGGAGGCACAAGAGGTAATGCAAGGTCTATCCTTTGGTTGAGCCTTTGTGGTAATATCCCGGACCTCACGGTTACTGTCCTGGTAATGCTTTGGAACGGAACGAGGATATCCTCATAACCTCAATGAATGTCCAAAGGAAACACGTGGCAGAGGGATTTGGAAGAGACGAGAGTGCGCTTGAGAGGACACGAACATTGTAGATTATCTCGCCTCCAGCTACTTGACGCGTCCCCGAGTCCAGCTTTAAGCACAGCAGCAGCAAGCAAGCACAGCTCAGACAGCGAAGCACAGCTCCAGCTCGCTCTGCAGATTTATACCCCATCGAGTTAACGACATATGCAACCCCATTCTTTCCCCCTCCATCCAATTCTATCGTCTCTTTGCCCTTCTTTTGCCCCTCATCAAGCAATTACTTCATAATCCACCCAATCACGCTTCTCCGTCTCGAATTGGATGCTGGACCACTCTCTGCAAACCCTGATCCGGATTTTCTGGCCGATTCCTTCTGCTTACCTCTATCGTAGTACTTCCCGTATAAATTTTTACTTACCACCAACCACACCACTCTTCGAACACAATCCTACGCCTCATACCTCCTGCACCTAGTATTTGCGCAGTATTCCTCAGCGCCCCACCAACAAAAACAAATCAGCCAATCAGCGGGTTACCCACCATTTCGCTAAAAATGCTATTCGTGCCCCGCACTGCTTCTGCGTTGAAAAGCAGCTCTCTGCCCCTCCTTCGCAACAACTTCATCAAGAACTCTTTCACATCCATACCTACACGAAACTTCCACGCTACTTCCGCAAAAATGGTTGTCCAAACGTAAGTTCGCAAAACTCAAAAGACTGCTATCACAGCTCTTCATAAGACTGACCTCAACAGTTACTTCGACGTTACCTGGGAAGGCCCAGTCTTGGACCCTAACACCAAGCAACCCACCCCGCAAGTCCAGGGTAAGTTCTCATTCAATCCATCATCTCAATTGTCTTTCATCAATTCTATTGTGATCTCAATCCATTTCCATCAAATGCCGACGTCGCACTTGTTTAATAACATTGATTGGGTTTCTTTTCATGTTTTCAACATTGCGTTGCGTTGAGTTGTCACCGTCATCACAACCTGCCCCTCCTTACGACCCTCAATTTGAACATCAAGCTGACAGATTTCCTATCGCAGAGCAAAGCGGCAGAATCATATTCAATCTCTTCGATGACGTAGTCCCAAAGACCGCCGAGAACTTCCGTGCTCTTTGCACTGGCGAGAAGGGCTTCGGATACGCTGGCTCTTCCTTCCACCGTATCATTCCTCAATTCATGCTTCAAGGAGGTGACTTCACCCGTGGCAACGTACGGAACACATTCCCGATCCTTTCCATACTATAACATGAAGCTAAATAATAAACAATAGGGCACTGGTGGAAAGTCCATCTACGGTGAGAAGTTCGCTGATGAGAACTTCAAGCTATCGCACACCAAGCCAGGTCTTCTTTCCATGGCCAACGCTGGACCAAACACCAACGGTTCGCAATTCTTCATCACCACCGTCGTCACCAGCTGGCTCGATGGAAAGCACGTCGTCTTCGGTGAGGTCGCTGACGAGTCCATGGACATTGTCAAGGCTATTGAGGCTACCGGAAGCGGCAGTGGAAAGGTTTCATACAACAAGAAGCCCACCATTGAGAAGTCTGGTCAGCTCTAGATATCTTATGTTGTCTAGAAATGTACCGGTGATTGGTGGTCCTTAAGCTCACTCAGTTTTCACGCTCCTCAGTTTAGCTACATGGTGGACAAGTGATAAAAAGTAATGCGATGAACCTTACTACATTGTTTCAGTTTTCTATTGACTTAAGTGATAAACGTGGCCATGCATTATGTCCAGCTCAACTAGCCCATGTATTGATCGCAATATTGAGTACAGAAACATTACTTCGCTACTGGGTTCCTATGGTATCTTCCTATAACTCCAAATTCCTTTCCGACGCTATGCTATACAATATGTAGTGAAATATGAAAGCCATCTACCTTTTATAGGTTCAACCATGCCTGGAAGTACTGACAAGTCTTCGGTCCCACTGGCCCCCCTTCTTCACATAGATCCGCAACCGGACAAAACCCACAAGGAGTGTCGGTCAACGCACTATTCGGCCCACCTTCCTGATCCTCCTTAAATCCTTTCCGAACCGCCTTATAACATACCCCATCTGGCCCAGCAAGGACCTTCTCGATCTTATCATCAAACACTAAAATGTCAAGCAGTTGTTGTATATCAGCTGCACTCAGCGTCGCAGACGTCGCGCCCGAATTCTCGATAAATGATGTTAGTTCGTTGAGCGTTGGATATCCTTGGTAACCTGGGGGCATGGGTAGCATGGAATCATAATGCCGTTTTGCGGCTAATATGGCGTCTTCTTCGGATACATCTTCGAGTTTCACGCGGGGTCCTAGAGCTTTGTCTCGCAGGGCTTTCGCTTCTTCGCTCGACATCTTCTTGCCTTGGATTTTCTTCGGTTTGCGCAGGCCCGAGCTGGACTTGTAGAAGGACTTCCGCCGGATTTGGTCATACAATATGTGCATGAGTTGCGCGATGAACTCCTCGTCGAGCTCGTTGTCCGTGTACCATGCTCCGCCTGTGGCTCGGTCAGACGGCCGTAGGCTGGATTTTATGTACATTTTTCGCGCGGGGTGCTCCACGGATTTCATGTCCGAGATCATGTTTTTGCTCTCGAGGTGCTTGATGGCGGTGCGGAAGACGGCTTCGTGGAGGTTGGCTTTCGCCTTGATCGTTTTCGACCATATTCCTTCATCGCCGGCTTCGTCGATGAGTGCGTAGACGATTTCTTGTTCGGAGTTGAGCCCGCGGTATCTGTGTGAATCATTATTGTTAGTATGGGCTAGTGCTGCATTGGATGAATATCAAAATACAAGTCGAGCGCAATGGCAAGTTGGGAGGAAAGACATACTTCTTAGCTTCCTCTTCAGAACGAATCTTCCACCCCAATCCTCTCTGCGGATCCTGCACCACCTTGAATAATTTCTCATTCGTAAGACCTTGCGTCACGGCCAATAGTGTGGCTACATCGTCGCTGGGCAGAACGTCAAGATCGATCAGGGTCTCCTGGTAAAAAGTAATATCTGGTTCGTCCTCAGCAGCCTCCACACATGCCTCGTAGACAAGTTTTCTCAAGGCTGCGTTTTTGTCCTCCGCCGCGCCAGCGGCTCCAAGTCCTCGGGTCGCCATGATTACGGGTGTGGGTGTGTGCGTGAATTGACAAGTGAGATTACGCTATCGGGAGTGAAGTAACATTGAGAGGCAAATTGTAGGATTGGGATTGTGCTCGACGAGCAAATTGGTGATTTGGGATGGAGAGGTCTGACACCAGAAATTATTATTCTTTTAGGCGAGGGGCACAAGGCTGTAATGGAATTATTTCCCCAGCGGGGCCTTGTTAAGGATGGCCGACCGACACTAGTACCAATTGGTAATCCTTGCTGCCTTGCATCTATCGAGTCATCGATCAGCGCAACATGCCAATGTTCACTAGAAATCAAGAAGCGCGCAGCAATGCGGGTGGTGGTGCTGGCCACTGAGATCAAAATGGTCTTAGAATAGCTTTTGAGAAGCTAGACTTGTTATCTGCATCATCATGGGTCGATCACAGAAGCATAGCTTGCTCTCGTCGATCTGGGATGCTACTAGAGAGACAGAACCTATCGCCGATTTCGATCGTTCAGATATGCAACAAAGTAAGAACTGTCCAAAGGAAGGGAGAATCACAGTGCTATCTGGAAATGTTGGCCAATTTCTTGGATCGTACACGAACGAGGTCTTGCTAGTCACCAATGACGGGAGGGTTGTGAATAAAACAACCTTGAACCTGACCCCGGTAGATGATAGAAGATGGGAAACTTTGATCTGAAATCGGACGAAGCCAAAAACCATATATATTTACTGTGGAATTATAATATTTACATACAAATAGGCCTATCTCCACCAAGAAGCTTTCATACCTTCTCCTTCACCGGCGATAATGGCTCGGGGACGTGGCAAGGGTTATTGGCATCATAAACTGCGCTCATGACATATTGTCTGAGTCGACTAGTACCAGGGCCTTCATTCATCACAAGAGATTGCCGAGATTCAGATCTTCCTTCCTTGGCTGCGATTCGGCGAGCATTGGCGGAGCGGCGGAAGAACCACAGTGCACATGTGACAAGCAAAATAGCAGCTATGGCACCTATTGTAGCTCCAGCTATGGCGCCAGTGTGATTTGTAGTCGCGGATGCGCTACTAGAAGGCGAGGATGGTGATACGCCGGTCGGATTGGTGGTGTTGGATGCGGTTGTATTCACTAAACGAGTCTGTTTGAAGAGAGAAGCAAGTTCTGCGCTGGTGAAATCTACTGCTGGTCGAGTGACATTGGCTGAACCATTGGGACTGTTTACAATCAGCTTATTGCTCATAGAATCCCATGGGAAACTTACCCTCCACCGATGACCGCCGTGAGATTAGATGGTAAAGAGTAGCTTTCCGCGTCATGGTAGAAGTTGCTTCCCCATTGCAACGTAGACAGGTCGAAAATAGCTACGCCCTTGCTTTCCCAGTCGCAATAAGTCGAGAAGGAACCTGCGATCCCACCAACGGTTAACAACTGCCTGTTGCCTACAAGATGGCAAGTATGACCGTATCGAGGACTTCCAGGCGTGGTCTCATATACCTGATTGAAGTTAATCGCATCATCCGTGATTGAAAGACTTTTGCATACCTTGGTCCATGTGAAGGATGGTAATGATAATACGTAAATGTCATCGTAAGAAGCTGAAATTCCGTCTTTTCCGGCGTACATGTAGCTAATTGCAAGGTCAGCATGTACCAGGAAATAGTCTCAGCTATTCTCACATATTGTAGCTAGAATTATCGGCTGCAGTAGCCACCACACTGCATGATTGCACCCGCTTTGGTGGAAGATCGCCTGAGGCTTGCTGTGTATACCAACTCCCACTTCCACCGTTATACGCGCTGTTGATATCGAATACATGGATTTCATCCATCGGTGCCTAACCAAAATATGTTAGATCAAAAAGATGATTGTATGGTGTCTGGAAGGTTAGATATACCAGCGTGCCAATGCCGTTCGTCATAACTCCTGCCTCGCGATACCTTCCTCCAAACTGTACTAGTATCCCCTTCTCACCCACACCGGGCACATACTGCAAGATACCTCCTGTTCGCGAATTCCCATCAATCGCGCTTGTAGAGATATTGCGTGATGTATTGCCAACCGTATCCACCATCACCATTCCTTCTAATGGTATCGAGTTATATGCCGGGAAAGAGGCTGTCTCTGCGCTTGTGCCATTATTGATTTCCCCGTTGAAGTAAAACCCGAGACCTTGATCTGGAACATCTGCGCTTGCTCCGTAGCTGGACTTCTGCAGATTTACAGAAGATACATTGATCGATTGCCATTGGTGTCCCGTGATATCATAAGAGAGCAATGTCTGATCGCTTGGGATTGATTCTGAGTAGCTGTAGAAGCTCGTATTCATGCTTTGGTCGGTTCCGCCGTATAGATAAATCTCATTGTCGTTCATGGAACCAGAGAATAGCGCACCGCCAATGACAACGGATGGGACATTTTCTGAGGACACTGGGAAGAGCACCTGTTCTGATACCATTGGTAGGTTTGCGCTCCCTGATTGCCATGTCCAGCTTTCATTCATACCAATACCAAGCAGGAAATTGTCTTTCTTATCTTTAGCTTCGTAAAGTATAGGAATAGCATATCTAGTACTTACTTGTGCCTATCGAGATATTCCCGCGTATTTTGCCATGGTTGTTGGAGTCTACAAACGTCTCGTATCCACCATATATATATAAAATGTCGTTTTTTATTATTGACGCATGATAGAACCTCTGGCACATATTATCAATCGGATCTAGACCAGGTGGAATATCTGCTTCCGCTCGACGTTCCATATTGATATCGACCGCACGTTCGACGCGGTGCTGCATTTTACTCCCATGATTCCCAAACTCTTCGATATGTGACCCCAATGTTTGTCGGACATTCGTACTTTCCTGCGAGATCATGTGGTCTGCGAGATCTCGCGAAGTCGGGTTTCCCAGGAGGTTAGCAGGAACATGTAGAGAGTGACGTGAATTATTGAGATATAGCGATGTTGCGACTAAAGCAAATATGCGCGTTAGGAAAAGAAGAATGACGAGTGGCTATACAAGATGAGAGCTGAGAGTCCAGAATAATCCAAGTATAGCCTGACTTATCTTGAGGAAATTTGGGCTTCCTTAACCCGTATCTCAAATGGCGGAGCGGCTGCATCTGACAAGATGATAGGACTTGATCTTCGCTAGATGGAGAAAGCCAAGATTCACAACAGCCTATGTACGGCGGTCTCTCATGAACTGATGAGAGAGGAAAGTGCCGATTGACCATTCATAGAACAGTGTCAGGCTCATCTGAATCTATTTTCACAAGATTAGTCTTATGGGTTTGTGTACCTGCATGCCGTAGGATTCAGGAGGATCGGAATTGCCGTTTAGCTCTTAGAATAGCAATTTCGCGGTCCCGAAGAACCATTTGCCCAAGTAAATTTATTGGTGATATCTGTATATCATACATATTGCCGCTTCCGCTCCCAGATGGGCAGAAGAGCGTAATCCCATGAATGAATACGAATGCCAAAGGTTAAAGAGGGGAAGAATGTATGCATGTGATTATGTAAGCCGTTGAGCGCCAAAAATGCTTTACGCTAAACTTGCTTTTGACGACCTCCATATTTACCATCTTCTGGAACCAAATTTCATTATGCCTTTGTGCCATTAGGGTCATTCGGCGTTGGTATTACTATCTGCGTCTAATTGTTTTTATGCTCCACTTCTTCCATAAACTTATTGGTTTCCTAGGGTGTTCATATGCATCGTCGTTTGGCAGTAATGCTTCAATTTCGATCCTTGTTTGTTCCGCAACACTGCCGGCAAACCGTACTTCAACCCCAATGGGTTGGTAGTTTGGGTATACCTCTAATAGGTATCTGATCATTTCTACCCTTCCGTAATAGATGGCCCAGTCTAGGACCTTGCCAACGGCGACTCGTGCTCCCAACTCAGAATCGCCATATTCAGTCAATATTTTGATGAGCCGGACGTTCCCTGACTTTGCGGCATACATCATTGCATTATATCCATTTGCGTCGCGTATGTCTTCATGCGCACCCCGATCAAGCAAGCACTTGGCGCCTTGCTCATAGCCTTTGAGCGATGCTATCATTAATGCTGTGTGCTGCGTGCTACCGGCTCGAAGGTTGACATCAGCGCCGGCGTGAATTAGGAGCTCCATGATATGAGTATTGTGAGCTATGCCTTTATCAAAATATGCAGCCGCTATCAGGGGAGTCTCTCCGTATTTCCTGTCCTTGGGATCCCAATTTGAAGAATCCACAACAGCACCATATTCCAGGAGCAGCTTGACAGAAACAACACAATGTTGTCTTGATGCGATATAGAGTGGTGTGAGGCCATGAGAATTCCTAGCCTCAGTTGTTGCCCCACGGCTTAACAAAAACTGCAATATAGTGAAATTTGAGGCCATCTGCGCAGCACAGTGTAACGGCGTGCACATCAATCCTCCTGCAACGGCGTTGACATCTGCACCGCCGTCAACGAGTAGCTTGACAACATCCAGCGATGCACTATGTTGTCCTGCTGCAGCGAAAAGTGGCGTGCAGCCATCTTGATCACGTTGGTTTGGATCGGCGCCATGAGCAAGCAAACATTTCACGACTTCCTTCGAGCCCCATCTAGAGGCAAGCACCAGAGCAGTATCACCACTCTCAGACATCTGATCCAAGTGAAACTCTTCGCATTTTATCAATACCTCGATTTTCTTTGGATCACGTAGTCTTATCGCATTCATCAATTCCTCACGTCCTGCAGGCAACGATCGAATCGACTGCCTGATCGCAGACCGTACTTGAGGATATGCGCTTCCTTGGTTCACAATCGGAAACTTAGCGAGGCGGGAATGATCTGTGAAGGAGGGAACCTCGATCTCCCGTGAACCAGCCCCTAGTAAAGCTGAGTCTACCATTCATAACGAATTAGCATTGTTTTTACAAATGATCTTTAGGCATTTCGCTGTTGCTAGAGCCAGCTTCCAGATATATGGAAATTTATGGAATATTACTCACCAGGAGGGACCATCATCTTTTCTGGACCTTTCCTCTGCCATGTTCCATCGCTCGCCTGCGAAGCATATTAGTCCTGACGAGAGTCACGTATACTTGGAGGGTTTTACTAGCCTACCTCGATCAAAGTCTTTGTCTGGATTGTTTCATATACGGACAAAATAGCGATGTCTGTTGCCTTAGATAAGAAGTGAACGAAGTCCGAATTCAGCTCATTGAGTTCATAAGACCGGAAAGATATCTGCCGGATCAATGGAGCTGTTGAATCATTCTTGACTAGTTCAGCCAAGGCTTCAGTGTCGAGTCCACGATGAGGAGTTCCAAGAAATATCATCAACGGGACCTTCAGTGGTATTTTCCAGCGACCAAGCAATGCCTACGGCGCTTTAGTCAATTTACTTTTCAGAACATCATGAACCTCACGTACCTTTTTGATCACCAGTCCTCCTAAACTATGTCCAATGAAGATTACAGGCCGGTCCTATTGAAGTCAATAAGATCCTGATCAATTTGCTGTCTTTCTCTTATTACCGGGCAGTGTGTTCGAATTTCTTGTACGTCACTGCAAAAACGCGAGCTAAATACAGAGATGACAGCCTCCGAGTGACTACCTTTCAGATGGGAATCAAAACCATAGGTCATGACTCTTGCGTTAGGAAAGTCAACTGACAGCTTATCTCGAAGCCACATGTGCGTTGATTCCGATGCCCATGAGCCGAAAGCATTACCGGCAAGTCCAGTGACAGCGATGATGCTGTTGGGCACGTTAGCATCTGGACAGCATTGGGTACAAGCAACTTACTCGAGCAGTACTGGACCACGTGGAGAATTGAGAGGTGTGAAACCATAAAACGTCTGGTCAACGACAACACCATCTTTCTCGTGACCTTTCAAGGCAGGTAGTGGAATTGACGGATTCCATCCTGAAGGCGGTAGAAAATCTACTGTGGCCACCTTCAGTTCGCCGGGCGTATTGTCCACAAGAGCTGCAACTGATCTGGGCACCAGTCGCATGTTCGCTGCCGTATCGAACTGCAAATAATTGTGGACATTGTCAATCGTGGTATCGGGGGGTAGTCTCTCCACTCGGTAGCCAGTCCGTATTCCCATTTTTTAAACCACAGGTCTAACAGTAGGAGGAGGACACACGATTGAACAACAAACAATGGGACTGGATCAAACTGAAATTCTTGATATTATTGATCTGGTAGCAAGGGGTATCATTGATGATCCTCAATGAGACTGTAATGTGAATGCGCTCGACCAATTTGGCCCCCAAATAGGATTGTGACGGCCCCCTCGAAATGTAAGATTCTCAGGCGATATCCACCACATTTTGCCAGTTTGGAATCTCACTACTACATTGGGTAGCTCAGCCACTTTATTATCGCGTGGAGTCCCTGCAATACTTATTTGGATCCGATTTTACCAGTGCTTGTTCAAAATACAGCCGTACCTGCATAATCCTCCAAACGACCACTCTGTGGGATGTTGCTGAAATGGATGACATGAGAATTACTAGAGAGTGCCAACTACAAATCTCCGATTGCATGTTAAAGTACGCACGAATCAGAGCTGAAAAGAATTTGGTCTTTCACGGTTAGATAATCCTTCACTGGTTCATTTACACATTCGAAACATGAAACACTTTCGCCCTGGATACGTGTGCGCTTATCCAATAGTTGCTGAGGGTTGGAAATAAATTGCTTATTTTTACCTCCACTTGCGTACGAAGTTTTCAACCACGGTTCATTGTCCTGTCCTTCGCATTGCATGTGGAGAAGAAGCGGTTCGCCAGGAATCATAGGATCGTCGCCTTTGAGGGGCAGTCTACAGCCGTTCTCCATTGCCGTCTCTGCATGCTTCATGTCATATTGCCCTCTTTTTCTACGTCATACAATCACCCCACGGCTTATGTTAAAATTAGACCATAGTATGGCACTGCGTTGAGCTGCGTGGCAATCTCCATACTGCAAGTCTGTCCGACGAGATCGTACAGTCGCCCAATACGATCACACCTACATCTAGGGGTTTACCATTGCACAAGTCATCTCACGAAGAAAATCTACAATGCCTTTAGATGTTGCGAGCAAACATGTCGGAACTCATAACTTGAATTTGGGAACAGTGTAGAATTTCCAAGTAGGAGCTGCTCGATTCATGCGGTTCTTGAAGGTCAATACACCAACTAGACAGTAACTTGCCCCTCCACGCCATTTTTGGCTCGCTTCAAGCTCTTCTACGGCTTTTGCATGTAGGCAAGCTTTCTGAAGGCCATCAGTGCATGTCAAATGGATCTGTGAAACTTGGATCGGACCCTACGCAAGAAGTACTTGCCGTCCTTGCCTTGCTTGACTACTATCAACTTTTACTGCATGAGCAATCGAAGGAACTCGTCGAAAAAAACTATGTTTTTCCAGTTTGTCTTGCCAATCTGTATCCGATCTGTGTTTGGTAATCATATATCTCATCAATGCATCATCATCTCCATTTCTTGTTTGCAAGCTGGGTCTTTGTTGCGAGCTACCATCTGCAGCGCTTGACTCTGAGTTATATCTGCGCCCCTTCTGAGAAGAAATACGAATAGGGATGTTTTCATCCGGTATCTGCTGTGTTTAATGCTGCGCCATAACGCGGATCTGTGTCTCTACTAGCGCTCATCGAGCGTCGTCCGTCTGTTGAGGGAGCACCACCGAGAAACATAACCTCCATTTTTAAAACCTATGAGACACTATATACTATCACTATGACAGCACAAGGATGTCTGGAGGAATATAGTATTCCCACTTGCGGGAGCTCTTTATATAGGATGAAAGTGTGAGGAATTCTTATACCCAAATTACTGGTTGTTAATACGGGAAGCATTTTCTTTATGGTGTGCATCAACTGAATTCGAGTTACACCGTCACAGTTATCGGCGAATCTCCAAGTCACTTCCAAGTACGTCTTGCATGCCCAACGTCGAGAGTCTCTAATATGGAGGGTGGATTTTCAGCCGATGATTCGATGAGGAATCACCGGGGCCTGGTGTGCACACAAATACCTGGATCCAGCTGTAACTTCCATTATACATAATTTCGCAGCAAAGTCTCACTTCTCCGTTCATGTCATTCAATGATACGATTACTCACCTGATTTAAGTCTGGAAGGGATAGGAAAGGATGCAGTTACAAACAAGATGGATATCATTCTATAAAGAACAACATATCACGTTCTATGATAAGTCATCAGGGCTGCCCATTCATAAATCGACTTCAGACTTTGCCAAAGAAAATGTTGTATTGTTATTTCTTCTTGGCAAATTAGACACCGTGTTTCTCGATTCTCAAGCTATATTGGAAAATCAAAGTGCTGTTATAGAATGGAACGGATGTTGAGAAGTTGATATCACTTACTCAGAATACTAACCCATAATAATGTTATCTTGCTCAACGTGTCCAAGTCCTTGAGAAGTTGACCATCAGATAATCATTTTTCTCGAGACATGATTGATTTTCTAAGCTTAAGCTTCTTAGGTTAACTTTAACCTTCCTGTTCCTGTCATCATCTAATAGCTTGCACGTCCTCAAAGATGATGGTGGTACTCCTCACGCTAGTCTACTACACTGATTTTGTAAGAGACAGCCAGGCCCCATGGAAGTCTGGTCACCTCATCTCACCAGACGATCATTTAACAGTACCTCTGGAGTTTCAACCAGCATGAGCCATACCAAAACCTCACCTATACAATCATATCTCAATGTTGCACTTGTGGCAGCAACCAGACACTCTTGAGTCTTAGGTGATTGTCGGAAGTCACATCGACTAGCACAACTTCGACCAGAAAGTTGACGAGCACTTTAACTACTACTAAATCAACCCCCCTTCCCTCCCTTCCTTCATTTCTATTCGCAACAAAGATCCAGATCAGGGGTGCAACCAAGCATACTGCTTGTGCGACCAAACCATCACGCTTTCGCCTCTCCCCGATTCAAGTGCACAATCTGCAAATTATACCTACGTTTCCATTTCCAGAAGCAGTGCCCGCGCAACCTTCAACTCACAAATCGAAGTTTGGACCACCAACTGCGCCGTATATACCCTCATCTGCCAGCTTGCAAGCCATGAAACACACACAAACGGCGTCTGGCTGCGCGCCAACGAAACATCTAACCCTACGTACACTGCGCGTTTTCGTAATTTATCTACGATCGAGATCTGGAACGTCAACGGTGTTCTCAATCTCAGCACGAGGATGCAATTTTGCAAATAAGCTTAGTGCAATGTGCAAAACTGCAAGTCAGGCCATACAGAGACGGAACATGTGGAAGTAGTTGTGAACGATGGCTACCTGCTACTGTATGTCTCTGCAAGAAGCACAACTATAAGTTCCATCCTAGACCTTCCAAAAAGTCATAAAGTAGTTCATGTCACAGCACCAGCCGCAACAGTTCCG
The DNA here is from genome assembly GCA_002946415.1 of Rutstroemia sp. NJR-2017a BVV2. Taxonomy (NCBI): domain Eukaryota; kingdom Fungi; phylum Ascomycota; class Leotiomycetes; order Helotiales; family Rutstroemiaceae; genus Rutstroemia; species Rutstroemia sp. NJR-2017a BVV2. Next base: position 1,454,603 of record NJPS01000013.1, on the reverse strand, counting down.
AAAAGATGCTCGGCATCAGCATGTCCCAACAGCACCGCTAAAACTCTGTTCCGGCGTGTATCACAAACTTGAAGTTGAGGTAGGTGGCTCGAGTTGCAGTACTGAACCCTTCACACTGAGTCGCATCTAAAGAAAGATCCGCCGCGATACCAACGAGGCCGTCTTCTGGGAGCGATGGCCTCACAGGAAAAGAGCGCCATATGGCTGAGCTTTGAGTGGATTGCAATTCTACACGGTTTGCCATTCTAAAGCGCGAATGCGGATGATGAGATCAGTAAATGAATCTCAACGACCCCTAGCCATAGATGCAGTAGCTCTTGATCCCAACTTCAAATTCCAAAATGTCGCCAGCAACCTCTCGACTCACCAAACAATAAAGAATAAATCTATTGTTCGTTCAATCACTATTTCAATAATAACAAGAATATTCCGGCATATGAAGTCAATCCATGATCACCCAGTCCTGGTGCACTCACCGAACACTTTCTCTTCAGCCCCTTTTCCTTTTCGTACTTGGCGAAAACACAGCTCTACACCCCAGACCAGCGGTCATAGTGGTGAGAAGCGGCGATGCTGATCCCTATGATGGTCGCATCAGCCTCAACCCCAGACTGACGGATCCGGGTTCTTCTGCGGACTAATCGCCGACGAATTGACTGCAGCGTATGGTCGTTTGGGTGCCTGAGCTACTGCCTTCTATGGGCCTACAGGGAATTGAATTTAAGACGCTGTTGATTGATGCTGGACAGCTAGGGGATTATGTCTGAATAACTTGGGACGCACTCTTTCCAGGGGTTCTCAAAGGGCAGGTCCTTGAGCTTTACTTCTTCACTCCACGATATGCTATCTAGTAATGTCATTGAATCTGAATTGTTGATTAATCTTCTCATTAATAATATATCATTCTTTCGTTAACTATCATAATACAATTACTAGCCATCCCGTTAGCATCGAAGTCCTACAATCTCACAAGCGACAAGATCTTACCTCAATATCCGCAATCTTCAACACAGCCTTTCCAAAGTTGTTTCCTTGAAGCATACCAATCAAGCCATCTGGACCGTTCTCAATACCCTCCGTAACACTGACCTTGGCCTTGAAGCTACCATCCGCCAACCATTTTGCGACATTCTCATCACGGGCCTTGACGTGCAATGGTCCCATGTCCTTATCACCAACAATGAAGCCCCTCATTGTCAGTCTCTTAGCGACAACATACATCATGTTCTTGATACCGTATCTCTCGCCTTCCGGCTTGTTGTATTCGGAGATCATACCGCAGGCGATGATTCGTCCGAAGTTGTTCATGGCTTCGAGTGCTGCTTCCAAGTGCTCTCCTCCAACGTTTTCGTAGTAGATGTCGATTCCATCTGGAGCGAGACGCTTCAGAGCATCTTTTGGCGACTCCTTCTTGTAGTTGAAGGCTGCGTCGAAACCCAATTCCTTTGTAATGAATTCCGACTTCTCCTCGGATCCGACTGATCCAATAACTTTGAGACCCTCGTGCTTGGCGAGTTGACCAACTAATTGGCCGACGGCTCCTGCAGCGGACGAGATGAAGATGGTCTCGCCCTTGACTGGCTTGCCAATTTCGTAGAAGGAGGAGTATGCGGTTAAACCGGGCACTGGAGAAGATGTCAAGTTAGTACTTTTTCCATGATCATGTACTAAGGTTCTTTTGTAAACTTACTGCCCAATGCGCCAAGGAAGTGCACAGGATCGAGGTTGTGGGTGTTATTAAGTTTCCTCATCATATCTGCGTAGGGTTTGGCGAGAGCAGAGTATTCCTCTGTTGGGACTTGTCCGCCGAAAATCAGATCTCCTGCCTTGAAGTTTGGGTGGTCGGACTTGATGACTTTGCAGACGGCGGCATTGGTGATGGGCTCTCCCAATGTGAATGGAGGAGAGTAGGACTTGACATTTGCTGGCCTCATACGGCCACGCTGATATGGGTCGAAAGAGGCATAGAAATTCTTGGTGGTGACTCCTCCAGCTGGCGGGGCTTGCTCGAGGTCAAATTCGCGAACCTCAACAGTCAAGTCCTTTCCTGGGACTGGCAGTTCTTGAGGAACCTGCTTGAAAATGATGCCCTTGTTCTGAACCATGATTGCTGTTTCTGTAATGATAAGTGTGAAAGCTGTAGGTTTGGAGTGTTAATTTATGAAGTGATCTGGTATAGCAATGCCTCTTTCCACAGAGGGGGAGTATATATATGTAGATAGAACTCTTGAGGATGGATTTTCCTAGACTATGACGCGCTTGTTCATGGACGTTTCCACAAGCTCAGCAGTAGACCGTTTCCGAGCACCTCTCGAGCTACACAAAGACAAACGAGTCGTCTTTGATTCGCCATTTGTCAATTGAAAGGGCATCATCTCCGTTTCCATACCCTCCTCCGAGATGGAACATATGTGCATTTGTAAGCTGTGTCGAGAATGTGGATACGAATGGGTAGAAGTGTGTTTAGCTTTTTTCTGGTCCAGCGCATTCTCAACGTTGCCGAGGTTGGATTTTCCTTCAACGCTCGCAAATAAACAACCACAACCCCGCCAATGCCGCCACCATGACACCATAGCCTTTAAGTAGATAGAGATCCGACGGCCATGCGCTTTACACCCATCTTCACATATTCACCGAACTTCTTAGCCTGTGTGCTCCGGCTCGCTCTGACACCGCGTCGGGACCGAGAGTCGCCGGCTTGCGTTCGTTCACTTAGGGTGCTTACAAAGTCAGAATATGTGAAGTCGTGAGGATAGCACTCGGCTGCATGACTTAGACCTGCGTGGAAGAATTATCAGAATTGTCGGAATTCTGACAACAAGTGCAGATCCATCTGTCAATCAAGATTCACGCGAGTCAGAATTCTTGGGCCACTATGTGGGCACATCTCGGCAAGGGTCAATTTCATGCAGTAGATCCCGATGAAGAACTCTGTGCGATAGAACTTCGAGGAACTTCGAGGAACTCTGGTACGAGATGGTGTGTTGTTGACATTGATACTATGCGAAGTCGAGAGTGTCTCTCCTCTCTGTCTCTGCATTCTGTCTCTGCCCCATTCAACTGTGCTTGGTGTATCGAATTGGGGATGTACACGTGATTAGTTCTCTCTTTGGGATGATTGAGAAGTCTCTTTCCTAGACGGCAAACACGGCTTCTGATGTGAGACGGACAGCAAGCTTCTCGATATACCATTTCAACCGTTGTTTCCAAGCGTTGACTCTTGTTCACCGACTTCTTCTTCCTCTATCAGCCACGCACTGAAACTGCACTACTCTACGCTGGTGTGAGAAAGATACATCATTTCACAAGCTCTGGTGTACAGCGACGTAGTGCTTGCCTTAGTCACCTTTTCTTCACATATGCTCGAGGGATCGTTACATTTCTCTACGAAAACATCTTCCTTGGCTCCTGGGATTGAATTGCCCAGCTATTGACTCCGCGAACATACCTAATTTCCTATAGCAAGCTCACGCCCATTGCTCATTCCTACAATGTTACGCAAGCTGGGTGCGGGATTTCTCATGTTATATGTCCTGCAACCATCTTTGTGCCAATCAAGGATATGCAGAATTTCTTTACGAGAAACTACCTCGTTGAGTTGACCCAGTGCTCTCCGTCAACTCAGTGGCATTTCAGATCAGAGCCCATGTATGATTGACTATGTATACCCTCACAGAATGGGCAATATTCAATTCGATGTCCGATCTAGACACCTCTTTAGATTCCCAGACATTGAATGATTTTGATGGTGCGTTGATGAATAATCGACCGAACAAGCAACCCAGCGGCAATGCGAAAGTTTCATCTATACATCCATGCTTATGGCTGTTCATTGCTAAGGATTTCAATCCTATGGCACTTGCAGGAGCTTCGGCGATAGGCCTTTATGAACATCACATTCCAGGTCTCCATGCGGGTTTGATATCAATCACGATATCAGGAGATGACTCCGATTTCCCCTACTGGATGAATTATACCAGGTAAGAGTTATTTTGCAAGATCGCTTCATCCTCACGTACGGTGTATGGGTCAATGGGAAGACAAGTGTCCCAAAACTGTCATAAGATAGCCATAAGATAACAACGACGAGGTGGCCACGCAATAGGTCTACATTTCTTATCCTAACCACCAACGGTAACCTCAAGTGATCGTGCCGATCTGCCGTTAACACGATATATTCCCGGCGGGGGCCTTGAATCCCGACCTTCGAGTCCAAAGTAGGATCGGACGAGCCCCGAAGCGCGGGGTCATGCTTCTGCGATATCGAGGATCCTTTTCGGAGATCCTTCGGTAAAGATGATAAACTTTCACGAGAGGCCACTCACTATATGTAAGGTCGAACCGTTTGACGAACTCGTTATTCCTTGAAACGGGTGAGAATGTTTCCGGATCCTTCGTGGATATACACGTTTTCTTCCGGTGCAAGAATGATACTGTGCTGGGGATCATGAGTGGTAATGCTGGAGCAGAGACGACAGTTTGGAACTTGAGGGTTTGACTCTTTGTGGCAATATCTCCAAATCGAGTGTTGAATATCGCTCTTGTATTCCGCTTCCCCGTCCGTCCCGCTTCCCCATCGAGCTCAAGAAATGTACGTGATCAAACCGGAGTGATAGAAGGAGCGTCACGGATAAGGAACTGATATTACGCAAATCTCACGCGTAGTTGATGTGAAATTCTAGACCCAAACCATGAGCAATACCTTCATTGCCGGCAAGGCACAACGGAAGGCGAAATGACGACGAAGTGTCTAGAATATACTATAGTGAACACCAACATCTTACTGCCCGTATTCACGTATCCAAGGACATCACCAGACTCATATCCTCCCATCATCCACCACAGGCCATTCTCAAGTACCCCTTCCACGCAACCAAACATCTAACCAACTCAACCAACCAACCACCCCACCCACCCAACCAACCAACCTCAATCACCCCAACCCCAACCCACCTGACACCACATAATCCAGACTTTCCAGTCCGTAGCCCAGAGCTCCGGCCAACTCAATTCATCCATCTCTCTCTCTAATCCCAACCGCCCATCCCTCCTCCCTCACAACCGCACATGCAGATCGCCACGCATCTCCACACTTAAGCGCCCGCCCCTCCCATCGCAGCTGTGTTCTGCTTTCCCGTGCTGCACTGCACTGCACTGCACGATAAAGTACATAACAAGCGAAAGGAACAAACTCCCGACCAGATCTTCGGGATTTGCCATTTGTCTCCTCTGGCTTAGCTGACCTGGAATAGGAATAATATCTAAATATATTACTACTTCACTAGAGTGCTCACTTTTCACTATCTGATCTCAGATTAGAGTAGACCTACTAGGTACCCCTCGAATACTCAGCCCCTAACCCCAAAATTCGAAAGGGAAAGCGATGGAAATGGTATATCCTTGTACTGCGACTGTCTGTCTATATGCATCATCGCAAACAAGTAATAAGCAAAATCGCATTTCCCCTCATTCTCGCATTCCATCCCTTTTTTATCCATCTCATCCGATCTGCAGGTACAGCATGTCCCGTACACTTCGTATCAAGTACATATATAGTTTAGTGGCATTCATTCGTTCGTCCGCATGTTCCCACCTGTTCATCCACCCCCCAAACTAAAAAAGGTCTAGATAACTTATAGATAGATCTCTTGCGTAAGTTATCTGTAATAGTAATAGCCCTTTGCTACTTATATACTGTACTAACCCGATAACTAACTACTCGCTCCGGAAAGAGTAGTTCGTCTCATCTCAGCGGCCGGACGAATGCATGCGTGTATGCACCATGTCATCTTACTCATCATCGTCACCCACTTATCTAGCGAAGCTGAGGTAATGTAATGAATGTATGCTGTCTTCTTCCTGAGTTGGCTGGGTTGATAGGGGAATGGTGATGGTAATGGTAAGTAGATCTTTCTTGCTCTTCTTCCCCAGTTAAGTAAGCTCAGGTAAGGTAAGTTCTTCATCCCCTCCACCCCAAGTAAGCCCTCACAAATCCACGCTCCACCATTTAGCGTAGGGGGAAAAAAAAAACTCATGACGTTCTTTCCTCCCTCAATCTGAAAAATTAATTATCTCTCTCCCATCTATACTAATCAATCAATCAATCAATCCATCAATCACTTAATCAGTATCTCCGCCCTCCTTCCACCCAAGAGAGGAAAACAAATCAGCGTACCTGATAAATCCATCCTAACTCCCCCCTCCCAAAAAACCAATCACTACCCTAAAAAGCCAAGTCCCATCCCTACTCACACTTATACTCGTACTGCAAAAATAGATTCCCACCAAACAAACAACCAACCAACCACACAAGCAAGCTGATTAGCAAGACAACAAACTGCGGGGCGGCTCGAGCAGACAGAGTGAATAAGTCGAGTGGGGCAAAGAAAATGCCACGGCATGGCACGCACGGCATGGGAATGCGTGGGATGCACGTGGCGGCCGGGTTGGCTTGCTGGGAAGCGGAGGATGGGCGAGGGAGGTGATTGGTAAGAGGAGGGACTACCGAGGTGGGTGGGTTGGTTGGTTGGATGCGACGAGGATACGATGGGATAAGGGAGGAAGGGGGGTGAGAAATCTATATTTACTTTTTGCAATGAGTGTGAGTGTGTGAGTGAATGGGATGAATGGATGAATCGCAATTCTTCGGCCAGTGAGGGGTAAGAAACACGATGACGGTACAGTCCAGTAAATCAAAAGAAAATCCCTCTCGCCTCCAAAGATGAGACGGCGTAAAAACCGATGCCCAGGAACGGTACGGTATTACATCATAAGGTCTCAGTCTCAGGAATTGCTTCTTGGTATTTTTTTGTGATTCGGATTTTGATTTGGAGTTCTTGGCTTTTGTAACGGGAAAGGAAAGGATTGATGGATGGATGGACGGATGGATTGAATACCTAGTTGGATGATGAGTAAGGTAAGGGAAGGGAAGGTGCTACGTTGTAGTGAGTAGTAGTAGTAGTAGTAGTTGTAGGAGGGACTCCGAGGGAGTGAGAGCGGAAGTTCCGCGCGAGTAGAACGCTGGGTAACGACTCTGAGGGAGAGAGATACTCAAGAATTCAGGTAGATGTGGGTAGTAAAGTGTAAGTTACGCTGCAGACAGAGAACAGAAAAGGGCATTCGCAAAACCTTCACATCATCACTCAAGAAAAGTCAAAGCAAAATTGCTCGAAAAATGAATTGAAATTAAAAATATGTCCGTCATTGGTATCGAGCCATCCGACCGTTTCTCATAAAAACATCCATCATCTAACAAAACATGTAGATGTGGTGCACATCCCAATCAAAATCCAATAAGGCCGTAATCCATTCCAATCCGTCTCTTCAGTATTCCAAACTCCTATTCTCATCCCAATTCCCAATTCCCGGATCCAAAATCAAGTCATTCCTTTCCCAAATTTTATGCCAAAATGCCGCGCAATCCCAAATCCATAAACCTACAACTTCAAGAGTAATACATAGATCCGCACCATGGAAAATCAAATACTCCTAACTACATGTATCCTCTTCCTTCATCTTCTCCAAATAAACTCTGCACATGATATGTCTCCCAGTTCAGGAAATCACCTAGGTCATGCCCAAGGTTGTAGCCCATGGGGATGTATTCGTCTTTGATCTTTACAAGATTGATGGGGCTCGGTGGTAAAGAATCGTCGTCACTGTCATCTGCGGTATTGGTAGGTGGAACGTCCACTTTGAGAACGACATCGCGGCGGGCGCCCGGACCCTGAGGCGGCTGTTGTTGCTGTTGTTGCTGTTGTTGGGATGGTAGTGGTGCTGGTGGTGGTGTAATGGCGCGAGATCGTGGGAAATGAGATTGAGTTGGTGTTTTTGCAGGTTTGGGCTTGAGCTGTACAGATTGTCGAGACGGAGTATTGTTGGAAGTAAATTCCTGATCGCGCAGTTGCGGAACCCATAGTCCACCTCTATAATCCAATCCAGTTCCAGTAGCATTAACTTCGGTATTCATCATTGAAGGTCCCAATGCCTTGCTTGTTCTGAAATTGACAACCTTACTGAGGTTGCTCACTTCCTTTGATCCATCAGATCTCGCCTTCTTTCTCCTCGAAGGTGGCGCTTCCTTAACTAGTCTGCCTGTTCCCTGGTATCCGAAACTAGCCCACCATTCTAGTAATGCGTCTACTTCTGCATCGTCCGCCTCTTGTAGACTTTCTTCGTCGGCACCAAATCCAAATCCACCATCATCCATTGTGCCAGATATAGCCATTTGAAATGCCGTCCAATCCAATGCTTCTTCGGGACTATTGAGAGAATCACGACGACTGTGGCAGAGAGTTTCGACGCGGATCGGGCCGTGGCGGAAAAGTGGAGATGTCAAAGTATATGGTGTAGATGGGAGCTGAATGTAGTCGCTAATCGAAGATGTTGCCGAATCTTGCGAGAACTCGGAGTCTTGAGACAAGCTGCGTGTAGGGGTATGTAAAGTTTTAACTTGAAGTTGGGTAACTTCGGGAATTGTTGGTAAGAGAGTAGTAGTGAGACCGGTGTTAGAACGACTACGGGGTAGATGAGGGGAGGAGTTGCGGGGTGGTGAAGGAAAGTTAAGGTCCTCAAAGGCTTGTTCGATGGCAGAAACTTCGAGATCGTCGGAATCAGGTAGGTCTGGTAGCGGTTTCCGTGATGATTGTTGGATATTCTCCATGCTATCAGATGGCGCTGAGAGTGCCGAAACTGGTTCGGCAGATGTTGGTGTTCGCTCATCGTTGGAAATATCAATTTGAGGTAATAGATTCTCCAAATGAAAAGGTTCCGTTGGAGAAGTGGTATCTGCTTCGAAAATCTGGTTACCATCCAATTCGTGGGACTTGTCGACCGGGCTGGCCCCATCCGCAGCTCGAGAACTCTCGGAATTGCGAGCTGCTTCACTCAGAGCACTTCCGATCGAGGCTTTTCTTTCACTGTCCAACTTTTTCGCCTTCTCCTCGAGTTGTTGTCGTCTGTCGGGCGTTAACATTTCGTCAACTTCGATTTTTGAAAACATCTTCCCGCTGAAGACATCGGCCATACTGGCCGTTACATCTCCCAGATGCCATCGTGCCGATGTGTGCGGATGGGGTAAAGTCCTTCGGTGCGATTTTGGCGAGGAGTTGTGCTTCTTTTGCTTGGGCGAATTTGTTCTCTTTGTTTTCGAGGCCACGATAGATTTTGGTACTGGTGATTTCCCCAATGAACCACTGCTGGGTGGACTTTCTTGTGAAGTCTTCATGAGATCTCGTTTGGATATGGGATTGGTCCGTGCGACGGCAATGTTCATAGGTTTGCTCCCAATTGTACGGCTTTGGCGGGTATCGTATTGTTGCCAACCTCGGGTCGCAGCTTTCGCATCACCTAAAGCAAACCCAACAGCTTGAAATGCCTCATCGGTTTCTCGGATGAGCTGTTCGACGTTATTGGTGAATTCGACCATGTTTAAGTCCAAGACGGAAGCTGGGGCGGTAGCGATGGAATTATTGTTGTCATTCCAGATGTATTTCTTCTTTTTGGACGATCTGACGAGAGGAAGGGGGAAGGGGAGTGTCTTTGTCATTAATACGGATTTTTCCCTTTGTCGAGGGGACAGGGAGGGATGAGGGATGATTTGTACGAATTTGTATGGTGGACAGGACGTAGTGGTGGTATTAGGATATGAAAGAGATTATTATTTGATCCTTTCATAAGCTTATCTGACGAGGTAGCTTGCGCCTCAAATATAGAAGAATGCAACCCTCGAAGCCTGCTGTGCTGCGGATTTTCTTTTTTGGAAAACATCACCACCTTTCACACCTTTGCAAAGCGAGCTAGTCTGGGCAGGGTGTGCGCATGGCAGGGCAAGGCAGGGCAGGCATGGCAGGCAGGGCATGGCATGGCATAGCGTAAAAGTGCCGTACTCCATCATTTGGTCGTGAGAGCCCGCGTCTAAGTTGCTTTTGCGTGCCCTTGCACTCCTTGGTTGCTTGTTTGTGGATCCAGATCACTCGAGGGCCAATTCCCCTGCTTCCTTTGGGGGGCCTGAGCCTTGAGGGCCGCTCTGGGGGCCGAGGAGTCGAGGCGAGGAGGACCATGAAGCTGCGAGCAAAGCTGCAAAAAGTGGGGGAGAGAAGAGAAGATCGCCAAAAATCCCTTTACTACGCACAACACAACACCAACTTTGCGACTCTTGGGAAATAAAGACTCCACATCTGCTATGGTTATCTACTTGTAGTATCGTACCAAGTTATGCAAGAAAAAAGGCAGCTGCGTGAGAATGCTCGTATAGTGGTCCCTGTATTGCCCTCTTTACCTTATGATCACTTCCAACGGGACAGACAAGGACAGACAAGGACAGACAATGGAGACACAGGAATTACCGGACCACTGGCTATGTTGTTTAACCAATGTGCCCACCATAGGACGACTCGAGCCTCTACAAAGACCCCTCGAGAGCAGAATACTCGTAATGTTCGTAAAGAGCTATTCCTACGACCCACGACTTTCTGCCGAGTGTTGGCTTGTGTGATATCCAGGAAACAGAGTTCAGGTCGAGGCTGCCTATCTTGTGTGACGATCGTATTTGGTTTTTTCATCAACTACTCTCCGGCTTCCGGGTGTGGCAACTTGGCAAGACTATTCCTTCTCGAGTAGCATACTAGATGGGTATTTCTTTTGACGCGCGAGCTGTCATTTTGCAATAAAAACAAATAAGTATCATATTGTGCGGCACAAAAAGTACCGATATTACCTACTTGAGATTCAGATCTCAAACGTAACCCAAGTCCGCCGTATTTTCTCATGAACAAGGGGGGGCTGGGGGGTTTTTGCCAAATACACTCGTTTTGTAGAACATGAGTCTGCAATTTCCTGGGTTGTGCAGATATCCATCGCACATCTGGATTAATTTCGACAACAGCGATACTCGTCTTTGGTATGAAGCTAAGGATCTGAAAAGGAGTGAAACGGCGGCATTTGAGACATTTCGAAATCATACGCGGGGTTAACAACGTGCATAGCATATGTTGGCCAGGAATCTACGAAGTACTGTACAGAACTACCCTTGTCGTGTTCGTATTGTATATAAAACCATTCCCGAGACACCATAATCGGCACGTTATCTTAAGCACGCCTGTGTACAATTCCACAAAAGGAGCCGCGTAAACCAGCAGGAAGGAGAAGACGAAAGTGAGATTGAAATTCGCATCCTCTTCCCCATCCACTAAGTTGTGTATTCTTCTGTCAAGCTTCCTGTAATACGGTTGAAGGCACACCGATAGCTTGGCGCATAGGTAGGGAGAGGTATACTTCGTAGATATGCATGCTCCCGTGTGGACGAACGGTTCCGGCTTCACGGTGGTATATTTGGAATACTCGGCATCACAGACACAAGTGACGTTACGAAATGCAGTCAGTCTTTAGTCAAAGTTCGGAGTTGCGAGGTCCCTTATTCCAGCACTCCGGTACACATCGGATGACGGTCCTTTAGCTTGCGGCATCAGTGGGATGCTCGAAATTGTTGGGGGTAAAAGAAGGCAATGCATTTCAACCCACTGTGGGATATCACAGCACTAACATGTCAACGGACCGAGTTATAGAAGTCGGCGGCTACATGGCGAAAAAGATGTGATTGGCCGGAAGCGAGGGAAGTTAACGTTTTCTTTTGTTGTCTTGATTGAAATTACTTGCACATTGCACTTGATTACCGACATATTTACGTACAGTCCAGCACTCGGCACGTCCAACACCGGCCATCAACTGCGCCGTTCCCCGATTGTGAGGAGAGAGGCACAGGCGCGACAGGCACAACATTACGTCCTGTGCACCTTGCAGCCCGATCGACCAGGAATAGCACCAGGGAGTCAGGAACAAAGACCAGGAACAACGCCGGGAAAATACCAGTAATACTGGTAATTGCATCACCTCGTTTATCGTCACGTGCAGGCCCGGGATATCCACTCTTTGTCGCATAAGCGAGGCGAGCGTCGCCGTTAGTGGCGGGCGGCTGGGTCACATTCGTTCATGCATGCATTAGCCCCAATCGTACTTTTACCGTTCAGGAATAACTCTTAATCAGGACATGCGGAAGGGAAGGCTGGTCGATATTCATCCACACATTCACACATTCACACATTCACACATACTTCGTACAACGAAATTCATTCACATTCACATTGTCCCGAGTCCCTCGTCTCTGGAGTCTGGATAAGGCAAGGACTAACAATGGCCCCGCATGATATAATATGTACCGCGCTCGACTTTCACACCGATCATTCGCAGTCTGCAATTCACAATGCGCAGGACTCGGTCGGTTTCGTTTTCTCCAGGCTGCCAGTCGAGCTGTACAGACATAGCGAAGTTTGCGCGTAGCAGCGTCGCAGAGCAGACTCTTCCGGGCTGAATCGCTTCATTTGTGCAGTCGACTGTGTACATGTACACGTACATGATGTAGTGGTGAGTGGTGAGTGGTGAGTGGTGAGTGGTGAGTGGTGAGTGGTGAGTGGTGAGGTTGTTCATGCCGATGCCAATGCCAATGCCAATTCTCCAGTTCTCCAATTCTCCTTCTCCAACGGACATGCAATGCAGCCTGACCTCGCATCTGGGGATGGTTAGCTGATCATGCAACACTGTGGCAGCGCACCAATCCCGTCCCATTGCCTGCTATCTCCGTCCACACAGCGAGCCTTCCTGCGCCACATTGGTTCGCTCGACATGACAAATTTGACAGGGGCATGCAGAAGTGTCGTATGTGATATGTATATTTAGAGTGCCAGTCTTTTTTACTGTGTATTCTCGCACGACTTTCCCTCTTTTGCTGGCTGCCTTGCGCACTCTACCAATTTAGATATCCAGTCCTAAGCCTTGATGGGCCGTGTACAGACAGTCGGGAGCATCATCATCGTCTTATGATTCCATGATTCCACGATTCATGATTCCATGATGACAATATGACAATATGACAATATGACAGTAGGCGAGCGAGCCGACTCACACAAACACAAACACAAAAACTCACACTCGCACTCACACTCACACTCACACAACCTCGGAGCTGAAACACAACGGAGTAATTTTATGTAGCATTACATAGTATAGGTACGACGAGGACTGTGGTAATGTGTGATTTTGCTTACCCGGGCCTAGTAAATAGGTGTTCCGGGACAGACGACAATTCCCGATTCGTGCACAAAAGTTGGTCTGCTATTTTTGCAGGGGCGCCGGATACCACCATATCCCCCCATATCATGAAGCTCAATCCAAGGAATCGATATCTTCATGTTTTTTCAGCGAGCGCTGGTGGCATATCAGCACCTGCCGAAAACGACACTGGAACACGCTGTCGCAAGAAGCTGAGCAGTATGTCAATGCATGCACAAAATCAGAAGGCTGGATCGGATTGCCCGATATCATCGAATTGCCAGTCGCGAGTGCGCTCAGCGTCCATGGTCTCAATCCTTCTAAACGTACCGTACGTACCTGGTACGCCATTTTTCGTGCCTGGTCGTCCGAGTTGCGTTGCTGATCATAAACGATCCTCTTTCTTTCTCTGCACCTCCACCACACCACCACCACACCACCTCCACCACATCACTGCCCAAGACCGCAACACGCCAAACGGCACAGTACGACTTAATGCTCCTCATCCTGCAAGGCTGTTTCGCTGTTTGACGACTTCCCAGCTTTTGTCATCTTCTTCTTCTTCACCACCCCAACCCCATTGCCGTACATGTACGAGTGTACCCCACGTGCGGTTACATCCCAGCCAGACACAAGTATCTATACATGTATGTGCCACCTCCGCATTGCTTCAGGTTAACAAGATCGACGACGGAAAACTTCAATGATGTGATTTGATCTGTCACCCTTCAGCTATCTACATCTCCCGTGTATCGCTACATGGCTGACAGTCGACAGGCAGAAGCGAGGCTTTTCGCGGCAATCAATTATTCTGATTCGGTGCACTGCCAGCGTCGTCTTTCATTTGCTTAACTTATATGCACCACACCTCCTTGTTTTTGTTTCGTTTATTGCGAACCCGTACAAGTCACAAGATCTCTCGTATGTACAGCCTACTATTGCACTTCATCAATATTGCGCCGCCGCCCAACGTCTACCTACTTTCCTTTTGTCATCCTCGATATTTTCCCGTGCGGCGTCAACTATATTTTCCTCGCCCCTCGCGAAGCATTGCACCGAGGCACACATGAGATAAGATACCATACCCAGGAGATGAAATAGACGACGCCATCTTCGACGGTCTGAAGCTCCCTGCGTTTACCATATTCGCGGCACAGTATCCCTTCATTGTTGAAACACTACTATGCGATAGATAGTCTATCTGCATGGAGGATACCGCGCATCTGGTTTGCAAACAGCAAATGCATGAATTCTCACTGCGATGCATCTGGGATTCTTCGCATCTACAATATCGAGATGTGAGACGAGACGTTGCTATGAAACCTGGCACTTGTGGCCTGAAGTATCCTGGAAGATAACCTGCCTCCACGTGGGGATACAGATTCATCTCTTCGAGGTCGATTGCTGTTTGTGATTATCTCTTCCATCGGCTCAAAGCAAGCAAGTGCTTTTGAATAATCCAACCCTTACTACCTACTCCAGCAGACAGACTGTGTGCTCTTCCAACCTCATCCACAAACTCCCCCCACCTCACCTCACCATTTACCTCTCACCCAAAAAGCATCGATACCTCCCTCCCTCTATCATCACCCCCCTCATCCCTCCTCAATCCTTACTCCCCTCACCCTTCCTCCACTTACCCCATCCTCCCCCCTCCCCAAAACCAAAAAGCAAAAGCACAAAAAAGCTCTGGACTCGCGGGGAATCGAACCCCGGACCGCTCCCAAATATCATCTTCTCACACCTCACTATCTCTCAATGAATGAGCCAGAGAACAACTGCTAAGGGAGCATTATACCACTAAACCACAAGCCCGTGCTATATTGTATAAAAAGAGATAGTCCTATTATGTTTTTTATTCGGGGTGGATTTTGTGAAGAATTCGTTGGCGTTGAAAAAAAAATCTTTCTTTTTTGGGGTATCTCGCTTGTAGGTTAGGGTTGGGTGGGGTTTGCGGCGGTCGAGATCGATTTCCTGAGTTCTGTGCTTCAGTCCGAGCTTGAGATTGAGGTTGGTCTCCACGTGGGGAGTTCCTTCCTGCATTGCGTTTTCCACGTATGTTAGACCGGACTTCTTCTTCTCGGTATGAGGAGGAGAGAGGTCTTCCTGTTTATCTGATTTGAATATTGGGTTTGAGTATCAGGGACTTGGGTATCTTTTCCTGTGAACTTAATCTAACATAGGATCAATACATTATATACCGAAATACTAAGATACGGTAGCACTAAAGACTGAGGTTTCCCTTCTTCTTTGGTGAATGAAGTAGTTGGTAAAACTCCGTACATCAACCCGATCCATGTGTTGCAACTACATGCCCTCTAGCGAAATTCAGAGACCACCTAGATAACAAGCAAAAGACTCATGCCAATCATTCGTCCAATTATTATCCCATCCGGTAAATCAAAACTTTTTCTCATTTACACTTCTTCCTTTCCTCTCATCCTACTTCATTCATCCCAAACGCAAATCAATGGTATCACAAAACATCCAACACCCAGTGCAAACCGTCCCATCCCGCCATCCATCCATCACATACCCACACTATACACCCCCCCTAACCCCTCAACCTCGCAAAGAAAACCACCACAAAAACCAGCAACCCCACAAACGTCACCAAACCCCAACCCGCCAACGCCAACCAAGCAAACTTCTTCTGCCTCAGTGCAAAAGCCGCGAAATCGCCCTCTGACCACCACACCATCAACCCATCCATATACCCACTCGCATACAAGAACAGCAGCGGCGGGAAGAGGTTACACAGAATCAAGACGATGATGGAAATAGTTCCTTTGCGGCGTGCTTCGAAGATCATGTTGGAAGAATCGCGAGACCAGGGTGAGAGCTTGGGGCTTTCGAAGAGATGCTTCCATGTGTTTCCTTTTGAGTTTTCACGGATGTGATTCCCAATGGCGGGCTGGGACTCGAAGAATCCATCGAGTTTGGCGGCGGCGTGCATACCTTTTAGCTGGTCTATGCTGTATAAGTCTTGCCAACTTGGACGCTTTGGAGGAGCGAGAGGGGAGCGATAGATGAAGGTAGAATTGCCGATTTCCTTGCTATATTCTGAACTCTGAGCCTGAGATTGAGATTGTTTCGAGGGTGCATTGGTTTTCGAGGGACTATTCGTCGAAGCTAGGAGTGTTAGCGGCCGAAGTGTATTTGTCGGATACCCCTTTGTGCCGTTGTTTCGGACAGGACCTTTTGCCAGCCTACTTGCTTTACTTGGACTAATTTTAGGTTCATGCTTTGAGGTTGAGCGTAGATCTCTGTAAAAAGCACCAGGTGGACCCTTGACTAGCGGTTGGTGTATTTGATGTCTCCGGCCGCCAGTAATTGAGTGCTCGTTAAACTCTTCATTCCTTGTGTTCAGGGTTGTCGGTGTCGCTCGAGACAGGTCTTGGGTAGTGTCGTCTTCCCTTTCACCGAGTTCCAGGGCGTACTTCCAGGAGCTAGGTAATTCGGAAACAGCCGAATCCGGTCTGTCTTCACTTGCGAGGCTCACCTCAGCTAGCAAGTCGTCTAATTTCTCGGTCCACTCAAATCTCAACTGACCGTCAACTCTTGAGACTTTGGGTGACTGCTGTAGATCCTGGTTCGACCTGGTGAAGTCAGCACTCTCTTCACTTGTATGAAGTGAAGGCGGAAACAAGTTCATCTTCCGTCCCCGCGAAGAAGGCTGTTGGGCAAGTTTCATAACCTCTGGCGGAGGGACCTTGAAAGGATTGGTATGCGCTCTTCCTAGAGGTTGCGGGTTGTAGTTGTAAAAGTTCTGAGGCGGTCGCATTCGGTTTGAGTCTGCAAGGTACCCATTTATTTTGTGCTCTCTGAAGACCGGGAGAAAGACTGGTATATGAGTCTTCTTCAAGTCCCTTTGACGGTAATCACCAAAGTATTGAATGTTACCAGGGTGTTGCGCAATGCGGTCTGTAGATCCATATTCATCAATGTGCGGTGCATCAGTACTTTCAGTGCCGTCATCTGAGATATCTGCAATGCTGCTTCCTGCTCTATTAACTAGACCCCCCATCATCCCAGGGGTATTCTCTCTGCTATTCATCATTGCTCCTGCTGCGCTTTCCCCCACAGTCTCCCAATCATTCAATTCATCCTGTTCATTCGAGACATCTTCTTCCTTATCATCTTCATTTGGGCGATTTATGGGCGATTCCGGAGGTGAGTCGGGTAATTGACCACTGTGGCTGATGGGGATTCGAACGACTTCTTGGTATTGGGCGGTGATCCAATTCTGGGGGATTGCTCCACGGTCATAGAACGCCTGTGCTTGGGCCGCAAATTCCCTCTGCTCACTATTCAGGCTTCCTCCGTCTGATGGAGGTGTTGCTTCGACATCGAATCTCCTCGAAAAATTCTTGCCCTTAGATGTATTCCTATCTAAGTGAGAATGCTCACGGTTGCTCAGCACTGAAGTTGATATGCTCTCCATACTGTACGCACTGTAACCGCTAGCTCTTCTCAAAGCCTTGCTAACTTCTCTTTCCAATGGTTGTCTCTGCATAATTGGATCCTCCCAATGTGGATCATCCCCATATACTGAGAGATCATCTGCTGGAGATATCACCACTTTTGGAGTGACGTATACCTTCGGTGTCGCAAGCATGTTGGGTAAAGGAAATTGCGAAGCTATGTCTTCTTCAGTATCGTCCTCGTCAACTTTCAGATCATTTGTCCGGCTTTCCAAAGCTTTCCGTGATGTTGACTGTGTTGGTTGAGTGAGGTCTAAGAGTTTACGTGTGTCGTCATAAGATGACGACCGACCGAGATCTTGAGTTGCACTCAAAAGGAAATTTGGAGCGGCAAGAATTGGCAACTGCGGCAGTGTATATCCTGGTGGCTGGCTCTCGTCCGCCGATCTTTCCGCTCGTCTTTGTTTCCTGATGTTCAAAGCAGACGGTCTCAACTCCATCGCGTTTGGCTCTGAGCTCAAATTCGCAACTTCATTAAGAGCGCGGTGAAGCCGGCTGGCTTTGAACGCAATGTCTCCCCGCAGAGGGCTCTGCTCGCTTGCATCATCCTCGCTATCTGAATCCAAACTGTTTATTCTGCTGCAATGAACGTAATGCTTATAAATATCTCCAACCGTGCTAGTAGCTCGTTGAATATCATAGCTGTGCCTCTTGGGATGTTCATCTGAAGCACTCTTACGTAACGGTGACTCCCTTTCTCTGTAAAATGGTGTATATAAGGAATGCCGAGCTTGTCTGTAAGGGTTCGTATGCGATAAATTACCAGGGCTTCCGTCGTCATGGCTACTGGGTGGTAATGATCCTGACGGTGCCTCGCCGAGACTTGAATGATAGATTGAGAAATCGTCATCGGGATATGCAACGCTCGATCTTTCCCTGTCACCAAGTCCAAATGCTTTTGTCTTTCGTGGTTGCGCTTCTGATGTGAATGGATTCGCTTCTCCATTCTCTTTCAAATGCACCAAGAAAGCCTGCGTCTTCTTCTCTTTGCCATTGTTCATGTTATCACGCGGCCACTGAGTTGCAGTTCCATGGGTGGCATTAGGCTCTGGTGCGGTGGGTGACGATATATTTGCAAGAGCGCTCTTGACGTTGGCAAGTAAAGTAGCTGGCTCCCCTTTGTCCGCCGATGTTAGGCGTTGTTGTGATTTCGCTCGAGGCGCAGGAGTATTATATTCCACATCAGGGTCATAACGCCCATGAGGTAATGCAGCAGGCGGAGGAGGAAGCGGGGTATTCTGCAGGAAGGACGCTACAGTGGCACCGCGTTTTCGCTCAAAATCTCGAAGTGGTATTGCTTCAACTTCATGAAGAGGCTGAGAGATATTTGCCGGAATAGCATGACGTCCACTAGCAGTTCTTGCATGTCCAGAAGTGATGGACGAGTGCGCGCTCTGCAGGTCGTGGAAAACCGCTCTTACAGGTGTTTGTTTGCGGGTTGAGGAAGGGGGTTTGACTTCTTGCGACGTTGATCGGGATATGCTCTTTCCAAAGGATTCATTCTGTCGATAAGGATTCTTGGATAGTTTCGTCGTATCCTTCATGTTGCTAACACTGACCAATGGTTGAGACATATCATAATATGTTAGAAGATGAAAGCTGCAATCCACTCAAATGAGGGAATTGAAGCTCGTGTGTTGGCGGTATGTGATTGATGTCTAAGCTTGGAACCGAATGAGTGTTGATACTTGAGAATACACTTAGTGTAGAAATGCAATTTGACTTCTCTTCTTTGGAAGGTGTATAATTACTTATGGCCAAAGACAATGTCGCTCTCTTGGGAGGGAAATGGTTGATATAGCCAGGAAACGTGTGCCTTTGCGTTGACATGAAACTGTGTTCTAAAAAAAATGTGATGAGCTCTTAACTGGAAATTGAAGAATGAGATACAATCCTCGAATATGTATCGAAGACGAATGGATGCTTTGACAAATGAAAGTGAAGTGAGAGAATGTAGCAAGCTCGTGTTAGTTTGAAGTTCGTCTTGTAGAACCTCGCAGTGAGTTCCGGTTTTTTTGACGAGCGGCGCGCCTGAGCTAAAATGGCTATATAAGATGAGATGAAAGCCTCTGCTTCACGCGTCGTCGCGCTGGAGTAAACAAGTTTCTGCCGCACGGGGGTTGATTCGCCGTTCCGAGGTCGTCGACGGCGAAGATGATGGGAGTGAATAGAGACTCTAGTCCAATAGGCTTAACACTCATACAAGCCTTGCCTAAAGGCAGGTACTGGTCCAAGCAAGGAATAAAGACCAAACGTTCTCCCTTTCGTGAGTGCTGGGTGTTTTCAAAGTACCACCGGCTGCTGTTGAGAATTACCAAATGGGATAACTCAGATTATGAAGGCTTTTGTGGTAATCATGAAAGAAACGAAGAACAAATGTTTAAAAGACAAGAGTGAGTACCAAACACTCACGCTACTATGCTTAATCAACGTCAAGCTCAATATTATACCTACATTGGGCAGTAGATGTATCGTATCCAACTTGGGAAGGAGCAACGACTTCCTCCTCCATCACTTCCACTACCAGAGAACCGGAGAACCATTTTCATTGATACCGTACTTATAACGCTTATAGTTTACGGCATGTATCAAAACACTTCTCTCCTGCAACAAGCTCACGAAGCTTGGCTTGTGAACATGCTCATTTATAAGCTAAATCGGGCGCCATGCTGTAACGCCCTGACATCTCTGAGTAGCGGAGATCGTCCATATGTAGATATACAGTATCTCAATGCTGCATCACAATGTAGAATGCACTCGAGCTCAGCATTGAGTATGCGCATTGAACTGGTGATAATGATGATGTGCTCGAGTAAGCTGTCGTTGTGGTTGAAGCCGACAGCTATGTCTTAGCGTCTTGGCAAATCTCTACCTGTCCCAGCCGATTAGATAGCAGTAACCTCACACAAGCCAAAATCTAGGTTCGCTTCAATAACAACAATTGTCCCAACCATCTGACTCTATGGCCATTTTCTTCTCTGGTTGATTGAAAAGTTCTACTGTCTATTATAAAGGGGAATCAAACCGTGAGACCCAAGAAGACCGAGACCCAAGTTAATCAAGTGAGCAAGCATACCGAAGCTCTCCCACAGGCAACAAGCTCTATTCAACAATACAAAATGGAACAAACAAAAGCTTTAAATGCTTTAGCAGTATGTTTTATATAGATATATACTCCAAGTAGTCGTGTATACTGACCGTGAACCTACATAGCCTTTCCTGGCCCTCACCAAATCTGCAACTTCACCCCGCGCCGCCGTCGACCTCATAACCCGCGCGACCTCCGCACCGGGCACCTACCTTTTCAACGAGCTCCTTAGCACCCCTCAAATCCAAGCGCTCTCCACCGCCGAGCCCTCCCAATCCGCCCATCTCACCCTCCTCAAAATCTTCAGCTACGGTACCTACTCCGACTACACATCCGACCCCACGCTGCCCTCCCTGAGCCCCGCACAAGCTCAAAAGCTCCGCCAACTCTCTTTCCTGACCCTCGCCAAAAATCCATCTGATCTCAGCTATCCCAAACTGCAGGCCGCTCTTTCTCTACAAGATGTGCGCGAGCTGGAAGATCTCGTCATCAGCGCTATCTACGCGGGTCTCATAACCGGTACACTGGACCCGTACAACCAGACCGTGTGCGTCTCGTCCGTGGCACCATTGCGCGATCTCCCGCCCAACACAATCCCCAGCATGCTCAGCACACTGTCGGCATGGTCGAACCGCTGCACGACGACTCTCGCCTCGCTAGAAGCACAGATTGCGTCGATTAAAGCGGAGGCGTTGCGACGTCATCGCGATGAGCAGGAGTGGAACGCACATGTAGAGAAACTGCTCGAGACGAAACAGGAAGTGGTGGGGGCCAATTCTGCGGCGGGAAGTGCGGGGTTCGGAAGCAGTTTTGGAAAGTCGTTGAGGGGGACTTTGATGGGGAAGAGAAATGCGTTCAGTGAGGACAGTGATGAGGATATGGAGGATGAGGATGGAGATGGAGATGGGAAGACGGCGCAGATGGGGAAGGAGAGAAGTTCGAAGAAGAGGGGTTTTGGTATGGGGTTTGGGAAATGAGTGAGGAATGAGGCGTGAAGGAAGCTAGATTAGCATAAGTTACGGTCGATCGCTCCTCTTTCCTCCCTGTTCTTAAAAGACATTGGGTTACTGGATATGGAGCTGTCACATCAGAGGAAGGAGTAAAATGCATCATGGGAATACCCCTCCCTTCGGGAGATTCGCAGAGACTAGCTGGCGGGATATGCATATATGCCAACAAGGCAGATTTCACAACCCTATCTATCACAAGAGGTTCGTTTCACTTCAACAAGGTATCAAACTCAAAGGCGCCTTTATTTGCTTCTATGCTAGATAGAAGAGAGAATGCAATCAAAACAGAGGATTTATGAAAAACCATGGCCAGCCTGGCTTTTTCAGTAACAAAAAAGATGATTTGTGGAAAAGAAAAGAGTATTTATCTAACAGTTGAAAAGCCAAAGAGTACTTGCAACGAACGCCATGTGGTATCCCCGCTCCCCACTCCTCTACTGAATCCCTACTAATGTACAAAAAAGGGCCAGAAAGGAAACACAAAGAAAAGTATGACCATAGAACACCTCGCTCTTATAAAAGCAGAATAGGTTCGCAATATACCTTTCCTCTACTTCCATCCCTTTCCATTCCCAATTTTTGGTATCTACGATTGAAATGAACAGCTAACGGAGAGATCTTGTGATCACAATCGCTTTCCGGGCACAAAGACAAATAGTATGACTAATGCTGCATCGATGAGGATCGTAACCATGAGGACCATAAGAGCACGTTTGTTGAGAAGTTTGCGGACATAAGGTTCTCGAACTCGAGAGAATGACATGAATGTGTATTCACTGAAACCAAGGAGAGCGAGGATGGGATCGAGTGCATATTGATGGGAGCAGAGGGCGTAGACTCCAATGGTGAAAGGGAGAATAAGCTGGAATTATGTTAGTAAAGTTACAGAGGAACATGCGAAAAGTGGAACTTGCCCATGCACGAGTATGGCGCGGATAATCAAGGAAAATAAGGATGAATGCCACCCAGAAAGCACCAAACATGGCAAGAAGACCAATGATCAATCGAAGCATCATCGACGGTGGAACCAGGTTACCTAAAGCCTTCATTCGTAGGAAGCCGGGGAATGCATCGCGTTCCATGGCTTGGAAGACATAGTCTTTAGCAGCATCGAACACTTCAGGATCGTCGCGTCCTCTTTCCTCGATAGAAATCGTGATATCGTGTGTAATAGCGTGAGGAAGGATGATTTCGCGCTCAGCACCTGGTAATAAGAAAGTGTACAGAATCTTCTCCGCTGAAGCACGAATATCGGCTCGCGCTACGGTGTGTGCTGGTGAGTTCGAGTCGGAAGTCAAGTCCAATGGGCTGCTCATGAAACTGGGCCTTGGTTGGCGTTCGCTTGACATAGTTCCGCGATTGTTAGCCGACTGACGGGACCCAAAACTGTTGGATGGCGAATGTCTTTGACCTGCTTCCCCGGTCTCTGCTTGCTCTCGTAAGAAGGCGGACATTTGAGCGTCCTGGTTTCGCTCCTTCTCAGTGTTGAACATCGATGGACCTGCAGCTGGATGGTTCATGTCGCCCATATTCTCTAACATCGTCGAAGACCTTTTGGATTGCGCGTCGTCACCTTTCGGCGTGCCAATCATCACTGATCGTCTGAGTTCTCGCACATAGTGCCGACAGAGGGACATATGTTGGGCGACATCAAGCCTGAAGTATGGTCAGTTCTATGGCCCTGGAATGAGAATAAAGCAAGGAGACCAATGCGCACCAGAAATCGAGATAGTCGACAGAGCGCTGCTGATCTCGCATGTAAATATAGAATGAGAATAGATCGACTGGAGGTAAGGTCCTCCTGCTCAACACCTCGAAAAGTGTAGGAAGCCTGTTCCGATTGAGGTCGGGTTGTGGTGAGGGGGTGGTCTCCGCCATCGTTATAAGAGAAGAAATGCGAGAGGTAAGGAGTGTGGAATTAATTCGGTGTGGTTCGATTGTGGTGCTGCAAGGAGTGGTATATTGATGATGTCGCAAATGTCGCAAGTCGTTGTTGTTGTTGTTGTATAAACGAGGGAATTAGAAACGAACGTCGAGAAGGCTAAAGATCGAAGCGAGTTGGATATCCGTAAAGCGTTTGAAATTAACTGGCCAACTTGCCAGCGCCGAAGTTGTAGATTGAAATAGAAGTCGTGGACGTCGTCGGCGTAGCTCCCTACCGACGACTTACATTCAGTAGTGAAGTTGCGATGCACACTCCACTTCGCGCTGCAAATTATCCAGCCTTGCTACTGAGGCAACAACGCATGATTTTGAAGTTGGAAATTTTCGGTTAGCCCACTAGCGCTTTACACACAACAATTTCGAAATTCCACTTGAATTTTGTAATTGAAGCTTAGACAACGACAACTCTACACGACCAACTCGCGACCAATCTTCCAGTACGTAACGAAACTATTTCTGTCGGTTCGATCGAATTACGTTCTCCAGATTCTAACAATTCAAAGCAGAAATGTCGTCGACAAAGAAGGCCTCCGGCAAGACCCAAAAGTCCGCCATCGACCAAGTCGTTGCGCGCGAATACACCATCCACTTGCACAAGAGAGTATGTCGAATTCTGGAAAGAAATGTTGGAAGAAAGGCAAAGGGCTGATAGTTTTGTTTAGTTGCACGGTGTTTCCTTCAAGAAGAGGGCACCAAAGGCCATCAAGGAGATCAAGGCATTCGCAACAAAGTCAATGGTATGAAAAGAGCCCTATCTAGGAAGGAAACGAAACAAGCTGCACCAACGAAGAGCGAAACTGATATGGGAATTCTTAATTTTATAGGGCACATCTGACGTTCGTCTCGATCCCCAATTGAACAAGAAGGTTTGGGAGGCTGGTATCAAGGGTGTTCCATTCAGACTGCGCGTACGAATCTCAAGAAAGCGTAACGACGAGGAAGGTGCCAAGGAGAAGTTGTACAGTTACGTCCAGGCCGTCAATGTCCAGAACCCCAAGGGACTGCACACCGTTGTTGTGGAGGATGCTTAAATAAGAAGAAATCTGGTATGGGTTGGGGAACACATCTGGAGTTGCTGCATTTCTGCTTGCTATGGTAGCGGAATGAAAAGGTCTACTTTTGATGCCTGAGTGGAACATATGCAGTGGGAATTGTGCCGGAAGTGTGAAGTCCATTGTGTGATGTCCGGTACCGTTATTCGGAAATCTTCTTACCCTTCCGGAAGCGGACAAGCCAACTGTTCGAGATGAGAATCTGCAGACAAGTGATGCAGAAGGGATATTGGGCAGAGCTTGATATAATGTAAACTTCATATTGCATATTTATCCAAGCCAAATGTCATCAAGGTCAATCGGACTGGAATTCCGGATATTGGCCTCCAATTCCGAACCGAAAGCCTCGCATTGTAACTAAAGCACAGGGATAAAGTCAGGCACGCGGCTACATACCAAACACCAATAAGCATAGTGAAAGTACAACGGTAGGGACCGCTTCCGGACCCGTCATCAATCTAATCATGGGTATCAAGGCCATCAGAAAACGGCATGGTTTATTGGGCGTGTTTGTCATTATTCAATTCTCTGCCTTAAAGATACAACTTCCAAGAAACCCACTCCATACATGCCCTGTAGCAATGAGGATGCTGCATATCCTAGCCTATGTTACATGGACCACAAGCGATCCAACCTTTCCATACCTGCAACGCTCTCAATTTCAAGACTTTATTAGACGCCGGGTATCTTAACGATGAAATTTCGTACTCCTCTTCTCAGTGACAATCATTCATCATCAACATCACGGTGACGACCATTGACTTTCTTCTGGAATTCCTCTGGGTCCTTGTCCCATAGCTCTGCGGCTTCGCCGTTTAATGGCGATGCACTGTTTATGGCTGTTAGTGTCCATTCGAACCAAGCAATGAAGAGTAAAGTCCTCTCAAGGAACAGCCAAAAACATACTTGTTAGGTTCCCCCAAGAGACTCTGCAGACTCAGCAAGACAGTTTGGATATTGTATGCCGCAGTCCACTTGTCCTTCAAGATATCCAGACAGATCCGCCCAGAGAAATCGACATTGGGATGGTAGATTGGTGTCTTGAACAGCACGGTCGGCGGCGCATATGGGTAGTTCGATGGGAAAGCAAATGATAGCTTAAATTGCTTAGAGGCATAGGGAGTGTCGTCTGGGCCATCGATGGTAGCGGTCCAAGAAAGAAGGTTGCCATCAGCGGAGGGGAATGCTGAGATACCCGGGGCGGCAGAGGTCATTAATTGCATCAATTCGGTTTGCAGGCTATGAATCGAAGGCATTGTATTAGTCTTTGCAGATACAATATTTGGGATAGAGCTAGAGATGCCCGGCGGCAACATAAGAGTACTCACCGTTTGGTTGTGCTTTGAGCATCAGGTCCTTTGCGAGGAGCAAGCTTAGCAGCTTGAGCAGCAGGAACAGCTCCAGGTTCTGAGTTCTGATTATCCTCCATGGCGTAATTCATAATATCTTTCGGAAACGAAGTTGAGAGAGCTGAATTGAAACAGTAGATAGGTCTTCGAGGAGGTTCGTCCTAGTCTAATTGTGGTAAAGGAAGGAAGGACAAAGACCGTTAGATTGGTTCGCGGTTTTACTTCTTTTGGTGGTTTGGGGAATGTAGAGTTGTGAGTAGCGTAGCTAAAATTCTGAAAGCGATTGTGCAAGAGAGAGGGAAAACGTTCGATGTATCCAAAAGTAGGAAAAGACAAAGAAAGAATGTCTGTTTTCCTTTGCGAATACCCTTTCCTTAGAAATTTTAGTAAAGAGCTGAGGCAAGTAGATAAAGAGTAATTGGAGAAGAATTGTAGTCAGTTATGTAGGAAAGCTAAGAGGTGCGAGTCGTGGAGTCTGAGGATTTGTTTATTCCGCTCCCGTGTGTACATTGATTTTAGGCATTATCGCATCTCCACAGGAACGCGGGATTGGTCACCAATTTTCGCGAAACCAATATAACTTTCCTGACGCGCCTTGTGTGAAGACGCGACAACAACAGAAGATTCATTGGTTTTGAATAGCTTCATTAATTTTTCCTTGCATTTGTACATATCATCGTCGTTGGATACGGCCACCTCTTGGCTTCTTTACACTCGTTGTTCTAATACTTTATCACATTTTCCCTAGTGGCTTACCTCTGCCGGTTCTCTTCTCAAGGTGCTCACAATATGGCGATGCAGATGTCACAGATAGACCCGCTACCCCGCGACCTACCTTTCCGGATCATCTCCAAAACTATAGGCAGAGGTGCATACGCATCGTAAGTCCTCACGAGAATTTACTCGAAGTTGCTATCACAAGAAACAAAAATGGGTTACTAACTGGCCAATAGCATTAAAAAAGCTATTCCTCCTACTGAATCGACTCCAATATTTGCAGTGAAATTCATCCACAAAGCTTACGCAGTCAAACATGGACGAATATCTGCCAAACAAATCGCCATGGAGGTATCTCTTCATTCGCACATCGGACAGCATCCGAATATAATTGAATGGTTTGCCACCGGTGAGGATCCTGTATGGAAATGGATTGCAATGGAGTATGCAGAGGGAGGGGACTTGTTCGACAAAATCGAAGCGGACGTCGGAGTAAAAGAAGATATTGCACATTTCTACTTTACACAATTGATTGGCGGGGTCAGCTATATGCATTCAAAAGGCGTTGGTCATAGGGACATCAAACCTGAGAATATATTGCTGTCGAGCAGCGGGGATCTAAAGATTGCCGATTTTGGACTGGCGACACTGTTTGAATACAACGGAGCAAGGAAGCTTAGCACTACAATGTGTGGTAGTCCACCATACATTGCGCCAGAGGTGATTTCGTGTTCTAAAAGTTCGCAGGCAAAGGCAAAGGGCAGCGGATATGCCGCAAATATGGTCGACATATGGTCCTGCGGGGTCGTATTATTTGTGCTCCTTGTAGGAAATACACCTTGGGATCAGCCTACTACTGAAAGCTGGGAATTCGACGAGTACATAAAGACCAATGGACGGAGTTCTGATGAATTATGGCAGAAGCTCCCAGCATCAGTTCTATCGCTACTGCGCGGGATGATGAATGTTGACGCTTCGAAACGATTCAATTTTGAGCATATCAAACGTCACCCTTGGTATACTCGAAAAAATCCTCTTCTCACTGCTGATGGTAGGATGCACGACCCACTAGGACTTGCAACACAGATGCTCGAGAGTCTTTACATCGATTTCGAGCAAAAGCCCAGGACAACTCTTAGCCAAGATTCCATGCAAATAGATACTCGCTTCTCCTTCACACAACCCGAAACTCCCGTCATGGACATGCAATTCGATTGGGAACGACCACCGCGGGCGTTGAACGCATCTCAACCCACCGAAACCACGCCCACCACAACTTCGCTCAACTTTCAACTGCCGTCACCCACTTCCTCAAGCTACGGTGATTCAAGCCTTGCCGACGAACCCTCCATGTCGCAATTCTCCTCCAATCGTACTGTTCCTCTCCGCCTCACTCAGCACGCCCGACAGTTCCAGGATATTCTCCCAAACTATTCTCTCACGCGGTTCTTCTCACACTTACCTGTCCCACAGCTACTGTCGCTCTTATCTGAAGCCTTACACGCTATGAATATACCCATTCCCCCATTGGCACAAATGCAGACGGGCAACCAGTCGCATGCAGGGTGGATCAAAGTCAAAGCTATGGACAGTAGACGATGTGGACTTACAGGTGATATTGTGCTAGATGGGTATGAGACGGATGAGCGGGAACTAGTCGAGGTGAGATTCGTAAAGGTCAAGGGCGATCCCTTGGAGTGGAGACGGTTTTTCAAAAGAGTCGTGGTTGCGTGTCAGGCGGGCGTTTATGTGCCTTGTGCTTAAGGTGCGGGGTTGAGTGCGGTAAGATGAACACGGCCATACCAAAGTGACGTAAATGTTAGGATATAGAAGGGAAGGGAATGATATTATAGGAACGAATGCCGGGTTGCAACAGGACGGACGATCATACGAACAGAATAGTAAGCTCCGGTAAGAAGTAATTTGGGATAAGGGATGTGTGGGACAGGGCGAACGGACAAGGATAGGGCACCGTTCGGGGTTATAGCGGACTGGATATTGGCCGTTGGATGGGTGTATCAATCGCCTTGGAAGTTCTATGTATGCACCGGGAAAGAACTGGATGGAACGGCAGGGCAAAGGGAAACTCATGATATCACGTTTTATACCAGCGTAAGATTTTACGAAAAAAGAAAGGAAAGATAAGGTCCGGTTAGAGCTTTATAAGACTTCAGAATACTCTTAATGTTTATTTTTCATGCACATCACTGTCGCGGAAAAACACCAGCTGCAAATGTGCAAATAGAATATACTAATGAGAGCGTATTCATTGTTCTAACTACTATTAAAATAAAAGCTTTTTGAGATGCGTGAATACAAGTATGTAGCTGATACTATATACTCCCTCCCGCATCTCACCGAAACGTATGAGGTATATATTATATACAAACAAGGCAGAATCTCTATCCATCCGTCCCTAGCCATAAGGGGCTAAATCGAACCGCCAAAAGGAAAAGAAAAACTCCCCATAAATCCATCCCATTCATTTCGTACCATGCCATACCATTCCATATCGTGCCATCGTTTTTACTTTTAGAAAATACATATATGAAACTTGAAAGACAATCCATGTCTCGTAAAACGCCCGTCTAATGCACCCGTTCCTCCACCTGCGCTGAAAAGTTTATACAAGCCCAGTAAGTAAGTAAAGTAAGTACCCTTGCCCTGCATGTTCTATCCCCGTCCTGAGATACAACCGTTCGCCGCGCTGAAAGTATGAGAGTGAAAGAAAGAAATTAAGAAGGGAAAGGGAAATGAGAGAGGGAGAATGAGAGAGAAATGAGAGAGAAATGAGAGAGAAGAAAGAAAAGCTAGAAAAGCTAGAAAACGACAGAGAAGAAGATAACTTCGAGTGCCCCCAACAAAACTCAGCGAAATCCCTCCTGGGTCTCCGCATAACCTATCTCAGACATCCTTCCCCTCCCACTCCAGTAGCCCCCTTCTTGCTCGGGACCAGGCGATTGGTTGCACCCTGCATGTGCATGCTTCCGAGTCAGGATGATTCTGTCGCCTTCTACAGTAGACGCATATCCGTATATGTCGCCTTCCCTCGGACTACGCAGCAGGATCCGTTCCTGTTCGTACCTCCTCTCTCTTTCTCGCTCTGCTTGACGTTCCCGATCAAGACCCTCGCCATCTCGCTCCCGCTCCCCCCCTTCTTGCTCGGGCCCAGGCGATTGGTTGCACCCTGCATGTGCATGCTTCCGAGTCAGGATGATTCTGTCGCCTTCTACAGTAGACGCATATCCGTAGACGTCGTTTTCCCTCGGACTCCGTAGCAAAATGCGACCTGGTTCGTACCTCCTCCCTCTTTCTCGCTCTGCTTGACGTTCTCTATCAAGACCTTCCCCGTCCCGCTCCCACTCCCTCGCTCGGAAAATCTCCAGATTCCCTCTCATCCCACACAGCCTCAACCACTCCTTCCCCACTCTCCCTTCCCGCGCCACCCAGTCCCCTAGCTCTTCCACAATCGTATGGAAGCCAGCTGTGTGCCCGCCCATGCGTTTCGCTTCAAACCCGCATTTCACGAATAGGTAGCAATGCACCAATTCATGCAAGAGCGTGCTTAACAGCAATCGTCTATCGTACCTTGGGTTCCTGAGAATCGGCTCCGAGAGCACGATCAGGGTCTCATAGCCGCCGAATTTAGCTTCCCGGAGAGCGGTCGTGCCGAGGAGCTCGGACTTATACCGAGGCTGGTCGGGAGACGACCAGCTCCAGGCAACGCGGTGACGCAGCGAGGAGTGGAAGAAGAGATCGGAGGTTAGCGAGATGATGGAAAATATGTTGTCGTCTGTGGTGGGCGCGTCACAGAGGAGGTACAGGAGTTCATTGGAGAGCTCTTGATAGTTGTGAGGCCAATGGCGCCGTAAAACGAGGGAGGCGGCTTCGGCGTCCGAGATGGTATGTATGCTGGGGCGTGGGAGGGGTTGCGGTAGATTTGCAATATCTTCGTCGGAAATGATAGAGTCGCCTGATCGAGTACGTTCCATTGCTGGTAAAACGAAGTGCTCAATGGGTGGAGAGGGAGAGGGAATGTATACATGAGCTGCATTTAAAGGTGTAGGCGACATCGTGGGTGAATAATTTGGCGGTGGCGGCAGCCGAGATACTGATCGACGGGATGAATCACGAGAAACCGACCGTTCTCTCTGATAGCGCCATGATTGAACTCGCGAATGACTCCGACGCTTCAACTCAATTTGTGATTTTCCATGACTATAGCGAGGTCTAGAGAGACATCGTTTGCTATTGCTGTCTGTGCTCAAGCTTCTCTTGTAAAGAGCAGCAGTAGCCATGGAGGGGGATTGAAGAACGAGTTACAAAATTTGTAAAGCTCGAAGTGGAATGTGAGACGGATGTATATTCTCGGATGAAGCTCACACTTCTGAGCTGCATGCCACACGGCGCAAAGTAGTGAGTGAGGCTTACTTTCACTCCGGGTTAATCTGGATTAGCCCGGTCACCGCCTGCGAGATATGGAGAGGGGAATATGAGAATTGAAACACATAAAGGAAATCTTGGACGGGATGGGGGGGACGGATGAGCTGAAGAGAGTTGCTTTTTTGTTATGACGGAAAGAACAATAGCATGAGGCTGAGATGGGGGAGCATTTACAACAGTCTGGGAAGTTGCTGGATATGCCATGTACGCTACGCTACCCCATTGAATTGATAAGTGGGAGACGAGCCACGGACACAGTACATGTAATGTACACACTAGGCATACAGGTACGGTACCGAGAAAAAATGTTTCAACAACCTGCATCCCTTGACTTTCCCAACGATTCCTGCACTTGCGAATAGTTTCTGGACAAATCATGCGGGAATAGGTGGTAATCGGAGTACAGGTGCAGTAGCCAACGGGCGATCCGAAACCCCTAGAAGCAAAGCGATCCAGACAGCGTTGCACACCGCCTCGCCTCATGTGGTGAGATTGACACTCAACGTTAACTTACTCTTGCGGAGACGACGGAACTGAACCAAACAAAGTTCCTACTCGTTGCTGGGGATAAGTTAGGATAGTCCTACGGGAACAGTCTTTCTCTCCTTGGTGCGTCAAGCAATGTGCGTGTTGTGCGTGTTACCCAGTTGCAATGGGAATGGTACTGGTACTGGTACTGTAGCTGGCCATCCTCCCGCCGGTCTATGAAGTGTCTCCCTGCTCGTACTCGAATTATTACGGCGGCAGTAACCATATCATTATCGAAATGCGATTCAGGACGACTCAGGAACTTCCCTGGCGCTAATGTAACTTTAATCTCATCTTGTTGCCGTGCGTTCGCCTCGTCGTGTTGATTGGCCCAGATTCAACTGGAGACTGGTTTCAAGCGAACTTGTCAACCTCACATGCACATGCCTGGCCAAATTCGTTTTTATTGCCACCGACGGAGCATGAAAAAAATAATTAATATCCAGAGCTACCACTCTACCAACCCCCCAATACTGCATGTCTGCAACGCCTTACAAAAAAGATGCGATGTAGGACCAAAGACCGACGCCCACAACAGCAACGGACGGCATATGTTGTATGTCTACGAGTCCAGAGTACTACACGTATCCGTACCAAAGTACAGTAACGAGGCGAGGCTACCATCCACGGAGTATCCCTGGCAAGTATAAGATGCAGGATCTCCGTCCGATCTTGCCCAAACTGGCTCAGAAGCATCGACAGCTCTATGCAAGGTAGATGCTAGACATATAACTACTTGTCAGAACGTTCAATTCCATGAAGCATTTGCTTAGAAGAATACCCCACCTACCCCCTCGCCCCCAAAAGACCGCCTAAATAGTCTGACGGGTTGAAACTCGAAGCTCCATTTCGCCGTTTGTCGTAATGATTGACTTCCATATCGAACAGGGACCCGTGAATCGTACAGCCTTATTCTCCGATCCGCGTACGACAATCTTTCACTTTTCTGGAATTCAATTCTTCGAGAAGTGCTCACAAAATATGGTCCCTCTGAACTTGGCTCGGCATGCAGGTTGCATGAAGAGAAACCCTGCTGTGCTGGAAGTCTATCGCCTGACCACATCATGCTCAAAAAACAGTTCAGAGTGATGTGTATGTACAGTGCCCCGTTTGGTTGCTGTGCAGCAAAAATAATACAGATGTAGCTTTCTGGCCACCTCTCAGAAGGCTCAACATGCAGTTGTTTCTGCTGAGGAAAAGGTCCAGGGCAACTTGAATCGCTAAAGGTCACACAAATCCCATTCCTAGACCCCTCACATACCTAACCTCATTAGCTTGCAGCTCCAAGGCTCTCCTCATTGTTGCTGCGTGAGTGCGTTCTTCCTTCTCTTTAAGAGCCTCCTCCTCAGTTCTCGCGTTCTCCTCGAATGATTCAGCTGTGAAACCTGGTTTTGTGGAGAAATTCAGTAGTCCTAGCTTATCGCCCGTCCATAACACAAGGTCATCCTGATTGACAGGATGGTCACTGCGCCCAGGCCCAGTTGTCTGGATCTTAACTGCGATGTCCCCGGAGCCTGAATCCATGTAAGAATCGCCCAGTGTTCCAAATATCCCTCTAGGAGCCTCAATGGATCCATGAGCAATATTCCATCGACGAGCCTCAGTGAATCCATCCCTTTCGAACCACTTCAAGTTCCCACCTCCATCTGAAACAACAATTCGAGTACCGTGATTGGCGACAGAAAGTAGTTTCGAACTGGATGATGTTTGGCGATTCTTCATTGTCGAGTCTTGCAAGCGTCCGGCTGAATGTGTAGATGAGATGTTCGTCAAGAGCGGATCAGGAGACAGGCCGTACATTTCCAGGGAACCTTTACTATTATACTCACCGCATGCAATAAGGGTCTTTCCAGGTCGAGTCTTTGCTTGCAACGCTTGTTCAATTGAAAGTTCGCCTCTACGAGCAAGGTCTTTGTCCATTGACGCAAAAGGATACGGTAGCACAGCAATCTGTGACAGTCGAGCACCGGAGTGTATAGATCCTCGAATCTTCGGAAAGTTCCTGCGGTCATAATTGAGTATGCTAGGGAACCTCCCTGCAACATAGATATCTCCGTTCCCATTCCATTCATCGCCGGAGGTCGATAAATGCACAATGCTCAAAGGACCTGGCTGATACAAGACAGCATGGGTGTTGATTGGTTTTGGATCAAAGAAGTTCCTAAAATTGAATCCATTATTCGTGGATTCAAATCTGCCATCAAAGGAATCAAGCCGCTCGGCTTTGTCTAACGATCCAGCATTTTTCTTTTGCCGGGGATCGTGTAGAAACAATGACAGATTCGTTCCCACAGTAAGGGGTGTCGGGTGCTTAGCTTCAGATAAAGCAGTAAGTGTGGAGGGATAAGTTTCACGATTCACACTTTGGAGTGTCTCAAGATCAATTTCAACAAGGTCTAGAGCATTGTTAGTCGATGGTCAAGTTACAAAATATTTTTGAGTGCGTATAAAAGCAAGCAGTAGAAAGCGGAGTGACCCCGCCGTCTATGCACTCCACGCAGATAACAGAGCCAGAAGATGGGTCAAGTAAGATTTTACGTACCGTTCTGTATAGCAACGTAGGCTCTCTTCAGAATATTGTCAATACTGATACATTCAGTGACACCAGGACTTATCATTTTAGAGCGTTCAGAACGCGAATCCTCAGTTCCATGGTCGTATGATAATATCCCTGACTTGCTTCTTGCGACTATGCTGCCTCTCTTCGCAGCGTTTACACTTATATCCCAGATGCATATAGATCCGTCGTCAAGGGGACTAGCATTTTGTGTGGTTAGTAATGAGATCGATGAGATATAGTCCTCATGTAAGATTTTTAGTATACTCACGCAACTAGCATAGTCGCATTACTCTCGCCTTGCGGTGTATATAAACCCATCCCTCTAACTTCTAAATGTTCGTGACTTGGGCTGTCTTGATTGCGCGGCTGCTGCAGCCAGCTTGTCGAAATAGGTGCATGCCTTGCAATATATTCATCATACCAGCTCACCCTTTCTGTAGGATAGCTTGGATCCCAATTTGCCATTATTCTAATCCGTTCGTTGGATTGTGCTTTGAGATCTCGGGCTTCATAGCGGGGTTGATGAAGCCTGGAATCACCGAACCCACTGCCTGCGGCCAACGCGATTGCTAGGTCGCGCAAGCCAGAATCGTCGGCAGATTCGGTAGTTATGAGCTCTCGGCGTCTTCGAAGCTGGTCAAGGAACGAGGAATGATTGAAGCATTGTTGTCGCCATAGATTGTTGTCTCGGCCGAGCTCCAAGTACCTCTTGCAAATCAGTTGGAGCTTGACGATATCCGAAGGCTCTAGAACTGGAAAGGGAGTTAGCATATGGCTGAGTAGCTTCCTGATCATCAGACTTACATGAAGTTATATGGAAAATAATCTCAGATGGAAGCTTGTCCATTTTGGCCATTCTGTTTTCCAAAATTGTATGCTACTCGAGTATGATAAAAGTGAAGACTGAGGAAGGCTGATTATTTGAAGGGATATCGGACTTTATCGCTTTACTGTACTCCAAGCCCAAGATATCCCACTCGATAAGAAATGTGGACCGTGCGCTAATCGCAGTGCCAGTTTGCTGTCGGTAAGACATCCACTGTGGATATCATCATAGTTTCACTCTGAGTTCATCTCATAACGGTTTACTTTTTCTTGGAAACTAAAATTGAATTAGGACAAATGGTGAGCTCCGAGCAGCCTCTATACAACCCCTATACAACCAACTAGTTTCAACAATCGATTTAATGCGCCTAGTGCGCCTGCCTCCTTTTCTTCATCCTCCTTCCTCCGTTTAAACAACTCCTTGCCCTCATAGCAACGCGTCCGACATTTCCTGCTCCTGCTCTTCATCGTCCGCAATCTCTAACAACCTCCCATACCAATCCATCTCCCTCTGCACATCCTCCTCATCCAGCCCCAACTTGTCCAAATCCGCATACCAAAGCTCCTTGTTACCCTTAAGCAACTCCAAAGCAAGTGCTTCTTCTCTCCCTAGTCTAATATCTAATCCCAATCCATATCTTACTAGTCTTTCAATACTCCTGCTTGCTTTCAAGAACGGCTCTCCGTGTCCTGTAATTCCACTTTCATTATACTCAAGATGATACTTCACACAGCGATCGTCGCACTTGCAAACGTATATGCTGAAGAAAGCATGCACCATCTCGTGCAACATTGTTCCGAGGTAGTCTCGTAGGAGCTGCACTTTCTGCTCCAAGGTTTCTGGTTTTGGTTGCTGGCGGAAGTATATTTGGATATGTGCTGCGATATTGTATCTCGTGGTTTCGAGACGTTCTCTGGTGTCTATCGTTGTCCCTAGCACTCTTCTTTCTTTTTGTTCCGGATTTGGCTCTACCGATTCGAGGGTGCATCTGAGCGCGTTCAGTCCTCCGCCAAAGATCATGGTGTTGAAGTATTCGAAATACAAGAGGAGAAGATCCTGTTCTGGTCTTTGCAGGACCCAGGGATGCTCGACTATTCTTTCTAGGCATGATAGTGAGCATGCGGCCCAGTTATCCTTGACCATCTGGAATGGATCATGAGGCGGATTGCCGCTAGGGCCATAACGGAAATTCGCGATGTTATCGTTTATGAGGTCTGCTGCTTGCTTATAAGTGTAGGCTAGAGGCTCAAGAGGATTTAATGCCCGGTCCCCTAACCATAAAATGCGGCGAGCTGCATAAGGGTTAAGATGGCAAGTGTGCATGATGAAAGGCGAAGTATTCGAAAACACTTACTGTATATAATATGACTGTGGTTGTCTGGAGCCTGCCCAAATTAGTGAAATAATGAATGTACTGACCTGTTGATGGAATGAATGTGCGTTTGCAACCTTGTGCTGGACTTCTTCTGTGTTCGTGACGACCGGCGCCTTGATATTAGTTGAAATAGTGAATGGTGAAAGACTGCAAAGGTGCAGAATAAATAAAAATGAGAGACTCGAAACGAAGGTCGAAAAGAATATGTTGCAGGAAAATATGTGAACAGCCCGCAAACAATGGGATTGTTGATTTGATATATCGTATAACAAACAAAGAAGCTTCACCTTCAAAGGGGTCATTATTGAGAGATCTAGCACCTCAAAGAGTTTCCAATTATAGTTGTTGATGGATAAAGAGG
The DNA here is from genome assembly GCA_002946415.1 of Rutstroemia sp. NJR-2017a BVV2. Taxonomy (NCBI): domain Eukaryota; kingdom Fungi; phylum Ascomycota; class Leotiomycetes; order Helotiales; family Rutstroemiaceae; genus Rutstroemia; species Rutstroemia sp. NJR-2017a BVV2. The sequence goes on along the minus strand of NJPS01000013.1, from coordinate 1,417,762 downwards.
GGCCAGTCTAAACTTCGTGCCAGGCTTTCACCTTTTGTTATCTGCTCAAAGAAGATAGGGTGTGATGAAGAATATGTGCACAGGTTTAGGCCACCCCGATTTAGCGACAGCAGATACACTTATTCGAAAGTATCTTGGACATTGAAAGTATCTTGGACATTGAGAATCCGGTTACCCAAAGTCTCAGGAATGTATGTTCGAAAAAGACATCATGTTTAGAAAGTTGAAGTTCGAATCTGGTTGAGAAACTGGTGCATCCACCTGCATTCTAGGGCAGTAGTAGCAATTGTTTAAATGCCTTTGGTACTATCATTTCATTTGTGTTAGGGCACGATTCCGCAAAATATCACATGCCTGTCATACTTGCACTTCAACGGATTTCATTGCCTGCTGCCAACTACAAGTCCTTTATACTTCGAGGCAAGATCTGATCTACATGAACTTGCTAGCTAAGCCCATCAATCCGCTCATACCGCTGCTGCTTCCACCACCTTGGCTCTTGAGGTACATCTTCAGCGCCATCTCGCCCGCCTGCTGGACGACACTCTCCTTGTTGGTACCGCTTGGTACATTCCCTTGGCTGCTTTGCTTGTCGAATAGGGATGCAGCTTGCCCCATCGCAGCACCAATAAATGCGTTCTGGGAGTTTCCAGATGAAGAGTTGCCAGACTGACCTCCAGAAAACATCTTCAAAGCTTGCATAGCAGCTGCAGCACCCATGTTGGACGAGGAAGCTTGTTGGTTACCACCCCCGCCACCGAAGAACTGTTGATGAGACTTGACTGCTTCTGTTGTACGAACTATTAATGCGTGCTTTCAAAAGAGGCCTGGCGACTTATCAACGTACCATTTTCATCAACGTCACTACTGCTGATGTTCTGTTTGTTCTGTCCCAGATAGCCAAGCACGCTAGAGAAGAGATTGGAGTCTCCTGAGTTTCCCGAGTGTTCCTGAGCATGGTGCGCAGCGCCGCCTATAGCCGTTAGTATTATGACTGGTACTGTATGGATGTATTTTCCTTACTCAGGTCATCACTATCCGCGCCATATCCACCACCACCTCCGTAGTTGTTGTTTCCGCTTCCACCATATCGCTCATCACGACCAGTGTGTTGCATTTCATCCCGTCCGCCGCTGCTGCCTCCTCCGTAGTAGCCTTGAGCCTCGCCACCTCCGCGGCGCTCACCCCCGCCGTAGCTGCTTTCTTGCTCTCTGCCACCTACGCTTAGTTAACATTGTCTCTCGCTAGAAAATAGAAAGAGAGACGGAGATTGTAGGTAGAGTCTTCGACTTACCATGCTGTCTTTCCCCTCCCCCATAACCTCCACTTGAGCCGCCTTCATTTCTTCGCTCTGTTCTCTCGAATTAGTACAATTTCCCAACAACAATCAGACATTGTAAGACCGGAGCTTCGCACCTTCACTACCTCCATAGCTTCCCTGTCCACTACCATAACCTCCCTGTCCACCCTCGTTTCTTCGCTCTGTTATCTCAAATTAGTACAATGTTCCAACAATAGTTATGCATTGAACACAGGAGCTTCGCACCTTCACCTCCATATCCGCCTCCCTCATGTCTTCGCTCTGTTAACCAAGTCAGTATACTGCTTCCAAAACGAATAGTCCAAGAATTGTCTCAGAGTAGCAGCACCTACCTTCACCCCCATATCCTCCTCCACTCTGTCCTCCGTAGCCACCCTCCCCACGGCCCTCACCTCGCCCTTCTCTATCACCCTCTCGGTCGTAGTCGTTTCCGTAGCCTGACATATTTGCTATTCGATTGTTTGATTCTGTACGTGTTCGTTATGGTTATGAGTTCTGCGAACGTACCAGCAGTTAGCCAAGCGCACAGCCAAGACTTTATGAGTAGAATAGGGTGCGGGGTAAAGAAGCTTTCAGAAAACACTGAACACAGCCCGAGCTCTCTAAGCAGAGGACATACTCACGTTTGTGATGATGTTGCGTCAAAGTAGATGAAGTTGCGAAACTGGGGATATCAAGAAACTTATAAAGTCTTGATGTAACAAATAGATTCTTGATTTGATTGTCTTGGAAAGCTTCTAAGCTATTCGGACTAGGTAAGTAATGAGCTGTTTTCTAAGGAGGGGAATTATGCAGTCGATGACGTTTCGTGGTGGGGTAATTGAAACAGGAGATTGGCTGGAGGGGAAATGGTTTAAGTGGCTGGTTTGATTGGTAGATCTGTGAACATTGGGGGCGCATTTTCAGCTCGGCTTGATCTGAGGGGGTTCAATCGTGTTTGAGGTGTTTGGGGTTATGTAATTTATTCTGTTATTATCATTAAGTCGTCTACCATATGTCTTTGTCTATCATTATAAAAAGAGGCGAAGTGAATCGTCTAATGTCTATGCTGTAATGAAAATTTGCAGCAAATGTATGCCCGTCCCTAATATACCGTACCTAGTCTAATATTATCGCCCCATAAGTCATATCTGAAAGCCTCCCCAAAGCATGTATGAGTAGAGAATTATCATCGATTCTGTCGAACCGGAAATCACCAACATCTTATTGCTCTTCCCCCGATTCACCGTCTGAGGGTCGCTTCTCCTGGAGTCCCTGTAATGTCTTGTGTTCCTGGTCCAACGAGTATGCCTTGACAAAGGCGGTTGATATCACACAGAGTCCACAGAGCGCACACATAACGATCCATATAGTCTTCAACGAATCGGCATATGCTTGCTTCAGCTGTGACTTCTCCAGTCCATCGTCCATAGCTTTTATGATAGCTACGAGCGCAGTAGCATCTTTGCTATATTGGACAGCCAGTGGCGCCAGGAGTGGGTACGAAAGTAACTTCTCCTTGATCTGGTTCTGAAATATAACACCGCCGATGGCCACTCCGATCGATTGGCCGAACACACGGCTGAAACTGTAAAATGCTGCAGCATGGCCAGCATCGGTTGGTCGACACGCCGCTTGCACGGCGAGGCCTAGTGATGTAAAGAGCATTCCCGCTCCAATAGATATTGGGAAGTTAATGAATATCCAAGTTACCACAGTTGTATCAGGATTGAGAAGATATAGAATGCCAGCACCTAAACAGGCAATGGACCAGCCACCCCATAGAGCCCAGCGATACCGACCGAACATAGATACGAGAATACCAACAATAATCGACATAGGCTAAAAGATATGTTAGGGGACAATTCGAACACGAGAAGAACATAAATAACGACTTACGGCGATGAAACCAGTTTCGGGAAGTACTGCTACACCAGAGATGATCGGGCTATAGCCCAAAACGGCCTCGTAGTACAATGGAAGGTAATAAAGCAGGGACCAAAGGACGATGCCGTGAACCATAGTTTGGAAATATGCGATTCGCGTGGTCCAATTGTTGAAAATGCTGAATCGGATAATAGGTTCGACATTCTCCCCGGGTAGAAGATTGCCTTCTGAGTCAAAGGCTCGGCTGGAAAGTTGTCGTTCGTAAAAACCAAAGCCAATAAGGCCCGCCACTCCAACTAGGAGAGGAAACAACACCCTCCACGAGTCCCACGCGTACATTACACCACCTAGTCTGAGTCAATAAGAATGCCACGGGAAAGGCGAGAAGAAATTCTTACCCCATGTAACAGGTATCAGGAATGACACGCTTGAGGCTACGAAGATGACCGATCCAAGCCAATCAAACCTCTTGATTTTCTGTGTCAATTTCCCTGCTGTGCGATTGATTTTTAAGAAGAGCGCAATTGCAATCATCCCTGTGACCACAATTGGTACGTTTATATAGAAGATCCATCTCCACGAGACGTTCTCTGCGAATGCTACATAATGTTACTTAGTATGAGGCCTTCAGATGGGCTATGTAGACTTACCGCCACCTATCAACGGACCGCCAACACTGCCAATAGCCCAAACCCCACCTACACATACTGTTAGCTCATCACTTTATTCTCTTCGGCGGCTTGATCATACCGATGTATCCAAAGTATGCGCCTCTCACGGAAAGTGGTACGAGATCGGTGACGATAATCTCGCCCAATGTCAGGATTCCACCCCCACCAATTCCTTGTATCGATCTGCCAACCAGCCTGGGAAATTGTCAGCAACTGAAAGCTTGAGATCATGTTATAGACGTACAGCAAGGTAAAGTTCTGAGCTACTGCTGCTAGAATCGAACCAATACCAAATAGCAGCCCCGATCCCATGAGTGATGCCTTTCTACCAAAGACATGACTCAATCCGGCGATAACAGGTTGAAAGACAGCGCTGGTCAGAAGGAAACTAGTTCCGGACCAAAAGGCTTCAATGGCGCTTCCTCCAAGCTTCTCGGTAATGATAGGTAAAGCGATGCTCAGAGATGTGGCATCAAGTGCTGCCGCGAGGGTGATAACGCATATGGAAACGAACGCAAGGACGAAAGCTGTTGTAGGCTTGAATTCCGTGTTTGGCGCTGCTATTGTAGCAACTGTCGCCTTCTCTTGCACAGGTGCGTCTGGGTCCATGTTTGATTGAGATGTTTGGCCCATTGGTGTGACAGCTAGACCATCTGGTTTCTCCATGAGTGAATGGTATCTTCTTCGTACGCTACGATGATGATGGCCTGACTAGTTGTGAATGGGGACTGCAGATGGAAAGTATTTTGTATCTTGTAATACAAATATATAATGACTTGGAAATCGAGGGCTGAAAATTACAACCGTTGAGTGCAAAGAACTTGAGCAAGAAGAAGCAGAAAAAAACACAACCTTTCTATATCATAATGTCACTCCACAAGAGGAGTCGCTACGTCCGTAGCATTTTGGAAATCAGGCGCTATTCGCGTAAACAGCCCGATCCCCCAAAGATTACTAGAATTCAAGCAAAGATTATTCGCCCGTTATCCAGAATCATGATGTGGACATGAGATACACTGGTATCGCATTCGCTCTCACGACAAAGGCAAGGGGCAGGCTCCACCAACGACGGTTTTTGTTCTCGCACTTACGGGGTAACATTCGCCCGCTCGTGGAGTTTCGGATGGAAAACGTGATCCTAAGATACGAGTAGTCCGTGCACTACGCCCCTAGCAGATTGCAAGAGTCCGATTCCGTAAGGGTTATCCCGACTCGCTTGATTAGTATTCCCCTGTACTCGTACCATTTGTGTGATACTGGTACGCATGTTGTCAATCAGCCAAATCGTCTGAATGAAGTTGCAGATGAGCGAACTGCTCAACTTGCCCGCCAATGGCAAAGCCCTCTTATACTTGATACGCTTCTTATCACCATGGCACACCTTTCCCGCTACCGGATCACATCTATACAAGATCTTGCACAGCCGTTCTGCTACTTGCACATGAGCTTTCTATCATATGCATCTCAGATCTTGTTCTACTACATCGAGCCGGGACCATTGAGTAGAAATCAGGCTATTTTATTCAATTTATCTGTTTGGTCGACATTGATATGTTATTACAGGACATGCCATGTTGATCCGGGGAAGAAGGGCTGGGCTGATGGGTTCATCGAGAAGGGGGCGGATCCTAAGGCAAAGGATAGAGGAGAGACTAGTCAAGACAATGAACCGGATGGAAGAAACGTGAGATGGTGCAAGAAATGCGAGAGTGTTAAACCACCGAGGGCACATCATTGCAAGCAATGTAAACGGTGAGCATGCACCCTCCAGAGCCCCTCTGTGCAAGGCCCGCAATCAGGTTGCTAACACTACACTATTTCGCAGATGCATACCCAAGATGGATCACCACTGTCCCTGGACAAACAACTGCGTCTCGCACACTACCTTCCCACATTTTATACGCTTCTTGTTTTACTCGGTGCTATCATTGACGATCCTAACGGCATTCCTTTACACTCGTATTGCAAACGTCTTCTCAGATCGCGACCTCCCAGCCTACCTTGGCCCGAGCAAGACGTCTCTTGCCTTCCTCCTCATAATCACATGCTCCAATGGTCTCTCTCTTTTCGCGATGACCATCCTCTTCCTCCGAACCTGCTATTCCCTATCTATCAACACCACCATGATCGAATCCTGGGAGATAGAAAAACACGCGGCTACCATAGAGCGCTCCCGCAGAATGGGAGGATATGTATATGCCAATGGTGGAAGCCGGGTCTATGTTAAAAAGGTTGAATTTCCATACGATGTTGATATTTGGACAAATATTGTGCAGGGGATGGGCACAGCGAACCCTGTTGCGTGGTTTTGGCCGTTTTCAAGAGGACCGAGTGTGGAGGGTGCGGTCGAGTGGGAGGAGAATGGATTCAATGATAAGGAAGGAGAGTGGCCACCTTTAGATCCGGATAAGTTGGGCAGAAGAATCGATCGAGCGGAGATAGCACCGGGCTGTGCGCCGCAAATGCTGTACGAGAGTGTAGATGACGAACGGGATGCATTTAAGAGGCGTCAGGAAATGGATTTGAAAAGGTGGCAGAATGTCATGAGTGATGAAAATACATATCCTGATGAAGGCAATGGGGAAGATGATGGGTACGGGAGCGAATATGAAGAGGGACTAGACGGAGAAGAGGGATGGACAAATTCAGAAGGTGATAGACTAAAGGATTTTGGCGTCGATGAGGATGCGGATGCATTAGATGAGGATGATATACCCCTTGGAGAACTACTACGGCGTCGAAAAGCTAGAAGTCATGTGGAATAGATGATTAGACGGAATACCATATGTCAAGTTTTTGGTAAGAATTCTTATTTCGATGGTGCGTATACTGATTGCCTGTGTACTGGATATTCGACCAGTCTATGTACAATGCAGAAACAAAAGTCCCTCCGAGAATATCTCCAGTTCGCATGACGGAGTATTCCCACTCCATTCCTCAAGAGTGTTTTGTGTGGATATCCTATGTATAACCCACTGGATGACCAATTCCGGCCCGCCCTAGCCTCCGCCTCGTCTCCTAACTGGTAAAATCCCCAACATGAACCTGATTAAAATCAAAACCAATGCGTGCACTTATCCTCCCGGAATGGGCCTCGAGCTCCGGAACCCGCTCGCCATGCTTTTGCAATAGTCGGCACGCTTCGTTGATGGCTGAAGCGAGCTCCTTTGGCTCGATCGTTAACATGAGCTTACGCTCCGCCACGATCTTTTGCCAGTCGCGCGTTATCCGGTATCGCGCGTAGAGCTTGTATACAGCGAAGGTGGTTGTGATGGGCATTAGGAAGGCCATGACTCCGAAAGAGATGCAGCCGGGGCAGAAGAGGTTTTTGAGCTGTGAGAAAATCATTGTGTGGCAGTATCTGAATAATCAAGAAGAGATATTGGAAGTCAGCAATGTGGTTGTTAATGTCTGAGTAGAGGATGAGACCTTGTAGGGTTGTTAATGTCTGCGTAGAGGATGAGATATTATGGGTTGGTATCGTCTGAGTCGAGCAAGATATTTGCGTAGGATTTGAGATTCAAGATTTGATTATGTAGAGCAAGAAAAGAAGAAATATTCCACAGAGAGGGACACATCGTCATTATATATAGCGAAAATTTGCATTTGGACTGAAAATAAGTAACTTCAGCCATTCAACCGGTATTATTTCTATGAGCTTATAGCTACTACTTCGATAGCGACGACTTGGGCAAACCGATATGAATTTGAAATGTGAAGATTTCAGTATAATATCTAGTTTGGTAGAAAGATAGACTTTTCGAATTTCTCATTCCCATTGTTCACATTCTATTACAAAACCTCGAATCTGTTTTAATATATAATTCAACTCCGGGGTTTTCTTGATATGATTCAGTCATTTGTAGGTTTAGTGTTTGGGCTTTTTGGGACATCGCACAGTGGGCTATGTATGGTTTTCTGTATACCAAGCTATCATTTCCTAAATTTCTATTGGCCTTTGGACAAACAGACAGATCTCCCCCCATTCCAAGGCGCCGACCTCTAACTCCATTGTTAAATGATACCGCTACTGTACATCTGCTGTGCCATCTTGTGCCTAATCTTACAATTCTGCTCCTTCTCACTTCTGCTCGCACGCACTTATTCCCTAATCTCAAGCGGCCCCCATACTGACCTGGACTTCTCTATCTCAAATTTGACCCGTTCCAACCTCCTCCAGATGTCCTTTCAGGTCCGTTCCAATATCTCCGTATCTCCTTCACTCTCAGTCAGATCCTCTCCATGACAAACCGGGTGTCAATGAACAGACCTGTAATGCCTCCGTGAAGATATTGAGGCTAGCCGGAAGTGTCCTTCCATGAAATTTCCAGCACTTCAGTTGATGATTGAGTGGCAGCAGCCAAGAGATGATAGGTATTGAGCTTGGTACGTGTAGATTACACACCGAATTCAATGTACGACAGAAATTTGGTGATCGAGAAGCAGTAACCGAGAGATGATAGATGCCGATCTGATAGTCGGATCGTCTCGAAGTAGGCGTAGCTTTGGAAACTGATCGGATAGACTGCTGTGAGATGAATGGTGCCGACCGTGAGCTGGGTGACGCCTTTGTGACCCGAGCGACCGAAGTGGAAGGAAACCGACCGCAAAGATCGAACGCATATGAGATGATAGGTGCCAACTTTGCATCGGAGTACCGTGCTACTCACGACGAGGGGCTGAGCTTGATGGGTCTTATAGGCCGGTGCCATCGGGCCACCTAGATCCGTTTAGCATACGAATGAACCCGAAGACCTGCACAACTTACCGCCTTCCTCCCCCCGAAAACGTTAACTCTCCCCCCTCCTTTGGAAGAACTCCTGGTCCGTCCGCAGAGATGGTTTGATGGATGATGGGCCGGTAGTTAACCGTGCCTATTGCCAGACCTACCACGAGGCCTGTCACAAACCCACCAAACACGTACCTATTCCCCCACCACATAGCACGCCAGAAAGCCCGCAGGCAGGAGATCGAGTGTTCGAAATAAGACATTGAAGAAGATTAAAATTACATACAGAAAAAAGAAGAAGAAGAAGAAGCAGAAGAGAAGAGAGAGCGCAGCGACATTGTATAGTCAAGTGCATACGCTAGTATGACACTTCTAGAGGAAAGAGGGAAGGTGTAAAAGGAACCAGGCAAGAAAGACACAGAAATAACAGGCCGACAATAACACCCAAAATACAATAGGACAATGAAAACATTAAAATGTCCTAGGTTCTCTAGGACATTCATTTGGCAATAGCAGTTAAGTACAATTCATTGTCCCAGATCGATCTGTACTTTCCGCGTTGGAGAAAGAGGCAAGAACGCAGAAGTAACAGGCCGACAACAATATCCGAAAGATAATCGGACAATGAGAATATTACAACATCTTAGATTCTCTAAGAAATCCGTTTGGCAACAGCAATCAACCAGAATACATTGTCCCAGATCAAGCTGTACTTTCTGCTCTGGAAAAGAGACAGGAAGAGAAGAGGCAACCAGCAGGAAATTTGACTAAGAGACGCAGACGGAACAAGAAGGCACCCACCTTCCCAGCACATGTCCCGCCACTGCCGAGGTCAACTCAGATTCTCAAATATCATCAGCAACGTCTTTTTTAAACTCCGCAGAGAAATACACATGTATTTAAAGAGATAATATCGCTCATTAAGTACCCAAGCCATACCGGAACTCCTCGTCCCCTCACCCAGACCGCCTGCGTCAAAATCATGCCAGCCTCACATCATTTCTCAATCATTCCTTCTTCTCCTCAGTCACTGGCTCCGTTCCCGCCAAGTCCCCTCCATTCAAAGCCTCTCCAGTTGTGCATTGCCCACAACGACCATCAGCCCCTGCAGCAAACTCGCCATTCCCTTTAGCCATATGTTCGCACAGATACGGAGGATTGCTCAACGAATTCTGCGACTCCGACCGTTCTCGAGGAGATGACTGCCAATCTGAGGGAGTAGACATAGACATAGGCTTTTGAACGGGTGATTCACTGCTATCCATGATCATTTGGCTGATGAAGAATGGATTTCGGTTCCCGATATTCGGTATGGACAGAGGCTCGGGGGAGTTGAAAGGCGTGTCTGGAACATCGTTGGGAGTCTGGGTGTCGGCAACGTCCTGTCGGGTTCTGTGTTGCTTTTTGTCGGGGTTGAAGTATGGGTTTTGGTTGGGCTTGACTTGCATGTTGCTGAATATTTGTCGATTTTGTGGCATGTAGGGTTCCATTAAGTGAAGGAAATGGTAGAGGCGGTCTGCGAGTGGGTGCTCGTCCTGATATATATAGCACTCGTCGTTCTATGAATTAAGGGTTGTGTCCGCTCGATGAATGTGACGTACAGATCGTGCGACAAGACAGATTAGGGGTTTTATAGTTGGATCAAGATCGGGCACTGAGTACGTTCGTATGATCTACAAGAAACAAGAAATCAGTGCTTTACCCCAGACCTCATTTTGCATCGTTTGCAAGGTGCGGACCGCCAGGGTGGGTATGATGTAGTTCTCCACCTTCTACCCCACATGGCTTGTCTGAGACGTGTAAGAACGAGCGAAACAATGTAAACAAACGCGAGTGGACCAGAGGTGCATTGTTGACGATGTAAAGATAGAAACTATTGGACTGCGTCGAGGCTCCACTTGAAACCATTTCAGCCCGTAACATGAAGCCATACCACTGGACACCACTCATGCCTTTCGACTTGATTGCAAAGTTGATAACATATGGTACGAAATAACCCTACTTCGTATAGATCTAAAAGAGAGATATAATGTTGATCGATCCATTTACATCATTTCATCATCGAACTGTCTCCCGATCAGCAGTTCAGCCGGCCCTGAACAGAATGAGAGTCGTTCAAATGTGCCCGAATCAGTGCTTTGGAAACCCCATGTAGCCAGATGCTATCGCGAATAATGATGCCTTAACAAACTGATTATCAAAACCTCAGCAGCCAAATGCCCCGCGTTATTGGATCTGACAATGTAAGATCTTCCCGATGAAAAGGGGTAGAGGGTCATCGGTCGCATGAAATAACGTAAGTTAAGCCTGCGAGGATGAACCCAGATGTGGCGCTTGAAATCGGGCGAACAACAATGGAGTGATAGAAAGAAATTCAGGTTGTGTTGTGTACCACATAGTGAGGGCACTCGTTCCGGCTTGCCGCATGCAGGACGGTTGCAGAAACATAAACAGTCGACCTGTTGTCGTATGCTGCTTTGCACTTGCGAGAGAACGCGTCCAGTCATGGTCATCTTATATGGTAATGTGTAACTTCAATATGCACCATGTACTGTAAGCGCTCGGAATTCGCAGGGAAATATCTCAGCAGGATACGACGCTGCTAACGTCATCTGAACTGAGATTTCACGTAGAAAGTCTATATCTGCTGCAAAGATCCGGATTGTGCTTCGAACGACGTGCCCCAAGGCCATGGCAGACCATACGGCAACTATTTGACTGTATATTTTACCACCAAGATGATGGGTCGAGCGTCATTGTGTGTCACAAAGCAGGTCAGCATTCGTCGAAAGAGGATACCTCCTCGTTCGAAGCGCGAAATGATGGTCAATTGTCGACGGCGCAAAGGTGTGTATTGTATCTGGAATAAGGATCTGGAAATGCCAAACAGCTTCAGAACGGTCGACACTTGCCGCCTCAACCTAATATGTGCGCTACGTACCACGGGCGTAGGCCGGAGTTGAATCGACTCAATTCAACTCAATCCAACTCAATCCAATACAATCCAAGGCATTGCATTCACTCAAAGGACGTCGGATCAAATTTGATGAAGCAGCAAGAACTAACGACGCTCCAAGATGTTCAGATAATGTTTTGCAAATATATGAGTGTAAGAATGGACAACTGTTAGTTCGATGCAACAGCACGAAATGCGATTCTGCTAACTCCGTCCGCGACCGGGCTGAGCGACATATCAACCGCAACCCCATCACCCATACATAATCGTCAGGGTATGTATGGCCTGTACAATGCAGCGGCATTTTTAAGCACCACCCAAGCTCGATAAACTTCCCGTCTCCGACATATCAAATCCGAATCTGCAACGGACTTCCGGCGTCCTCTTTACTTTATCGCAGATGAAGATATTCTAACCCATTGAGCAAAACGCCATGTTCGGAGGCTTTCAAAATCCACAAGCGACAGCTCCGCCGCCAAACTCGATCTACCCCTCAGCTGCAGCCAGTCTTGGCCCTACCGTCCCACCACGCAGTCCCGACAATACGAGGAAATCCTCTACTGCAGCTTCTACTGGATTAAATGCACGATCTTGCGTTACATGTCGAAGACGAAAGGTTAAATGCGACAAACAAGTGCCTTGCGGAAATTGCACAAAAGCGCAAACGCAATGCGTGTTTCCGGCACCCGGCCGAGCGCCTCGCCGTCCTAGAGCTGGTGGGAAACCAGTTACTGACAGAGAAGCTGAGCTATTAAAGAGACTACGGAGGTTAGAAGGTGTTGTGGAGGAATTGAGCGGGCAGGTCGAGGTGGAGAATTCAAAACCATCGCCATCGAGCGACAATTCTTCCACGCATCATAAGGATGGAGAGTGGAACGGCGAAGCTTCCAGCAAAAATAATGTCAGGACCTCTATATCAGATGAGGGAAGAGGCACAAAGAAGGAATGGATGCAAAGATCGTTCAGCATGGGTTGTGCTCCACCAAGGACTGCATTTACCGTGGAGGAAGGAATTGGTCGACTTGTTTTAGATGAAGGCAAGAGTCAATATGTGTCGAATCCTTTCTGGGCAGAACTGTCAGAAGAGTTAAGCGAGTTGAGGACGATATTCGATGACGCAGAAGAGGACAGTGAAGGAGAGTCTCCTATCCCACCCGCCTCTCATGTCACACAGCCAGACCACCAGAGCTTTGTCATGGGCTATAGCTCTGCGAATGTTGATTTGACGGCGTTGCACCCTTTGCCCTCGCAGATACCCTTCTACTGGTCTACATTCCTAGAAAATGTGATACCCCTAGTCAAACTTCTACATGCCCCAACAATGGGAAAGCTCATCAAAGAGGTTCAACATAACCTCGACGCCTTAAGCAGGAGCACAGAAGCTTTGATGTTCTCGATATATTTTGCTACAATCACGTCAATGACGGAAGAAGAGGTAAGTCTTCCTAGTGATTCTAGAATGTGACAACAGTCCCCTTCATGATGACCATTTGAGAACTTCCGGCTGACTTTGAGGAGGTTGCTACCAATTTTGCTGAGGAGAAGGAGTTTCTGATAAACAGATATCGTTTCGGAGTTGAGCAAGCTCTTGCCCGGGCTGGATTCCTTAACACAAACGAGATTATGACTGTGCAAGCATTTGTATTATTCCTCATTTGTGTTCGTAGGTATGATGATACCCGATTTGTTTGGTCTTTAACCGGCCTCGTCTTAAGAATCGGTCAATCACTTGGTAGGTTTTTCATACTTGTAGTCTCTTACATAGCTGACAAGTCAGGGCTGCACCGCGATGGGGAGAAGTTTGGACTGTCGCCATTCGAAACGGAGATGCGAAGACGATTATGGTGGCAGATCTGCGTGCTGGATGTCAGAGCGTCCGAAGACCATGGATCCGACCCTTCAATATTCGACCATACTTTTGACACAAAGTTCCCATTATCGATCAATGATGCCGACCTAGACGTTGACGCCAAGGAGTTCCCGCCGGAACGAGAAGGGGTGTCGGAGATGACATTTGTTCTCATTCGGTTCGAGATCTGTGCTTTATCGAAGCGCCTTCAATATACTCCTCCTGGTCGTGGTCCATGCCCGATGGGAAATCCAATAAAGCTTAGCCTGGAAGAGAAAGAGGAGTTAATCAATGAACACTCTCAAAGGTTGGAGGAGAAATACCTGAAGTACTGCGAAGATGCCGGTCCTCTCTACGTGAGTACAACCTTGCTTTCTCAGTTGTTGTTGTAGCTCCGTTCATTGTCGCTTGATTCACGCTCTTTGATTTTCTGTGTGATCTCTACGCAGTCATATGGAAAAGTACTAATTATCGCAACAGTGGGTAGCAGCAACTGTTGCAAGACTGGTCTTCGCAAAAATGAGTTTGATCATTTATCATCCACTTATTCAACCTGGCAGACCTCATTGCCTGTCTGACGATACCAAGGACCGCCTTCTGAGAGCTTCTATAGAGATCATTGAATATTCTCGTATTCTCGAAACGGAAGCTAGCATCAAGAGATGGGGCTGGTTATTCCGCACTTATGTATGTGCTTGACTTACCTAGGATACTCTTATCAAATCACTAACATTAAACGTCTTAGGTTCAATGGCATGCTATAGCCTTCATTCTTGGCGAGCTATCAACCCGCGGGAATTCCCCGATAGTAGAACGAGCTTGGCGAGCCATTGATGGCGCATTCGACGACTGGAGCGGTGCCGTCACCAGCAGCAAACGCGGCATGTTCTGGCAACCCATGCGCAAACTCATGGCTAAAGCCCGCAGAAAGCGCGAAGAAAACATGCAAATCCAACTGATGGAGGAAGCGCCCCAAAACGACTGTATGCCCGGCACAACCAATGGCAACGGTCCTCCCGTCCAACCAATCTCCTCCGACTTAACCATGAACAACACAATCAATACCAACCCCAGCACCACCGCCGTCTCTGCACCAAACACTATAAACCCCCCAGTTAACTTCGCCCCATCCCCACAACCCACCGACCAGAACAACCTCTACAGCAACCCCGACCTCCTGATCCCGCCCCAAATCGTAGGCATGGGCATGCTTGCTCCCGAACAAATCCAACTCCAGCTGCAGCAACAGCAGCTGCAAGCCCAACAGCAGACGCCCTGGCTGATGGACGACAATGCGCTGCTGGACCTGGACATGAACGCGCTGGACGACGAAGCGAATTGGCAGGGCTGGGAGGATCTCGTGCGGGATTTCCAGACCGCGCCGAATCCTGATGCGAGAGTGAATGCGTTGGGGGGTGTGGGGAATTGGTGGTAGATGAGCATGTTGGTTTGAAAGGGGAGAGGGTTCTGTAAGTGGATGAAGGGGGTTGTATTGTTTGGGAAATGGGATGGATGGCGTTCTTAATTTTCTTGGGGAAAATAAAAGGGAATTGTCACTTTTACTACTTGTGATTGGATTTGGCTGCTTTTGGAGAAGGGAGTATTTGGTCGCTGTTGGCTTGATATCGGATTTGCGTTACTGGTGATACGAAACTGGGTTTTGGTAGTGTGTGCATGTCTGTACTTATAGGAAAAGATCACCTCTGGCCTACTGTCTTTCATTAAGTGTTTGGGATGCGACGAGGGAAAGTTCGCACCATGATATACGTATTTGTTCGATAACGAGAAGCATGAAAGAGAAAACAAGAAGAGAATAACCCGAATGTTCCTTGTTGACATGTATGTGATAACTGATCCGTTTTCTCGACTCCCTAATACCCAAAAGATTGTTTTCCCAACTTATCAAACTCTAATGCGGGATGGAATAGTACGCTACATAAACAAACCCATAGATAGGTGTCCAAAACCATATCGCCATCGTCCGTTCGTCCGTGTCTTCCTATGTACTGTACTTTTCTTTCACATATATGCGAGCCCTCCCACAAATCTCAAATGACAAAAATATTGCCCACCACCAACCCCTGGCTTTCTACATGATACCTCCTCCTAATCCCCACACTCTTCGCCCTCCTCAACACCTCGACCGCCTCGTCACCGCCCCCTATCATCACCATACTAATCTGATGATGTCTCAACAGTCCACTAGGCGTAAGCTGGGGTTCGTCCAGCAACGGTCTGATCAATCGCTGTTCGCCCTTCACACCTCTCTCCTCATCCTCAATCGCATCTTCGCCGTCGCCGTCCTCGGAAACCATGATAACGAGCTTCAGCCCCTTGGATGTAGGCGTGTAGCTGGGGATGTTCGACAGTTTTTCGGAAAAGGTGCAGCCGCCGCGCTTCATGACGATGATGTGGTGGTGGCGCACGGATTCGTCGGGGAGTTTGCCCGCGCAGGCGTGCCCGGCGAAGTACAGGGTTGTGAAGGAGAGAGTGGCGGAGTTGGTTTGCAGGGTGTTGAGGTCGGGGGCTTCGGGGGCATTGATGAGGAGGTGGGCGCCTTTGCCGGTAGGGAGGACGGCGGGGATCGTTGCGTATGTGTAGGTTGGTAAAGTTTCTGGCTGTGGGAGAAGAGTGGCAGACGGGTCGCGGAGGGCGGAGGTTACTTGGTGGAGGAGGGAACTGAGCATGGTTCTGTATTCGGCTGCGAGACCAACTTTGCTCATGATGGCGTTGGTGTCTATTGATATGCTGGGAGGATCTTCTTCATAGATCTCTTCCTCGTCCATAAAGTCTTCGACACTTCCTGACATGTTCTGGTTTTGATCGAAGACATGTTCCAGTTGGACAACGATGTCTAACATGACAGGGTCTCTAATACGTGTAAACGACGGATCTGTCAGGTCTCCAATGACATCACGTGGTATAAATATCTGCTCATCTCGACCAAGTGGCATGTTAGCAATGGTGCCAACTCTCCAAGAGTCTGAAAGTCGGCGATCAGCCCCGCCATACGACGTCAAAGATGACTCATGCACCATGCCCATTTTAAGACCAGACAGAGTTTTGACCAATATACCATCGTTTGTACGAACAAGACCTTGAGGACCAAGGACCATATTGAAACCATTGAGTACTGAAGCACTATGAAGTGGGTTATTATTTGGAAACTCAATTGTGAATGTGGTAGTGAGCGGAAGCCGGTCGCAAGTTCCATTGGTTGGCATCATTGAAGTTGGAAGAGTCCAAGGGAAATAGGTGTGGTTGTTGACTTGAATATTCTCTCCTTCTATCGTAGCATGATGGTGGTTAGGAATCATGTGTAGACCTATTAAACTGGAAGCGTGAAAAACGTCGGTCCTAGCAGCAGTAGAAGAAATCGTAAACGGAACAGGTGGAGGAGGTGCTGGGCAAGTATCTCGAAGGGTAGCACCAGAATGTGGTTCAACTGCTTTAACAGTTGCTGATTTGCGAGGAGTGAGGGGAGACTTGGCTTTGTCTCGAGGAAGTAAAACGGGATGTCCTTCGGTCGTAAATACATATGGCGCATCGAGATCATTCAATGGATGCTCAGGGTCAAAGAGAAGATAGAGGTATTTGGCAGTTTCTCCAAGGAAGAAACTTTCCATACGGTCACTTTTTTCTCCCGTGCGAACGTCTTGAAGACCAGACCAACCACACTTGGTCCAGCATCTCCGCTTAATATCCTTCAGCACCATCTCGCCAACGTGAAGATACCAAGGATCTCTTGTTGCTCGATACAGGTGATAGTTCGATTCAATGAATTCTGGCCGTCCGGGCCACCACCCCAATCCGCCTTCGACATGTCCATCCCGTACAGACCATCTCTCAGGTAGCGCTGCGTATCTCGTCCATAGTGCAGTGTAAAGTAGATTGGTCTCGATAGCTTCTTCAACCTCACCAGCGAGGGTCAGTAAGCCCGGATAATAAGCCCCAAGACTGTCAATCCAAAATGCTTGAGGGGATCCAGTAACCAAATGGGCATTGACATAATGTGGATGGTGAGTAGGGCTATACAAATGTCTCCGAATTGCTGCATGCGCCTCATGCCAAACAGCAAGAAAAGCTTCTGGCGAGTTCTCCTCTTCACTCAAAGGATTGTAGATTGTGTTCGGATCCAACCGCGAATCTTGATGTTTTTGCCGCTGTTCCGTCGTATTGGGTGTGCTATGTCCCGAAAGTAGAACGTGTGTTTTGAATGCATATTCGAAGAAGCTATCAGTACCCGCGCCTATTCCAGCATAGGGTCCAATCCATTGCCCATTTTCTGCGTCGACACCCGCCCCAATAAGTCCAATATTACTTCTTCTATTCCATACAGCCCAGAATGATCGCTTGGCGAGTTCCTCAAACCTTGAATCTCCAGTCAATCGACTCAACGTTGTAAACTCTAGCACCAAGCTTCCTGCTCCCGCGCTACATGTTTCAGTAATCTCGGGAGGCCCATCGTCGTCGGAAAAATCGCCCAAGTGCGATCCCTGGTGGAGGGGCGAATTCGTATAGAATGGAATACCGTGTCGCAGATTGACTCTGGGGTATGGCATACCAGTCGCTGTATAAAAGGCCGGAAGTAGGCGCTCAGCTAGATCTGTGGCTAGCCGTAAGAGCTGGCCATTATATCTGAATCCGTTCGGCCACGATATCGTGGGATGGTCATCCTTCGATTTGTCTTTCCTTTTAGTCGGTTTGGGCCGTGGAGAGTAACCAGTCATCGGCAGGTCACCGATGGCAAAAAGATGAGCACTTAGTAATCCGCCAACTCCCCTTATGACCGTCTCAAAGACCTGTACTTTGCTGTCCAAGTCGAATCCTCGAGCCCGTAGCCCTTTTCCAGATGGTCCGCTGGTTCCGTCGCCATATTGTACTATCAAAGAAGCAACACCATCCTGGAAATCCCTGAGAGCTTTTGCGCCAGTTCCTGCTTCGTCCTGCGGGGCAGATGCCAAAATAGCCAGGGTCGAAAGACTATCGATCAAAGTGAGAGAGTAATTTCCGAGGACATCATTCAGCTCGAGGTGACGAGGATTCCGTAAATCTCGAGTTAAGGGAATGCATGAGACAGGTCTCAACTATTTTGTCGGGTTAGCTAGATTGAGTGCGCGGGGTAGCCGATGTGCTCCAACCTCATCCTCTGGAAATGCGATGTCCATGTAGTTATCAAATCCATGATAAAACATGTCCACCGTTTCCTTTCGCAATTCTGCGATGCGCGCAGGCGTCATTGCATTGGCTAAAGAAAGCCATATCGTAAGGGAAACCAGTAGTATCCATCTCGACCGAAAGATAGGTAATGCCTGAGTGGTGGTCTGGGAGTTCGGCCGACCTCCTCGTAGCCATTGGCGCAGTGGCATCACCGATGCGATTTTATGAGAGAAGGCATGTGAGCTCGAAGAGAACAGCAATTTACAACACAGAACTGCGAACAAGTTAAGGACCCAACAACCTCACAAATAGATGGCAGCTCAAACCCACACAAATTCCGATATTTGGAACGAAAGCAAGAAAGGATAGGAAAGAAGGGCAGTTTCTCAAAGAATTCAAAGAACGATCTGGCTTAAAGCGCTCTCTCGCACGATTCAGAATGAGGGAATCCTTGGCGCCTTTTTTAAACGACGTCAATAATGATCAGCATTGTCCGTTGTCAAAAACCTTACCCGAGACCACACACTAAATGCTATTTCAAAGCAGTGCCTTTTGCCGTCTCAGTCCCGGATTACTTCGTAGTATCTCACTTCAATTCAATTCAATTCAATTCAATCCAATAAGTTACAATACAATACAATCTGTTTACATTCAGTTCAAGAGGCGACGACGACGAGTGCATAATCAAGATCGCTTTCTTAGACTCTATTACGAAGCATCATGCAGCATATTGGATCAGGGTCATTGAAATGCAACTTCTTCCCTACAAGTACTCCGGTCCGACCTACCCCGAGCATCGTTCACATAACCTTCTGCTCCGTACAATTCAAACCGCACAGGAAGCCCATGCGATACCATCCATCACTGATGCTCAAGGAGTGCGGAGTAGCCTCAATTTAACCTGATATCTTCCACCCAATCCAGTCCAATCCAGTCCAATCCAGTCCAATCCAGTCCAATCCAGTCCAATCCAGTCCAATCCAGTCCAATCCAGTCCAATCCAGTCCAATCCAGTCCAATCCAGTCCCATCCAGTCCGACATTGTGTTTCGTTGGTTATAAACTGTCAATCCCGCAAACTCCATTCCCCAATATTCGACCCCATATGTACCCCAGAACTCCAAGGACAAGACGAAAGCAAGGCAAGGCACGAGTCGTGAGACGCTACCCACGAGTCCCATTCCTGTCACACACACCAACTGGCATGATGCGTGTACGGCATATTCCTCGCATATGGAGAGTATGTCCGCGGCGAAGTGGAATATTCTTCACCATAGTCCCACACAAAAGGTTCGTCGACGTTGTATTCGATTCGCTCCTGCGGATCACCCTGATGATCAACGAGTCAGCATTTGCTAAAAATAAGTTCATGGCAAAATGGGCCAATCTCAAGTGCTCCAAGAACTTGACTCTCAAACGAAAGCTATCACTTACAACCGGGCACTCGAAGTGAGCCAAAGTGCTCTGCTTCCTCGGTCGACATAACCTGTATTCAGGACAAAGTCGATGACTGACGAATTTGGTGTGTTTGAGTTGCCATTTCTTGAGCTTGGGGCAGATAAAAATGCTGGTACTTGATTCGCTGCATCCAGTACATCGAACCTCCTGTTCTGTACACATGGCGCCAGATGGGGTACAATAACAAGTATCAATAACACAATCAAGAGAAAAGATTCGAGTGATCTGAAGCAAGTTGCTATCTCGTCAAAATGGGAAGCTTACTCGCACATCCACATTCAGCGCACTGGGCAATATATAACTTCAAAAGTTTGGACATGAAGAAATATCTCTAACCTTTGATTGGTCTATTCACATTTCCTTCGGGTTGGCGGGATTATGAGAAATAATACACGTATAGAACGACCTGGTACACCAAGTGGTATGCCTCTACTCGAGCGCGACAACGCATGCAAGGTGATTTAGCCTTCATGCCGGATCTCTCCCCCACCATCCTTTCTCAGCAATCAAAAGCTTCATTTTCTTCTTATCTATCACATATCTATTACTGTCCTATCCACAAAAGTAAACATCCCACCCACACCAAGGTTCTGAAAAGTTATTGTCTGAACAGGCTCCTCCAATCTTTTTGACTTTCTCCATTCTCAGCAGATTGGATTGGTCCACGCTGAATTTCTCAAAGTAGTTCAGTCTCCCCGTGTTCGCATGCATTGCATGTAATGCTTACCAAGAATAGTTAACTGTCTGGTCGTGCTGGTTGCTGACAGGGGGAATAGCGAGGATGACAATGGATTAAAGCTCCCTATGGGACGTTGCTAATGCACTTGCTGAAGCAGCTTTACTGTAAGGAACTTGGTAATTATTGATTCCTAGTCCACTCAGGAAGTTTCAAATTAATTGAGTTTGCTTCCATTGACAACGCGCAAGTGGGACCTACTTGTTTCAATATGTTTGCATGCGATTCCTCACTTTAGGTAGAATGCCATCATACTGGACATCAGTGGCTCGTCATCAAAAATATCCTAGAATAGAGAGTTATAACCCAAAGGTTCACAAGATTGTTTCCATATGACATATACTACTCTGTCTTTGAAAAGAGGCTTGATTTCCGAAAGCGTTGTTTGATCTATCGAGCATTAAAGTTGAAAACAAAGCAAGCGTTATATGACGGATCATCATCTCACTGAAAATGTACCACACAATATATCATATAAGAAGCATACATGATATCTCTGACTCTACACAACCAGCGCATATCTGCGCTTCAACATTTGGGCTCGTCGTCATTTTCAAGAATCGCAATCGCATCGGGCGCTACAACCAGACAGGATGACTCGCCTGAGCTGAACTATCCAAACACGATCCTACCTCTCTATCCGGCTTTCGCAATGCGGCCAATGCCCGTCGGAAACAACATCCTTCTCAACAAGCATAAGACGCCACACTATAGAGCCAACACCACCGTCGTCACGTATTGCCCACACAATGATCCTTCAAGTCCTTACAACGTCCTCCTCACAATAGCCAGGTATCATCGACCATCGGCAGAATAACATCAAGAATTACCACTCTCCTCTCCTTCATCATCCTTCCACCAAATCCCTTTCCTCACCTTTAACCTCGCCCTTCTATGCCCATCCTCTGATCTCTAATCCCAAAACCCAGACCACAAACCACCCTCCCAAAAGCGACTACATTCCAGTCCGAACAAGCATCACCAAACCCAACCGGCACGCCATATCTTCCTACATACACATATCTTCACTATCAATTCTCGTTTCCTTTCCCTTCCCTTCTACTCTATTCCTCACTTTCTCTACGCGCGTAACTTCCGCTGCTGTATTGCCATTTCATTCATCGGCCGGCGTTGCTCCAACTCGAAGACTCCGTTTGTATCTATTTCAATTGCGTTCCCAATATACCTACACCCATCTATTACCCGTGTGATTTAGCAAACAGGGAACCATAACTCCAATTAAAACAATGACTGAGATCAGATCATAAAATCAGACGTAGAGAGCTAGTGACTGCATGACTACACTCCAACTGACAGACGTTTTAAACAGGAGAGAACATCCACATTGCACCCTCCCCCTCAACATTTCTTTCCTCCTTGCTTCCTTCCTGTAATCTTCATTCTTAATCAAAAGCGCACTACGTTGAGGAATCACGGCATACCAGTTTCAGCTAAACAGATATACGAACTCAAAATTCAAACTTGAAATTGTAAACATGAATAAAAAAGAGGGTATCACGACCCCAACTCAACTATCTTCCCTTCCCTTCCCTTCCCTTCCCATCCTTTCCTTTCCTTTCCCCACTTCCTCTCTCGTTTCTTACTTATATACTCTCCCACTCCCACCCGTTATGTATATTTCCCATACCCACATTACATACACTATATCAATATCACATGTGCTTCCCCTTCTTCCTTCCTTCTTTCCGTCATATCATGCATCACTCACTGTCCATACATTATACATAAAACCCTCCTTCTCACTCCCCATATCGCCCACCAACCCACCCAAACAGAACAACACCAGGGGCCCCAACTAATTCGCCCCATTAACCCTGACCTCCGTCCTCCCACTACGATGCCAGATCGCGAGCAACGTCCCGCAGTGTCCGCACGTATGTTCCACGTCCTTGAACGCTGAGACCATGTAGGGGATGCAGCCCAGACAGGTGACGATGCAGCAGAGGAAGGCGGAGAGACTTTTGGGGGGGAGAAAGTTAGTTAGGGAATTAATAGAGAGAAGAGTGGATGTCGGGGGATGAGGAGTTCTTGGGTGTGGGGGATAACAGGCTGAAAGATGTTTGGATATGGGAATGTTGTATATTGTCTGGGGGTTTTGGGATATTGGTTTGACAACAGTAGTTAACTACTACATATTGTCCCAATTCAGCCTGTTCTTTCTGCCTTGCAAAGAGCAGATTGAGTTAAAGAGAGAAACCAGGCTCAAAATCAGAATATATCAGGAAAGAAATAAACATACTGAGCAGTTGAGCCGCTAACATATTCGACGGCAGTGACCTCCCTCACACCACAAACAGGACAATCAACCGGAGTTGGGCCACTCTGTAAGCTCCTCAAAGGCATAGCTGTCGCATATTGGTTTCTGCCCTGCTGTTGTTGGGGCACGGCGCCTTGCGGGTACTGGCCCTGTTTTGGAGGCGGATGTGTATTTTTCGACTCATCATAGTAGCCATTAGGGTTCGGGTTCTGGTTTGGATTGCCATTCGGGTTCGCGTTTGGGTCCATGTTGTAGTTGGGGGAGACTACCTCGATGCTTTGGTAGGCTTGTGCTTCGGGTTTTGTTTCGGGGTAGCTGTGGGTCTCGGTCTGGGGTTGTTGCTGGTGAACTTCGGGGTGTTCAGCAGAGGGATGAAGCGCAGGCGCTGTAGATGTATATGCAGGTGCAGCGTTGGTAGTGACGCCGGTGATCTGAGGAGATATAGATGGGTTGCTTGCTGCGAGGCCAGTTGATTGAGGAGAAACGGGTGAAATGATTGGGGAGACGCCGCCAGGATGGTTTGCGGGTGCGGGTGCGGAGGATGGGTTATTATAGACGGACATGCTGAAAACGGGTGCGGAGAAAGTGGGTGACTGAATGGAATGAAAGACAGATTGTGAATGGAAAGGAAAGTCTTGGAAGCAGCGTAGACAGAATGCGAGAGGCGAGAGTGGGCTCGGTTTCCTCAGCCGATATATTTGGGGCGCTTGTCCTCTTACTGTACTTTGTACGTAGTCGTGGAGCCTGATCGGCGGGAATAATTGTTACCTGGAGGTGATGGGTCACAGGTGATTGATGAAGAGATGGTACGACTCGTAAGAGATGGTGAGAGTTGGTAACCTTATGAGATGGGCAGAACGCAATAACAAGAATAGAAGAACCTCACCTTCCATCTTACCTACCATAGCCCGTGTCCGTGCTCCTACCTGGTCGCTCGTAAAATGAAAAGGGCAATCGCAGACTCAGTAACCTATTCACCGCAGCGCGCGCAGTCCCAAAGTCTGAAGCTCGTACGTACAATGCTAATCAGAATAAAGCGATGAAGGTTCAGGATGTGGCACAGCCGTACAGCAGAGCAACGTTAATTGTCAACCTAAGCTGCATCGGATTAACCTTGGCAGGGTTCCGAGCCCCAAGAAATTACTGTAGACCAGGGGCTGATTCACAAGGGTGTCAAGGGTCCGAGACTCATAAAGGGCTGAGTGTGGCACATTGAAGATCTTTTTTCTGCCTTATCGTTAGCATAGAGACTCTAGAGGCATTGTGAATATTTTACATTTTACCTCAGAGTGTCGTGATATTCCTTTGGTGGCTGAGATACTTGGGTGATTTCCGCATGACTGATATCAATATTAGATTTCCTCAGCGGGTATCTATCGTCTGTTCTTCATCTACATCCATCCCTCGTATCTACTTTGTCTTTCGGTCTTGTTATTGCTGCATCATCATATGGTCCACGCATGATTCATTCCGTGACGACTGGACGTCGTCCTCCATTCGGACCCCCAACTTGCCCTTTCTTACCGGACTTCCACTTTGACACCCAGCACATTGATACTCATCAACGTCATCCATCAAATCCTCATGTCTCAGACCACCTCAATCCACGTTTTCTCCCTGTCCCAATTTCTTCCACCCCTCTATCACATCCTTATCGACATTGATCAGCCACTCCTGTTGGAATCTCTCTTCCCCGCCACAAACCTGCACCACATTCCCAAGCCTCTCCCTCACAAACTCCCACGCATGAACCCTATGCACCGGATCCTCCATCTTCGACACCCTCTTCCTAACCTCCTCCTGACTTTCATCCTCGCTCGTAGCTTGCTCATCCCATATCAAATTATCCCCCCCATCATCCCTCCCCGCCATCATCTCACTAATAACACTCGTCCACATCGCGAAATAATCCTGCAGCTTTCCCAGCACCAACGTCGTCATCGGCGGCGGCAGTTCCAGCATGCGAGTCAGAGCAAGACAGCATAATTTCTGTCTGTCGATATTTGCCATGCTGTCGAAATGGCGGAACCATTCATCGCTGAACCATTTCCATACATTTTCAACGTTATTATCGATGCTAGCAAGGATAGTCGCAATGGTAGAAGGATCTGCAAGAGCGATGCGAGCGAGGACGGTGAAATAGTCCGTCTCTACGACATCGTCTAGTTTGGGATATTTGCGATCCGGTCCCGTTGTTTGATGAGCTTCCCATGCGTCATGAAGACCGGCGAAAATTTTTTCTGTGTATCCCGATGTGTGCAGATCTTTTGCTATGAGCGTTACGCCATTCGAACCACCAAGCTTTTCAGCAGCACGAATGAGATCTTCCACGATCCTAGTAACCAAACCAGAGAGTTCACGTTTTGTGACTCCAAGTAGTGTTGTCATGTACGACAAGGTTCGTAATCTGACTGCATCGCCCAGCATTGCTTCTGGTGCAAGTAAAAGGTATGCATTGATGATGTCGAGAACAACGCGAAGATTCTCGGAGCCAATCTCGAGTAGAGGGAACGCGCAATCTATCAAAGCGAGAATCTCAGGAGAAGCAGGCGAGGGCGTTTGAGCTAGGATTTGCGACCATAAAGCAAGAGCTTCTTCTAAAAGGTATACTTGCATCTCTGATCCTGGTTCAACGGCGCGTTGAATCAAAGGTAATATCAAAGCATGATACCTTTGAGCTTCTTTCTTCATCGAAGCTACGAGAGTTGAGAGAATTGACAATATCGCCTGCTTCAGTAGGTGCTCTTCGCCCGATGCTTCCCACAGACCAGGTAATATAGAAACAATTTGATCAGCATATGGAACGATATGATGCTCCATTCTAACTGTGATCATTCGAATAGTTTCCAGAATTACCAGCTTAGTTCCTGTGTTCTCAACCTCTTGAATAAGTGCCATTGTTCGACCGAGAATATTAGCAGCATATGGAAGGAATAACTCGACCGAAAACTCAAAATCGTCAACTACTGCTTTGAATTGACGTGCTGCCGTGATTCGGACAACATGATCATTGATCTCATCCTCAGAGCTGAGCAAATGCTGGTAAATTTGATAGACCAATGGTCGGTTGGCTTGCGATACTCTAATAGTGATCCATTGGCCAATAAGAATAGCAATTCGTCGTCGAAGAACTTTCCAACCTTGTCCACTCTGCTGTATATCGTTGACTAGAGTGGATGTTAGGAATGAATCGAAATCAAAGCTTTGGTAAATCACTGGAGCCGAAAGACCCATGGCTGTATATACAGCATCCTTAGTGACCACCGAATTCTCGTTAGTGCCTGCAACAGACTGAAAGAATTGTAGCAAAGGTTCGACGAGGAGGTCCTTGAAGTTTATAACAAGGTCCATGAATAACTTCTCAGCACATGGTCGGACTTCAAACTCCCAGCTGTCGCCGCCTCCCCCTTCTCGGACCTCCCATTCATCCTCATCGTCCTCCCAGGCCTCCAGATCGACTTGACGGAAGACGAAGAACTTGGTCACAATCACACTTGCCATTTGACTGACCAGTTCATCCGTGAGCAGTTGCGATTTGAGAAATCCTACAGCTTGCTTCTGCTCTTCTTTGACTTCAGGAGTTCTGTACTTGAAGGATTGCGTCGGACTAAATACCATTTTCATGCAAGCTCTTAGAAGCGTGAGTCCTTTCAGACAGAGCTTTTCCATGATCGGCCTGTCTTGCTTCGAACCATCATCAGTTTGTAGTGCTTTGGCGCTAAAGTCTTGCGTTGCAGAGCCATATGATTCTCCAAAATTAGCAACGAACCCCCAGTATCCCCGTACCAGATCTATAGAATTTGGTAAGAGCGCAAAGGCAGCAGGATGCGTAGTGGACATTTGCACATGTAATTTCGCAAATTGCACAAGATGTCTCTCTACCAGTTCTTTTGCGGGGGAGACCAAGACCGCAGGCTCAGCATTTACCATGGAAAGAAATTGACCAAATTGCTGCTGCGATTGCTGCCAGAGCTGTTGGACATCTTTATCATGGTTTGGATATTTGTAACCAACGATGAGTAGTCGTCGAAGGATCTTGATAGCAATCAGACTGTTTTCCATAGAATCCATAGCCCCACCTTCATCATTTGAGTTTTGTTCGAGAAATGAGAGCCATTGCGAGACCTTCTGCGAATATATTGTATTCAGCAGAAAAACCATCTCCGGCGTAACAGACTGCAAGCTTGTTTGACTTTGTGGTAATCGCGCAGTTGAAAGCTCCTTCACCACCTGTAATAATATCAACAGTCCTCTTCGCAGATGAAGCTGGTTCGAGTCGTTCGCCTTTCGTAACATTTGAACAAGATTGGTAAGGATATCCGGCCAGTCCATGGGATAATCCACTCGAACTACCTTGGAAATCACCAAAGCATTTTGTAAAGCAAGTTGTGGATCCGCTTCTTCGAAACCGCTTTCCAGAAGATGGGATCGAATATTGTCTTTCTCTTCCGCAGATATAGCATTTGGAGCTGCTTTCCGCCAGTATTTATCGATGCCATTTTTCAACTGTATGATCGCGAGATATCTTATTTCTGATGGTAAGGACTTATCAAGGAATACTGCCTAGAGAGGTCATGAGTTCCTGAAAGCCCACAACTCGAGGAAGGTGAAATACCTGCAGTAAAGAATAGTAACCCCTCTGCGTCTTCCAAGCCTCTAACTGCTGTGTTCCCGATTGTATAGCTAGTTGCTGAGAAGAGCCCGCCGACTGCAAGGCTAGATAGACTTGCTGGGGATTAAGAGGAGCTGCTTCGCCAGGAACTTCGATCGCAAACGCCATAATTGAATATTAAAGCTCGAAGTTGGGAAACGGACTTAAAGATAGGTAAAAGATCGCAAATACTGTCGAGAGCCGAAAGAAAGAAATGCCGTTAATCATTGACAACGCTGAATGAAATGCTTCCCCACCCATGCAAGCTTCTTTTTTCTGGCCCTTTGAGAACTTTCGGGACAAGCTTGTGACGCTCTGTTCAGCCTTGTTGAAAGGCTCCGACGATCAACCGTGCCGATGTCAAATCGGGAACTGTTGCTGCAACACCGAGACATTGATTGTACGGGATTGAGACATCAAGTTGAAATTACGTGATATTCTTGATTGTAATTCTTGTGGGTGTATATAATTTTATCGCAGCATCAGGCTGGGAGGAGGTGTCACAGGTCTAGTTCCATTCCTCCCGCAGGATTCCAGATGTCCTCAGAGTTACTGTTCCATTGCTGCCGAGGTGTATCTACAGTACCCCTCCTCGCCCACCATGAAAATCATCATCTTTAAATCTCTTCCAAAACAAAATGGCATCCTTGCCTTCATCTTACAACGCTCTCAGGTTTAGCACCCTTGCCGGCCCCTTAACAATCGAGTCAAAACCCATATCAACCCTCCAAACCGCCTCAACCCTACTGATCCGCGTCCATTATACGTCTATTAACCCTGTCGATACCCAACTATGGCGAGCGGGTATTGTCTCCGTAGTTTCTGGAGAAAAAGGAATGGGCAGGGACTTCTCCGGCACTGTTGTAGCGATTGGTGACAGAGTAAAAGGCAGTTGGTCTATTGGCGATGAAGTGTTTGGGTTGTTGTTCCAAGCTGTCTGCCTATGTCTTAAATCCTCAATCTTCGCTGTTCTGAGATTGACTCCGTGTTTAGTTTGGGCAAGGAACGTTCAGCCAATATGTTGCCGTGGACCCCGCATCGGACCCAGTGGTCAAGAAGCCGGACAGCTTGTCCCATGAAGCTGCTGCTTCAATACCTCTTGTTGCGCTTACGGCATTCGCCTGTTTGGATTGGTTGCCGGAGAATGGAAGTACATCACAGAGAAAGGTTATTGTAAGAGGTGCATCTGGAGGTAGTGGCTCGTGGGTTGTGCAATGTAAGTGCAGCATGCTCGGACCGTAGGTAGTTGTCTGATATACTAGTGAAGTGGCCAAATTACTCTACGACTGTCATGTTACAGCTGTATGTTCTGGTAGAAATGCAGAATATGTCAGGAATCTAGGAGCAGATGAGGTTATAGATTATACTATCCAGCCAGTGCTCCAGACTTTGGTCGATAGTAGAGCTAGTAGAGGAGAGTACGACTTGATCGTGGATTGTGTAGGCGGTACAGACTTCATACCTTCATATGTAAGTTTCTTTCACCATTATTCGAATTGTGCTCACGTCATCTTCACAGACACAACTCGTCCATAAAAAGGGCGCATATGTTACTATAGTTGGGGATAAAACAGACGTGAAAGGACTTGGCGGCCCTGTGACATACTTCAAGAGCCCAGCGCAAATCTGGCGTTATATTTCAGGTTGGATATGGGGTCCACGATACGCCTGTGTGTCTTTCTATAACAAGTCTGAGTACTTACAGAAGGTCGTCGGTCTAGCTGAGAGGGGTGAATTGAGGATAGAAATTCAGGAGATAATAAAGAATGCATTGAATGAAGATAAGGAAGGATGGAAAAGAGCTATCGAGTTGATCGAAAGTGCAAGAGTGAGAGGAAAGGTTGTGCTTGAGATATTATAGAAAATACTTATGGGGGCTGCAATATAAAAGCCACACGATACCTTATGGTGACAGACATGGACAGCTCGCATAGATAGACAGTAATATTATACCTTTGCAGTTGTGTTTTTAAACACCAATATCAAATAGGTCCTTTTTCTTTCTTCCCCATAGCCTCCCCTTCGAGCCTTTCCTTCCTTTTCTCCTCGACCCACGATCCTAGCTCTCTCCATATTCTTTCCTTCTCGGCTGGAAGCAAAGAAGCTGCTAGTCCAGACGTGCTGGATGCCACGAAGACCCTAGCGCCCTGCCACCCATCTTCTCCTTTTATAACACCTAAATTTTCTGATTGATCCTGCCATCCATATCTAAACTCCTCCTTTTTAATCGACCTCCCTTTCCTCACCCTCCACACACTCTCCCAAATCCCCTTCCCCACCAACGCCACAGCCTGCGGCCTAAAGGTCCGTATCTTCTCCTCTAGCACATCCACCCCGTCATCCATTTCCTTTTTCGATAATTCCGCTCCATTTCTAGTCGGTCGCTCTACAATATTTGTATTTCCCAATGCATATAGTTCTGGTAATCGCACATCGTCTTCGGCTTTCAAAAGTCGAGTAGTGCAACCGGATGAATAGAGGAGCTTCCAGAAGAGATTGGATGGATGTGCGTATGCGTGGCCCGACCTAGCTGTCTGTATACCTGGGTTTAGACCAACGAAGACGCAGATGAGATTCGGTGCGAGCACATCGGGAAGAAAGGGGAGGTGTGCGTAGGCAGATGGGGGTGCGTAGGATGAAGGGGTGCGCGAGCGAGGCTTCTTGCTTGGGGAGGGCGCTACATCGGTAGGTTCGGATTTTATGGCAGAGCGCGCGCGCTTGCGTGGAGAGGGTGTAGGTTCAGCTCTTGTTGTTTCTGAAGTCAATTGAGCATTCCGAGGGCTTCGTCGGGTGGCGGTTTTCGGAACTGGTTCTTCAGTCGAAGAATATACGAATGAGGATAAATTCAGCCTGCCATGGAAGCTGGGTGTCGATGCATTGGTTGATGCATCTCCTTCATGCATTTCCCGCAGAAAATAACCGGCATTTCGTACTCCGCTCATGTTGCAGTGATGGTGTAGGATTCAGGTACATCCTACAAGGTCAGTAAGTATTGAGCACGGGGTAGCAATGACGTTGCATCGTCGTCCGAACATTTTCCTCCTAGAGAATGTTGGCGTTGAATAAATACGAGCAGAGGCAACACCATTGACCCCGAAAAGAATTCTGTGTGCAGCTATTTTGTTCTTTCTTGATTACTGTCCATAGAGACACGAGGTGGCTGTTGTTCTAGCGACTCTCGAATATTGATAGTATTCCGGTCTAATCTCGGGGACCTGGGGGCTTGGTTGCTGCTGTTGAGTGTCGCTTTCGTATTATCAATTTATGGCCAACACAATGAAGAGATAGAATAGTAAGACTGCCAATTCACTCTTCTGTCACCATAATCTACCCTCTAGACATGCCAAACTGTGAGATTTTTCGGCCAGGACTTCACTGCTTCAGCCAGCTATTTATACAAATTTCTACCCAAACACTTTTCACAGCTCCTAGATTCGAAAAACGTCCACTGTTCTCTTCTGTTCGTCCTATCTTTTGCGTGTTCTGATCATGGCGGGTCCGACGGCAGGAAAGGATGTCTGATTTAAGTATTCGAGTATGATTTAAGCATATTCCAGTACTATTGTCCTCTGTGACTTCTGCATGTTTCGGTGCAAGAGGACTAAATCCATGTAGCTGCCGGTAACTTGACTCGTATTCTGCTGGGTGGCTTAGGTATCTGGACTTTGGTTAAGCTCATTCACTCCATTGTGGCAACTCGATTCTGAGGGTGTCCCAACTCATTGTAGGACAGAGGGAAATAGCCAATTGAGACGAGGTGTCAAAGAAGAGAGACATGAAACGGCAGCCGTTTAAATACGGTCGATATAGCCAATTGGTATAAGGACTGACAGCCATATCTTGTTCTTTCCAGCTGGAAATGCTGTGTACATCGTAGTGATGTTGAAAAGGAGGGGCGTGAGGGGTCAAGTAAAGGTTCCCCCTAGTACACGTGTTTATGTTCTTGGTGGTGCGTGCTGAGGTTGCGTAAAATACGATGAAGCCCGCCGAGTACAGGGGATGAAAACACCAAGAAGTTGCTTTTTATGTATATAAACACCGCTCTTTGGAAATCCTTCATCTCTCATCCTTCTTTCTTTCACTGATCTCTCTTCTCTAATTTCGTACATATCATAATCAAAATGGAAGCCGTTCAAAACGTTCTCGACAAGTTGCACATCGGAGGTAAAAGCAATGCGGGTGCCCCTCCACAGGAACCTAGCTCTACCGACCTCCAACAGCTTAAGGAGGTGTACGCCAAAGCAAAACAAGACCAAGTTTTCGCTTTCTACGACTCCCTCGATGTAGCCGAGAAGGCAGCGCTCTATGAACAGTTATTCAGCATCGACCCAGAATACATCAACAAAATCACCGAAAAGGCTCTCAACCCTCCCAAGACCGAATCCGACGAAAAGAATGGATTGGGTCTCGAACCTCTCCCGGAGTCTGCCACCGCCAGTATCCTCGATTCGAAGCCAGAGGATATTGAGAAATGGTATCAGTCAGGTCTTGATCTGATTGCGGAGAACAAAGTTGCTGTGGTGCTTATGGCTGGTGGTCAAGGGACTCGATTGGGAAGTTCAGCTCCCAAAGGATGCTTCGACATTGGTCTACCATCAAACAAGTCCTTGTTCCAAATCCAAGCAGAGCGAATTCTTAAAGTTCAGAGGTTAGCACACAAGAAGGCCGGACATGGAGATGAGAAGAAGGTCGTGGTTCCATGGTATGTTATGACCAGTGGACCAACCCGTGGTCCTACCGAGCAATACTTTGAAGCAAACCGATACTTTGGCTTGGACAAGGAGAATGTCATCATTTTTGAGCAAGGAGTTTTACCTTGTATCTCAAATGATGGCAAGATCCTGTTGGAAAGCAAAGGAAAGGTAGCTGTAGCTCCCGATGGAAACGGTGGTATTTACCAAGCCCTTGTTACCTCGCCTGTTTTGTCTGATATGACCAAGCGTGGCATCCAGCACATTCACGCATACTGTGTGGATAACTGTTTAGTCAAGGTGGCAGACCCAGTCTTCATTGGATTCTCTGCAGCCAAGGACGTCGATATTGCTACCAAGGTCGTCCGGAAGCGAAATGCGACTGAGTCCGTTGGTCTTATTCTCCTGAAGAACGGCAAGCCAGATGTTGTTGAATACTCCGAGATTGATAAAGACACAGCGGAAGCCAAGGACGCAAAGCAACCAGACGTCTTGAAGTTCAGAGCAGCCAACATCGTCAATCACTACTACTCCTTCCGCTTCCTCGAGTCGATTCCCCAATGGGCTCATAAGTTACCTCACCACGTTGCACGCAAGAAGATTCCTTACGTGGATACTGAGAAGGGAACAACAGTTAAGCCAGAGAAGCCAAACGGTATCAAGCTAGAACAATTCGTGTTCGATGTCTTCCCAATGTTGGAACTCGACAAGTTTGCTTGTATGGAGGTCAGACGCGAGGACGAATTTTCCCCACTGAAGAATGCTAGGGGCACAGGTGAAGATGATCCAGATACTAGTCGAAAGGACATTATGGATCAAGGCAAGCGATGGTTACAAGAGGCAGGTGCCATTGTTGTTGGCGACAACAATGCTGATGGTGTTGAAGTGTCTCCATTGATGAGCTACGTAAGTTATGTCCCGATGCTTCGATTTTTGTCAAGCTAATCAATTCCACAGGCTGGTGAAGGGTTGGAAAGTTTAAAGGGCAAGACCATCACTGCTCCCGCTGTTTTGGAGAAGGAGTTGCTATAAGAATATATCCGCACAGGCAGATAGGCAACGCTTGATTTGATGAGGTCATGAGACATGATATCAATGTTACAATGCATTAACATAACGTCCTACAGTGATGGGTATGGGTTTACGATCACCAAGGAAAACAGGACCAAATGACAAAAGTATTGAAATGTTACTCGTCCCAGAATGATTCTAGTGAAGTTCTAAGAACAATGTGAAAGCTTGGTTTGTGAATCGGGCAGGGCATCCGACCAAACAAGCTTCTAGGCCCCTTTCGGGCTTTGTGGTAGGCTATAGGGTATACGGCACATAGCCTTCTCCTCGCATTCTTTGCCGTTCCATGACACCTTTGGGTTCAGAAAGCCTGCATCATGAGACTTGTGCCCCCCTCATCAACCCCGCCATCCTACCTAGTAGTTACCAGAGATCTGAGATCTGAGATTTGAGATTTGAGATGTTCTACCTCCACAGCCGGGGCGAAATCCACGGTTTCACTCATCCGTGAGGCTTAGCCCCACAACACGTGCATCCCCTGCGCCTCAGCTAGTGCTGCACTGATGGACATCGCTCGTCGCTTTAACCTTACTTGTGATCCAAGGGTCTAACTTAAATGGGCCGCATCCCTTTACCTGGATATGTCTGACATCAACACCCCCAACAGCCGATAAGATCAACACCGAATGAGCTCACCACACATACAGCACTCCATTTTCCTTTCATTGCAACACAGCAAATTCCGGTTCTTTCACTTCCAGAAGGGTAAGCGTGACAAATTAATCCGATTCGGCGCTTCGTTTAAGTGAAGTATTTGTCTTGATGACGCCCGCCAAGTCTTCCGTAGCTTGAAGGCGGTGTTTGTTTCTCATTGGGCTAGAATCCTTAGAATCAGCCAAAATACAAGTGTGACGAGCCGACATTATTCACAGCCCAGACTATTTGCTCTGCTTAGTGACAATTCACGACTTATCTGGTAGCGGCCAAGAAGCAGACGGTGAGGCAAACCTTGGCACGACAAATTACAGCATATATTCTGTGTGATTCCCGTTTCGCGCGGTCACCTTAGTTAGCCTTACTTGCACTTCAATTTGTGAAACGACCAAGCGCAATTTTGCTCGTCACTACCATCTTTCTACCACAGTACTTCGTTGCTGGCTTTGGTGTACATTGATTTACATCCTCATTTGAAATTGCCTGCTTATTAGATATTGCTTCTGAGATACTGTACTGCTTTGCGCAGAAAATAAAGAGTCGAACAAAATGAGATCCGGCTTTTTAACAGTAGCGCTGCTACTCTTGACGTCGACTCCGGCGTTTGCGCATCCTCAGCATATACCGGAGAGCGAACTTGTCGCGCGCGATAACGACATCGAGCAAAGAGACATCATCTGGAACGACATTGCGCCAGAGGAAACTGAATATGCCGAATCCGCAATTGAACAGAGAGATTTGTACAAGAGAAAGGGCGGCGGAGGCGGCGGGGGCAAAGGTGGTGGAGGAAGCAGCAGCTCAGGCAGCTCAGGTGGAAAGGGTGGTTCCAGTTCTAGTTCTGGGTCTTCCGGATCAAGGTATGTTAATTATGGAACGGGGTCTGGGGGCGCAAGCAAAGGTGGCGGAAGTGGAGGAAGCAGTTCTTGGAACAATGGAGTTGTAGTGGCAGACAGTAAGCCAAAAACTAACTCTAAGTCAAGCAGTTCCTCATCTGGCTCATCTGGACGTGGCTCATCTTCATCAACGACTGGAGGTTCTACCAAGACTGGATCTGGTCCGGCACCCCGCTTTGGAGGTGGACGTTATTATGGCGGAGGAGCAACCACGCCATATGCCGCAGGACGCACATCACCTCTAGGAATCCCGGCCGTTTTCCTTGGAGTCGGCGCTCTCGCAATCTTCCCTGGTCTCTGGCTTTATGGTGCCTACAGCTATCCTTACCACAACCCATATACTTTCCGCAATCACTCCAGGAACGCAACAAATACAACCACCACTGCATTGCATACGCGACAGACAGATCTCAGTGGCGCCGAGGAAACAAAGCCAGTCACCTGTCTGTGTGCTGAGTACGCCGAGTGTGGTTGTGATGATAGCGGCAACACTACCGTTTTGGA
Source organism: Rutstroemia sp. NJR-2017a BVV2 (assembly GCA_002946415.1). Lineage (NCBI taxonomy): Eukaryota > Fungi > Ascomycota > Leotiomycetes > Helotiales > Rutstroemiaceae > Rutstroemia > Rutstroemia sp. NJR-2017a BVV2. The sequence continues at coordinate 1,382,275 of NJPS01000013.1, read as the reverse complement.
TGAATTGATCGGTGGTGGAAGCTACGCCAATCTCAACAAAACCTTGGTCACTGTCGCCGATGTTAACGGAACCTCTACCATTGTCATCAACGGAACCTTGCCAAATGGCACCACCGCTTCTGGGGGAACTGATGATGCTAACATGGCTGGAATGAGAATGGTCGCTCAGAGCAGCGGATACTGGGTTATGGTAGCACTTGTTATTGCCACTTGCTGGATGATTTAGATGGGATACGTTCTACGATACACTCCGGGGGGCGGGGGTTGACCGGCTGGAGCCGAACTGTATATGTACTCAAATATAAGGGTATAAAGGAATCTTTTCTGGCGTTCAAGGCGTCGAAAACGATTAACGACCTTTATTAATGTAGTTTTATTTTGGTGGAATGCAAATGGGACACAAAAGGGTTGGTTAGACACATATTAGCTTAGTTTAGAGTCCACGATGGACGTGGCATCAATGGGAGAAATCCAAACCCGCTGAATTTAAAACCTAGAAAAATGTCTGTGTTTATGTTTGTTTCTCATGTTTGTTTCTCATGTTGGATAGTTCCCCATTTGGTTTCGGAGATTCCATTGCTGCATGTGGGCGGGATAGACTTGCGCGGGGCTGTATGCATGCGCTGGTCTCTGGTATGGACAGCATCTTGTGACGTAACACCAGCGGATCCTCAAGCAATAAGTTATCAGAATTTATATTTCTTTTGTCCGACGCACTGTGCTCAGAGCCAAAAAGAAAGCAAGATGTCGAGGCTGCAAGGCTAACAACATCCCTGCTTAAGGTTAATTGGCTGACGAGGATAATTTCCCCATACTCGAGTGCCCTTATCCACCGGCAGCTAGCTCGAAGCTCCAATCCACGACAAACCATACATCAACAACATGAAGTCCGAGGCTTCGCGGCCATTGATCCTGCCACAGAATCGAAAGTTGCGCCATCTCAAAGGGATTTATGTTCGAAACCTGACTCTCGCGCGTCCGCGGGGCCATACCATTGACGATGCAGCTCTGAATAAAACACCACAGAAGCTCGAAGCTTTGCGTCGCGAACCACAACTCCACCATGCGCAATCATCTGGGGATCTTCGGCCTGCGAAGCCAAGGAGGTCGAGTACAAACTGGGTGGGCGCGAGTCCTTCCTTCAGACAGAAAAAACTCGAGGATGTACGGGACAGTCGGATGGCAGACACTTTCATCACGTTACATTGCGAAGGACAGGAGGACCCAATTTACATCAGTGAGGTTGTGGAAAAGGTGATGAATCCTACTTTTAGGTCTTTTGATCTATCATGTTTGGGTCCGGCGACGACCAGACTCGATACCGTTACAGTCAAAGTATGGGTTAAACGGCAAGATTTCACTCCGCTCGTCAAGGAGGAAGTCAATCTGCAGTCACTACAATTCATGGGGTCGATGGAAGACCACCCATTTCCGCCCAATACGATTCTGTTTCATCTCATCGACGGCATATACACGATTGATCTTACGCCGAAGCCTCCTCAACCGAAAGCTAGTTTTACTCTTCCTACATCCTCCTACAATGCGCTTATGCGCCTATCGAATCTCGACGAGTCCATCCAAGATGCTCTAGCTACTCGCCAAGAGCTTGCTTCCCAGATAAATAATATTCTGTCCAACAATCCATCTCCTGCCAGCTCTATACCTATAGCTCAAGAATCGTTAACTCTTGCTAATCGCTATGTCTTAACTGCTCGCAAGGTCCGCGCCCATTCCGAACGTCGACAAGCCGAACTCAAAAAATCTCTCGCTGCGCGTCGTACGGCTATCTCCTCTGGATATGCCGCCCAGGCAGAAGCGCAAGCTGATGTTGATGATGCTCAAGTAAAATTGAACATCTGTCGCAACCTGCATACTTCTACATTGTCTCAAATTCGTGGTCAGCGTCGTCGTATCTGCGAAGAACTCATACAAATCTTTCCCATCGAACCTACATCTCATCCGCTACTCTTCACTATCTGCGGTCTTCCTCTTCCAAATACTACCTTTGATGATACATCCTCTCACGACGAAGATGTCATATCCGCAGCACTAGGACATGTTGCCCAGCTCGTTTACGCCTTACAATTTTATCTTTCTGTCCCGCTACCATATCCCGTCACAGCTTATGGCTCTCGCTCACTAATCAGTGACCCTATTTCCCTTCTACAAGACGCTCAAAGAGTATTTCCCCTATACATGAAGTCCGTCGTCCGTTTCAGATTTGACTATGGTGTATTCCTCCTGAACAAAAACATCGAAGCACTCGCCGAATCCCAAGGTCTTCGCGTCCTTGATATCCGACAGACCGTCCCGAATCTCAAATACCTCCTCTATGTGTGCAGTGCAGGACAAGAAGAACTCCCGGAACGGAAAAGAGGCGGTATTAAGGGCTTGCTGGCTGGTGGAAGAGGCATGGGGAGTCGACGCGGGAGTGAAGAAAGTTTTGGTGTTGCGCCGCATGGCGATGCAGCGAGGAAGGCGCTGGAAAATGGGCATGGGAATGGAAATGGAAATGCGACGGGAGGGGCGCCATCTGGGAATAATCATTTGGGTGCAGGAGCGGGGCCGGGGGCGGGGAGTGGTCAGCCATCACCGGTTCTACAGATTAAAAAGGATGGTCATACTTTGAGGACGAGTGGCTTGAGGGAAAATATCGTTCGATAGGTTCCTGGTGTGTAGATAGATAGCTTTAGGGTTGTAATTGTAAATTATTGTATATTTATGTAAGTTTGTTGGGAATGTTGGCTTTGGGCACGTACGGGAGGGCAAGATGCCCAAGATTTGCTTGCTAGAAGTCATGCAAGTCATCTATAGGTCAGCTGATCTGCTTTTTCTAAAACACTTCTTCTATTATTGAAAATCATCATTCAAGTTATGGTTCCATTAGGTGAGGATATTATTTACGGTCCTTCGATTTTTATACGGCTCTAGTTGAGCAGTTTTTCTATTCGAGTCTGAGTTCTCTACTTCGTTGCTAGAGAATATGAGTGCTGACCTATGTCCTGATCTTTCTCTCTCTGCCGTTCTCTGGGGTTATAAGCTCTTGGTTATCTTCATTTATTTTCTAAATTCTACACCTCAAACTCCTATACAAATTCACAATCTTTTCCCATCACACCAATACCTCCCCTTTCCCATTCTCATCCGCTCCCCTCCCTTTCCCTTTCCCATTTCCCCAACCCTCACACCACCCCCCCACCCCCTCTCAACCACCCCCTCAACATCGCCCTCGTCCCCTTATCCCCCACCAACCCCACATTCACACACTTCCCCCTCCTCAACGCCTCCCATCCCCCCTTCTTCTCCCACCCCCCCATCCCTCCCCCACCATCCACATACCGTCTCCCAGTCCACACCTCCCAGACACAGATTCCCAGCGCGAAGAGATCATCCTCTTTATTCGCGCGCCGATCGACACCTTCTAACCACAGCCGCGCCCGGTTCGGCGAGATGATCGTCCCGCTGGTGATGGGTGTCCATTGTTCTGGGCGTGAGGATTCGGACTCGTATGAAGCGTCTTGGAAATTCGTAAGTCGGACAGAGGAATCGGTGGAGCAGAGGAGGAAGTTAGAGAGGTGGATGTCCCCGTGGATGATCCCGCGGGCGTGGAGGGTGAGAACGCAGGTTTTCATGCTGGAGGTTAGTTTGGCGCGTTGCTGGGGGGTGTAGGTTCGGGGTTTGAGGGGCGTTTCGAGGGAGAGGATGAGGCCGGTTAGGGAGGGGGAGGTGTGCGGATGCGGGTGGGTGTGGGAGGTGTAGGGGTAGGTGGAAGAGCATGGGTCCTGGGATACGGTGCCGTGGAGAGTGATTGCGGAGCTGCCCGCGGCGAGGTGCATGCGCAGTTCGTGGGGGGTGGCGCCGGACTTGTAGACTAGTGGGTGTGAGTGGAATTTGTGCGTGGAGGTGCTGAGGGTTGCGGTGAAGGGGGTGGGGTCGATGAGGGGGGTTATTAGCGAGAGGGGTTGGTTGGGGACGGGAGGGTAGGTGGTGGACGCTGGGGAAGTGGTTGAGGATGCGGGTGTGTAGAGGGCTGAAGATGGTCCGTCGTATGATGCGGATATGGGAGTTTGTCCCCAATTCGAGTGCCAATTCATGCTCGTTGATTTTGAAGACTGCGGCATGAGCTGATAAGATGATACCATGCTCGCTTTATCTTGACTTCTTCCTGTCGGTGGTGTAGGTAAGGGCAAAGAAGGTGGAGGTCTTGGATACGCCATCCTTAAAATATCACCCGCGGATACCGACGGCAATGAACCCAGAGATGAAGTGTTGGGCGAAGAAGCACTATGACAATTGCCTTCGCCTTCCGCACCCACGAACGCGGACCAAGAAGCTGGCGAACCACCCGAATGCAGCCCGCCCGCTGTCGTGGCACCTATAGACGAATCGGTAAAATCAGACCAACAGTTTAGGTCGACCCAGCTGCTGAAATCTTTGTCAGTGAGGAGTTCTTCGAAACTGAAGATATCGTTTGTGCTGCTGGCAGGCGAGCTTAGGAATGGAGGGAGAGGATCCATGGTTTGGGGTGGGCGAGGGAGATTTCTTATTGTGTTTTGGATGACTGTTTTGGGAAGGGAGGAGGGGATTGTGGTTCCACTGTGGATATGGATGGATAGCTGGATGGCTTCTAGCAGATGTGTAGGTAGGAGCACCGTACGGACTAGACTGAACTGAACTGCACTGGATGGGGCTGGGCTTTAACGCATATGTAAAGGGTATGTGGGTTGGGAGACCTGCAAAGAGACCCGAAAGGTTTTTTTTTTTGGTTTCCCTTTTCTTTAATTGCCTCTTCTTTTGAGGTTTTCCTAAAGAAGTGGTGGCAAGGCGTGTAAATGAGAAGAAAACCAAAGTCCCTCGTAATAGTCGATTACAATGCATAACTTTGTTTTAAGATGGGAAGAATTCACGTAGTATAGCTCATATATCTGCACCTAGATCACTCATTCATGCATAATCGGCACGCATAAAAGTAACATGAATAGCCGGTGTACCGTGTTCGGGCGATCAATAGATAATCATTCTCTTACCGGAAATCCCTCCTAGAACCCGGTGGGCTGTTATCCACGCCGTTCCGAGTTTCAAATAGAAGCAATCAGTCTAGACTCTCATCCTCTTGCGACATCGCTGTTAGGCTCTAGATCAAGTTAGCCCTAAGGCTTATATACTCTTGTGTGGGATACAAATAGCACCCAACAGGAACCCCCACTGGCAACTTCCTCCTTGAGCGGATATCTTGCGCAACGTCCACGCACAAACCCTAGTTAATTCTGCCTCGGGCAGCACCCAATCCCCCTGAATTATGCATCAGTGCTGCCGGCAGTAGTATCCGGTGCGTGATCTTGTCCTGAAATGGTGCTGTAGTCTGGTGGGTAGGTGAGTGAGTGAGTGAGTGAGAATGTTGGGCAGGAATTTTCCTCGTGGGGCGATGAGGGCCTCACTCTCCCGCTTCGAAATAAAACGTGGTTTTTTTGCTGCTACTGCACTAGCAAACTGCAGTATGATAGGATAGGCACGTGAAAACCTTGTTTCCGGGGCGTTGGGTCTTGGGTCTTGGGGAGGTCGGGGAAGAGAAGAGTTTTTCCCGTTCGCCTGCGAGACGAGTTGTAGCCACTTGGCTGATTTGGTCGGGTTGGTTTGATCTGGTGTGGTGGATATTGAGACTGTGATATGGTGCAAGAAACCTGTAGATTTCTTGTGGATGATTGTGATGAACTGGAAGTGCAGAAATGAAGACTCCTAATCTGCCCTCTGTGGAATCGGTTAAATGTGCCAACCATAGGTTGCTTCAAGGTTCAAAATAAATAAAGAGATTTTACATTCTGCTAACCAGAACTCTTGAATGAAACCCAACGCTATACCCGAGTTTGTTTCCATTTCCTGTCCTTTCCTTCATTTCCATATGTGAACGCCTCCCACAAAGCCCAAACGCTAAACTTTTCCAAACCAATTTCCTAACCGCAGCAAAACAGAAACAAAGGCAAAAAGCCTCCAGAAAACAAGTATCTATTTCAGGCAACCAGATCCTCATCAATCCATGCACCAGTCCAGGTAACCAAACAGTCTTTCCTTCCAATCAACATCTAAACAACCAGCATACCATATCTCCCAGCACAGAACCAAACACATACGAAAAACAATCCAAACCCCACTCCATCTCTTACCTTCTTACTGCCCGCTCCGAAGACCACAGAGACGTTGTTAAGACGCCTCAGTATACATGGCTCCGACTCGGGGGAAGTGGTTTTGTGTTGAGTGAAACGGGGCTTCTGGGAGGATTGGCTTTCGGGTTCGGGTGTGGCGGGAAGATGGAAATGGGAGGCTGGTGAAGAGTTGAATTCAGAAGGAGAGGTGGTAAGTGTATGGGATGGATTTGGGGTAAGGAGGATATGAGTCGCCTGTTTAGGAATCGATAAGACGAAGTGAAGTAGAGCGACAAAGAAAATATAATGAGTGGCATCATATGTGTCTGTAGATGCGTGTATGTTTTGAACGAGTGTGAGTTCTATTGAGATTGTAGTTTCTGCTGTGGAATACCGATGCCGATCATATTTGAGTTATAGATCAACTGCGAAAGATGTTACATTTCAAACGTGCGAATAGCTTCGTAATCGATTCGAAAATTGACCGCCAGCAGTCGAGAACTAATCCGTCAGCAAGAAGTCCGAGATGGAGATAATATTGAACATACAGCCAAAGACCTAAGTCTCTTCATTGAGAACGAATTGATGCAAAAAATGGTGTTGGAATCGAACTGCAGAAGCCGTGAACCTGCGACTGGAGTATGGGAACTTGCTGCATTGCGAATGACATTGTGTAGAAGAGAACCATGATGAGAATAGATACAACTCATAAGATGGACAGCATGAGCGACTTTACGCCGACGGAAGTGTGCTGACACTTTAATTGAACGAAGGCAAGAAACGTTATCCCTTGCCCGAGGACGACATAAGCCTCGACTCTTGCCTCTCCATTCTATGAAAGGATCTTACGGTGACAAGAGCATTCTCGTGTCAGTTGAAGGCTAGACCTTTAGAAAAGTGGCACTAGAGGTTTGAAACGGGTTAGAACAGACATGAAGAGAAAAGTAGCAGATGAGTGTTCTCAAATACTTATCAGAAGGATTAGAGAACGTATCCTCACGGACAGTGTTGGGTCAGCCGACTACTAACTTCCGTAGTTGGCCTGCCCTATGTGAGTGAATTTTCTGATGCCTCGAATAAGCCTCTAAAATGAATAGTCTCAGTGCTTGTCTCGGTAGGAAAGTGCGGCCTGCAGAGTGAGAGTCGACAGACGACAGTAAAAATCAATATGGTCACAGGCAAGGTGCTACAGGTAGCAGCTTGTTAGAATCCTCTTCGACAAGTCAAAAAGCTTCTTGAAACACCAACAATCTGGGTTACCGGTCGATATCTCGTCCGCGATAACCTCCTTTCTGACCAAGCGAGACTAGAAGGACCGACAATCAGCCCTATATGCTCAGCCGCACTCAAGATTTGATGTTGGACTGATTCGGTTAAGCGTGAAAGCCACATCTATGCCTGTTGGACGGCCGCGCTCTTCGTGGCTGGTGACCACCTCGACCACCAACATACCGAAGTAACTTGGAGAGCCAACGCAAAATTCATCGCAATGCTCCAGCGTGAGAGCTGGCAAGAAGATTTGTGCTTCATAACGCAGACGTGGATTCACAATATACTCTAAATCAATGTTTTGAAATTCCGACGACATATCCTGCCTGAGACTACCAGGCGTGCTCTCAAAATAGATCGGTCAAACATTTCATTTGGATGATTGACCACCTCTCCGAAAGGTCTGATGGGGTATAATACTTGCCCTATCGGCCTTCATAGAGCCTCGACAGAGCGATGGCATACGATAAAGGAGCGACAGCTGGACAGAATACCGCAAAAGCCCCGTTTCGGCCTTGACTTTGACCAGAAGTCGGAAAAGCGCGGGCGCCTGCGATAGAGATCGTGAAGAACACTACACGCTTACGTTATCAATATCTGGGCAACCATTTTGCACCACCCAAAACCACCCAGATGGAGCGCTTACCGCCTGTCGACCGCGGCTCAGTTAAAGGGTGACCGGCAAAAAGTACTCTTTTAGTAAAGAAAATGCTGCGGTTGGTAGAGTCAGCGTCGCATATTCCGTGCTTTTGCTTCCTACTCTCAATCAAGTGGTTTTGTGGGGAACGGAACAATCTCTGGTTGAGGCGCTGCGCAGGCACGACTGGGACAACCTGAAATGACCGTAGGCCGAGTACGTTTACGGTCTACCAATGTTCATATATAGAGAGAGCAAGGGCTCATGGTCTCTTTCAACCACTACAAGATCAAACACTCACTCCTTTTTATCTGCTGATATTCGAGTTGGTGGTGCGGAAGTTATCATTTCAGTTTTCTATTTCCTTTTGACGCTCATTACAATTTCCTTTGTATCTCGACAGCCACTCTTTAGTGGCATCTAATTAATCACACAAAATGTCTACCGTACGAAGGCCCATGAGTAAGTTCTTCTGATGCCCTAGTGCGTACTGGACTTGGTCTAACAATGTATCAGGGCCAAAGAACATTATCATTCGTGCCTCCATTTGGGTTCTAGCAGCCATTCCATTCTACACAATGGCGGGTAAGTTTCCTCCTCTTGATTCCCGTGGGAGCTTCAGCTAATATGATGACGCTAGCACTGGCAATTGCTGGTTCTGCCACAACGACGCCTGGAGTGGAAAATATCTTCATCGGACAGCTTTCCAAAGCTGGCACCGATGGGGACAAGTTAGGAGGGTTGAGAATTGGTTATGTGGGTAAGTCTAGGCATCGATCTCTACAATGTAAATAGCAGTATGCTAACTATTTCACTAGGTCTCTGCGCTTTCGTAGGGAACCAAGGAGCCAACGGAAACACGTTCGATAACACGAACGGGTACCAATGTATAGGCAAGCCCTATTCACAAACCCCCGAGGAGATCGGCACAACCCTCCATGTCGACTCCGACGTTGTCGAACTAGGGCAAAAGCTCCAGACCGACATCACAATCTTCATGCCAGCCGTGGCACTGGGTCTATTCCTCGTAGGCTTCCTCGTCGATACATTTGCATGGCTCTTTGCTGGTCTAGGAAAGCCTGTTGGAGCCTTCGGTACTATTGCCATGCCATTCCTATGGGCTTCCGTCGCCACCAGTCTGGGTGCAGCTTACACTTTAACTGTTTCTATCAATGCAGTCAAGACTGTACTTACAGATAAAGCTTCAGGCTGTTCGGCAAATATCCAAATCGAACAAGGCAAGACACTGGAAGGTCTTCAATGGTCCTGTTTTGGTTTCGCGTTTATCTTTGCCTTGGCCATTTATATGGTGTCGAGAGATATCATGTATGGATTTAACATCATGCCTCGCAACCGCTCTCGTGGACGCAGAGATGACATCTACTCTGATTTCTCCGATGATCGAGAGATGAGTTACTCACCAAGATAGAGCGGCAATTTAGATACCTAGGCCAAGTCAAGAAACTCTGTAAAATAAACCATTCGTATCGTTGGCATGTTGGACCACAGCATAGAAAGACAAAGAAGGCGGGAGGTGGGCGTTATCATAGGGTGGGGTTATGAATGTTTCTGTTTGTATGGGCTTTCCTTTTCTTTGATATCATCATGTCTTTATATTCAACTGCTAGTCAGCTAAGCCAAAATGCTTTAATCTATTTGTGTTTCGCTGCTTAATGGGTAAGGAACGTGATGGTATGTATGATACTGCATCATCCCGACGAGAAACGAAGACGATCCCTCGTTTCGAGTCGCTGTGAACCACAAACTTACCGAAGAATTATCGTTGCTAGTAACTCGTGGTAGAATTCCTTGATCCCATTTCAAAGCACTCATCTAATTCATTGCTCAGATTGGTTCTCTGCTCATGGAACCTGATGCAATGCCCTTCCAGCCAATTGGCGACCTTAGAATATGCCATCAGAGGAACTAGAATAAGAGCCTCCATGTGCACTGAGGATAGCCGTTCCATTTCCCGAAGACTTCCTCCATCAAATAGCCAAGAAGTGGTCTGGCGGAGTTTCGAAATTTACGCCCAGCTCATCGCCCACTAGAGCACAAGCCACCTTGATTTTCATAGCAGATATTTTCGAGATTCCAGCAGCCGATTTATCATACATTGAGGACATTCCGCAGATAGATCCAGACAAGAGATCAAACTACCGATGAGCTTTCTTCAGCACTTTTGGCTTAAGCAATGAACCCCATCGTTTGCGGACGGAGAGACATCAGCCTCGCTGTACTTTTCCTGTCCTTGCGATAGGGTACAATTTGTAGTGAAACTGATGGTAGGATATGTAGATGGCCGCCAAAGAAAGGCTTTAGTGCGACTGAAACATGCAACTATGGTTGAGAATGTAGAACAATCATCACACAAATAATGGCAATGTAATAAATTTGAATCCTGCGGGAATTCAATCGCAGTCCACGATATCAAGAAGTTCCTTAAATCCGCGAATAATTCCATGGTGGCGTCAACAGTGTATTGTACCTCGCCTCGCTTCCAGAGCTTTCTTTCAAGCTAACTCCGAACGTCATCTACCACCACCTAATAAAGAGCCTCCCTCTCGCCATTGCAGACAACTACGGTCAAACGGCTCAAAACCTCACTCAAATTGACCAAAGCAATTCAGAAAACACCATTCAGAATGGCTTTCGCAATGCGCCGACCATTTCAGCTCCCCAGCACTCTGGCATTAGCCTCAAAATCCACATTCAAGTCCGTCCCCGCGCGAGCTTTCCACTCCTCCCGCCCTACAAACTCTTTCTTCACTTCACGAACAACATCACCCATCAACGCTCTCACCAAGGCGAAAAATGCGTTCAGACAGTCAAGGACGTATATGCAGCAACCAGCTGTTCAAGCACCAAATGCTACTCTACTGCAGAAATTGGCCGTTGGTGGTGCGATGTTTGGAGGAACCTTGGTTGCTATCAACCTGGTATATTTTCTCCCTTCCCTGTCTCTTCCTTCATCCAGCGTCAGCTAACTTATCTCCCAATAGGTCTTCAACCGCGAAACCCGGGAAGATGGAGGAATGCCAGCTTTCGAGCGCGAATATCTCAACGATACATTCATGCACACAGGTATTGGAATCGGCATGATCGGACTGTCTGCGCGCGCCATGTTCCAAAGTGGGTTTATCTACAGAATGATGGCAACAAACCCATGGGTTGTCATGATCGGTGGTATTGGCTTGAGTATTGGTACAATGATGGGAACAAGGGCTACGGATCCTAGCAAGTGAGTTATTTTGCCCCTCTTTTTGAAGTTGCGAATATGTGACAAGAGCGATATGCTGATATGATTTTACTAGCTATGTTCAAAAATATGCTCTCTGGTCCGCCTTCAACGTCACTCAAGCCGCATTCATCGCTCCACTCCTCTTCATGGCACCGCCCGCTATCATCGGCCGTGCCGGTCTTTACACCCTCGCCATGATGGGATCAATCTCCTTCGTTGGAGCCACTGCTAAGCAAGAAAAATACCTTTACCTCGGTGGACCACTCCTTGCTGGATGCGCTCTCGTCGCCGTATCTGGTTTCGCTCCTTTGGTCCTTCCCGCCACTGCAACTCGTGCTTTGGCTTTCACTGAGAACATCTGGCTATGGGGTGGTCTGGCCGTCTTCGGTGGCTTCACACTCTATGATGTGCAGAAGATCTTGGCCCATGCTAGAATGGCCGAGAGGGGTCTGATTAGAAAGGATACAGTCAATGAGAGTATCAGTTTGGAGCTGGACTTCTTAAATATCTTTGTGAGGATGGTGCAGATTTTGATGATGCAGCAAAACAGGAGGAAGTAAATGGGAAAGGATATGTGTTAGTTAGAGGTTGCTGGAAGAATGCTGAGATTAGTGGATGAAATCGACGATATCAGGAACATCGGTATTACGATGGTAGTACTTATGAACGGGGAGGTTATCGCGCCCAGAACTTCCAAGAATTCGGTCCTTAGTTCTACTGCAGAACATTTTTTATTTTGTTTTAGTTTCTCCTCTCTGTTTTCAAAAGGTCCGAGCATTACAACAAACTGTATAAAAAAAATTGTAAAACAGATAAAATGAAATCCAGTCAAAATGAGTAATCGCACCTTTACTATTTATCCATGGACTATATTTGCAATTGAAGACATAATAGAACTAGATGCCATAAATGGACGTGATAGACTTGATGTGACGATACTTAATACATATATTTACTAGATGTTCTAGGTATTTGGCAATAATGGAATCTAGCGGCTCTGTCAAATCGTTGACTCTGATATCATCTCATCTTCCGCTACCTAGTTACTCTTCTATATGTGTCTCTATTCATAAACATTCTCTCTTCCTGGAAATTCACAACTCAAGAGACCTCGAACATATCTCGACTGGAGGGCCTCAGGTAAACCAACGACACGGTACTGTTTAGTATCTGACTGTTGAATTGAATTGAGAATATATACAAAGCTTCTATACACCAACCTCACCTACTCCAAAGGCGGGAACTTTCTTTCAAAGTGACTTGGGCACTCATATCCTCCGGGATTCACCTCCAGATACCTCTGGTGATAATCCTCCGCATCCCACCACTCCCCTGCCTTCAATATCTCGGTAACCACCTTCCCCTTCCACCACTTCTCGTTAACCTGTTTCGTCACCTCCTCCGCGATCTTCTTCTGCTCATCATCATGATAGAAGATTCCCGATCGATACTGGCTTCCTGTGTCTGGGCCCTGGCTGTTCGCTGTAGTGGGGTCGTGCATTCGGTAGAAGTACTCGAGGAGTTGGCGGTAGGTGATCTGGGACGGGTCGTAGTGGATTTGCAGAGCTTCGGCGTCTAGGTTTCGTGTTAGCAATTGTGTTTCTGTGCGGATGTGAAGCGGGTAACTCACGGCCAGTCCTTCCGGAACATACGGCGCGATAACTTGGGCTGGCGGTATCACCGCCGATGTATCCTACTCGCGCATCGTACAATCCCTTTCCGGTGAACTCTTTGCGATACATGTGCTCAACGCCCCAGAAACATCCAGCTGCCACGGTGCATTTCTGCGCAGTGTCGGGAACCGAGGCGGGCGTGAAGGCGGGCGTGTTCAGACCCAGGGAGGTCGATGTTGTGAAGGGCCGTAAGAGGCGATTCAGGAAATTGGGCATGTTAGCCATGAGGACGCCGCCGAGGAGGAATAAGAGGAAGGTGCGGGGTGAAAACAGATTGGTGGTTAAGGACTGAGCTAATGGATGGTATTTCTGGATATTGGTAGTTCAAGATCGAATCGCGGGATTGTTGATGATGAATTGGTCTGTTCCTTAGACGAGCGGAAGTCGAATATAAATGTAAAGCTTCGAGACCGCAAGTGGCAAGTGCATCAAGGCGTCATGTATGGAGGGGTCCAAACAATGCATGCAGAAAGCATGGACCAGCTGCGCTGACAAATAGGAGATGACAGATACTGGAGCCAATCAGGAAGGTGGTTGGTGTTTGTTGGATTCCATCTCGTCAGCCAGCCACAATCGCAACAATGGCAATAATTCCAAATTGTTCCACACAGAAAGAATTTCGAAATACCATCAGAGTGGCTGTGAGATGTTCTTCATTGCTCGTGGATGGATTCTAACGTTGTGTTTTCCTATTTCCTACCATGTCTTATTCATCAATCTGCATTTAGGCTCAAGTGCCTCGGCATCGTGAGTGGCCGGCTAGCTCTCACTGACGTCGTTCCCGGCCGATGGACTTCATCTAGCCAAACATCGCGAACAAGAACACACACAAAGATCGAGCAGTAATCCATCCATATTGCTGTCACTTATCTAGACACTACAGATGCTCAAATATTTGCGTCCAATTATAAATTATATTACTCTAACTGAAGGATAACTACTGCTGTCGTACCAGCCAACGCTCAATTGAAGTCAAATGGACGGCTCTAAAGGAAAACACCGCTCTTGGCGGCTCCGGGATAGGTCGTTTTCAGGGTCTTCAGGAAGTCGACACCATTGATTCCGAGCTGCTTATAAGCATCATTGCGGCATGCAAGCGAGGTCAGAGGGAGGTTGATGGCGTCCAGGAAGAACGAAAGTACCGGCTCAGCGGTCGCGTAAATAGATCCAACGACAGATGGTGCTCCTTCTTGGAGGATCTGGAAGGCGAAGCAAAGCGCATTGTTTCCTTGAGCCAAGTACTCAGCGTTCATTATTCCTCCAGTCAAGTCTTCAAGGTTGACACCAGTGAAAGTGTTCACACCGTTGGTGTTACCTCCGATGCTGTGGTTACTTGTTAGCGTACTGTCTCATTAATGGCGATAGAATATATGCTTACCTTAAAAGTGTAGGACGCTTGACACTGACGTTTTCGATAATGTCGAGCCACAGATCAGCCGCAGCATAGTCAGTAGCACGACGGTAGTAGTTATCAGGGATACGTTCAGCGCCTTTAGTATAGGTCATGTTATCTTCTGGACCAGTCACACCCCAGAAGCTCTTGAGGGTCTCCTTGTCTATTTTAAATCAGCCTCGCGTCGGAAATACATCACAGTGAAGGCCACATACCTAAGAAACCGTTTGGATACTCCTCGGACGCATTTCCAAAGATGCGGGCAGCAAAACAGTAAGCAGCATTGCGGACGAACCAGCCAGACCAGGGACCATAGTAGAAACTGGGGTTGGTGGCGATACTTTGGTTGAAACGGACTAACGCATGGTCGAGGAAAACATCGAGGGTGTAGTGCGGCACCTCGGCATCTTTCTGCATGTTGTACAAGTCCATGAAGTACTCCATGTTCATGTTGTTGTTGTCGCCATCAGCATCGTACAGATCGCTGCGGGTAATGGATGAATCCACTTCGAAGATGTTATGAGTACCAGTAAGACCTTTAGGTTTTCCTGTTCCTTGTGAGCCACTGGCGCAAAGCACTAAAACAAAGCGTATGACTTACCGAGAAGACCTAATAAGTTTCCAAGAAGGTTCTGAGCTTCTGGTGCATTAGAAGGCCCACCCATCGAGACACCTGGTGTCAGCGACACAGGGTTACCACCTAGGACAGTTCCATAAACACCAAGCACAAGAGCCGTGTCGATTCCCATGCCCAAAACCTTCTGGACTGCGGTAGCGTACTCAAGAATAGTGGCAACGCCGTTGCGTGGCAGATAGCCGTGGTTTGCCAGGACGTTCAAACCAGGGCAAGGTCCTCGAACATCTCCAGCTGCGTAATCAGGCATCTGGAAGGCATGCTCGCCGGAGACGTCCACTCGCTGACGGTCGGCATTGAACTCAGATGTGTCTAATGTCGTTGCTACGAGGGCCTCAACTTGTTGTAGGAGATTCTCGAAGTCGGGTATTGAACGGCTATCAAGCGCTCCAAGGCCGGCTTTAAGCTTGTCAAGAGGGATGGGTTTGGTTAGGTCTGCATTGGGGGCATGCAGAGAGGCTGCGGGAAACGCCATGACGCTTGAGAGCGCCCCCGAAAGAAGAAATAATGAGCTGAAGGTCTTCATACTGATGATTTCCAACGAAATCGACGAAAAAACTGAAAAGAGCGAAAGTATTCAAAGGAATGTGGGTAAAAAGAGAAATGTTAACTTGGCAAGAGAGCAGAGGAGTTGCCGCATTATATATTGACAGGCTAGTGGCCGCTGAGCTTCCCTCGCCTTCTCGAAGTCATCGATATTGCGATATCTCACAATGTGGAGTACATGACATATTCCGGAGCGATTTCCTCGAAGCTCCGGAATTGCAAACGGAATGCATTTGATTCGATCATCCTGAATGCTGAACTGATAAAGGAGAGAAACCTGGGCTATCCATGACCACTGCGAAAGCGCTTCAACAGTGGCCATGTCATTGCCAGTGTAATGAAGATCTGCACTTCACGGAGAAACTTGTTTCGACACTCACCGTCGAAGTGGGCTTGAAGCCTATCTTTGTATCTGATATGGAGTTAGTTCGGCAGATCTCTTTGCAATTTTCTTCTTGGCGAGGCTCAAAACCAGATGGGCACACTCCGGAATACGCTGAAGTTCTCTTCAATTTACTGTGTGCGAGTATCTTGCAGATCATTCTAGATTCATTTGACTCTGTCGGTGTGGCTTTAGGTTGGGGTAGGGGACCTTGGTCCCAAACAGGCTCAATCAAGGGCTTGGCGACGAAGAGGCGACGATACGAGACGTTGCAGTGTCAAGTCCAACCGTCCCATGCACAGATAATGTCTATTAGCCTGTATTTTTGACTTTTAAGGTTAAATTAGTTGACGGTTTCACCCCAATTAGGATGATCGACTCTGATCGCTCTTGTTTGGCTGTATCGTGGAGTCGAATTTAGCGTGGCATAACCCGGTCAGGTGGATCCTGTCAAGAGGGTCCCGCTCCTTTTGGGGAGCCGGCTCTGCTATACCTTCTCAGAGCTGCACGGATAAAATATGCTTGCATGCAGGGAAGTATTCTCTTGTCAAATAGGCCTGTGCTGGGACAGTCGTCCAGTGTGGGAAAATGATGAGCATGATAAAGTTGCGCTGTATCCATTCTGTTGAGTGACCGACCTCGGAAACGATGTTTATGATTGACTGACATTCCCTTGACTGCCATGAGCGATCTCTGCACCTTGTTTTGGTGAAGCTGCGAGTAGTTGGTATTCAAGGGGATACGATCGGGTCCGAAACATCTAATCTTATCGAGTTTACTCTAGGGTAGTCGTAAGCATTTTTGAGATTTTAGTTAAACGGGAGTTAGGAAATTTCTTTACGTACCGTACCCGTAAATGTGGAGTAGTCCACTATTCTCATGATTTGTGGGGAAATATTAGTCACTCCTTACTCATCCCAGCCTCCTTCACGATAGTTGAGTTTCTTCACGATACTTCCAAATTGATCTGTGCAGTGCATAGATTGTTAAATTTAATTAGTATGTACATGCTCAGTCCTGCAAACCCTTGGTGATCTCAGTGCCGTCTTCTTGTTTGGCAAAATCCCGCCATCCTGGACCACATAATTGATGTGTTCATCGGCGTTAGGCTATCTTCTCCCTCCTTTATGTTTGCAAAGTATGATCTACATCGTTGAGCGTCCGTGTGTGCTTCTGGTAGTGGGGAAGAATGGTTGCACCTTCCTTCCGGAACCTGAGTGGAAGTTTCCTGAGAACCCAGTCACTTGCAACATCCCCAAGATAGATTACATCCATGGAAGACGTTTGTCAACGGGAGAAGGCGTACTTAACGTTCGATAACTTTTATTATCATGCTTTGACTTTGCAAATTTAGTATTTTTCCTTTCTGAAACTCTCTCTTATAGGATCATATATCTCTACGAGCTTGACCGGAACTTTTTGCATCCGGGAAAGAATCATATCATC
Organism: Rutstroemia sp. NJR-2017a BVV2; assembly: GCA_002946415.1. NCBI lineage: Eukaryota > Fungi > Ascomycota > Leotiomycetes > Helotiales > Rutstroemiaceae > Rutstroemia > Rutstroemia sp. NJR-2017a BVV2. The sequence goes on along the minus strand of NJPS01000013.1, from coordinate 1,364,914 downwards.
TCTTCAGAATGAAGCTCATTACTGCCTTGCTCATATTCAGTTGTGCACTGTTTAGCATCGTTCAGGCTGCGGACTTTGCGACTTTACTTGCTGCCCTCCCCACTTGTGCAGTAAGTAATGCAACCCAGCCCGCGTTTATGGTAACGCAACAATCATTTGACAGAATATCCAGGTGAACTGTTTCGTGCCGGCGGTAGAGGCATCAGGATGTAGCACGACTAATGCAACATGTATCTGTACAAATGCCCAATTGAACTTGGAGGCAAAAGTTTGCATGGCTGGAACATGCACCGTTGTCGAGCAGTTAAGTATGATATCTTCCATCTTGATGTCTTCGCTAGCTAGCTTCAACGGTACTACCTGCTAACAACACAATCTAGAGGTTGCCAAGCTCACTGAGGCCGGCTGTGGTGTTGAGGTTGATACGAGCTCACAAACACAAATAAGAGCCTTTTCGTACATTTTCTGCATTCTTTCTGAAATCTTCATCCTCATCCGGTTATGGGTGAAGTGGAAGTTGACGGATAAAATTGGAGTCGATGACTGGCTCATGATTTTGGCTGCGGTATGTGTCCTTCTGTATGTTATGGAAACTTGTTAGAGATACTAATGAACGGACTTAGGTTCTCACAATCCCATACCTTTATGTTTTGATCGAGAGTTTGTCTCCCCTTCTCTCGAACCTGATACCGTTGCTCACAGAATCCAGTTGTCAACATAGGCTTTGGTTTAAATATGTGGGACATCGATACAGATAACCTCAATGATGTCTTCCATGTACGTACAATCCTGATACACCGCTATTCAATCGATCCTACTGACATCCCACTTCAGCTCTTCATGGTTGACGAATGCGTCTACATCGCCCTCCTTGCAGTCACCAAGCTATCCCTCCTGCTCTTTGTCCAAAAACTCTTCCCTGCTCGGTCCTTCCGAATCGCAACCTGGATCATTGCCGGCTTCACTGTTGCTATTGGTATCACCTTTATCATGACTACTGTCTTCTCATGCGACCCAATCCCATACTTCTGGACTAAGTGGAACGGCGTGGTAGTAGGCAAATGTAACGATGTCAATCTACAGACCTATATCGCGGCAGGGTTCAATATCTTGCAGGATTTCACAATCTTGTTCTTGCCCCTGCCCGAGTTGTGGAAACTGCAGGTTTCCATGAGGAAGAAGGTGCAGCTGTTTATCATGTTCGGTGTGGGCCTCTTGTGAGTTGTCTCCTATCTCCTTGCGAATATCGAATCGGTAATGGCGTTTGATATTGAGGGATTTTTTTCCGTGACTAACCGATGGCTATTTGGAATTGTAGTGTTTCGATTATTAGTATCATTCGTCTAAGATACCTTGTCAGTTTTGGCAACACCACCAATCCTACCAGTAAGTTATTCCCGCCGCTTGCGCCCTATCTACACCCCTACCGGCACGGTGCACACTCTGCAACAACATTCTCCTGCCACCTTCATGTGCTTCTTCCTCTTTCGTATCCTCCTTTCTGCCCAACGAAACCAAACTAACACACCCTTCCAGAAGAATACACACCCCTCGTAGTGTGGTCCGTTGTCGAGACGCAGACAGGCATCATATGCGCCTGTCTTCCTTCAGTTCGTCACTTGCTCAAACATGTGTTCCCAGAAGGCTTCCTCTCCTCGCTCAAATCGTCACATCGGAAAGGCACACAGACCAAGTCGGGAACTGGCACCGGCAGTCACAGCCACAAGATCTGGCAAAGTCGCTCCTTCAAGATTGAAAAGCATGATGAGTTTCACGAATTGGACGATTACTCCACTACGGATCTGAAAATGAATAGTACGGTACTGACTAGCGTGGTGGGCGCCCCGGATGGAGTTTCGGAGAGGGGGATTGATGATGGAGGAGAGAGTGGGCGGCCGAGAAATGGGCGTGGGGTTTAGTCTCGACGGAGTCTGGCTCTAGATTCAGCTCATGGCTTGGTGGCTGATTCATTGATTCAGTGGGAATATGCCACATTTTTTCTTATTACCGTTTCTTCACCAAAAGGTAGAGGCAGGACGGAATACCCAAAGGAGAGTCCGGAGAGTCACTGCTGCCTGGCGCCGGCGTCAGGTAGGCGTCTCTCGCCTCTTTTCTACAGTTGGTTTCGAAATTTAATGATGGTCGGTTGGGAGTTTGTATGTTTCGCATAGTTAGATAGATCGGATGGAAAATCCAATTTCGGGTTTCGGCAACTCCTGCTAAATTTACATAGCACTATTTTTTCGTCATATCACACTGTTATTTTGCAATTATGACGTTTTTTGGTGGACGGCTGCTCTAGATGATTGAGCAGCAGTTTTCATAATGTCGTCGTGGCGATTTTACAATAGGAAATTCAGCACCTGAAGGGGCTGGAGTTCGTGTCACCATGCACGTGTCACACAAGCGATGCTGATATCAATGAGCGACGACGCAGGATGCACTATCAAGAGCACGGGCAACAAGAAGTTCGAATCCATAGATTAAAAAAATATAGTAGTACTACGTAAAATTTCCATGTGAAGGCAGATTCCAATGTAACATAATTAACAATCACCAAGTGAAAAGTGCAGTTCTGGGTCCAAAATAGAAGGAAAAACACTGAAAGAGGGAGCTCTCAATCTGCGGCCGATAGCGAGTTGGGAAAGTGACGTTGATGTTGACGTCGACGCCGACAGAATGCCCGTGTCGTTGTTGAAGAACAGAAAACTTACCATGTGAAATCCTTTCGTCCACTCCGGAGAATGGTTCCCCAAAACGTGTGGTGGTATCTTAAGGTTACTGTGCAGATGCAAATGCGATGCAATGCAACGGCAGCAAGAACACACACCTTTTTCTGCCCTGCTATCATACTGTACCACTACGATGTTTCGTACCGTACCTATAGGTAGGTACCCTTTTCACGTTCTTTCGCCATTCCCGTGCTGCGGTGTATCTGTATCCCGGAGCCTTATCCACTTTCTCTCCTGAGCTGCAGTCCACCTCTCCCTTTCTGGATACTCCGGCCAAAAGTCCTGCCAAACAGAGCAAAGATGTGCCTGAATATTCAGCAGGTTCAGCTCTGTATGCCCTCTTCCTGATCGCCGATCATCCCGTTGAAAAACCACCACAGCCATCCGCCACCAGTCTGCTTATTAAGCAGAGGCTTGCACACCTTCGATGGTGCTGGAGGGAGTTTGGGAGGGAGATGAGTTTGTCGGCATGTGAGGCTAAAAGGAGGGTCCTAGACAGTTGTGTACGAACCCAGCCACAGTGCGATTAGCTCCCAACTGGGATATGTAAACTTTATACAGTACAGTGCAGTAGCCAACTCCATACACACTCTAAGTTTACGGTTCATTCCATCACATCCCACCCTTGCCCCTCGGATAAGCGATCCGCTTTTTCTTCACCACACCCCATTATCCCACCCATCACCATCACACAAATCTAAGGGGGAGATATCTCCGTTGGTTGTACGAAAAACATATCAAAATTCCCCACCACACTTTGTATGTTATGTCAGGTTGGGTTGGTTATAAACACGGATAGGATTTGTTGGTGTTTGAGTCAGCTTCCAGCTTACATCCATGGAGCCGCTGCATGTAATGGGTCGTGCCGGATTATGTATGCACTTATTTATACCCTGCAACACGAGTTCGTTCCCAACGGCATGGCCGCAACAAGACAGAATGTGCGTATGGAAACGCGAGTGGGGGTCGCGATGTACAGTAGGTGGACTTGCTTGCGAGATAACGAACGCACGACTCCATTCTACCTCATTCCTAAACGGGAAAATAAGGGGAGCACGCAGAATGAAGTGGAGAGTGATAGTAGAGTAGGACGGATTTGAGCTTGGCTGCCAAATACGCGCGACTATCAAAATTACCGGAGAGACTGAAAGAAGAAAGCTAAGCTCTGACTAAGTTACGAATTGAGGCACGAGATTGAGGCTTGAAAAAATAAGTAAACGTGTCAGCCCAACGCCGCATGTTGCAGGATTCTGGAGTTGAGGTTGTACACTGTGCGTTTCATCGTATTCTTGACGCAATAAGATGGACGAAGAGGTTAGTTCATCGGCACGGCGCTTATTGTACTGAATAATCGACGAACTATTCAATCTACATATCACAATCCCATTGTGATGAAGACGGAGCTAGAGCGAAAACATGGTGCAGCCCGAAGATTTGGTCGGTAGTCAGTGGATTAGTAGCTATTTAGGTCGCATACGCAGAAATCGAACAGCTAGATCGTGATGAAGAGACAAGGCGTGGTGCATATCTGGGATTATTCATGACCTTGGACTTTTTCTTGGGGTAATATTACGACTGCGTGCATCACCAACGGGCCTCATTGTGTACATGAAGTGGATAACAATCCTAAATGAATCACAGTAATGTCTATCGCTCTGAGTCGAGCGGAGCTCCCACAACGTTCGAATCAAAGAAAAATCCAATGCGCTATCCCCGGTCTCGCTTCAAACTGCTGAAATATGGCTTTTCAAAAAACAGACAGGGCTGCTGGACCGGGGTGGCTTAAACTCCGAACTTCTATCAAAATAGGCAAACCCCTGTTGCTCATGGATCTTGGCATGATTCGAAAACGTGCAAAGATATCGGTATGGAGACACGGAACCAGAAGGTATGATCAACAACCTATTGTACGGAGCCTCATTCAGGATCTACCTTCTCGAAGGCGTTCGTCATCTGCAATGTGTTTCAAATTATGTTGCCCGGAAGAAAGAACTGATTCGATCAATATGGCATTCGTCTGTGGCGCCTTCAGTTTCCGGACAGGCTCATGGAAAGCCTCTGAGTCCAGAACCGTACTGCTTGACTGGACAAGAAGTACGGATCAATCAATTTACCGGGATCCTACGAAGATCAACTACAGTCAGCGTTGCGGAATTCCCGCGCTCCAAAATGGAAATGCCATACTGGGCAAGCAGGAGTTGACATCCTTCTCGGCTCCTCTAAGCGTACTCCTCACTGTGCAAAATTACTGGCAAGCCCCCATCGTGGGTCCCGCAGGAGACTCTTGCTGGCCTTATGATAAATAAGAGCGTATGGAGACTGATCTTCGTTCATGCCAACAGGTCAGAGTTGAGTTTCATCCTTCGTCTTTAAGTATCATACTCTTTCACCTTTACGATTTTAAGTTTCGAGTTCTATCATCAATCAGTTGGGTGAATCAACCACTGGACATCTTGCATACCAATACTCCTGAAGCAGGAAGGCAACTCCAAGCTATCTCGAGAAAAGTTACAACTTCAGCAGTCGTAGCCTTAGCAGCTCAGCCGGTAAGTACACTTCGTGAATGTGTCCGCGTATGATCAAGAGGTTCAGTGAATAGCTAACAACCAAAAAGATATTGTGCTCTCTAAACTACAATGGCCCACAACGAGAAATCAGACTTGGGGGCTACGTTGAAGAAGATCGTAGGTGCTGATGAAGCCCAGCTCGAACTTGCGAAGATCAAGATGGAAGAGGGACACGGTACTCCAGATTCGAATGATTCTCGAAGCTTCAATGACTCGGAGAAACAAATGTCGATTGACTCAGACAGCCTCAAGAGTTCCAGCCCCCCAAGCAGCAGTGGCCAGTCGTCGCCTCCATCATGGGATTTGGAAAAAGTCGAAAAACAGTCCACGGTGCCGATCCTGCGATTCTTTCGATTCATTACATCCGAATATCGACTTCTGTTCACACTCGTGTTCACGGCCAATCTCGTTGGTGTTGGCTATTTCCTTTACACATGGATTATCCACGGTACCCCAAACCCTAAGACTTGCGCCTTGGCAGTATCAATCAATCTGGCTGTCTCTATCGTCATTCGAGAAGAACATGTAATCAACATGCTGTACACCATCTTCGCATCGGCTCCACGAAGTGCACCTCTATGGCTTCGTAGACGTATGGGAAAGATCTACCACTTGGGAGGTCTTCACAGTGGCTGTGGCGTTGCCGCAACTTTCTGGTTCATTCTTCTGACGATCGAACTGAGTTGCCGAGGAGGCAGATACAACGCTGAAAGAATCATCCTTCTGATCGTCACATACATACTGGATATTCTTCTCATCTCAATGATTGTCATGGCTCATCCCTCGATGCGCGCTAAACTTCACAACGCTTTCGAAATTGTCCACCGACTGGCTGGCTGGTCTTGTCTTGGCCTGTTGTGGACATTGATTATTCTTGATGCAGACATTGAACGGTCGCGAACACAAAAGCTGACCCACGCCTTAGTCATAAGCCCTAACATCTGGCTACTGACTCTGTGTACCTGCAGCATCATCATCACCTGGCTTAACCTCCGCAAAGCAGTGGTCCGCTCAGAACAACTTTCAAGCCACGCTCTACGCGTTTATTTCGATTATACCCACCCGCAACCAGGAACCACCATTCGTATCTCGTCGAGCCCACTGTTCGAATGGCATGCCTTTGCCACGGTCGCCAAGCCAGGTGAAGACGGCTTCTCGCTCATCATCTCGAATGCAGGAGACTGGACTAAAAAACTCATCCAGAACCCGCCATCGAGAATCTGGGCACGCCGTACACCCACATGTGGTGTTTTGCGCATCGCACCAATGTTCAACAGTATTCTGCTCGTGGCCACTGGTTCTGGAATCGCACCTTGTCTCCCAGTGATTTTGGCCCAGAAAACCAGAATTAACCTCTTCTGGTCAACAAGAGATCCGCTGACTACTTACGGTGATGAAATCGGTGATATCATTAAGAACTTGGGGAAGAATGCCTATATCCACAACACCTCGACAATGGGACGACCAAATACACTACCTCTTGTGCTCCAGCAATATCATGACACCAACTCGGAAGCGGTCATTGTCATCTCAAATCCTAAATTGACGATCAAACTTGTCCAGGATCTGGAATACCTGGGAATTCCTGCTTTCGGTCCTATCTGGGACTCTTAAAAGAAGCATGGCGATGGAAGGAGTATGGCGAGGAAAAAAGCTGGCAACATATCTGAGATAACTTTTAATGACCCGGGGAGTTGGATTGGATTGAATTGGATTGGATTGGTTTTGCTGTGTGGATTGGATTGTGTTTAGCTCTGTGGGCGGTGTCAACGGTGTTGATGGTGCTGATGCTGGTGCTGGTATACGCTAGACGGATTTAATATAGATAACCCTCGTCATTATAGATAAAATATAGATTTCATTGTTATTCCAAATGACGTCCAGACTTTCTGAGTGACTGCTGTTGCGCTTTTCGTCTCTGATTGACAGATTGAGCTCTCGACTTACGAGAAACCGATTCAAAAGTGGGGTTCTTGATGCTGACAAGCTGACTGATGATATTTTTCAGTGAACGAGATCATGTGCTTCAGACACCGCAAGATCCTTCCCTTGCTCACGTGAATTTCACGTGCTTAGAGTCAGGTTCAACACCCAATACCCTTTTTGGTGTTGACTACTCGCAGTCTAACCAAGTTCAAGGTGTAGAAAACGCTTATAGCGGTCAAGGAGATAGGTAATTGGAGAGATCTTATCCCACTTGTACTTCAGGTGATTAAAAAATGGTAGGCTAGTATCTCCTAGGTAGCCACCATCAATCTAGAGCTCCAAAAGCGTCTGCAAGAACTATGTGAAGCTTCGCATGTATCTGGCATAATCCAACAAATGACGCATCGAACACTAACTCCCGTCGGGGGTGGTACTGTGCATAGAAAATACGAAGAACTATTTCTCGCGCGGATGCTATAGTAAGCACGAGCTTCCAGCAGCAGAACCGAACGCCTACCAAGGTTTTAAATCTGCAGATAGCCTTCTTTATTTCCTGGCCACGGTCAGAGCTCCTTTTAGCTCCCGAAGCAGCTGTTCTCTCATTCGTATTCGTTGATTCGCATCAACCTGTATCATCAGCAGCAAGATTGGAACCTAAAATTTCCCGGTTTTCTTGTCGACGGGCTGTCATTCTGAAGCAAAAGGCAAATGCACGCAGTCGTTAGATGCTAACCATCTCAAGCTCGCGTGAGACCTTCTTCTAGAATGGTCCTAGAACAGACATATTCCCCCACACATGGTGAGGGCGGCGATGCGAGAATCAATACTTCTAGAGCTGGAACGGAGCGTCGAGCGCATTACTCGCTACGGTTATCTATCGTAGATCCTCGTTCGTTGATCCTACGGGAGTGCCGAACGGGTAATGTCATCTTGACTTCTCAAGCGAGGGCGTTCCGAATACAGTACTCGCACGTCCATCGGGATGGTTTAGAGCGCTGGGTAGGTGTACATGTATGCATAGCCGGTTTTGATCGATGTGTTGTACAGATACAGTAGCAAGCGATGGAAGCTTTTATGGAAGAAAGCTAGCCTTCTGCCGAATGTTTCTCCCCTTGTTAGCACCTACTTAGCTAGAGTGGGGGCCACGGATATCATGATCAGGAAACGTTAGAGGTTCGTGGATAACGACATGATCTCAAAGCAGTATCACTTGAAACGCATTTATTGAGCTGAGGGATGAACTTAAGATGTATTTGGCAGAAGGGCTACCAATGGCTGAATGACCTACCTCACTGCAGGATATAAATAGAAGCTGCAAATATCTTAGAATAAAACCATACTTCCGCATGAATGCCATTGACCAATCTGGTCTCGCAGCATGGAAAAACAGAAAAAGGAGTACAGAAGCGCATCTGCATCTAATCAAAATTTTCTAGATAGTGTAGATGCAAGACCGAATTCGACAATGGAGAATGCGATACCCGATGTCTCGGCAAGACGATGAACTGACCAAATTCGACGGAGCAGTCGCAATGCAATTAGTAAATAAGGCTGAAAAACAGTTGGTGTTTCCCTGGAGCTAAGCTTTGAGCTTCTAGAAGGTGTGATGGAAGAAGCCAATCTCAGTGAGATCTGAGCGACGCTGCCCTGTAAGCGAAGGAGCAGTTCGTACTTGCTACCTACATGAAGAACCCTGATCCTGTACCATACAGCATACAACAGTATTATTTTTCAAATTCATGCTGAACGGTGAGGAAGCAGTGAGATGAAGAATGTGTAGCGGTTATTATTAATATAATCGATCCAGTTGGGTGGATAATCAGCGTCGAGTCAGGGTTAAAAGGGGTTGCCAGAAGGGAATTTCATCCCGCATTGTGTTGTCTAATGAAGGGGTAGCCTGAACAGAAGCGAATTCAATGACACCGATGATGGAAAGAGATAGGCCATAGCAAGGTTGGAGCTCCTTGCTGTACGAGCTTAGATGAGCTTCAGAATCTTCGTACATGGCAAAGTCTTTCTTCCCCTCATTGCGTTTCGCTTTCTTTATCGCATCTTCATCGATCATTAAGGTTCTAGTTCGGGGTTCCATAACCAACACTTCCTGGGCATGAAATTCTCCGGGAAGATCATGTTCATCCTTCCGGGGGATTACTTACCTGGTATGAACTCTCCGTTAGACAGCTCTCGGGTGCGAGGGTGCCTAGAATAACAGCACGATGAATCTTTCACACCGCATCTATATATACATAGGTAGCAATAGGTAATAGATAGCATGAAAATAAACACAAATAGCAGCAATTGGCACCAACGGTTAACGTTATTTCACCAGCCAAGCCAACTTCAGCATGCGGAAATACCTAGACATTATCCCAATCCGTAAGAAACATCCCTATCTCTGATCCGTCCCTATCCCTATCCCTTATCCACCGATGTAACCAGCAAACGGACCATCGTCATAGCGCAGCCCACCCGACCCAAAAGCAGCAACACTTTACGGTTTCGCTCCCCAAATGAAGTCAAACCCTACCGAGAGTCAAAGTCCATGGGGAGAGGTTGAAGAGCCTTTGCAGTACGACCTGGCTTAAATGCACCAACTCGTGCTAAAGGAACATCCACTCAAACCTCCATGACTTCTACAAGCCTGCGATCAAAGAGCGCTCCGTGCATTGAATTATACTTTTGCTTGCTTCTCTCAACTCTCTTCTTTCATTCTTCTAGCTTCCCTACACCGTGATTGTGTATTCGTTTCTATTTCTTACCTCATGTTCTACTATCATGCGTGTGCATTGTCAGCTTCATTGAGCAATCCGAGAGAAGATAATTGACTTACCCCTCCATCTCGTTATTACAATCCCGGGAAAAACAAAGAGTAAGCCATCATCTGTCTGACATCTTTTGCGCCATCCAGCCCCAAAAAGATATACATTCCAAAGATGTAACGTCTTCTAAAAAAAATGGATCAGAGCTGATCACTGAGTTCCCACCTTTTAACAGGCACGTCGCACGATATTCTTATCCCCCTCGCGTTATACCTCAACCTGCGGACACCGATAGCTTCCACTTCAGATTCAAGCTCTGTACATATCGACCATCTACGAAGGAGCACAAGCGGTCCACAATCTAAAGCACAAGGCACGAGCAAGCTCTCTAACCTCTTTCTGTACTGGTGGCGAAGAAACCTCAACGCTGGAATTGAACAACGAACCTCGTGAAGAGCACAATCTTCGACTTGAATGCTTACTTTGGCAAAACCACATGCACAACGGCCACTAGGCCGGAAGATACCCACACGAGCTTCTGCGGGCTAGCAGCTTTCTGAATACACGCAAAAACACACACGCGACAAAATGAGACGAAATCGAGGGGCAAGCTCCTCATTCAAAGCCAATGGCGCTGCAATACCGGACTCATTATCTCTAATACGCTCTTTCAACCTCGAAACCAACCCTACTCGACCTGTGCGACCCTCCCCACTCACGGCATCAACCATTCCTGATATGCCATTAGATCTCGTCGATCGAATACGCTCCTTTCCTCTCTTCCTCTCAGCTCCAGACTCGTTCCTCGCAGCAATCGGTAAACATCTTAGACCGCAGGTGCACTCGCCCCACGACCACATTTTGACAGAAGGAGATGACGCAAAAGCCATGTATTGGTTGGTGCGAGGAGCTGTCGCGGTGACATCTCGAGATGGAGAAGCTACATACGCTGAACTGAGGCCCGGTGCATTCTTTGGCGAAATCGGAATATTGATGGATGTGCCACGAACAGCTACAATTATCGCGAGAACAAAATGTCTGTTGGTGGTGTTGAAGAAGGAAGATCTGCGAGCTGAGCTCCCCAAATTTCCAGATATGGAAAGAGCAATCATGGAAGAGGCACAAGAAAGGTTGACGATACTGAACAAGAAGAGGCAGGAGGGTGGCTTTGGGCCAAAGCTTGTCTCCGCTGAATTGCCCTCGAGAGGCAACAAACTCGCGCGTGAAGCTGCCCCAGGTGAAGTTTCCACGGGCGATGTGGGAGTGATTGAGAAAGGAACGGTTATCAATAAGAAGAAGCGAAAATCTCCAAGCCCGGGCATCATTGAAGATCCAACTGCTGGAAGTGCCTTGGGAAGTGGTTTCGTCAATGTTCGAAAAACTCTCAAGGAGTTGCCCTTGTTTTCCACCCTGCCGCCAGATATACTTCACTTTTTAGGCTTGAGCGCTGCGCCAAAGACATACCCGCCATTTACGGACATAATAGTGCAAGGTTCGACTGGAAACGAGATATATTTTATCGTGAGAGGCGAAGCAGAAGTTATCCATGAGAGCGCGGATGGGCAGCCTTCAGTAACAACTCCACAAATATCATACATACGGCCGAGATTAAAAGCTGGACAATACTTTGGAGAAGTTGTCAGCTTGGCTTTAGCACCAAGAAGAACCGCGACTGTACGATCAATTACCACGGTTGAATGTCTTATGATTGGTGGGGACGTACTGGAGGAGTTGTGGAGAAAGTGTTCACCGGATATCAAAAAGCAGGTAGAAGTCACTGCGAAAACCAGAATTGGCCAAGGCGACGATGAGGATGTTATTATGACGGATGGTGACTCACCCCCAATCAACACTCTAGAGATTGATGATCATCGCAAACACCAGAGGCGAAAGACCTTACCTCAAGTCACATTCACTCCATCAAAACCTGCAAGCCCACATAAACCCAGTCGCGTGGAGGATAAGGAAGTGATCGAACCCCTCGATCCAGATCCATTCCTCAGTGTGGACATGGACAACATGAGAGCAAGGTCCAGACGAGGTTCATGGGCACCACCTGCTCCCGAAACACCCCCAGAAGATAGGTCTAGAGGACCAAGAACTAGATCACGATCTCAAACGCCAACACCAACGAAGATCTCACATGCAATAACACCGCCAGATTCAACATTTCGACCAAAAAGACCGAAAATCTTTGAACGACGTCCAAGTCAATATAGCCAAGGTGTCTTGCCAGATCCCATATTAGTCAACATATTTTCATTTCTTGATATATATCAGCTCATGCGTCTACGACTGGTATCACTACATTGGTCCACCCTTCTCACATCCTCTCCTAACGTATGCCAATATCTCGACCTTTCACGCTACAACCGCAAGATCACCAACAAAGCGCTCATCGACTACATCTGCCCCTTCGTCGGCCGTCGCGCCCTCACCATCGACATCAGCAACTGTTTCCACATAACCGACGAAGGATTCGCCGCCCTCTACAACCAATGCGGTCCCAATGTGCGCGCGTGGAAAATGAAATCCGTCTGGGACATCACCGCCAACGCCGTGCTAGAAATGGCCAACACGGCCAAAGACCTCGAAGAAATCGACCTCTCCAACTGCCGCAAAGTATCCGACAACCTCCTCGCGCGCATCGTCGGCTGGGTCGTGACGGAGCCCGTCGCCCCCGCCGTCAGCGCCCGCCAGAAAGCAGGAACATACATCCCGCCCGTCGGAACCGTCGTCGGCTGTCCGAAACTTAGACGGCTCACGCTCTCGTACTGCAAGCATGTAACGGATCGCTCGATGGCGCATCTGGCTGTACATGCTCATCAGCGTTTGCAGAGTATTGATTTGACGCGCTGTACGACGATTACCGATGGTGGGTTCCAGCATTGGAGTATTTATAAGTTCGCCAGGCTCGAGAGACTCATTTTGGCGGATTGTACGTATTTGACGGATAATGCGATTGTGTATTTGACGAATGCGGCGAAGGGGCTGAAGGAGTTGGACTTGGTAGGTTTTTGGAACTTCTCGCCTCTCATTTGTTCATCTTACTAATACTGGTTACAAATAGTCATTCTGTTGTGCACTCTCCGATACCGCAACGGAAGTCCTTTCGCTCGGTTGTCCGCAACTTCAATCTCTGAAACTATCCTTCTGCGGCTCGGCAGTATCAGACTCTTCGCTTCGGAGCATAGGTCTCCATCTCTTGGAACTGAAGAAGCTGTCGGTGAGAGGGTGTGTCAGAGTTACGGGGATAGGTGTCGAGGCTGTGGTGGAGGGGTGCACGAAGTTGGAGTTGTTTGACGTTAGTCAGTGTAAGAATCTGAGGGGTTGGTTGGAGGGCGGCGGTGTCGAGAGATGTAAAGGGAGGTGGACGAGGGAGGGGAAGAAGGACGATTTGGTGTTTTGGACTTGGAAGGTTGGCGATGGGTTAAGATGATGTGATTGTTTTCTTCGGTGGGAAGAAAAAGAGGAGTATAAAAGAGATGGATGGTTCTGCATCACAGTATATTGCATTATATGGCATGGCATGGAGGGGCATCGGAGTTCTTTTGCGTGTCGGAATCTGATGAGCACGAATTTGGAGTATGAGGAGAATCTGCTGAATTGATTAACGAATGCGCGGGGTGCGGCGTAAAGGTAGATCGGATTGGTATATATGTATCTAGGTACGTATATGTATGAATGTATGATATATCTTTATATTTCATGAGAGACCAACGCAAGCGATATGTTTTAGAGTTACAGTATTAATTCATATCATAACTACCATGTAGTACGTTTCGCATGCTAGATAATCATCCTACACAGCTTGTGGGGTCTGGATGTGATCTGGCACGCGGTGGAGTTCAGTCTCTGCACGACCAAATTCCTACTCTGATACTCTTCACCTACCCAATAATCAGCAAATTGAGATATTAGGATTTATTTAACTCAGGTCTGTTGGCCTGCATTAAAAACAGTTTAGGATATATTATAATTGTTTGGAGAATGGTTCAGGTATATTTATAGAGAGAGATAAAAAGACTATAAAGACGGTTTTAATGTTGATGCGCGGTGACTAAAGTCCACCGCATGTATGGGTATCATTCAAGTAACTAAGCAATAACTCCTCCCCTACTAAATGCGCAGTTCCGGCAAGCTATCATCAAATAAATCTCGCAAGCAAAGACAAATGAGATTAAGGCCAATTGCCGCACAAACCCCAGTATTCTCACTCGAAGAATAAAAACACCATGATGATTGAAAGATGCTCATTAGTAATGCACCCACACCTTGGATTGTGAGAAATAGACGAGCTATCGCTTTTCAATCAAATCAATCGTCGGTAAGATCGACGCACAGTTCACCATTGGCAGCGTGACTCGTCTTGTAAGCCTTGCCGGTGCTGGGGTTGAGGATTTCCTCCGCTGGTCTCTTTCGAGAGAATGAGGTTTCTTGTGCTTCTTCTCGCTTGATTTGATCGATTTCTTCCTGGAGGAGATGTCAATTGAGGTGGTTCACGGGATAGATATGACTTACCTTTAGTGCAGCTAGTCTTTGCTCTCTGGAGCTGGGTTGACTCGCGTCTCTTGCGTCGTTTGGGGAGGGAGAAATGACTACAATATCTGGAGAAGGAGACCGTGGGATGATGAGCTCGGACTGCAGGGCCTCTTGATATGGGGTTAGCTGAGTGACTGGCTGGGTTGGTGGAGAGTGCTGTACCTCGAGACCTGTATTTGAATTTGAAAATCGCTAGAGCCTTTGACCCATCCAGATATATTGTTTCGCGCCCGCCGGGGGAGGATGATGCGTATAAGACTGTGGACCCGAAGCTAGTCAGATAGTCAGACGCAGATCCAATTTCGAGACGAGATATTATACTTGCCCAACTCCATGTGATAAGGTTTTGCCCTTGAGAGCTTTCTCTGCCACTTCTTTCACTTGGCCTTTCGTGGCGGGGTTCGGCTTAGACGGTCCCTTCAGCTTACCTCTAGTAACGCCATAAAATATGACCAGAATTTCACCTAAATTCTCGAGAAGTTTAACGTCTGCTTTTACTCGATCTGATTCTGCATCTTCCACTGACCGCTAATTAGCTAGGTCCGGCCAAGCGGCCTACTGAGAACATACCTTTTTTGATTTCCAAGAATTTCAACTTGGATCTCGCAACTTGCGTTTTGCTAATGCGTTGACGTGATTCCGAAATCTGAACTCGGAATGGGCCATGCCGAATTTTCTCACGCTCAATAGACTTGCCATTAATGGAATTACCATCGATCGCTACATGACATTTAAGAGCTTCATATCTGGGAGCAATTTCGAACTGGGGGCTAACTTCCAAGGCAATTGTGAACTCTTCGTTTGACACACACCTGACAGTTTGACATTAGGCGTCTGAACGGTAGGGAATACGAATAGTGCTTACTCGACAAATTTCGTTGACGAACAGCCTGGGGGAGCAGTATGATGTTTGTACTTCACATCTTGGGGGCCATCCGTATCAGGATATTCCTGCAGATCTTCACCCTTCACAGCAATGGTGACTGCGATGCCCGGGAATCTGTCAATAATTGCCATATTGTTCTGTTTGAGAATAGGCCATAGGATTATTTACTGACGACTGACACAGGAGTAGTAGTGCCCCGTTCCTGGGTTCTTGACAATTCAATTTGTTCAGAGGTAAGTAAAGCCTCGCGCTTTGGGAACTGGGAACTGGGAACCGTGATAGTTAATGAAACCCCAGCCGCGCGTGAGGCGCGCGTCACGTGGCCACGCGGGAAGCAGTCTAAGAGAACTTTAACGTTGATCCTTAGGCACAGGATGACATTCTGAAGCCTAATTGGCAAGCAGAATCAAAAAAAATATACAACTTATCTACGTCTTACAGCCGCTAACTATCAACGCCTGAAGATGGATCCCGGAAGAAGAGCAATGATTGAAGGTCGCGCACCAAGATCTAGAGATATTACCTCGCCCCGACGCGACGACAGTAACCGGATTTCAAAACCACAACGCCCGGCAGGCAGCTCTAGTTCTCGACCCTATCGCAACAACCAAAGCCTTGAGGATGAACAGTCGAAAAAATGGGTAGCGGAGGAAGATACTTTTGTTTTAAAACAAGCCAAGAAGAAGGCAGAGATTCGAGTTCGAGAAGGGCGCGCAAAGCCTATCGATTGGTTAGCGGTTATCCTACGAGTTATCGATCCGGACAGAGACCTCCTCGATGTCGATGAGGAAGAAGTTCAACTTGATGTGGTAGATCCAGAAGGAGTTTTCGAAGATCTGAACGAGTCGCAGTTTGAGGAATTGGAAAATGACATTAAATCATACATCGCACTGGAAACAAACAGGAAGAATCAGGATTACTGGAAAACTATGCAGATCATCTGCAATGATCGTCGGCAGAAGTTGAGGCCTCTTGGTCCCGATGAGCGTGCTGTGAGCTCAGTCGCTGCTGACGTGGATCGATTACTAGGGCCGAAGACATATGAGCAGTTGGAGACATTGGAGGTTCAGATAAGAGCAAAGCTCCGCTCCAACGAACCCATCGACACGGATTATTGGGAGCAGCTCCTCAAAAGTTTACTTATCTGGAAAGCTAAGGCAAAATTGAAGAAAGTTTACCAATCTGTTCTAGATACACGACTTACCGCTCTAAAGAAACAACAACAAGAACATGCGGAAGCTGTCCAGAAGAACTTACAGGAACTACTTTCCGGTCCCACTCCAGTGATTGAAGAAGGGTCCGTTGGACAAGATGCAGTTGTCGCGCAAACATTTCTTCGACCGCCTCATTTTGAGTACTCTCAGAAATATGACCCTGAACCGTTACTCAAGCTACGGGTGGAAGACAAATCAGGCGAAATTATCGACGAATCCGACTTCCTGAAAAAGATTGCCGCTGAGCGTCGTAGAGTCATCAAGCTGGGCTACGTACCTTCACGCCAATCTATTCCCGAAAAGAGCACAGGCAATTCCACCAGCAAGCCCAGCTCTGCTGTTAGCACTGCACCTCCGGGTACACAGCGGTTCTCTGCAATGCCAACTGAAGATTTCTCTCAGGCGACAACAGCTTTGTATGAGAGGGAAGTTGCTCGAGGCGTAAATGAGAACGAGGAGATATTCTCCGCGGAAGAAAGCCTTGCAACTACCTCCGCTCCTCAATGGGCAGATAAATATAGACCTCGAAAACCGCGATACTTCAACCGCGTTCAGATGGGTTACGAGTGGAACAAGTATAATCAGACCCATTATGATCATGATAATCCGCCACCCAAAGTCGTCCAAGGTTACAAGTTCAATATATTTTATCCGGATCTCATTGACAAATCAAAAGCGCCAACATTCCGAATCATTCGTGAGCATGGTCGCAAGAGAGGCGAATCTTTCGCACCTGCTGGGGAAGAGGATACATGCTTAATTCGATTCATAGCGGGGCCACCCTATGAGGATATTGCATTTCGCATAGTAGATAAAGAATGGGACTACAGTGCAAAGAGAGACCGTGGATTTAGGAGCAGTTTCGACAAGGTATGTGGCTTCTGCACGACTAAACGCCTATGCGCCATGCATCCGCGTCCCCCATCCTTCATTTGATGCCTGTTCCTTGCCGCTGACATATTGTTCAGGGTATACTTCAACTACATTTCCAGTTCAAGAAGGTTAGTAAAATTGCAAAAGTATCATGCAGTTCATGCCCAGCTGACTTGTCATTTTCTAGATTTATTACCGGAAGTGATGATAGACTTTTTTTCGGTGTTTGGGAAGTACTTATTAGCAAATCCTCAGCAAGTCGTTTGCTCACAAAATTGTCTTGCCCCAGGAGTTTTCCACGTGTGTTGTGTTCCAGACGAGCTTTGTATACTTTCCGACGTGCATAACGGCAACGTTTCGATGCACGCATTACCATAAGGATAGACATATGCAATGAGATTATCAATTACCTCATTCATCTCACAACCTCCTGAAATTAGTAAATAAAACTGATAATTATCTTAGGGCGTAGTACTTAGCCAGTGATCGCAACATATCGCTTCGTCTGAGGGTGTATCCTCAAACATGGCTAGCTGCGGCTTCATATGTTGGGTGTTGTGTATTTTCGGATCAAGTTTCCCCAATGTTATCCGGAAGCCCAGAACGGCTGAGTAGATCAAAATTCCTTCACGGATAGCTGATTGCGGCATAGTGTATGTCAAACAGCAGTTTCTGTCCTCCTTCTAGAATCATGTCAAGAACAATTGAGCCAGCCAATTTCTTTGTGACGGTGGTCACTTGAGGCTGACGGTGGAACGCTCAGGACAGCTTGTAGGTTTTATTCGGGCGCTATTTCTCATGATTTTTGCTCTCTAGCGTTATGCATCCGGCCGATGCATCCCTCACCTTGTACGACATGGCCATGCACTGTAGCAATGGGCCATAGCCCACCTCTTTGACAGACGCTGAGTGATTGCTTTGGAGAACGGTCAATGTAGAGCTCACAGTATCTTCGTAATGTGCCCTCCGGAAGCTTGTTTGCACTACATGTCAAGGGCTTGCATCCATGCGCTGGCATCGCTCTGTTGCATACCCAGCATTATGAGTGTCTTTGAAGGTCCCTATGCATGTAGTCAAAAATGGCACCAAGACTTCTAGCGGTTTTCTCGCTTCCAGAGTCTCATCTTGAATAACTATATCCGAAATCCTTTGCTATCCCAACTCTTCAAATTCTCCGAACTGGAAAGTGGTTATCGTCTTACGGCACCGCAATCCAACTTAACGGTACTACTCCATCCAACAGACACCTAACTGGCAACGAGATCGAGCTGGCCGTTTTCAGATGGTCCTCAGCATGGATCACAGCCAATTTCAACAGAACTCCCACAATCAGAACTTGGTCTGGGCCTTCCAAACGCAAGAGGATCGCAAACCAGCAGAAACATCTCAATCTGCTGAACTCTTTCAGTCATTTGATGGACTTCCAATATTCAACGCAGATAATTTTTTCATGGTTGTGTCAACAGCTCCTCCAATGCCCAACGACTATGCGCAAATGCCGAATTCATACAGCCCATCAACTTGGGAGGCACCAGTCTTGTCGCCTGTCATGCCCGGACTGGGAGATAATGCAGGTGGTTACTCTGGTTATTCATATGATTGCTCTACAAACTTTTCTACTAATGATCAGCATTCACCTGCTAGAACAGTCGCAAATGTTCCTCGCACTCCTTGGAACGGACCGTACGATACTAGAACCCTGGATGATAGCATGCAGATGACGCTGCCCATCTATGAGCAGCATAGTAATCTTGCGCATAGTCATGGAGGAGTCTTCACGGCACCAAGGATTGAGCAGCGTGGAAGAACCGAAGATTACATGATGCTAGACACTATGAATCAAACGCAGACGTCTTGCTCGCCCCCAAGCACATGTTCGGACGGAGATGAGCGAGGTTCACATGAACAACAAATGATGGATGCGGGCACTGATGACCAGACCACCGACGGGCCGTATGCAAAGCTGATCTACCGGGCACTCATGAGTGTGCCCAATCATTCCATGGTCCTGCAAGAAATCTATCGATGGTTCAGGGAAAACACTTCAAAGGGGAGCTCGGAGAGCAAAGGGTGGATGAACAGCATCCGCCACAACTTGTCGATGAACGCTGTAAGCTTCTCACTTTACGGATAGTCCTAGTCAACTTAGGCTAATACGAATTACGCAGGCATTTAAGAAAACGGAGCGCAAGATTCCAGGAGATGAGACCAAAAAGTCTACAGAGTGGGTTTTGCAAGAGTTCGCCATCAGGGATGGAGTCCAGTCCACTACTCGATATCGCAAGGGAACTGGAGCAAAGAGATACATCAGACCTGAACCCCATAGCCGAAACTACGCTGCCAGACACGGTTTTAATGCTGTGCGGAAGCCAACGTTCTACTCAGCAGGAAAGGAAAGGGCACAGCGACAGAGAGAGGAAAGGGCACAGCGACAGAGAGACAGAGACGACATCATATCTCCAAAACGCCCGATGCCAACATCATCAGAAGTACTCTCGGCGAATTCTACAGCACAACATCAGATTCCAAACATGACCGCAATCTCGGTATCCCCACGATTGTCACCGATAACGCCGCGCCAACCGGACTTCGCATCCTACAGTCCCGTCATCAAGCAGGAGAGCTCTGAGCACACTTACGATCTCTACAGGTTTGAAGATTGTCAGGGGGTTCTCAGCGATGGCGCATCCCCGCTCTTCATGGACGAGCAAACATCATCACAGTTCATGCCGCCTCATTCGATGTGTGGTAACCAGCAGTTTTGATCGGTTTGCGAGTGTTGCTATGCTATGCATTGCATTTGTGGAGGCGTCTGTCATACATATACTGTACTTGGTAGCAGAATCTGCTTTTTTGCTCGAATAGACCCATGTTTTCATTTACTTTCGAGCCACATTGCATCGTGGGTGGCTATTGTGTGGTTCTAATGGGTGGGTGAGATTTTCATTGTTCATCTGGCTGCTTTGTTGGGAAGGATGTTTAGGGGGTTGCGTCTCCCGGATTCTGGACACTCGAGGGACGGTTTCTGTAGGAATTCAATATCACAATTTCCAAATGACGGTTGACCATTGTGATAGATCATGTTTGATTCCTTTATTCCCCAGACTATTGATTGATTCTTGAGCCTCGAGGGGTGGAGCTCTGTAAACACGCGACGTAATACCGGCAACAGACCCCTTTCTATCCGTTTGCATGATGCATGTAGTTCGCATTCAGGGTGGTATCGATTAATCTGGATGTCGACAAAGTGCAACGGCATGTTTTCTTTTTCCAGGTAACTTAGAGTTTAGTCCAGGCCTCACACACAGGCAGCTTTTATGAATTATAGGCGCCGTATGCGATATTCTGACCTCAAAATAGGTAGTAAACTCAATTGCGATGTGTTGCCCTCCTCTCCGGCTCAGTTGGCTGAGACATGCAGCGGCTTCTTGTTCTATAGGCTCAATTCCGTCAGCGTGTTACGGTAGTGTGCTGCCCCTCCTCCACTCACGTTGTAACGGTCGTGCATGTTTATGCAGTTTATGCAGCAAATATGGATCTGCTGAAGGAATCCAATCGAACCCCATGTAAAGCGTGGGAGGTATTTACCACACCTCATTCAAGAATCAAGAAGTTGTAATCTTTTTCATCGTGGAACTCTCACATTCAAGGTAACAACGGGTCCAAACAGACCACTTTTTGAAAGTCGGCCCACTCTTTTCGTGAACTGAGTGGAAACACAACTATCTCAGACGATGGATACCCTACAACCCGGATATTGGTCCTTCTGCCCGCATAAGGTTCATGAGGATCTCGGAGCATCGAGATTTCCTGCCAGATTCAATGGTAAGTTCAACATCAATCTTATTGCAACGTTTCACGCTAGGACGATCATCTGAACTTTTCTTTAGCACAACTACAAATCTTCTATATATGATGTTTCAAGTGGAATGGATGTCCCTGGTTGACCGAACGTTATGCTTTCCGCAACGACAGTTCATGTATGCACCAGGATCCTTGTTTGATATTGCTCCTTGCGTCAATTATTCTACACAATACAGAAGAAGGCTTGCCGGACGGGTTCATATCCTTCCGCGCTACGTTCTCGACCTGAAATCGACAGCGCCATGTCCTCCTTCGGCTTGATCATCATCGTGGGGGTGGATGCCCTGCCGCAAGGGCCCGTCACCACTTTCCGCACTCCTGCAAAGAATATTGCTTTCAGACCCTTTACTTTCGGATGCTGGTCCTTGACAAATGGCTGCCGTCGTGCATCCGAGGGCCGTTCCGCCACCAAACTTATCGCTCTCTGTTTGCCTTTCGAGTCGATGTGATGGTTAATGCGGATATTCATTGGTACTACTTGGGCTGTCGATATCTATACACTGTACAGAGACCATTGCCGGTCTGTCAGTTATCACAATTTGAAAAAGTTCGTTGACACAACGCTCACTTGGTTCGAGTCCACGCCTGGATTCGTTTTCCCGATGCCGATGATCATCCCGTAATGATCTCTGTCTTACAAAGAGCTCGACTTACACTCCTCCCGCGCCTACCGGAGCGCTCAGTTGTTCCCCGCGCTGGCTACACCAAAATACTCTCCGGCGTCTGAGAATTGAAGTTCTGCATTGGAGGTATTCTGGTG
The DNA here is from genome assembly GCA_002946415.1 of Rutstroemia sp. NJR-2017a BVV2. Lineage (NCBI taxonomy): Eukaryota > Fungi > Ascomycota > Leotiomycetes > Helotiales > Rutstroemiaceae > Rutstroemia > Rutstroemia sp. NJR-2017a BVV2. The sequence goes on along the minus strand of NJPS01000013.1, from coordinate 1,342,791 downwards.
GATGTCAACAAGGACCTCTTCCGGTTCGCTGATTATTGAAGAGATACAGACACGAACTGTACCGGTATGGCTCGGGCGATGGAGTAGTTGATGGGATGAACAACAGATACGGTGTCGTAACATAGGATGAAAATTCTCAGCAAACAATGAATGCTGGTATTATCTAAACCGGCTTCTTTTGTACTTGCCGTTCTGAGTCCCGACTCCTAAGAAACGCAATTGACCGGGACCACTTGCTTTTCCTACTTTTCTAGGCCATGTTTGAGTCGAACAACATTCATTCCCCGACACCCAACTAGGAGGCGAGCCAATATCAGCAGTGCATGTCCGTATCCGCCTCACCCCCCCTTTCGAGCTGATTCACGTGACGCCAGTCCACATGACTTTGTGGACGAGGACTTCCCGTCCACAGTTATTGCCCCAAATATGATCGGCTGGTATTACTGATCTTAAGTCGGACCCGGGAAACAAAGTCCTTGAGCTCACTAGGATCGTTTAGTCTACCGGCCGAACAGCACAATTGATGTTCCACCAATCGACGGCTCCCTTGTCTTATCGCCCCTGCTAGAACAATGTTTCGGGTTCCTGACAACGTGCAAGACACCAATTAAACGAAGCGAAAGTTAATCCGGGGTCGGAAAAGATGCGGGGTTTGAGCTTGCAGATAATATGGAGTAATCCGGGGACGAAATTTCTCTCCACATTAATCAAAGATGGGATGAAATGGGATGAAATGAATGGTTATGCGTCTGCGAAAGGAGAGACTCGTCGTCATCCCCACGCCCATGTCATACTTCAAAGTAGGACGTTCCGGAGAAATAGAAACTCCTGGGCTCGCCCCAGCACCATTATGGGGACCTGCGTCTTTCACCGTCCAGCCCTGGCTGCATGGCATATAAAAGCTATGGGGTCCCCAGACAGAGCTCCAAGAAGCCCCAAGCCGTTCAGCAAGACCGTGGCCATTGACTCTTGGAACCTTTCTTCAATATGCATTTCCAATTGAACACCCTTCTCACTGTTGCCTCTGCCGCATTGGCAATTGCCGGTCCAACTTGGCAGGACGACTCATGGGATCAAGCGCTTGCGCGCAGAGGGCACTCCAAGCACACGTCTCCAAGACCCAATGTTTCGTGTCATCCGAAGAAGCCTTCAAAGCCAGTTCCATCTCCACCGCCAAGGTCCAAGACATGCTATGTTCAGAGTCATGGCAATGGCACGGATGATTCTCCTTATATCATGAGCGCGCTTCACAGCTGCAACAATGGCGGTCATGTAGTCTTCAGCGAGGGAGTTACCTACTCGGTAGGCACAGCGCTCGATTTGACTTTCCTCAAGCACATTGATCTTGGTAAGTGGTGAACCAACCCAATTGCACTGGTCAATTTGAAGCTCATCAATTCTGCAGATATCCAAGGCGAGATTCTCTTTTCGACAAATACGACATACTGGCAAGCCAATTCCTTCCGATTCATCTTCCAGAATGTCACGTCCTTCTTCAAGCTCGGTGGCGACGATGTCATGATTTACGGTGGCGGAACTCTCAACGGAAACGGTCAGGTCTGGTACGATCTCTATGCTAAGGATATCTACACACTCAGACCGGTGCTCATTGGTATCGATGGATTGACCAACTCAGTCTTGAGTAATTTGGTCCTCAGATATTCTCCTGAGTACTACAACTTCGTTGCCAACGCCACCAACGTTGTGTTTGACAACATCAACATTGCAGGTGGTAGCTCCAGCTCCAATGTTGCGAAAAACACCGACGGATGGGATACCTACCGCAGTAGCGATATTGTGATTCAGAACTCCGTTATCAACAATGGAGATGGTAAGTAGATCTTGCTCTGCAATTGTAGAACTTTACTGATAAAAGTGTAGATTGCGTTTCTTTCAAGCCAAACAGCACCAACATTCTTGTTCAAAATCTTTCCTGCAATGGATCTCACGGAATCTCTGTTGGATCATTGGGTCAGTATGTTGGTGAATACGACATTGTCGAGAACATCTATGTCTACAACACTTCATTGCACAATGCTACTGTATGTTTTCACCCTGTGCATCTCGAGATCTCTGCTAAAATTTCCAGGATGGTGCTCGCATTAAGGTCTGGCCTAACACCCCGTCAGCGTTGAGTGGTGACCTCCAAGGTAAGGAATTATTTAGTACCCCGAATGTTTGAACATTGCAGCTGACATTTACGGGAATAGGTGGCGGAGGAGACGGCAGAGTGAACAACATCACCTACGACACTATGTACATCGACAATGTCGACTATGCCATCGAAGTCGACCAATGCTACGGTCAATCAAACCTGACCCTATGTCTCCAATACCCATCTCCATTGACCATCACCGATATCGTTTTCAAAAACTTCACTGGAAAAACTAGCAAGAAGTACAACCCAGAAATCGGTACTTTTGCATGCTCCAGTGAAACGGTCTGCAACAACATCGTTGCTACGAACATCAACGTTCTTAGTCCAAACGGCACCGATCAAGCTTACTGCTTGAACGTCGATAAGACTGCTCTGGATGTGACTTGTACTGATGTGTACAAGGGATTCAATTAAAGAGGGCAGAGAAGGAGAGGAAGAATTTAAATAATGAATATTATTGAGACTTACATGTATATACTTACGTTTGGATAATACGAAATATGAAGTAGATAATTACTTACAAATGTAACTCACCCGAAAATGTGCGCGGGTGCTACCCAAATTTTATCTCCAACTTGTGGCGTCAACTAAATTCTGGGAATTTGCAGCTACCGCTCAACATCCAAAAGATGCCGGTAATTGATTCTTACAATTTCGGCGCAGATCAGACGAAGGCACGATGACTTCCAAAATCAGGTATCTCACCCGAAGGAAATCCTAGAGCGGCACAGTGGAATTATGCTTGTCTGCCCCTCATAAGGTTACTCATACCTAGGCTGCTGCCTTCAAATCGACCGTTCACCGACAAGATACCCAGCAGTCAATTATATCGACGCCTGAGAATGCGCAACGAAACTGACAGAGCTGACAAACCATGAACGCACGCTTCATCGCAAAAGCCTCTGCCTCACTTACATTTCCCGCCGCGGCGCAAACCGATTCCAGCGTTTTCGCAAACGAACGTCTTGTCGCATCCAACGCGTCCCCTCTACCTAAACCGCGACCATGAACTGGAAACCACTCAAGCTATCCGCATCAGCTGCTGAGCGACTCCCTCCATTTCTGATTTCGTCCGATTTCGCAACCGACGCGTATACGATCTATCTCACCGATTTCACGAATACATGGTACGAGAAGCTAGACAAAGACGAGATTCTTCGCAGAGGCATAGAAGAGGATACGAGTATTGATCCAAATGAGGATGAGGATCAACTACAGATATTTTTGGAAAAGATCAGGTTTGGATTGGAGGGAGGGAAGGATACTGAGTTAAGTCTGGGTGTTGGATCTGCGACACGAGCTGCTGCACCGGAGCTGAGTCTGAATGTGAGGGTGCCCTTGCCTGGGGGGATGAGAGATCTGGAATGGGCGTTTAGATTGGTTGTGCAGAGGCAGGGAGACACGGCAGAAAAGCTGGTGATTCCAACGATTCAGTTGTTGCATGAGACGAGGGAGAGGTCGGACAAGCTAATTGAGATGCTTGAAGAGAAGGATGTGGTGATTCAGAAATTGGTAGATTCGTTGGAGCGTCTGGGTACGGACTTAGGTGCGGTCTTTCATCAGGTAGCTGGGAGACCTGGTAGGAAGGTTGATCGAAAGAAGGCTAGTGAGAGGGTAAAGGGACTTGGACCATTTGATGTCCAGGCGTGGAGGAGGGGGTTGAACCATAATGAGGCTTTGGGTGTATCGGAACTATTGGATAGCGTCTTTGGAGAGGTAGATACAGTCAAGCTGCCTTCACGCACAGATGTGGACAAACTACAAAGATGTGAAAATTGGTGGAAAGGCATGGATGGCGAGATGATACAGTTATTTGAGGACAAAAGTACTGCTACGCCTAATACTCCACCAAGGATTGCTCAGGAAGAATCAACGCCAGCGGAAGAAGATGAGGACGAATTCCAAGTCCAAGCAACACCACCCCATTTATCAAAGACCAAGCAAACGTTTTCAATGGATGACTCCACAGAAGACGAAGATGAAGATGATTTGGATGCCCCTTCACAACGATTCCAAGTTCCCGACTCATTCCCAATCTCACAGCACCGCGAACCGAGCCTACCCCCTAGAGCACCACCCAAGAAATTGGGGAAACTGGGAATGAAACGGAAGGCTCCTACACCAACACCACCTCCACCCGCTCAAGAGGCGGACGATACTGCTACCGAAGACGACGAGCCGATGCTCTCTCCTGCACCGAAGAACGTGAAAGATGTCACTGATAATGATAATGATAACGATACCACCGAAGATGAAGAAAATGATACCCCATCACTGCCCTCACCTAAAAGACAGAAAACGCCCCAGAAATCACCGACACCACCACCACCTACGAAAAAGAAAGGCAAACTAGGGCAAATCCGCAGTAAAAAAGCCGCCTCCCCGCCTCCCCCTTCTCCATCTCCACCGCACTCACCATTACCATCTGAATCTCCACCCCCCTCCTCTCAACCACTAGCAAGCCAATCCCAATCCCAGCGTCCGAAAGGGAAACTAGGAAAAATCGGCGGACGCAAAAAGGAAACCACGCCGGAGCCGGATGCACTACCAGAGCGGATAGCTACGCCGACGAAAAAGAGGATAGGCGGGATAGGGAGAGCGAAGGGGGAGACACCCGCGGTGGAGGACAACGGGAAGGAAGCTATAGTTGAGACGGAGACACAGCGGGAGAAGACACCGCCGAAGATGGAAACCGAGGAGGAGAAGGCGGATAGGAAGAGGGAGGAGTTGAAGAAACAGTTGGAGGCGAAGGCGAAAGCTCCGGCCAAGAAGAAGAGGAAGTTTTAGGGGTGGGTGGGATACCTATATGTGAAGTTTTATTTTGAGATGAAAATGGATTTCATATGTTCATAGTGCTTTGAGCTCTGTGTGCTATACTTGTTGCATTTCTTTGGCCCTTCCATGATTTCTGAAGACGGGTATCTTCCTTCCACTGATTGAAATCACCACCTTCCTCGTCCGTGTATATGAGTATAACAAAGAGGAGCAATATATGTGAACAAGACCAGAATCCTCACAATAACATTTCCCCCATAAAACCCACCCTCAACCCCCACGATTTCCCATCAGCCTCCCCCTCCCCATCGAATATCATCGAGATGTACAGACATGCAACAAACGCATTTCCTCAGCATAAAACCCCATTCACAAAGCATCGATTTCAGCCACTCCGACGAGCGATGAAGACGCACCCGACAAGGGGGGTCACAGATCTCGGCTATGATCTGGAGATCTGCTTTGCGCTAGCGAGGGAATGAGGGATCGAGATTCAGATGTGCAACAGGGTTTTAGGGGAAGTTGGGGATTGGTGATTCTGGAGGGATTTGTAAGTTGTGGGTGGATTGTTTTAAATAATATTTGGTGGAGAAGTGTTTGGGTGGATAGGAGTTAAGGTGGTGGGAGGGGAGTGTGGTGTTGGAGGGGGTAAGATTACATAGAGGGTGGCGAATGGAAGGTTTCTTTGAAAGGTATTGGAATTGGGATTTTTTTGGGGGGGCAGAATTCGGATTTGGATTTCTGTTTGCACTAGAAGAAATGTTGAATGAGAAATTTGTTATAGCATTGCTTTCCATAGTAGGAACGTCCAGTGGCGATTCTACTCGTTGTCAGAGCTGTTGCTGCCGCCTTCATATCGATTCTAGGAGGTTTTGTTCCGGTGACGACCTGTATCAAGTATCATTCTCCCCACTCGCTCGTCGGTTGCAGTGTTGCAGAATCTACTTTGCTCATCATAGACATAGGAGTAATTGCTCCGGCGAGATGCCATGTCACTAGGAGACGATATCTAGCGTCTAACTTGGGTCATGATCATGCCGTTGTACTCTGCTCAAGAAAGCTGTCATAGATTTTAGAAGAAACGTAAAAAAGAAAAGAAAAGAAATAGAATACAGCAAGCCCCCAGAAGCGAACTCTGAACGCCTTGGCCCTTAGCGGGTCGAATTATCACCTCCAATGCAATACAGGAAGCAGAACACCATCTACATCCCCCGGCTAATCTTTCATAGTCGTCCCCAAAGCGATATAATACAAATACAGAAATGAATACAATCGCCCAATTCTCCACCATCCTCTACACATAAGCCCGTCCCTTATTCCCACCGTACACCACCACCTGTTGAGGTCCCCTATGCTGATCCCGCCACTCGTCATTCCATTCCCTACTCCTCTGCTCATACAGCGCCTCTGCAGCAATCTTACGATCCCTTTTATCGAACCAGCCGACTATAAACGCATAGGACAGAGTCGTACCCGAAAGTATGTACTGCGCCACCTGCAGCTTCACACCTTTCGTCAGCTGCTCGCCCGAGTTGCCGTTGCGCAGGGTGATGAATTGGAGCGCTGATACCGCCATACTGATGGCGCCGGCTGTACTGCTCATGTTTCCGGAAGCGAAGGTGAGGAGGGAGAGGGTGAAGGCTTTTTGGGATCGGATAAGCCAGATGGAGGAGATCCAGGCCACTACGAAGGCGCCGAAGGGGACGATGATTAGCGGGAAGAGAACGCGTTGGAGGGAGACGGCAAGGAGGATTGTGTTGGCGGTGTCTACGTTGGTGCTGCTGCCAAAGAGCTGGGTTTGTACTAACGAGGCGGTTTTATTTGTGCTATATATGAAGGGGAGAGTAGGAGCACATTTGATCTTATCGCCGTCTACACTGCAGATTCCTAATGGCGAGATAGGTCAGTAAGTGCTGCTTTTAACATTGGGCTGAGAGCGAGACAGGGATAACATACCGAAATACCCTACCCTGAAGTTAGGGAGAAGAAACTCTTCAGCCCCTCCCGCGAAAACATTGACGGTGAATAAATTACGGCTTATCAAATTATCTATAGTGCATCCACTGATGACAGCAACTACAACTGCGTTAGTAGGATTAGCAGAAAAAGGTTGCACAATGACTTACTATACAGACCAACAATAGCACCACCAAAAATGATATATGCAAACCGACGCCATCCTGTGCTCACTTGCAATGGAGCAGCAACTCGATCTTCAAGACCTTGCACCCATCGTACATCTGCTGCAGTCTTCTCCTTCAGCCTCTCCTCTTTGGCTTCCATCGTCTCATCGAACTCGCGCTTTTCTTGACGGAATCTGGCATATCGATGCTCCAATTCTTCCTGGGCTACTTTAACATCGTGATGTTGCTTCGCTAGTTTACGAGCTGCATCCTCCTGCGTTCTTCGATCATGTTCCGCGGTGCTCGAATGAGTGTGGTGGTTTCCGTTATGAGAGTGGTGACTGTGTCGTCTGTGGGTGTCGCCTGATCTTTTCATGCTTGCCTCCTGTTTCTCCATCTTTTCCCGCAGTGATCTTGCTATAGTGGCTTCTGCCTCTCTTTTCTCTTGGTCCAGAAGCTCACGATTCTCTTCGCGTTTCTCTACGTATTCTTCTTTTAACTTCTTATTCATCCACTTCCTTTTCGCCTCTACCCTCTCTCTCTCAAGCTTCTTCTCCCGTTTCTTTTCCTTCTTTGCTGCCTTTCTTTCACGTTTTTTTCTCGATCTTTCAATAGATTCCTGCTGTTTCTTGTACTTTTTCTCGTCTTCAGGGTTTAGGATGGGTTGATCTTTGTTCGCCGTTCTCTCGTTTTGGTAATTCTGTACACCTGTACTATCATCGTTCGTCCTCCAAAAATTGCTCCGAGATTTCCCCGCTAGCACCTCGTTTCCCTTTGAAGAACCAGACCACCACCTGCCCTTGCCGCTGCCCTTCCGTGGTGCTGTCGATGAGAAAGAGGCTGATGTTTTTCGGTCTTCGTCTGATCTCCTGTCTTCATTCCAGTCTCGAACTTTATTGTATCCTTTGTACGCTTTCCTAGCTTTAAATCCATACCTAAGAAGCTTCACAGGTAACATCTACTGAGCATGTGGTCCAATAATTGTGCGACATAAAATGTTGAAGGAAAGCAACTTCAGTGATCGGATGGGGTTTGATTTCCACTTGCGGCATTCATGTTGTTTGTTATTGGTATTTCTAGGAGCAGGGGAAGATGAAAAGTACTGAATGAGGAGTTGGTAGTGGGAAATGCTTGCATTATCTCTTAGGTGAGGAAAGAGGACAACGACCGCCATCGGAGCCATCACCACATCCTATGAGCGTACCTGTGCAGAACGGTCAGAGACCATAGCCATAATGGACATATCCAAGGCCTCGAAGAAATGTTTCTATTCGAATTGTGGCTCATGAGAGGGTGTCGACTGGTCTGGACATGAAACAAGCGATGACTTGCGTCAACTTTTGTGGCCACAAAGTACTTGACGAATGGAAAGAAATATGATAAGCCAGGGCAGCCCATTAGACCTGGATTAATTTGGTTATTTGTAAGATGAAATGATGGTATGTCCTGTTGGTTGGGGCTGACGGTTGTAGGATCGCGCGTATACTTGGAGCGGCCGGTATTGTTGCTAACCTTCCAACCATTACCAACACCAATAATCTCTAATGGAGTTCTTTGAACCTAAGAAAATAATTGAATGAATGAACAAAATAGTCAAGCAGTATGCATAATTCAATCGCTGAAGCAAACAATTCGACCAGTTATGAAAAAGTATTTCCATTGAGTGTTTCCATTGAGTGTTTCCATTGAGTGTTTCCATTGAGTGTTTCCATTGAGTGTTTCCATTGAGTGTTTCCATTGAGTGTTTCCGTTGATTAGCACGAGCTTGATGACCGTAAGTCTCACCACTTGATGAAGATTGACGGTGCACCATGTAACCTCATGAGAACTAAATCATTCTCAAATAAGGCGGCCTGGCCGTGTCGGCTTAAAACCCTTGAGAATAGGTTCCCGCATGCTGAAACAGAGCTTTGCAAGGCGAAGAAGGCACATCAACTAAATCATGCAGCAAGAAGACTTTTCCCCTGAGTCGTGACCACCACTCGGGTCTGAAAACCGTCCGCTCTGCCTCACGAGACATCTTTTGGCCAATTTCGGAGCTCTGTTGGTTTGTAGATAAGGAGGAGCTTCTCATTAATTTTGATTTTTGCTGGACAAGAGCTCGACGTCTTTTCCTGAAGCCTCACGCCTTGCCTGATACATACTATTCTTTGATTAATGAACTTTAGCTCCTCAACAACAACATTATCCAATGGCATCCAGATACAACATCATTGACTACGAGTCAGACGACGAGCAAGATGACGACATCCGTGGTCCCAGTAATGAAAATCTCGTCTCAGCAGCTTCCTTCGTTACTCAGCTTTTAAACAAGGAAGGAATTAATTATGCTCTGATGGGAGCATTCGCACTGAAGTGCTTTGGAAGTAATCGCGATACCAATAATGTCGACATAGCTGTAGACACTTCGATGAAGCGATTATGGCAAATAATCGAACCGGAAGACAGGTACTGACTTCTCATCCAGTGTTATTCCCAAACATGACTGACAAGAACCACAGACTAGTGATTCCTCAATCTCGACTTGTCGCAGATGTAATGAAGATATTCGTCAAGACCGGCCCAGGCTATGATCATTGCAGAGACACCAAACTGATTGAGGTGGAGATGATTTCTCCAGGTAAGTAGCATCAGACTGGAAAACACAGAGCAAACGCTGACGCAATATAAAGGTTCAAATGGCAGCCCAAGAGATATTGGAAGCCATCAACAGATGCTCGTCGCGTCCGGACCATTGGGTGAACAAGTATCGTTCAAGGCCTTGGACGTCTTATACCTGTTGCGTAGCAAGATGGATGTTATTGCCGCGCGTGGAGCTCCTAAGGATTTCCTTGACGTGCAATTCATCATTGACCATTGGTCTCAAGAACTTGCGAAAATTCAAGGATATGCCGAGAGGATACGATCAGATATCGACTCGATGTTGACACCACCACCATCACCATAACTTGTATAATCACCCAATGGGTATACTATTGTAAGTGTAGGAACGGAAAAGGGAAACAAAATCGGGTGTATATTGTATGAGTATATTTCAAGGTTGGAGTTATGTCGTAAGGTTTGAATATGGATATCTCCAGGGCTTACCGTAAGGACGGCTCGATCGCTGTATCGTAATTCAGGCGTTTAGGACGGCATTGGCATGGATATCGATGTTGGTTTTGTGGAGTCCAAGCAGCATTTCGTAGGCGTCTTTGTTCAGTCGATTTACATGATTTTGGTGAAAGATGTGGACAGATTGTAAGATGCTCGCCGTAGTACAATATGTATAATATGTACCATATCACTGAGCAGGTCAGGATATTTCATAATGCCGTGTTCAAATGAAAGATACCCATATCTTAGATGCTCAGACGATACGCAAGTACAAACGGACCAAACGGACATGTTTTCGGGAAGCTGCTGTCGATGATGCATCATCGGGTGTTGTGTTGTTTCGTGCATTGCATACGTCTCGTTCGCGTAACCTTGGGCTCCGCTGTAGGTCGGTAATTCAGAATTTCGGCATATGCGCCAACGCCCGCTCAATTTCACCTCGAATCGTCACTTCCTCGCCGGGGCCATTTCACGACTGCTCTTCCTGAGCGAAAGCAAAATGCCTCCCTGAAGGCCGAACCTGCCAGGATGAACAAAGGAAAGATAATGAGAAAGTTGCTGGGACAGTCTTCGACCATCGAGGTTTCTGGCACGAATAGTGTCGATTCTCCTCAACCGCGACCGAGTGCTTCGCAGAAGACCGTCTATTCCGCAGGCGCACCCCTCACATGTCTCGGCCGTTCACCAGATGGTCAGCGCGCTGTCATAGCCGGTCCGAAAGTATTCAAGATTGTGAAGACGGAGGGGTCAACGATAACAGAAGAGCTCGATTTGCGCGCCGCGATTTCTTCCTACGCTTCCGCCCATGATCCCTCAGCAGCCTCTGTAGAACAGCTCAATATACGGGCAGTCAGATGGTCGCACGCTTTCCTTAGCTCTACAATAGTCACAGCTGGTGGAAATGGAAGAATAACAGTTTACGATCTCAATCGCATAGGGGAAGGGATCGAGGTTGGCCGAACTCAGGAACACGCCCGACAGGTACATAAGCTTGCGATCAATCCTTTCAAGTGCAACTGGTTATTATCAGCCAGTCAAGATGGAACCATCAAAGCCTTTGATATCAGGGACCCTCGACGTTCCCTGTCCACATTCAAATGCAACGCAGATGCCGTCAGAGATGTCAAATGGTCACCAATTGATGGTATGGAGTTCGCATGCTCCACGGATGCGGGAATCATACAGAAATGGGACTATAGAAAATTCCATGCGCCTATACTAAAAATTACAGCCCACACCAGTGCCGTTTTTTCGATTTCATGGCATCCAGATGGGAATCATCTTATAAGCGGAGGCAAGGACCAGCAGTGTCATGTGTGGGATATATCCAAGACAGCCGAACGAGGTCAACGCCCACGATATTCCATTTTCACCCCCGCGCCAGTATCAAATGTCTGCTGGAGACCCGCGTGCTGGTCAGCTACTGGTCAAGGAAACAGAGCTGCCCAGGTTGCCGTTACTTATGATGATTCAAGCGCCAGTAGAGCACAGTTTTCAACCGTACATATTTGGGATCTTGCTAGATCAACTATGGCGTTCAAGGAAATTGAGGAATCAAGCAGTGCTCCCACCGGCATTCTCTGGAGCACTCGGGATCTTCTATGGAGTGTAGACAAGGAAGGTCATTTCATACAGACCGATGTAGCATTTTCACCGAAAGTCATTGATCGAAGGAGTCTGTCAACCTTTTCTTTCTCGCCTAGTGGTGACGCTTTGATGGTACTCGAGGAGCGCCCTGGTGTTAGACGACCTCGCCCCACCATCAACTCCCCTCAATCATCCCCGAGTTTCCAACCCCTTCCAATTGCCCCATCATTCGCAGTCAGTCAAAGTGACTCTGAAGAAGATGTTGTGGGTAGTTTTCTTGGCCCAAGAAGACGTAAGCATCACCGGAGGCGGCATAGTGGACGCCTAGCTCAACCTTTGAGCACGACCCCTCCTAATCCAACCGGCATGGTTGACAACAGAGTTATGTCGTTGGAGGATGCTGTCCAAATTACTGGAATCTACAAGCCTCAACAAGTCGTAGCCATTGGTCATGCTCCCTCAACGACAAACCGTGCGGCGTTTCAATATCTTAGTAATTGCTACCTCGAAGGGATAGCTCAGATCCCAATCGAAACAGCCAAAAATGTTCCTTTTAACACTGTCATTGCAACAGCAATGGAGGGCTTTGCAAGAGGCGCGGAGAAAGTTAGGTATTATCGTCTCGCTCAAACCTGGAGACTTCTCGCCTATACCATGGATCTTCTCCTGGTACGGAGAGCAGAATCTCATCGTCAGTCGAGGTTGCAAAACCCTGTGCGCAAAGAGGGCGGTTCGAAGCACCTTAACAATTCCACAAGCGAAGAGCAAGAGCCTAGTGAAGCGACGCCTCGGAAGAATCAGAAAACAGGCACTCAAAATGAAGTAACACTCCATCCAACAGTGCGGTCTATCATTGCGGATGAGATTGAAAGCACCTCGAATATGACAACACCTCTTGTACGACCTGTTGTGGACTTTCCCCCACAGGGGACCACGAAGGCTATGAATGACGGAACAGTGGAGAATGATCATTTAGCTCTTCCCCCAGCAGTGATTGCGACAAACAGCGCCCCAATTGCAGTGCCGGGGAGTTATGAATCGGAACAGACGTCGTCGAGTATAGAGGGTTATGATTTTTATGGTATGGAGTCCTTTAAGCCACTCATTGACTTTGTCCCCCCTAAGAAACAACCTCTGCGTTTAGACTACACGGATCAAAACAGCTACGCACAGCGTATGGGATTAATCCGCCACGACTCTGGTGAGAGCTTCCAGATGTTCTCGACCTCCAGCGATTCTCAGCCTAAATTCTTAAGTGGTTCTGATACCAGCGTGAAGAGAGATGATGGGGCATCTTTGCGAGATAGAGTGTCTAATTGGGAAGGGAGCTTTTCTTTTAAGCACGGATCTATCAATTCCCACCCATCAGAGGAATCTATGGAAAGAATCCCCGAAGAACCATCCAAAACATTTCCTAGCCCACCAATCATTTCCCCACTCCACACTCCACGCAAACCCCCTCCCACATCCATCATCATTGAACCCCCTTCTGAAATTAACTACTCGGACGACCCCAATCTACTTGCGAGCGACTTCCTCCCATGGCCCGAAGATGACGAATCCGACTTCCTCATCACCCCTCTCGACCCCAGCATCCTCATCCCCCGTACCATCGCCTTCGAAACACAAACCGGCCCCCTCAACGCCTCAGCCATGATCCTCCTCCTCCGGCGTCTCCTCCCCCCGAATACCATCGACCCCATCCAAGCCGAAGCCATCATCCGCCAATACCACCACCGTCTCACCACCATGCAGCTCTTCCACGAAGCAGCTCTTCTGCGCAATCTGTGTGTGCCTCTATACTCTCCTGTCTACGCTCCTTCCCAAGAACGTGTCAGCATTGGATTTTTCTGCACCCAGTGCAATAAGCCACTCGAGAACGACCCTCTAGTCCCGGGTTCCTGCTGGAAGTGCCCGCGTTGTCGAAACCCCATTGCGCCGTGCCCGGTTTGTATGCATCGTGATGATATGCTGGCTTCGAGTGAGGGCCCGGAAACGTGGTGGTATTGTGGGGGGTGTGGACATGGTGGGCATGTGGGATGTATGAGGGAGTGGCATGGTAGTGGAATGGACGGGGAGGGCTGGTCGGAGGGTATTTGTGCGGTGGTGGGGTGTATGCATAGTTGTATTGGGGGGAAGTGGAGGGAGGTTTTGGGGGAGGAGAGGCAGGATAGGAGGATCAGGGAGTTGGAGAGGGCGGTGAGGGAGAATAGGGGTTGGGAGGTTGGGGGTGCTGGGGGAAGAGGGAAGGGATCGCAGGGGGTGAGGAGGGATGCTAGGGAGGTTGGGCAAAGTAGGGCGGTGGAGGGTGTAAGAGTTACGTTGGGGTTTGGAGGAGGGGGTGGAGGTTCGACTGGGCAGGCTGGCGGTACTTCGTCCGGACATGCGATAGAAAGGAGAAGAAGTGTTAAGGTAATGGCGCCAGGTGAGGAGGGTAAAGGTGATACTAGTAACAAGGAGCAATAAGAAGGAAGGAAAGGGCAGGCAGGAAAGAAGGAAGAGGAAGAGGAAGTAAAGAAGAGTAAGGAGCATTTGGTTGGATAAGTTGCATAGCATGGCAAGGAATGGTCATCAAGGCGTTTGTTTGGTTAAACATTGGGTATACCCAGGAGTGGCTAGCATCTATGCTTCTTAATAGATGGCTGTAAACCATGATGAGGAATGAAAGAAGATGAGATGAGCGGAGTTGCTTGGGTCTGATTTAAGGCGGGTGTAAGATTGAGGATGTGTAGTTTAGTGTAGATATTCTTACCACAATAAATGGCGAATGGGAGGACTGAACGCATTGTGTAGTGGAAATCCAGACTTCTTTTCTCTTGTACTGGTTCCTTTTGAGAGCAGTACAGTAGAATGAGTATCTGATATATGCACGTTCTTCTGTTGTTCAGATGGGAAATGGGCATTGCTTTCTCGAAGGAAATGGACACTGCTTTCTCGAAATTCCTAACTACCCATTTGTGTACTCGTATCGTTATCATTCCTAGCATACAGTTCATCACAACACATGTGCACATCAGATGTCCAACTCGCTCTTCCCTCCCTTTAGTCCTCACATAACCGCATCATCCCCACCCTCTTATCTTATCCCTTGCATACCACTGCCACCACACCACCACAGAACAACCATCCACCCTTAATCCCTGAAAGTAACCGTCTTACTCCTAACCCACTCCTCCAGCCCCCCTGACCCAAAACGTCCCCACCCACTATCCTTAACCCCCCCATGCGGCAACCCCGCCTCATCATGTACACTCGCATTCACCCCATTAATATGCACGGCACCACTCTCCACACTCTTCGCAATACGCAACGCCAGCGCCAGATTCTCAGTGAAGATCCCGCAGCTGAGTCCGTATTCGGTGTCGTTGGCGATGCGGATTGCTTCTTCTTCGGTTTTGAAGGGGATCAGCGAGACGGATGGCCCGAAGGATTCCGTGCGGTAGATGTCCATCTCAGGGGTGATGGAGGTGAGGATTGTGGGGGTCATGGTGGTGCTGTTTTCGGAGGGAGGAGAGGAAGAGGATTGAGGAGGGTGTATGATGCGCGCACCTTTGGAGAGGGCGTCGTTTATTAGAGAGTGGTTTTTGGAGACGGAGGGCGCGTTGATAAGGGTTGCGGGGCCGGGGTAGAGCTCTTGTGTTGCGGCCACGAAGGCTTTCTCGCTGTGGTTGATGTCAGTATAAGTTTGCTCAGTGCAGCTTGTAGAACTCTCTACAGACATGGAAACGAACAAAATCCGAAAAGGAGGGCAAACTGAAGGGGAACTAAAACTCACAACTTCTCCAAAATCCCTTCATGAACCAACACCCTTTCCGTGCTCATACAAATCTGCCCCGCATGTTTAAAAGCGCCCCTCGCACACTCCCTCGCCGCAAACTCCAACTCCGCATCCTCCCATACAATCGACGACGCCTTCCCCCCCAACTCCAACAACACCGGCTTCAGCGCTCTCCCCGCCGTCTCCGCAATAATCCTCCCGACCCTCGTCGACCCGGTAAAGTTCACCTTCTTAATAATCGGACTCTCAATCAACTGCCTCGTCACCTCCGCCGCATCACTCGGCGAATGCGCCACAAAACTCAGCACTCCTTCAGGGAGGCCCGCTTCCTGGAAAATGCGACAGATATGGTATGAGCACAGCGGCGAAAACTCCGGCGCTTTCATCACCGCGCAATTCCCCGCCGCAAGCGCATACGCGATACTCCTGACGCCGAGGATATACGGCGCGTTCCAGGGAGCGATAGCGAGGATTACTCCATATGGTTCTTTGTAGACTAGAGCGCTGGTGCCGGGAACGGCCGTCGCGGGCATGCTCCCGGAAATCGTGGCGATGCGACCGGCGACATCGAGGATGATTTCGCGAGCAAGGCGGAGGTTGAATTCGGCCCAGTCGATGGTGCCGCCAGTTTCGGTCGTGATGGCGTCGATGAGGGTTTGTTTTTCGGAGAGGAAGAGCGCGGCGGCGCGGTGGAAGATGTCGCGTTTCTGGGGCGGGCGGACGGTGCGCCAGGCGGGGAAGGCGGATTGCGCGGAGGTGAGGACGCGGTCGATGTCGCTGCTGGAGGCGCTGCTGCAGTTGTGGAGGTGCGCTCCATTGGAGGGGGAGTGCACGGGGAAGGTTTTGGAGGAGGGCTGGGGTTTATTGTCGATGAGGAGAGGGATGGTGTGGATGGAGGAGGAGTCTGCGGCGGGTGTGCCGTTTTGCTCGGCGGTGGGAGACATGTTGGCCAGTTGTTTCTGCTCTGTTTCCTTGATCTTAGACCAATATCAGATGAGGGCTCGCTACTCAGCAAGAAGTAGAATACAGCACAGCGGCACAGCGAAATGTGATAAAAGAGGACTCCCAGTCAGCACAGGACAGGACAGCACAGAATATATTCTCTTCGCCACCGTATCTGCGTACGTAAAGAAATTAGCAATATTTTACATCACCAATTCCACAACTTATAAATCCGAGTGAAAAAACGCCTTAGCTCTCAAGCTAAACCGCACATACATCACAATCGCAGTGAAGTGGCTCGAGTGGGAGCCCGGCTTATGGTTGTGTGGGGTTGTCGTGATACCAAAGCACCCTAAGTGAAAAGTACCCCTCAATCCGGCATTATTGGTCGGGTGTGGGTGGGGCTTACTGTGTTCTGCTGCGGCAGCGGTGGCGGCATCGAACGGGATTTGCATTCGGTAGTGTGCTGATCATACTCAGTATTTACATGGGTTTGTTTAAATTGAGATCACGTTCAAACATTGTATTCAATTTGTTTTTTGGATCTTAAGTGGTGATAGTGAAAGTAGCATTTGGCAAACGTGGTTCGCAGATACATAAATCATGGCACTGGGTAATTGTGAAATAAAGTGAGCGGTGCAATTGATTTGAAAGTAATCTCTTCTCTACCATTCACCACCGTGATTCCAATTTTCATCAGCTCCAAAGCGCTCTCTGTTCCTAGCACATCGAAGAGTTCCAAGCCCTAGTCTCTGACGCGTCTGGTTCCGCTCCGTGCAGTCTCGTTTGCTGGCATAGTCGCTTTCCCTGCAAGTCCTCGTACCCATTATTTGTGAAGGGCTTTTGAATGGAGTTGAAGACATGGTTTTTGTGTTGCTATTTGAGGAATTGTCCTTGAAGGGTTCGGTGCTCATGTGGGAATTTCGCACTCTTTGCATCTTTCGGAAGACGAACTCCTGCATCTACCCTATCATGACACACTTCCTTGCTATCGTCTTTCATCTGGCGGCTGGGAGGTATTGTTTTTTCTTGGGTCGAGGTTGGAGAAGATGGCGTAAGTATGCGGTTCGAAGATGTGCCTGCTGAAACGAAGATGGCTCAGAGGGTGTGCCTATGTCGGTTGACCTTGCGCGCATGGGCTTTCGGAAAATGAGTCGTTGTAGGAAGAGGACATGAAGAGAGGAGGCTCATTGTTGACATCTACGAGAGAAAGAAGTCAATATTTTCACTAGTGCATGGAGGATGGCATGACTGACATGTGACAGTCGATGAAGAAGAAATTGAAGCCGATTAATGCAGAAAGCCAACCGGAGCTTGAGAGCTCAGGATATCTGTAGAGAGCGGAACAGCTATACTGAGGAAGCACTTGAAGCGATGCGAGTTAGCTGCGATGCTAAGTAGATGTTAGTGGTTAACTTACGACAGATGAGGTAGCTTTGCAGAAGTGTGAACGAAAGAGAATGGTGATATTGACAGGGAAGGTAATGTCATAAGTCGTGTGGGACCCCTCTATCGTGATGACCTGGGTATTGATTGCCACCGCGAATGGCTTCTCGCACTTGATATCATTGGTGCGAGTTCCAACCTAAACTCCCCTTTTCACCCCTTGCAGTTAAAGTTATAGTACGTGCTTCCATGTTTTCGGAACGCGCTCTTCTCACGGATCCTTTGTTGAAGCAATAGTTGCTGACGGAATGGTTGTGTTGGTTGTGCAACTCAGTAGAGATGAGGACGCGATCTTAGGGAATCTGGCGCAGAAGCCTGCCTTGATGGGAAAGACCACCCGGTCACAATCGTACCACGGGATGCCTCTATAGAAACAGTTAGCATGAATATTCTTTCCAACGCTGGCTTGCTAGTAAACTTGTAAACATACTCAACAGATGCTTGTCAGTTCTGCCACCACCAACAACAATAACAATCCTAATTTGCCTGTTGGTCCGTTAAAAATTAACAGTGTCATACACTCTTATTCCACCGCCACCATCCCTGAGCTTCCAAGAATGAGCGATACTGACTGATCCGTCTCACGGAGCTTAATATTTATTACCAGTCGTCGTTGCAATTCTAAGTTTAGTAGATTTCTCTGCACCCCACAGATCATTTCTGGACAATCTCTGCAGAGAAAATTCACAGGAAAGATGCCCCTAACGCCATAAAATACTTATAATCTGGTCTCACAATCAGTTTGCTCTGCAACAGAGCAGTGTATTTCCAGCTTCTATCAGCTGCGTTTGCACTCTGAAGCCTTCTTTGTTAGCAGATGATGCAGAGGAATTTTGTTCAATTCAGAAAACTTAGCTGCAAATCAGAGACTGAAACTCTCTACTCTCTCATGCCCATCTCATCTCCACCCCACCCAGACTCGGCTGGTCTTTCTGTCTCTGCAGCAGAGCCAGAAGGGTTGGGGGCATGTGTAACCATCTCATCAGTAACATCAATGACTCTGGTAGAAGGCACAGCTACTCCGTTTCCGCTAAGAGCGGTGTTGGAACCAGACGCCTCGCGTCTGACAAACGCATCAGTAAGTGGGGGATCCAAGGTCCCATCATCCCTGTGTTCGTATCTGCCAGAAAGAATATCGCGTTGACGCGCATTTCGGTTCTGGTCTTCCAATCCGAGTCTTCTTGGACCAGAATCTTGTCCGGACCTGGCCCATCCAACTCCCCCACGGGGACCCCGAGGATCGGAAGATCGTGTCTCAGCCTTTGCCCTGTAAGTCGCCATTACAACGGCTTCTACAAGTTCAATCCTAGCTTCATCGCTCTTCATTGTCCCGGCAACGATTTTTAAGACGTTTAGGGCGACGTCCTCATCTTGCTCTTTAGGCATATAGTAGTCATAACCATCATAGCCAGGATAACCGCCATAATGACCGCCGCGGCCACCGCGACCACCGCGACCACCATAGTTGCTGTAGCCACCTGGATTACCATAGCTAGAATAGCCATCATTGGCATTGTAGCCATGGTAACTGCGATTGCCACCAAAGGATGATCCACGATCATCATAGGTACTGTCTGCAACAGATGTACCACGTTGGGAATTTCGATCCCCGTCGACAGATTCTCCAATATGTGAACTGACATTATGTCTACCTCTCCCTCTCCAACTCCCTCTCCCTCTTCCTTTCCCTCTTCCTCTCCCTCTCCCTCTTCCTTTCCCTCTTCCTCTTCCTCTCGATCTCCCGGGAGGCTGTCTCCCGTTGTTCACAGATGACGGTCCGCCTCTCTGTCCCCTGGTGCCTGGCAGATTGCCAGAGGATAAAGCTGGTGCATTAGATCCAGCTCCAAGGTTCTGGATCTGCCTTGTTGGATCAGGCCGGGCAGCCACCGCAATCGTTGGAAGCCTGTGACCGGATGAAAAACCAGAAGATCGTACTGCAGGTATAGCTACAGGCAACTGGTTTTGCTTCGACTGACTGGGTGAGTGTTGTGGTTTTGGAGCAGTTCCACTTCGGAATTGCTGTTGCCCACCAACTTCCACCTTAATCTTTGGAGCAGCAGTTCCACTTTGGATTTGCTGTTGTCCACGGTTTTCCGTTTTAGTCTCTGGAGCAGCATTTCCGCTTGGAACTTGCTGTTGTCCATCAGTTTCGGTCTTGATCTTCGGAGCAGCATTTCCTGTTCGGATTTGCTGTTGTCTATCAATTTTCGTCTTGGTCTTTGACGCACCACTGACAGCAAATAAATTGTTCTCACCACTTTCCAAAGCGGTGGTTCTATTCAACTCTTGACCAGAGATCGAATGAACGGGAACGTTTTGTGCATTGTTCTCACCACTTTCTAAAGCGGTGGTTCTACTCAACTCTTGATCAGAGGAATGAACGGGAACATTTGATATATTGTTCTCACCACTTTCTAAAGCGGTGGTCCTAATCGAGGCTTCTTCAGCCGTCGATTGAACGGGAACATTTGATGGGAGGGGAGCGTCGGGAACTCGCCCTCTTCCAAGATATCCAGGATGGCGAGGTCGTGGTAAAGTTCTACCGTAATAGCTCTCCATAGCTGCCCAGTATGCGCGGAATTCAGCGCTTGGTGAGACGCCGGGAAATGGAAAAAGAGAACCAACTAAATTCCTAGTTAGTTAGCTATCCTTTAGATCATCCTCTATCGTAATACTCACCGAATTCTCGATGCCATATCTGTTCTGCACTGTAGTACGCCATGAATTCGTCGTCAGGATATCTGAGATACGCGTTGTCAAGCAACTCGTAGAATCGAATTCTGTATGATGTCGCACGATCCGCAATGAAGCGAGGATTTTGATGGGGCTCATATGAAAGAAGAGAATCAATCATAGGCTCGAGAACCGATTCATAGGAATAGCCTTCGTCGCCGAAAAGTCCAGACATTTTGATTATCTGGTGGTGGCAATAACTGTTGTTGTTAAAGATAAAAAAAAAAATCGAAGATGAAGTTTACAAAGTGTTTATTGTGATAATTTCGCAAATTACGCGAGGAGGACTAGTGCGAGGTACTGCCCAGCTACAAATTCACTGTTTGCTTCGGCCGAGCCAGGCGAAGGGTACTTCGGAAATACTCCTCCTACATTTGGGCGCGACAAGCAGCTTTCACAATATCCAGAACATTTATGAAAATTTGGTGAGTACTACCAGCCTGCATGGAAGAGGATTTGAGCTAACACTGAACCAAACGATTGCAGACGGGCCGGCCAACTTGCCATGGCCAAACGCCAAAATGCCAAACACATCGCAATGTTCGCTTCAAGCTCGCTGGTGGTGATGCCACATCCGAGGAGACAGCAGATGTCCACAAGATGAGCATAGTTGAAGGTCAGACTTGTCCGAATGCATTGCTGAACGGTTTGAACAGGCTACTGAGCACACATGCTCAAAGGACTTTTGCCTTCCATGTGGATTGTTAAGGCGGGGGGTATGAAAATGTCTCAAACAGGAACTCTATGGAACGGCGATAAAGACGTAGTCGATGCGCAGACTTGCGCGCGGACATGAAAAACCTTACCTGCCATCGAAAGACTACTCATCCAGGCTTTCAGCACTGTGCTGCTCCACCAGGAGAGGGAATATAGGTATGACAGTGGGGTGATAGCAACAGGAGAACACAAATATAATAAATTTCCAGAGAAACAGCGAAACCTCTCGATGTTACCTCCGGCTGCGCCATCGCTTTCGAGGAACATGCGAGGTACATCACGATGTTCACTTGACATTCTGTGCTCTACACACATCTGGGCCACAACACTCGACACTGGGATAAGAAGAAGAGAGATACTGGGTCCTAGACTTCGACGCTTCATTCACATCGATACTTCACTGACCATATGAAGATCTTACGATTCCCTCGGAATAACCAGCCAGCCAACAAGCAATGGGCGACTAGTTTGCCTACCGGGAAGCATCTGATCTCCCCAAACTGCACTCAATCATCTCCGTAGCAAACAACAACAATAAACCCACCCCAATGTTACCACTTACAAAGTCCCGTGCCTTCAATACCCAAAATCCCTTCCTCATGAAGTAGAGATGTCGTTGTTCACGCGCCAAGTATTTGCCGAATTTTTGGTAAGTTTGGTCTCTCACCAGCCCCAGCCTCACATTAAAAGGAACACCAAATTCTAAACCACAATTCATGACTCGGTGAACTATGTACTCCATCTCCCTGTATCTAACTTAACTTATCATAATAAACTACAAATTCATTTGCTCTCTTTTCCCGGACATATCCCGAGAACATCTGCAATTCCCTCCGATTACAGTTTCGACGGCGCCTCACCTAAGCCGCATTTTACCCCGCCTCGCCCGCATCAGCCCCTTTACTCGACACCATAGTCCCTGAGTACATAGTACATTAAAGTACACTGAACCCCCAAATGAAAATTGATGAAGTAAGATGACAACCAAAACTCCATCGACCAAGGTATCCATATTATACAACCAACAATATAACCCGAGAAGGATTACCAATGCTCGAGCGTGATTGAGTAATTGACCAAGCCAAGCAAGTACTGGAAGTAGTTCCCGCGTCCCCCATCTCATCTCGTTTGTAACTCCCGAGACGATATCCCGGACATGGATAGAGGGAACGGACATGGGAACATAGAACGGCGTCAAGGATTCAAAACTACAGCCCCGCTCCCTCATTCTTACTTTACTGTAACTCCCGAGAAGGGTTCCCGGTGTGGAAAGCCTCACGTAAAGTACATTTACTCTAGGGTTGATTGATATGCAAAGAGCTATTCGTGATGCTTTCTAAGGAAAAAATCCAATTCTGGTTCTTTTCTACTATCTCTTCCTCTCTTCCTCTCTCCATCAAAACACTATCTAAGAAAGCATAATATGATCAATAAAATGTCTGGTCTAAAACCCATAGCCAGGCTATCATATAAAATCCGACCCAACTCCCCCGAGCGAATGAAGGGGTATCGTATCGTCATCTCGTCATAAATTCGTAAAATAAAATGCCATCAACCATATCTTTACACATATTGAACATCTCATTGTCCAAGTCCCTTTCGCACAGTCGCTTTTTGGCTTGTTTTCCCGAAATGTGAAAATGGTCGGAAAATCCTCATGGTAGTCGTCGCCCCAAGTTCAACCTTTGTCCCAACACCAACAACAACTATCATTCTCAGACAAACGGAGGAGTTTAGTTGCCAGGAATCAGACAAGCTGAAGTAGCGCATTGATTCGGGAATTTCCTACTGGTTAATGGTTGAGGGATCAGTCCCGCTCGAGTCAGATTCTGGAAGTGCCACTCGGGTGCGGACTCGGTCTTCCAAGCCCAGAAGATCCAACCTGTGTGTGCTTCGTATGCATCGAATTGTGCCTCAACGTACGCCCGGAGGTTGGTTTTATCCACCTCGAGCAAACCTTGAACTGTTCCCACATCTTTTGTTTGACAACTCCCGTAAGAGGCGCTGCTACCGGGGTAAGTTCCATCATAGCGAGAACCAACCCCAAAACCGTTCAACCATTTCGCGCAATCCGTCTGCGCACCAGTAAACTCGCCCACAATAGTCCACTTGTCGGTAGCCGCCAAACTGCTTGCTTGGCTACAAGCCACTTGCACATGCTGACATGGCTTCATTGCGACCTCTGCGTCGGAGAAGATCTGGTAGATGTGTGTGTCCACGATGACGTTGTTGAATCCCGAGGTCATGAAGCCGTTCCACCAACCGGGGCCTTCGAATGCGTCGTGAATCACCACGGCGGTTTCTCCAGTGTTGCGAACGTTACCCCAGCCATCGTAATAGAATTGTTTGACGACGTTCATGTCGAGTCCCCAGTTGGCGGGTTCGTTTAGAAGCTCAATTGAAGATACAACGTCGGTGGCTGAAGCATATCGATCAGCCAACATCTGGATGGCCGTCAATGTTTGTTTTGTACTATCGCCGGATGTCCACGCAATTGATCCCTTGCGTCCGCTATTGTCAAAACCGTTCTGTGAGAATTTCGCTTGTTTAAGCTGTTAGCAGAGCTCATATGTACTGCGGAGTGACAATTACCTCCATGGAGATCAATCATGACTTTTATACCAGCTTCTCTTGCCCATTGAATAGCTTTGTCTAAATATGCCAATTGACCTTGAACATATGGATCCCCAGGCTGAGGATTCACTGCCCAATAGCCAATTGGTACGCGGACATGGTTGAGTCCAAAACTCGCGATTTCATTGAAGTCGGCCTGAGTGATCCAGGTCGCCCAGTGCGCGTTGAGCAGATTTTGGGCGGCAGATTGGCCAAGCGTTTGGCCGAGTGTGTATCTATTCAAATAAAGTATCAGTATTTGCTTAACAATGATTCTTAACATGAAATGGCAGAAAATATACTTACTCATCTTGCCACGATCCGTAGAACAAGGACGGGGTGATCCACGGCTCAAGGACGAGCCACCCGCCGAGATTCACGCCTCTCACCTTTTGTGAATTGAAATCAAAGCTCAAACCCTTCTTCTTAAGACTGGCGCCATGTCAGTAAAGCATTGTAACCAGTATACAGGTATATGTATACATACATTGGAGTGGCTTCAACCAGTAGCAGACACGCTGCAACAGCGAGGCCCTTCAAGGATGCTTTCATCGTGTTGAATAGTATTCCGTAGTTGTAGACTTAACAAAGTAATACTAGATCCAACACAGAGAATGGGGTTCCTTTAAAAAAGAAGGAAAGTTTTATTCCGAAGTATGGGAAACCTTGATGGCTGGGGAACAACAAGCATATCCTCCGAATCTGGGAACTGCTTGCATGAAGTATTTATTACCCGGAAGGAAGAAAGGGAGCAACCCAGAGCTTCTCGCTCCCGAGGCCGAGGCAGTGAATGGGCAGGAAGATCAGGTGAAGATCGTGACTGAAAAGAGACACGTCGGTCTTGCTGACCATGCTTTTGAAATAATATGTGTAAACAATGCATAGCTGGATGGTCTGTTTGGCCGAAGCTTGCATCGGGTGATAACATGAAGGACATATCGGAGCTGCAAGCTTGATGGGTAGCCCCCTTTGGCGTCATCACTAGTAGCCAAAGTTTGGATCGATCCCATGCTTTCTGTCCACTAGGGCAGGTCAGGGTCCAACCTTAACATTTTGTTTATGCTGGATGAATGGGAAGTTAATTAGTTGGCTGGTGTAAGGTACAGAACCCCAGAGGTGTGCGGCCGAGGCCCTTGCCATTTTTGCTGGAGCAACAATTCAAGCACACACACATGACAGAGTATCACGAGTATTTGGTAGAACGCGAAATCGCGATTGCCCACTCGGGCTATGATGCGATACTTCCACGACGGAAATCCAAGTTTAACCGCTGGGTAAATGCTCAAAGTCGATGCGATATTCCAAGTCGGTGAACCCAAGACACGGTCATTGTCTGGTGGCGTCGAGGTAAAATCTGGAGACTAGCGGTACAAACAAGACATCGCAAGCGTACCCACAGTAAAGCGGCATGTGAAACTACCCCAAAAGGCTTCGGTACTTCTCTGTACCTCCGTACAGCATTCTGCATCCATTTTCCCGTTTATCGTTCATTGGAGGTGCGATTGGAGGTGCGATTGGAGATATTGTTACCTTCTGCCTCTTTGCTGGTGTGTTGTTCCCCCGCAACACCCCTCGCACTCGTACCCTTGTTCGTCAGCTAACTAACCCCCCTTACCCTCAAAAAGTCGGAGCTGCAAGCATAAAATATGGCGAATGACTATCTTTTCGCACGTGTGTTATGCATACTCATTGGTCCATCTACTCCAAACCATGCGCCGGCGATCGACAAGTGCCGTCATTACTGGCTGCTTGCTGGTCCTTGCTCGTTTCACCAGAACAGGTTGAACAACTTACCAGCGCTCGGGTTAAAACTCTTTTTATCCAGAGAACTCGGCCCTTTTCGTCCCTGTGCTATCACTCATGCCCGACGTTATGAATATGGTAAGCTGAAATATGAAGTAGTTCTTGCCCGGCGGTCGTCTGGCGGCTTGCATGAACAGCCTCTCCAAATAAGTTCTTCTACTATGATCTGGTGGTTGCATAAGGGTCCATCGTCATCATCACTGATCTCTTCTTTTGGGCGCTCGGGGTCCCACCACTACGAAGTACAGTATCGACAGTTGGCAGTTTGCCATGATTCAAGCTCTGCTGGTGCTCAGATGGGTTCAGGGGAAAAAGAGAACCCTGTAGCTTAGAAGCTTGCTTTTTCCACGCTAGAAATCGTGGCAGGCTGGCAGGCTGGCAAGATGTCTAAAGAGTACCTAAGACACGGAATAGTTTTTCCGCAGCTCATATGACTGATTACTGAGATAGTTATATAATGAACACTAATGCGAGGGTTGTGACTCGACGATTACTATTAATGCAAGTAGGTACCTTTGAATAGTAGTAAGCTGTGCTGACAGCTTGGTAGAGGGACTTTCGAGCATTATTAAGTATACGTACCGTGATCGGGAGCTACACAGATACGCCTACTCCTCGGCATCTAGTCGAAGGTTTCACGAGCTGAGGTCGGTCTTTTAGAAGAGATCAGAGGAGACCGCTCTAGAATTCACTTCTTAGCTTACCAAAGACTAGAGCCCATATTACTCGTGAATAGTCTCGATACACCGCACAGTTCCTGCATGTCAAGTCTTCTACGTAATCACATGTCCGTGAGACGGATGGCTTCGCAGATCACGCCTTGCCTATTATATACATGTTTAGAGATCTCGTAGGCAAAGTGGAGTTTGCGTGTTTTTCAGGTCAGATGGGACTACATTGAGTTGTACAAGTACACGGGTAAAGACAGCCATCAGATCTATGCGGGGTTCGGGGAAGGACCGCCGTCTTCTTTCCTGGGGAAGTCCCGTGAGACTTCATGAATCGCCGTTTGAACAAGGATGTGTCTGACGCTGCCAGATACAAGTCTTCTGCCCAGTAACTTAGGTTGTTCCACTCAAAGTTCATATATGTCTTTGTGCATCACACTCTGTTAGGACCTTATCAGGTTCTTCGATCTCCTGTAGAAGAGCTCGCTGCTTGGTCTCTTGAAGCCCGAGCAGTTTTCTCTTGCCTGAGCTGCCATTCCCTATCCATCTGAGCCCTTTTCTGGACGATAGACGGATCAAGGAATGGTTGAGGTATTGCCGACGAGTTGAATTCCACCACTGTAAGAGAAAGTAAGGATTGTGATCATGAAGATAGTATTTCACCACATTCGAAGACTGGCCAAACAAACCTTCAACGTTTTTACCTTGAGCGCCTATTGATAAATCGTCTCTCGAAGTCGGAAGTTGAGTATATGATAGGTTTGATGGGTTTACTTTGGGCGGACGGAGAGAGCCCTTGAGCAATGGACGCTTCGGCTCCGACATCTTACTCGTAGACTTGAGGTACTAACCACAGGGCTGGATCAACGAAATGAGATTATTGGAGGGGAAAGTATATGCTGGCCACGCATAAATCCCATACTGTAGTTTTCCGTGCAATCCTGCTGCTTGCCGGATGTGTACAGTTGTGGTCGTATTTATTGTGTTGTACTGCGACGGACAAAGATGGACACGGAGACAGAACACAACACACCACAGGAGGAACTTGATCGGTTCGGCTAATCTCCGTGAAAAGTGATTGTGGCCCACCTGCCCGCCCCGCTGCCGACTGTGGCTGGTGTGGCTAGTTGAGCAATCTCAGATAAGTAAATCTCTTCCGACTTTCTTCTGACCTTAAGCTTGGTGAACTCCCCACCATCCGTGATCGGCCTCAATTACCACAAGGAGCGACACCGGAAACCCAGCGACTCATCGCACAACCCGCACGTACCGAAGACTAAGCAATTTGCCGATCTAGCTACGAGGCGCGCTCCAGACATCCGATACCAGACGTGCATGGAGCCTTCCCATGGCATTGCAGGCGGGGCTACTGCCTCCAGCCCTACCACAGGCGCTCGGCCAGGTACAGCAGGAGTGGGCTACAAACGAAAGAGGAGTGGTGCAGGTTTCGAAAGCAGTCCTGGCACCGGAGGGGAAGCTGAAGATGATGAAGCTGAAAGAAGAAGACAGCCGGGGGTGAAAAGAGCTTGTAATGAATGTCGGCAGCAAAAGGTATGTGAGTCATTATTGGTCAAGCAAAACTCTACCTCGATACTATGAGATGAACGCCTGTGCGATTGTTGTCTTTTGGCATTTTCAATTGCTAACAATTTATGGATGTAGCTACGATGTGATGTCGTCCAGGATCCATTTACCACTTGCACTCGTTGCAATCGACTGAAGCTGGAGTGCAAGATCGAGTCGAACTTCAAGCGAGTCGGAAAGAGGAGCAAGCATGCGGAGATGGAGAAGCAAATCGAGCGATTACAGCGGAACTTGGCTCGGGCGCAGCAAGCAGGCTTCGTTCCTGACGACGAGGATGAGCTTCAGTCCCCAATGGCGAATGGCGTCTATCAGCACTCGAGGAACCAATCATACATCGGTTCAGAAGAAGCTGTATCATCATTACTGCATCTCAAGCAAGGAGGCGCATACAATCTACCACAGTATGCCCGACAGATTGAGAACGTGGGTCTGACGGAGGACGCCATCAACCATCTGTTCAACGAGTTCTTCATTTGGTACCACCCATATCTGCCATTTTTGAACTCTGAACAAACACCCGATCAATATTACCAACAGAACCCTTTACTTTTCTGGGCAATTATTGCTGTTGCAGCTCGCCGATATTCAATCGATCCAAGTTTATTGACCAATCTCAGTGGCCCTGTCACCAGATTATTGTGGACTACAATCGGTGAAGTGCCTAACAACTATCATGTTGTCAAGGCCTTGATTATATTCTGTACGTGGCCATTCCCTACTAGCACGACTTCTACGGACCCGACGCACATTCTATGTGGTGTAATGATGAAAGCTGCGACTGGAATCGGACTACATCGACCAAGTCACACTCAAGATTTTTCTCGAGTGTCAGTCGATCTTAATAAAGAGCAACTGCATGATAGAGTTACCACGTGGGCAGTTTGCAATATTGTAGCACAAAGCACAGCTACTGGCTATGGTCAGCCCGCTTCTACCTTGTATGATTGGACCTTGGCGGTTCGACCCGGCGAGGATGGTCCCTTTACCTTATCGCCTGAACTTGAGGCTCGTCTCCAAATTGAGCGTTTCTGCGACAAAGTCTCAAAAGAGATGTACAGTAACGCCAGTGATCCTAGAGGAGTTTCTGGAGATGAGGTTCGAGCTATGTTGACTCGAGTTTTCCGTCGAGACTATGAAGAGCTTCGGGTATCAGTCCTCTCAAGGCAAAGTCTATCCCCAATCGTTAATCTTCATCTCAAAGCTGCAGGACTTCACTTACGTCTTTCTGCCTTCTTCGATTCCAGTACCACTCAGGGATATATGGACGATCTCATGGGTTTGTGGAGAGCTACCACTGCATTCCTAGACCTGGTATTTGAACTCGAAGCTCCATCGACAGACAATATGACTGGTGGCATACTTAGATTTGCCACGGGCTATATTCTGCAGATGGTTGTCGCTGCTTGCTTTACGTTGCTGAAAATGCTTGGTTCATTTTTTGCTAGGGAGATTGACTACGAGCGTGGCCGTCAATTGTTCCACCGCACCATTCAAGCAATAAGGACAATGAGCATTATTAACAATGACTTACCCTGGAGACTTGCTGAACTTATGGTTCAAATGTATAATGGAGCTAGAGTGGAGGCGCGACAGATCCAACAAATGGGCAACGGAAATGGCGCAGATTCAGGTATGGTCATAGACGACAGTTTACAACTGAAAGTTCGTTGCAGGCATAGTATGAGTTTGGTTTATGACTCGATATGGAGATGGAGAGAGGAGTTCCAAGCTCACGGCAGGAGCCTCGAAGGTCAGTGGAGTCTTTGCACTTCCTAGAAGTTCATTTCTTGGCGTGTTTTGGACTACTCACTAATACCCCGTCACAGCAGCAATGCGGAACCCAACGAACCCAGAAAGTTCCAACGAGTCATCAGCTTCGTCTACTCATCTTGACAGTACTCTCATGCCTTCATCCCATCAGATTCAAAGTCAACTTCTTGCTGCTGCTGGTGCAGTGACACCCAATAACGGCCTGGCCGGTGCTAATAGTATGCTCAGCGGAAACGTTAGCTACAGCGAAAGCAACTATGAAGTCTTTGATCCTTTGAACTGGATGTTAGATGGATTGGTTGACTTCCCGTACAGTTACGCTGCTGTTCAGGGTCTCGAAGCTAATAGCTTAGGCTAGACGCAATTCGTTGATCTTGGGACGACAGACTGCAGGACGAGCGGCAAGCTCATCATCTACCTACCCTTTCAGAGGCCTTCAGAATTTGCCTAAATGTCAACGAATCTGTCGAAAACAAAAAGAACTCACGCAACATAAAACATGATATGCCTCCATGAAGTCTTATGGATCACGGTGCTTTTTCCTACTTTCATCTACTTATCTTCTTTCGTTCACATACTGGACTTACTTTAATCACTTACGATATATACGACTCTTTCACTCTTGGTACTTGGTTGGTGGATAAAATACCCTTTTCAGTTTCCATTTTCTTGTTCATATTTTTCTTCTTTTGGCGCTTTTTTTTTGGCCGGCCGGATTTTTCTTCAATTATATTCGATGCTGGGAACTTCGTTCTCAGATCGATTGCTTGGGTTGAGGATGCTGTCGGGGATCCGTTGATTCCTTCGGATTTGCGACTTCGTGGGGATTGCTTGTGGCAACATGTATTACTTTGATGGGTCAAGCTTGCGGGTGGTAGGGAATAGCTTGGAGCAGGACGCGGTAGGATTGAGTGGGTTGGCATTCTTCTTTTACATGATTTTTATCCTTGGGGAAATAGTCGATTTGGTGCTTTGGATAGCGGGGTTGATACGGTTCGATGGGAAATTTCCAATATGCGCGCGGTGGTGAATGGTAATGAGGGGATGGATGGGATGGATGAAAACCAGTTTACTGTTGATGTTGATGTTAATGGATGATTAATTACGGAAGTAGGTAGTAGGCAGGTAGCCTAGGTAGGTAGGTAGGAAAAGTAGTTGAATGAATCAATAAATGGAGTTAAGATCGGTGCATTTGTCTAGATGTATTTGCGGTTGGAAAGCCCTTCTTGTGTATATCTTAATCACTGGGTGAGGTGAAAGATTGTTGGTTCGGCCCACTGGTGGAGCGGGTGGTTTGGTGGAGGAGAGGTGGAAGGGACAGGAGAGGGAGGAGGGGCTTGGAGTTAGGAGATCAGAGATCAGAGGGAGGTTCATAGTTGGTATGCTGCTGGCATTGCATGCGATATGGTCGAGAGGATAGGTAGAGTAGGGAGTAGAAGAATACAAGATGAGGATGGGGTAGGCTTGAGTTTGGGGTTTGTGGGTGAGTATGGAATGAATTGAGATCTTGTATTTGGCTATTTGAATTCAGTGCGTTGAGGCGAATATTTATACAGTCTATGGTGGTGGCAATCTATACATGATTTAGAATGAGGGGCATGGACATGCTGTACGGGGGATAAGATGGGCTTGAGGTTCAGGAATCAGGAATGAGTAGATGATTGATATAATGGGTGACTGAGGTTATCACGAACTCTAGAGGTTGTGAAGTGATATGGGAAGATTTGAATGTAGAAGGCAGGAGAAGCCAGAAATATACCATAATAGTCACACCTCAAGTATGATGCCGACTTTTGGTTCACAGGAGAGACGGACGGACGCAGTGGATGCTGG
The DNA here is from genome assembly GCA_002946415.1 of Rutstroemia sp. NJR-2017a BVV2. Taxonomy (NCBI): domain Eukaryota; kingdom Fungi; phylum Ascomycota; class Leotiomycetes; order Helotiales; family Rutstroemiaceae; genus Rutstroemia; species Rutstroemia sp. NJR-2017a BVV2. The sequence continues at coordinate 1,311,165 of NJPS01000013.1, read as the reverse complement.
GTGATGAAGTTTTCTAAATTGGCGACGAGTGTTTGTATTGAACTATGTTTGAGTTTGCGGTGGACGGAGGATATGGAGGGTACTGTTTTAGGAGTTCATTTCTTGGGAGGATTATGTTAGTGCTGGCGGAGGACTGAGGTTTATAGCACGGAAGTGTCTGGGCAGATGTTACAGATAGTGGGGGTTGAGGACGGGAGAGGAGAGGGGCGAGAGGGGAGAGAGGTGGAGGGGAGCGAGAGAATGAGAGGGACGAAAGGGACGAGAGGGACGGGAGGGAGGAGATTGAGGAGAAGGATGAGAGTGGAGAGGGGGATGGGTGTACTTGTTGGTCCAGAAGTGGAAACATATGGAAGGAAAGGTTGAATCAAGCTTGAGTATTTACCATGTTACAGATCTGCTGTCCACCGACATGGTCCATTTGAGAACAACGGAAATCCGAGGCGGTGGGTGATTATGACAGCAGGCTACAAAGCGATGGTACAATAGAAGAGGAGACAGATTTAGCCAGAGACGCGAAGATGCAAAAAACGATCTGGGAGGTGAAGGGACGATTCTTTTGGAGATGAGATGCAAATAGGGGATAAAGGAGAAATTCACTTCATGTGGGAATACCTTCACTTCGTAGCGAGGTGGGATGCACCGGTTCACAGCAGTGCTTTAGTTGACTTTTCTAGACTCGGTATAGACGATGGTGTGTCTTCTTCAGTAGTATAATAGGTCCTTAAAATCCAACCTAGATACTTGAAATCAAGCCACTCTACACATCACATGAAAAATATGAGGACAGTCTGTATCCCTTTATTCCTGTCTCCCACCTATCCGAATTTTCAGCCAGCACCTCGTTTTTTTCCATGCGAATCACAGGCGCATAGCATAGGTGGATCATGTGAATCAACTACTTAGATCATCGGGGACCTATGCTACGAGACACGAGAAGAGTCTCTCGGTTGAAGATATGTCAGACAACATCTGAGAAACTTGTTTTCTTGCGCTTCAACCAATTAACCAGCATCACATTCTAACAAGGAGAGAGTTCTGAACAGAATCAGTGCAAACTATGCCAGCTGATCTCAGTCCCAATGCAAGTGCCAGGCAAGAAAAGAAATGATATGCACACGGGCAAAACAAGGCAAGACACAGTAAATAGAAAGATATTCCCAAACTAAGATATTACCATTTTTCCAGAAATAAAATAATATTTCCTCATGCAAGAACGATTCCAAACACCGGGCCTAGCAAGCAACCCCGTCGCCAAGGCAGATCAGAAGCTCAATTTACCCGCTCACCTAGTTGAATAGATCCTTCACTCATCTTACTCGTATCTATCGTATATCGTCCTTCTCTAGTCGCTGTCCTTCACCGAATGTATCGCGTATCCTTCAGTCCATAGAGGGTAGAGGCATATCGTATCCCTTTTGACCCCTACCCAGCATTATTGCAGTCATCCTCATCATCCCCATCATCTCATCATCTTACTATCCCGTCATCCTCATCACCTCACCATCCTCACCATCCTACCTACTTCCTCGGCAAGATAGTGAATATCCAGCAAATCACCTCTGATTGCCCGAAAAATCCTGCACACATCTCACATATCACCGATGGACATACAGATATTGAAAGCCAGCTGAGCTGAACAATCTCACATCTATCCATTATTCTACCGTCTCTCTGGTACAGGGCTGCGCATCTGTCATATCATGTTCCATCTATTGTAACTGCATGGATCGCCTAACTCCATAGCCCTAACGCCGATCTATCCATGTCACGTAACATCCATCTCCTCCACCGCCTACTCGCTCGTCGTACCCAACCGACCAATCCCGACGCTCTATCCCCAACCCCACATATTTACGTACGTGGCAAACCACCTGCCTACAGCAAGGCAAGGTAAGCCGGCCCCGTGTATCCTAAAAAACAAGCTCCCGTACCGATCTCATCTCCGAAAAAAACAAGGCAAGCCGAGAACGTGCAGTTCAGCCACCCGCCCCCAAATCTTACGTACAGGACAGGTGCAGGAGAATGAGAAGCTTAGATCAAATTAGGGAATGATGATGCGGTCAGCTTAGTGGTACATGATATAGCTCATAGGACAGAGGGGAGGTAATAGGCGGAGATCGGTATTAGCTGCGCTGCAGTAGATGTTGGTTGGTTGGGTGAGTGTTGGGTTGGTGGGTTCGCTCGGGTAGGGCTATAAGCGGAGAGGGGAAGAGCTCATGCATAGAGATAGGTAAGCTAGTTGTTCATGCATATGTAGACAGCTCGGTCACGTATATAAGGAAGGTGTGTTGTCGAACAGTGTGTCTGGTGCCAGACAGCTGGGAGAGGAGAAGAGAGGAGAGGAGAGTAGTATTTGGAATTATGTTCTCGTGGTGGGGGTCATTGCTGACGTCGGCCATGCGAGATTTTGTAATTGAAGTGGCGAAATTAATAGATTAATTGTCGAGGAAAGTGATGGGGTGAATTATAGGTTGTGAACTTGTGTAACGATGATGTAGAACTGTAGTTGTTTATAAACACACTTCAGTGTTCGAGCCACGAGTATTTTTTCCACGAGCATGACGAAACCAGGTAATTATTGGCCGATGACATTTCCAGTAGAAAATAACACCAAAACATTGCTTAAATAGGATAAATTGTATAAATGTTGCTATTGGAGTAATGATGGAAGCTCTCACAGTAATGCTGGAAATGTTTCCCTGCTGGTACTACAATCTTGGCGTCTAATTGGCGACAAGATAGACTAATTCCTCTTCTTACGGTTATTTAGTCACAGGATATTGCCTGCATTATTTGATATTCGTTTGAAGGTCCAAGAATGCCCTTCGCTCGACTTACCGTCGCGTGCGACCCAGGACGGCAAATTGTACTTGTGTTGATCAACGAACTAACGCTTCATCCCGCCAAGCTATTCCTCTCACGAGTGACTTCTGAGATACTCTTGCAACAGTGGAAGACCTACAAAGCTATGCGCAGAATCCCATCAAGAGTGGAGCAAAACGTGAGGGCGCTTGCTTGGATTCCTGCCTCGAAGGATTCGGGAAGCTTTGATCGCTGTAAGCATCGACCACGTTTTATGTCGTACATTTCCACACCCGGTTGTAGCGATTGGTCGAATGGATTGTCTGAAACGTACTTGCTCTTATCTTTTGATCGTTTCGATGTGTGTAGGATAACTTGGATGCGCTTGCGGATCTGTGCGGCTGCGGTTCATGATCAGTCGGTTGCTATTTCTGGGGAAGATGGGGTGAATGGAGCGGAAGCTTGGACTTGCAATTTGCTTTTTGTGATACAGAGAAATGATATTTTAGGATTCTCATTCATGTGGCCCATAGTAGAGCGCATTAATGGTAATGGCCAGTACAACAATCTCCTGAGTGATGGTCGTGGAGGATCGGAAGGATGAAGTCGATGTTCTCGAAGGGATTCTTTGCGATGAGTCCCGACAGAGCCGCATCGTAGATACGGAAGTAAAGAAATGAGCAATAAACTGTGGAAGGTACTCATCGCATTTCCTGTGCGCGCAGTTTGCTATGGAAACGATTCCTATGGAAAGTGGTCAGCATAGTTGCTCTAGAAGGTATCATGAACTCCTCAGGAAATCCTTTAGGCAACCAGATCATTTATGATGTATTATTTGGATTTTCATGCGCGCCGCAGGGAGTATCAACCTACATACTCATGCAAGCTCAGGATTGCGATTTAGTCACTTCGCCGTCTCTCAACGTGCGGTTTGCGCTTTTGCAAGGGATTTCAAGACTTCGGGGTTTGCTGGGGAATGGTGTGGTAGTGTAAAGGCAGACTAGGTCCCCGATGTGGCACAATTCTGAGTAAATTAGCATGCCGCTGGCATGCATTTACGAAACCTTCTCGAAGACTCTGATGGTGTGGTGTTGTCGAGTAGCAGGAAGGGTGGAAGGCTTCCGCAGCACAACTCTCCAGCCGAAGAGAGATGGTCGCAGTCACAAGGAGAGCAATCTTCTTGTGATGCGACATTTGAGTGAGTGCTGCTCCTCGCCGATCAGGATCAGATGCTCGCCGTTCATTGCTGATGAACACAAGGTGCTAGAAAGACGCAATCAGGTATTTTTAGGCCTTGAAGCATAAGAAGTAGCTTAAGTTCTGTGCTTTTGAAACGTGAAGGATCATCGAAAGGAATGTGTATTCATCATGGTGATGTGAGCTTGTAGTGAATGTAGCTGAAGAGCTAAAGCACGAAGAGAAGCTTCCCCAGAGCGTTCGGTGACCGCTGTGACAGATTTGTGGGGGAGGGGGAGGCACAAGAACTGTGTTCTTGGGGGCTTCTCGCTCCATGAACCAATTGTATGGCAACTCGCCGAGGTATTTTGGCAGATAGGCCTATTCTCAGTGACACGCTTACAAGAGTGCTAGGATTCTTGAAGAACAAGCCCCTGCTACGACCAAAGTTCGATGCTCTGCTTGCTTAGCGCGCTTTCCCGAGCTCCAATCGATTGTGCGTATTCGGGTTGGTTTACTCACAGCTCTCTAGTTGAGGAATTGCTGACGGCGGCGTATGGATAGGATGGGTTGTAGATAAGATGAATAATTGATTCGGCTCAACCATGGATAGTTTTCTGATACCCCGTTAGAAGAAACCATTCATCCTTCATAGATTCCTAGACTGGTCAAGGTCGATCAATATCGGGTTAAGGGAGTGGGATGTTCCTTGACTTGGACAGTAAAGGCGAATACTGCCGTTATATCTGCCGGTTGTATCTTTCGTCAATACAGCCTTACGAGATAGATGAGTCTTTCGGCCAGCAGTAGCCCTGAGAATGTGTATCACATTCTAGTGGCGGATAACTCGATTGGCTATCACAATTTTGCCCCCGCTCCTCGCGCCGTCCCGAGGGACTGGTAAAGCTACCGGACACTCAGACTCCTTTTGGGCATTGCACACAGCTAACCTGACCGCAGACAGCATTCTAATGTAAACACTAATGTGTAATTTGAACTGGATCGTTGAGCGGTGAGATAACATTAGGCTGTGTGCATCGAGGTTCTCAATTGCGTATGATTTCCATGGTCTGGATTCCTGCGAACCATATCCTTGGGTTTAGGCATCCTCTTTCGACCTTTCGCGTCGTCGCATAGGTATCGCCGTACTAGAACTCCGTGTAGTAGAGTAGTATCCCGATAGTATTTGGGTAGCTTATCGGCTACATGGATACATGGAGTCCTAGCTCCTCAACTCCTTCAGTGGTGGCAGCTTTACCCTAGTCTCATCGGCACATCCTTTATTTCCTTTCTGCTCTTCGATGATTCGTCCAAAAGTACGACCCGAAATTCATCATTAGGATGACGCTGGGATGTTGGCGTGCAATCGTATGACCTAGGTCAGCAAGGTGCATCCTTTCCTCGCGGAAGTTCGATTGGGCAAGGTTACCGAGCTTACTGGCGCGAAAGGGTCCATATTTCTTGCGGCCGTCGGGCTAACCCCAAGCTCCAGATTTTGACGCTACAAATAGTTTCAGTGGAGATCTTAGGCAGGCAGTGGCAGTAGCAGCTATACTCCGTTGTTCGTACCGTATGTGGGCATTGCATACGTGGCTGCGCATAGTACAGAATACTCTGTACTTGTACTGAATGGAGAGAATAAGGTGCGGTGGATGCTCGACGGCTTGCAGTTTATTCACTTACCCGGACCTAGCGATGGCTATCCCCTAGTCGTGGGCCGTATGCCGCAATCAAATCAAACTTGGGGCACCGGGCAAAGCCGTTAGGTCGTTACATTCGGCAGGATCTTGCCTTGTTTTTGGTCCGTGTGAGTCGTTGTGCGCGCTGCACAGTGCACTGTGAGGGTAATGAATTGTATTTTGTCTAATTCAAATGTGACTGGAAAAACCAAAGACAGACATGAAACAGCAAGAAGAATAATTTTGGCAGCAGAAATGATACGTGGATCCGACAGAAAATGAACGGCCTCCTTTCAATGAAGGGGTAAATCAGTCACTCCACAACGGTAGTTGCGAAAATCGTATTATCAACAGAAAGCATTGGTTTGCAATGATTTTCAGCTGGGGCGAAGGAAAACCCTGGTTGCTAACTCAGTAGATAGCAATCTACCATTCAGGTAGGTGGGAAAAGAAAAATACGTACCTTCCGTATGCTTGCTTGCATCTGTCCCGACAGTCTGGTTCACCAATAAAACATGGGTGGCTAGCTGTCTTGAACCATGGAAAGTTTAGGATCATGCGACCGAGTACATAGTCTTACATAAACACTAATCTTCTTCTAGAATCCCGTGCCTGCCTTTCCATTCATGACGGAGAAGTTGGAATGCTTTTCGGACTTTGATATTCAGCCCTCGCTGGAGTATGTCGTCTGCTTACGTCCAAGCTGTGTGTCCTGATAACATAATTGACGCGAGTCAACCGTGGCAAAGGGCGTTAATTGCGCTTCTTTGTGCACCCTTGGTTCAGCTTAGAAATGACGATGGCGATTATCGCCCTCTCAGATCGTCAGCTGAAATCCACAACCTTCATGGCTATGTACCTTTTCCGTTGTGTGCTAAGCAGGCGCCCCTTTCCGTTCGAAAATCGACCAATCAGGAGGTTCGCTAGATGGGGAAATCCACCCGTAGTGGAGTAGAACAAAACTGATACCTTGCAACTAATGCAGCATCCATCACAAATTCCTTTTAATTAATAATTCCCTTGGTTTTGCAAGTCGTACTGGTACTAGTGCCGACCGACCTAGACAGAAGCACAGCTGCCGGGGGTTGACAAAGATTGGACCAAAGTACGAGACGCGAATTGGGCATTCAAGAAGAACCGCACCATTTAGCGATCTCGGATCGCTGGAAAGGAACTGGTCTGGAGTCTAAAGTCTGGAGACCGGCCGGATGCGTGTAAGATTGCCAGAACTAAAGATCCGTTCTTTCCCTGGACGTGCAATTTGAATACTATGAGTAAGTACTATATGATGTAGTTCGAAAAGCAGATCTCCCAGGAGCGAAGCCCAGACTCCTCCTCAGGTTGTATAATCATAAATCCAGTGGATTCAACTGATCCAAATTCGTATCGTTTCCTAATCAGTTCATTAGCTATAGCTGGAGTAGGTTATAATCCATGCCGCTAATGCACATGTTTCTTAAGCAATCACACTTCGAGAACTTCCAGAAAAGCGCGCGGTTGGGCCATATACCGTAATACTTGGCGATTTCGCTTCTCCCTTCACATCTGTATCACCACTCAGGGGAAACGGCTAAATTGTCATGCAGGCCTCATACAGCAGCAATGCTCTGATTAATCTATTTTCTCCTCCCCTCCAGCAAGAGAAGGTGTCGTTACCGTGCCCTCGGGTTCTTAAATGTACACGCACGTCGCTCTTTTCAGTGCAGTTACTTTGCACAAGTTCATCTAGAACTCAAGGATCTGTCTTCCCTGTCATAAAACTGGCAAGCATGAAACACCATCCTTTACAGATAGGCCGGAAAAGAACGTACACCTCCAGAGTTGTACTACCCCATGGCACAAAATAATGGCTCCTCGCATAAGTTTATGCCTTGCCGTGCTAGAGCCTAGTGGGTAGTGGGTAGTTTACCAATGTATCGTACGGCGGTCTTGGTGGCCACAAGATGTACCCATACTTAGGCAGTACGCAGTGTCACAGGATGTTTACTATGGTTTACTTTCTACCAGCTGCCGAGGCACGGAGAAGACCTGAACAGATATCCAATACGATTTGCGAAACAACACTCATCCGATAAGGCCGACTCTCGAATATTTCGATCATCAAATGAGGCCACACGGATGGGCTGCCGTCGGTCCGGACCCTTGAGATCGATCACCACTGCACAATTTCAAGACCCTACACCCATCTTTCATATGCCACATTATTAGTGCCCTATTTGATGTGTTTCTAGTGTATCCCACAAAGTAAGGGTATGAGGATGAAATAACTACCTGCGTAAAAGTGCTCGACGGACAAGGTTGTGTTACAACAGCCAGCCGCCGCTTGAAAAGCGGGTACCGAACACGCTTACAATTTTTACCTCCAGGTATTCACTATGCCACAGTGGGCCGGGCAGAATAACATAACTTATATGTTCGAGTCGGCTAAGATTCCTAGTGCTCATGCTAAGATTATTACCTACTCAAGTACCGTGCGTCAACGGTTCTCTTTACAACCCGGCGGCTAACCCCCTGCACTTACGCACATCCCACTTTCTCAAGCTAAAGCGCTTTCTTCTGCTCCTGCTCACTGCCACCTAGTCCGAGGCCCAATAAGCAGCCAGGGCTGAGTTGCTGTGCCTCATATCTTGCTTAAACTTATAGGCCCTGGCTGCATCAGAAACTTTCCTCGATCATCTCATTGCCAGCAAGGCTTTCGTCTTTCGACTCGGATTTGTGAGGCAGATTGACGTCTTCCTACTTATATATTCTCTTTATCTCGGACCAACATTTTTGTGCTCGATACCACACTCCAGCATCATCTCCTGTTCCTCAGTTGAATCTTGTTTTGAGTCATCTATCCTTCTGAAGTGTTGCATCTCACTTTTCTATCTTATTTAATATCACCCCTCTGCAAATCACCGCGGATCTTCCAAGTATTCCAATATGTCTACCATGGGAGAGCCTGCCTTTGGTGGTGGACATGGACCACACGGTACAGGGCACTCGAGTGCCCGAACTCCTAGCCATGACTGGACCCCTTACAGTGCTGTATGTCTTCTTTAACTTCAAAATTTTAGTAAAATTTCTAACTCCAAGCACAGGTATCATCCTTCAACCTTCCGGCCCAGTACGATTCCTCTCTGATAACACCAATCACAATGGCACCGTCTCCGAATGCCACCTCAAGAACTTCATCTTCAATGAAGGATCGAGACGTCAAACTGTCTCCATCAATGGACTCTCCAGACTATCCGCTTTTCGGTGGTGATGCAGATGACTTTGGCTCCAGACTCAACCCCCCGATGAAGCAAAAGGAAACCAGTTCCCGCTCGATGAAAGCCCCAACTACTACAGCTGGTGATGGTTACCCAGGATCAAATTCGCCGTTGTTCTGTGCTACTCCATACTACGGCTCCTTTGGCGTGTCAGCAACTCCAAAAACAGGTCGATCAGCCGAATTGTCATCTCCGAGCTTAAATCTCAGTCCTCATACCACCTCAGCAACTGATGCAGCTGGTGACCTACAGAGAGCACGCCAGCCAACACCACAGAGCTATAGAGTCCAAAACACCGCACCAATATTGATTGCCCCCAATCCTATGACTTTACGCGGTGCTACCCGACCTGGAGAAATGCCGTACCGAGAATCATACCGTCACGACTCAATCAATTCCATGAACTCAATTTCAACTTCAATGAATTCTCTTGCTTCGACTCCACAAGGGTACCAGGATAATTCGATGATGCAACTCGCTCCACTACCAGCCCGGAGGAAGAGAAAGTCTCCCCCAAGACAGTTAGAAGGGGAGTTCTTAATCTCCGGAGAAATTAGCCACGAGGAGCAGGTTCTCATCCAGCTCGCGGATCAAGAAGCTCTGCCTTGGAAAGAGGTGGCTCAACGCTTCAATGAGATGACCGGAAAAAATATGAAAGTTCCAGCCTTACAGATGCGCAAGAAACGACTCCGCGAACGTCTACGCGTCTGGACTGATTGCGAGGTACATCCCTAGCTCATTATGTCTTTCTGGTCAGATCAGCCACTAATTTACACGACAAGAAGCTAACTAGAGGGTAGGAGCGGGCTCTGACACTCGCATGGGAAGATTGGGATAAAGGAAAATGGGATGCTATTTCAGAAGGCATGATGAAGCACGGCTGCAGAGAAAAATGGACGAAGGAAGCGGTTCAGAGGAAGTTCCGGGAGTTGTTTCCCGATGACTATCACTACCACCCTAGTCACTATTCTTACCAGCAAGACTATGATCCAAGAGACATGCACCAGCAACGAATATCCATCGATATTAAGATGGAGCCCAGAACAATTTGGACCGACGAGAGCGGAAGGGACAGCTTGGTGCGCAGTCTTACGGACGACGAGACACTTGTCGACGAGATGCGGAGTCGGGCTTCGAGCGACGTGAGCTCGGTCATGCACTTCCAGCAGCATAATCTTCAGCCAATTATGTACGCAGAGCAGCAGCATCATCGGGAGGAGCAACAAGATCACCAGAGTCAACCAGTCTGGACAGAAGTTTAGGCTGGTGCATGAATAAAATGCATCTATATTTTCTTTTCGAGCTTCTGCATAGATCCTCTGGTGCGTGAAAGTTGTTCTGCGAACAATCTGGCCATATGGTGGCATCAAAAGGCGCGGAAAATCTTGGGTACAATGGCAAGCCATCTCAGAGACAAGTCTTAGGGCAAGACTCCAAAGTCATGGGAACTTTGTGGGGCAAAATATCATCTATTCACCTTCTATGTAAAAATTAACTCCCTGTCTAGAGTAGACGACACAGTCTTTAAAGCTATATAGTAATATCAAAACGATCACTCAAATGGTTGCAGAGCTTCTTTCCGAAGTGGAGTGAATCCGAGGTTGACGGTGGCAGTGACCCAATGAAGGCCTCCGGACTTCCGTCAGCTGAAATGGAGATCCAAAATCAAGTGATCTCTCGACCATGCGGTCAGGGTTGTCTATGAGTGGAGTCAAATATGGCAGGACCTCGTAAGGCTGTGTGTCAACAGTTGCAAACAGGTCCTCCGCCACGCGAGGTATCCCCGGCCCGTATTATACTCTCCTGCATGCCACTTGTCAGAATTGAGCATTAACCAACTCAGCAATGGGATCCTGGCCGCATTTCAGAAAATATCTGAAAAATGGGGTCTCGGGATAGAAGATATGGCCACATGGTAGAAAACTGGGTCCAGGACGTCGTATACCAGAGACATGCTATTTCTAGTTCTGTGCCGTGAGGATATCGGTCAGACTGTGATTTAATTAGAAAAAGACGGAGCGGGGAGTGCTGTGCAACTGCGGAAATGTGTTGAGTGCAGTGCTCTTAATGCTTGGGCGGCACAGCATGAGGATATTCTAGAAGCTTGATAGTTACCGGCTTAGCTCAAAGATTCTTACGGTCTTCTTTACACGTTCTACGGGTTTGAAGCGTCTATTCTGGTACATTATTCAGGATGTGAATTCCTTTTATCAATTTTATGATATGATAAGCGGATGAATGGGCCCGTATCTTTAATTATGTGCTTGGATTTATCCAGTGTGCGTTTCTTGCCCGTCAAGCTTCCCCCAGTGTCCACCAATAATGTCACCCAGTCGCACTTTCCCAGAATGTAATATATTCTGGAGTGTGGTTATTTGTCATTTAGAAAATGATTAGTTTCTGGTAAGCATATCACGTACTCCAATTTCATTCTTTTTGTTCTTGTAGCTATCTCATTGAGTTAGTTCACAACTTCACACACACTTTCATCCCTGTGAATCACGGCCAGAGAAAAGTCGAAGAAGCGCTATGCAAAAACATGAAGAAACCGTTGGACGTCCGATCGAGATAACACCATTCTAAACTACCGCCCGTTCGCTACTCAGCACTAACAACGGGTAGACTTGCACGCGGCGGATATGGGTTTTGTGGAAAAGAAAGTGGCTTGCCATTGCCCATCGTAAGCCAACAGTTGGTTGAAAACAAGGATAGAAAAAAATCAAGAAAGCCACCAGTGCTTCGCCATCCACTAGGAATTCAGGATCGCCATTCATTTGTTACAGACGGACGGTAAACCGGCATATGCTCATGGATAAGAAGAAGATTGTCCTATGTCAGCCTATGGAGGCTTGTAGCAAGAGACTACTAGTGTGGGTTCAAGGGGAGAGAGACCACAAACAGAAATGCTAGATCGACAGCACAAAAGGACAGAGGAGAAGAGTGGATTGGAGTATGATAGCGGCGGTTTCGAGCATCACGGTAGAGGCGGCGCAGTCTCATAGGTAAGTGTCTCCTGCATGTGTTTCTTGTTTGAGTGTCGCAGGAGTAAGAACCTTGCTGTATCGCCATGTGTAACCTATGGGTAGCTTTTCAAGCAGTGCTTACATACTATTGGCAGATTTCTCATCTATCATGGTTGAATGGGAAGCTGAGCTAGGGATGGCGATTGCTTGCCTCCTTTCGTCACCCTCGTCACCTCTCTTTCATGAAACCTCCCTTGACACAAATCAACATTCTGACCACCCATATGAAATGAAGCTTAAACGGTGAGACTTCTATCACACTGCATAGAATCGCGTTGACAATGGGTACAGTTCATCTCACGTGTGACACAAATGGGTCCCTGAACCGTCCTTCTAAGCCGTTCATTTTCATTTCATATCCTAGATTAATCACCCCTTACAATCTCCTCCTTTACTTCCCCGCGGATATTTGCAAGCAGGATGGACACTACAAGGGGGGAATGTGGTGAATTCGCACCCTGGACGGCAAGAATCAGACTTACTATCCATCGGCAGTCATATCCTTCCAATCGCTAAATGTCCCTAGCGTTGTTCAACATCTATCTCCAAGTAAGTTCTGACGGACAGACACATGGCACAGCTAGGAAAGCCTAGCGAATCCTTGAAATGGACGGGCAGTGTAGCATGAGTTGCATGTGGTAGGGATACAGTTACCCTAGCAGTTACCCCGAACATCTCCTAAGGGATATGCGATCGTGTCTTTCCTTTTGCGTACAAGGGAACTGACAAGACAACATGGATTCTAGAACTCTCGTTTTATGTCACTGTGGATCAGAGATTTGACATAAAAGTATAGAAACGTGTACTTGATGATCTGAAATTATTATCCGACGTATTCTCGACCGAATGGTTGCTCGATATGCCGGCTCCCCTCACAGGGAAACTACCTAGTTGAATGCTGCTTTAAAGCTATTGAGAGGGCATGTATTCCATTCTATGGGCCGAAATAGCCCAATTGAGAATATCTCCACAACTTCCTGAAGAATAAAAGCTTAGCGCAAGTACTTACGCAACTAAAATCACCATCCCATGCGCCAGCTAAGCTTGGAGTATGTCATCCTATAGCTTCCTAAGCCGACAGGTGGTACAAGCCAAGAGCTAGTGAAATGTGCTCAGTGGAACGAGTCGATAGTAGTTCTGTATAATCTGCCTTAGTCGGATTCCACACCGGTTCATTTACGTGAACATCTCGAACCAGAAGGTCTTCGTTTCTCCCGCAAGCATTCCCCCTTTTGCTGTGATAGCTTCTCGTATGTTTAATAACGACTAACAAAGTACGTGCGACAACGACACATCTGTTTCCACGGATAAGTCATGAATCAGCCTCTTCGTTGGGAACTTGCTGCCACGATTATTTACCAAAACGGATTGACATCACTCAGATAGTTGTTTCGTTTCCTGCAAAAATCCGTCACTTTCGTATGACTATACGGGGCCTCAAATGTCTGTTTTCTTCCAGATAGGGTCGATGCGCTTACTTAATATATCATATCCCCGCCGTCTTGAGAAGTTGAGATGATGTTTGCCGAGACTCTTCTGCGAGTGCTGATTCCCCGGAGGAAGATAGAGAGTCGCGAAAAGGAATACTTCTGGACCAGCTGTCCAACAGTCTTGTATATAATCCTCCAGCTCTTAGAATTCTAGGAAGATCCTTGGCGTTGTGTCTAAAAACTCCTGGATTTTCTTTTGTAAATTTGGTCCCTGAGCTGTGGAGAAGTACCCTCCGCAAACTCGTTGTCAATTTTTGAAAATATCTCCTTGTACATCCAACATACTTGCAACCTGCAGAGTTTCCTTTTGCTTTGCATGAAATTGACTCTTCTTCTCCATCAGCTCTTTCTAATTATCATTGCCCCTCATCGTATACCCCACATCTGATTATGTATCGTGCAAGATCTCTCCCCTTCCTAAGCGAATCTGCACAGTCATCCGCGCTTCTCATAGTAAGACGGGGGAAAGACAAACCGACTACATTCCATGCAACGTCTTTAATTTACTGGCGTCGAATTATTTGCTTTCATCTTGTGATTGTGTCGAATACCGAAAGTATAATGTTTAAAGAGGTCAGCTCATCACAATCGCAGATTTGCCAGCAGCCTGACTGGTTCAGATTCGAGAAGAGGGGCCTCGAGAGTTCCGCGATAGGTTTCCGAGAGTTCTCTCTTGTTTCTAGTATGATGGTGGTCTGCGAATTGATATTCGTTCACATTATTTCTCCGATTCATGGCCGAAGATCCATCGTGGAAGAACATGTTCGAAGCCCACCGCAGCGAAATATTAAGTTTATATTTCCCTAACTGCAAAGATAACCTTGCTGTCATAAAGGAAAGTTTGAATTGCGAGGTCAGATTGATGGACCATACGAAAGATGTATTTACATAAAGCTTTATACTATTACATGTTCCTAGATCTATTATGGTTTCTAAATGCCTAGTTGCGGTTTATTCCAGATCAAACATAAAGCAAAAAATTGTGCAGCCGTAAATCCAATCAAAATCGGCAACTGTAAATTATATCCCCTTCAAAAATCGTCTGTACCTGAATTTTAGCTCCGGTGATAGACTAGAAATAGCAGAGGTTGATTGTAAGACATCCTTTAGTTGTGCAGGAGTTAGAACATCAGGGAGGTGGCTTGACAAGTAATTGTTGAGTGCCGTGGTTACCGCTGCTAGTCCGAGAGTACAGCCCGTCATGCGAAATTGAACCACTGCTCCGGATGCGATGGCTAGGTAGAAGTGAACATGTTAGAAAGTCTCATGTAGAAATAGGAATTAAGAGATTCGTCGATATACTCTGATTACAATGACGAAAGAAACGCTCATACATACCTGTATATTTTGATTCAATACACAAAGGATTCAGAACTATAAGTAATGCAAAAGAACCATCTACCCCGAAAGTAACCATAACCTCAAAGAAATGGAGTTGGCCAGGAATGTGATCTGAGACAGGAAATAGTTTGCATTAAACTGACACCAAGAGTCTGTAACGCAGTGCTGCAGAAAAGGAGGTAGATGGGGGCAATCTTTGTTCTGGAGATAATTGTATTGGAGACAATACTGTCGACTGGAACGGCAAGTGTGTAGGCTATTCATTTATAGCCTGTTTGCCATGGATCATCACCATAAACTGCTTGGGCCTTTTGCGGAATGTCGATGTTGATTACTTGGGACGGTATACTGACAAGAAACGAAGTCCCTGAATATTGATGGTATTAGCGGGGTACATAGAAATTGATAGACCAAGAGTTGAGATACTTCTAGAGCTATTTCTATCCAAATTTGATCATGTAGCAGCGCTCGTGGGAACATGGGTTCTGTGATAGATTTTCTACTCCCGAGAAATGATACCCATCCACCAAATAGAATCCACATCACACCAGAAACAGTCAAAAGACATATAATGACAGCCGAATTTCAACTAAACACCGTGGAGACTTCTAGCAGAACAGTAATAAGATGAATTGAAGCACACAAGAGCAAAAAGGCGCCGAGGAAATCAATTTCTTGAGCTTAAAAATACGAGGGACTACGAACTTGAACTATAGGTGGTGCAACTAGAGCAGGAGAACCGTGGTATGAGAATTTCTCAGGCAACAAAAATATAACGAACGTAAGCACGAGTGATACTACAGGTATTCTGTCACGTATATTAGTTAACTTGGTATCCCGACTCCGACCAAGAAGTAAAAGGAGTACTTACTGAAAGAAGAAGATCCATCTCCAAGTCGAGGTATTATCAATGATTCCGCCTAGCAATGGCCCTCCGAGAGAACCAAAGACACTCAACGTTGACATAAGGGCCCCATATAACGGATACTTGGCTGGCGGAATGAATTCATAGAAGATTGTCAAGGAGACTGAAAATGCACCACAAGCCCCCAGACCTTGAAAGGCGCGACAGATGATTCTACCAAGGTTTCTGAGTGCGCGGTTACGAATGAACTAGTGAGCAGTAACACTTACATTTGAATCATTGACCGAGCCCTCCAGAGGCAGCGGAGAGTGCGAGAAATATAATATTAGTCGCAATTTAAGTCCACTTCCGCCCAAACATATCGCTGATTCTTGCCCAAATTATGAGGAAACCTGGTGACGAAAGTGTTAGTGGAACTGAAGAGCATGGCAAGTGATGTAATACCTGTTTAGGTGCTCAGATGCGCTGTAACTGCCCAGGTCAAGCAATTGAATTCATGGAACTCGTTGGACATAGTCACAAGCGAGGTGCTTACAATGGATGATTCTATGTTCACAAGGAATACACACAAGCCAATGCTAAATCCAAATTGCAGATTAGTGTTGGTATTCCCTAAATAATACACTCATGTATTACTCACGCGATGCTGAGGAGATGAAACCTCCAGCCTTTGATATATGTGATTTCCCCGTCTCGGTGAATCGGTGATTCAGAGAGAGTAACTTTCGGAGCCTCGACTGATGAGACATTCTCCTCCGGACTGGTTCTCTCGCCACTGGCAGAATCTAGTTCAAGATTATTGACGCCTAATTTTTCATCGAAAGAGTTGGCCATCTTAATTCTTGTGTTGGCTGAGTTTGCAATCCAGTGCTCCATTCATGGCTCACGCAACACAGGTTTGGGGATGTGAAAAAAGATCCAACTTCTCTACAGCTCTTGTAAAGAAGGCAAATCTGTTGGAAGTAATGTTACAAATTAAAAGCCTTGTCTCTCACAGTTGGACTTTTAGCAGTGTTGTTGTCCAATAAACGGACCAAGACGCACACAAGCACCCAACATTCGCGCAAGCAAGCGGTCTAAAATGGAAGGTTGCAATTAACACATATTTTGTGGTGACGGCTTAGTTGGAGGGCTCGATAACCGTGTCCGTTGGCAAATTTTCTGCCTGCGAAATTGTACTCCAACTGTTACCAACTCCATTATCGGGCATCTATATTGGCTTGCTTTGCGTACGAAAGAAAGGTTAGCATTTAATTATCCAAGATCGATTCAAGCTTGTAGAGATGATAGGTGGAACATTTATAGCAACTTCTTGCCTTGGAGGTGCATGTTGAGTGGAAGCCGACCTTGCTTCGGAGATAAAGCCTTGTGGTGTCGAAGGACCTTAGCACGTGATTGTCGGGCGTTCTGGTACACTGCGAATATTTTAGGAACAGCGTATAACAGATCAGGGAATTGATAGTCTGATATAGATCGGCTCAGTGCCGATGCTAACCTCTCTGTGCGATGTTTTGAGGTTGACAGAAAGTACGTGAGCAATGCAAAGTTCACGGCCAATTTCTGCATTGGGCGATTTGCTAATTCAGCTTCGGACTTCAGACTCGAACCTACCTCATAGTGTTGTGTTTAGACACTACCTGTGTCCATTGCGTCGCCATTGAGTGACTGATGATGAAATGCGTCTGTTGGCCAGCGATACATATGCTCAACGATATTGGCAAGAAGAACAAACAGGTGCAAATTCCAAGACCCCACAGGGCACAGTTCTGCATGTTCAGGCCCCCACCTTAACGCATTGTAATGGTTTCCTGAAACACAAGAAGTTACTCGATTAATCCCAGATCTAACAATTCAAACGAATAAATGAATCCAGCATTCGTAAGATATGGACTTAATGCATTTCTTGCACATATTACATTTCCCTAATGCTTCGCAGACCCTTTCAATATGACCTGAAGTATAGATAAGATTGTCTGGATAACTGCGCCTTGCTCGCGCCTCAAAAATGATAGAGAAAAGTGGTGCGATGCATATCGTAAGTCCGGAACGAATGAAGTTCATTGCCGAGGTCGGCGAATCTACCTGCGCCTGCTAGATATTTCCACTACAGGGATGCCCATTCAGGGATCTAATCTTCGGTTTTAGCATTGGGTTGTCTTTGATACCTCCTTGTAACCATTGAACCCACCACTCGATATGTAGGTTTGTAACATGAGGTTTCCAAGTCTGGTTTAGAAGTCTGGTTTGGAAGCTTTCAATATAATCTTAATGCGACAATTAGTTCCATTGCTTATCTACGAATAACCCTGCTCAGGAGCCATCGCCCGGGTAGAGAAGTAATAAGTGCTGCTAGTCATCCCAAGTCACAGCTTTCTGGACTAAAAACTCATTCATACCAGATATGGTGTTAAATCTTCCCCACCCGCTGCTTTTTACACCCCCCATTGGCAGAGCAGGCTCGTCGCGAACACTCATACTATTGATGTGGACCGCCCTAAAGTTTCGACCAGATTTTAGTATGGGACAAGCTTTTGGGGTAGAATGATGAGACTAACCCCGATTGCAGTCTTTTTGCGATAGCAAATCCTTTTCTAAGATCCTGAGTGAAAACAGCTGCTGAGAGTCCATGCTCCGTATCGTTTGCCATTTTTACAGCTTCATCGTCATTCTGAGCGATAGCATAAGCAGCTACGGGACCAAAAGCTTCTTCGTGTCGCCACAGCTTCATGTCCTCCTGGATATCTCCAATGATCATTGGCGTGAAGATAACTGGCGAAGATTGGTCATTATCTGTTTTCTGTAGTTGTTCCGTGTCCCACCAAGAAGACTAGAAGCCCCATCTGCAAGAGCTGCGGAGACGAGTTCCTGAAGTCGAGATTTTGAAGCGGCTGTGACAAGATATGGGGAGTCAGGTGCCGAGGATACGAGAGCGACAAGAGTAGATTTAAAGATCTGAAGGAATTCTTCCGCAATGTCTGTGTGTATGATGATACGATCGGTTGACATGCAAATTTGCCCGGACTATCACAAAAACCTGAGGTAAGTGAGCGTAACTAGCAGGCCATGGAAGCTGTACATACATGAAGGACTGCGCCAACGATACATTCGCGAGCTGCTTTCTGCAAGTCGGCATCAGCCAATACTATTGCACTATTCTTTTCCCCAAGCTCCATTAAGCAAGGCTTAAGGAACTCTCCACATGTGCGGGCAACCTTTCTGCCAACATCAGTGCTTCCCGTGAAATTGACTTTTCTCACTGCCGGATGCTTGATCATGGTGCTCACCACTTCTTCACTGTCAGAAGATTTGCAATAGATGATATTCAGGACTCCAGATGGCAATCCTGCTTCCTGGAAGACTTGACCCAATGCCCAGTAGCATCTTGGTGATAGCTCCGAGCCTTTGAGGACTGTTGTATTACCAGTTGCAATCGCAGTGGCTGCAGCTCCCATGCCCAGTGCATATGGAGCATTCCTGCGATTTAAATCAGCTAGAAATACTTCGATCCTCGAGTCGACTCAGATTTACCAAGGCGAGATTCCCAAAATCACCCCATACGGTTCTTTCCAAATCATGGCGCTAGTACCTTCGTCTCCAGATGTCAGTGCACTCCCCGTCATAACAGGAATGTGGCTTGCAATATCTCTTAGGTAGCTCACCGAGTTAGGAAGAACCCAGCCTTGTACTGGGCGCTTATCGCCTCCCATTTCCATTTGCATGATTTCGCCATATTCAGAAATCCGACTCTCTAGCAGCTCAGCAGCTCTGAAGAGAATTCTTTGCTTCTCTGCTGGTTTTGTCTTGGACCAAGATGGGAAGGCATTCTCTGCTGCTTTAACAGCACGAATTGCGTCTTCAGTACTTGCAGTGGCTGCTTTCCAGCAAGCCTTTCCGGTTTTGGCACTGACCACGTCAAAAGTGCCACTGGCGTTATCCTCCTTTCCATCAATCAACAAGGGGATCACAAGATCGCGTGGACTCATTGTATGCTTGATATAGCAAATCCAAAAATCTATGTGTAGAGAGGGTGATGTAATGAAAGCCAGCGATGAGAAGTACTATGTTATAGTGATAATGTGGCTGATACCGAGGGTCTACTATGTACATATTTATATCTGGTGTATATTAGCCAAAGAAAATAATATTGAGGATATACCAACATACTGGAACTGCACCGCCTCTGCCTTGCTCCAAGTAGGACGATCCAATCTATCGTTCTTGTTATCTGCTTCCCCGGTTGATAGTGCCTCGTAACCTGATGCCAACAGTTTGCTCAGTCTAATAGTGGGTGAATCCTAAATTTGATTGGCCAGAGATATGAAAAAGAACCTTGAGAAGGTTGATCCAAGATAGCACACTACCTTTCAAGCAGAATCTGGCAGTGACTGGCAGATTCTCTCTCGGCATCGTGTTGGCTGCGAAATGGGTACCCATGGGTGGGCTTCCAAGCTCTTCAATCCACCCATAACCAACCCCACCAACCGAGGTAGAGGTAACATGTACCAACGTGAGGTCCAGAACGGCCAATGGATAGTCAATATCCCCTTCAACCACCCAATGGGTACCAATTAGTCATCATGGCCCGGCCATGGGTGCCTCAAACCGGTGGGTGGGCTTCCAGCCAAGCATAATGTATGTCTTTTCTTCGATGAAGCTTCTAACCTTACGACGTGAAACTGATTTCAACATAGAATTATCGCAGCAAGCTGTCCGAAAGCCGTAGCCTTTGACCTGTTCGGCAACGGCAAGCAATAACCACAAGTCGATGACAGCTTCAATTCCAATTAACCTCTTCGGCAAACAGAAATCGGACAGGCCCCGAATCTACCTTGTAAGACCAAGTTTTTCTGACAGTCCCACCCACAGGGAACCGGAATTCTAATCTCCCAGACACAAAATTTCTCATGCAAATCATCTACTGATTGAGGATTGAGGCTAGCCTACAGCTAGTGACATCTGCCCTTACTCTTGTACGTCCACTATCGCGTCCTCGCAAGTGCATGCTTTCCGCTTCGACAGGATGGCATACTGCTGTATCCAGCATCAAAACTGTTCGCGAGCAAGATCGGAGACAAATTCAGAGAATGTTTCAATCGCTGAGGAGCCTCTTCATACGTGAGTCTATCCGACTTCAGACGTCTATTCGTTGGCTTTTTGTTTCAGTGCGGGGCATATTGAGGCAAAAGGAGGGTTCATAAGCGCAGTAGGAGAACATGAAATACTGCCCACAACTCCAGCACTGTTAAAGAGACAATATTCATGAGAAAGGAGTGTGAGGTACAAGAAGCTCGGCCCCCCTGGTTTGGTCCCTCATTGCTGCCGCTTGTCGCTAGCGCTGCACAATGTTGACTTGTTCTCCAGGACTTGTTATATAGTAAAGGAAAAAGTAGCTGCGAAAGTAACTGAATATTGCTGTAGGGCATCTTCATTGTATGGTTTTTAAATCGCCAATAGAATAAAGGCCTATTCGAAAGCTGTGTTACTAAATTTTGCCCACTTCCACGTTCTTCAGAGTAACCCCGCGATTGTTGCCATGTCAACTGACCGGACACGACCCCTCACTCCAGTACAGTCGGTAGGTAATGTATTTCCAGCCAACTTCAACGCTCTCGAATTATCTGTAAACCTGTTACTCCTGGTGTCCCATTTCAAAACGAACTTTTCTACTGGCACGACCTTGATTACTCACGCATCCCAAGACCATAAATGCTCAACATTTGATTCTATCATTTCTTCTCGACGTTGGTGCTACTTTCTCTCGGCGACGAATCCTCCGACACTCTTAACGTGATATTCGGAAATTCCGAATGGCCTAGATTTCCGAGAGGTCTATGGGAGCCCCATATTCGCATCGGATGTCATATAGAATTACTTCAGGATACTGTCGCCTAAAGAAGTAGGCTGATATAGAAGCCATGCCGGCGCCACCTAGCCTCGCTGTAATCCCATTGAAAGCCCCCTCTATTCAGCCACTCATAGACGGTCTCCTCAGAATTTCTATTACGTCTTTCTTACAATCTCCTAATTCTTTTCTACTTCGTAAGATATTTCTCAGGTCGCTTTTCATACCAATACGAATTTCCATCGTCAGACGTGATTTTTTGTTCTCTTTCTCTCTCTTCATTCCCGTTTTACGTTATGAACATCGATTTTTCGCATAATGATAAGGCTTGCTAGATCTAGCCTTGCAACTTCGTCTCGTAATCTTCTGCTTCGGTATCAGAAGCATTATCCATCAGAACTCCAACTTCGACAGAGCGACATGGAAAAAGTAGACGGGGGGTTTTCCCACGACAGCAACCATCTATTCGTCCTTGGCCACAGTAAGTTACCCCGCCGACTCCAACCCCACATACGACGCCCCCCACCCCCACGACACCAAGGTAGGAATGTAAGAATTATCGATGATTTCGGAGTTCGCGAGGCTCGAAAGGTGATCCGGATTCGGTCCATTGAGATATCGTGGAAAGGCGACGAGGACTTTACACCATCGCGGCTCTGCTCAAATCCGCCGAGAACTACGCAGGCCGAAGTGTATTCGACATAGATCAATGGTATCGAAATGCTTTCAATGCTTGGTTCGATTGAGGGTCTGTTAAATTGCTATATAGGTGGACTTTGTCAATTCTTTCTTCATAATCAGGAACAACACCTCTGCATAATATATATATTTCATTCTTTACTTTACGAGTAATTCTGTGGTATATCTTAGATTTTGAATCTGGGAGTCTGACCTCAAGATTCGTCAATAGTTTCTTCTTGCAGCATTTTCTATGACAGACGCATTGACGTCAGGTACAAGACGTTGAAGTTACCTGGATGACAGGACAAGGGATGGATAGCACGGCAAGTGATGGGTAAAAAACGAGCACACCCAGCTCCCGGTCTGCTTCGGTTACGTCGGCAAGTTCTCTCAATACTGCGCTGCAGATGTTTCGCTGATTCACACTGCAATCATGGAAGGCTATGAATTAATTGGTACGGTCGTCTAGCGCTAGATTTTGTACCAGAAGCTGCTGTTGTGGTAACGTCGTCTATCTCAACATAACTCAAAATACAACCGAGATCACGAACAGCCTTAGGGGCGAGACTGTGGATATGTAAAGCTTTACTCACGCGAATCACTAGTAATGTCACGATATTATCGTGAACTATGATCGCCCAAATGAAAATAAACCTCACCCTTTCGGATATAACCATGCCATTATTGCCGCTTCTAAGTGATCGATCGCAAAGCTTATGTTGGTCACGGAGCCAATAGGAAACTCTTCGGAGGAGATACCATTATTGCGAGGCTTGTTTTCGACCCTATGAGCAAATAAAAAAACGGTCCGAGAGGTGCAGGAAATCATTGGGCGAACCCGCATGAATTTCAACATAGCAAGCAACATTTGCCGGGATTAATTAGTAAACGATGCTGCACAGAAGCGGGGGCAGAGTAAGGCTTATTTCTCATCTGGCATCCTCAGTTCCTAGTGCACCAAATAAAGGACCTCCCCCAAAAAGTAGTGGTAAGCGTTCTCTATCCTTGTGAATCTGTCTGGATTTTATCACCTCGCCTTTTCCTCTACTCTTGTTTCTTGCTTCACTGGGATAGCGATTCTTCTGCCGCCGTTCAACAGCTGAAATCACGATTACGTCGCTGACCTAGGGCGACGACAGGGCAGGATTGTGTCAGATAGACCTGGCCGAGCTTTATTCAAAAAGCGAGCAAAGGAAACTTATTTAAACATAGATTGATGGTGAGCAAGTCTTTCCAACCAAACAAAACGTTCTCTGATGCAGCACAAGATGCTAATATCATCAGTTTTATTGTTCCAAGCCTGTGCGCATAAATGGCTTCCGGGGAATCCACATTTTCGGCCACTGTGCCAGAACTTCCCAACCCGACCCGCCTCGTTACAACCGTCAATCCCGATACGGGCGTATCTAGTTTCAACACCTCTTTCGATGAGAGCCTGGGTGTCATCAATAATTTCGGGGGCTCTCTTTTCCGCCTCGGTTACGTCTCTCAACCGCCTCCCCTCAATCTGGACGGCAGCGATGTCAAGGAATATGCCAATCATCTAGCAAATCCTCCTCCTCTAGTGATTCCGGGTGGCAGCACCGTGGTGTGGTACATCGACACTCCCCCAGGCGCTGGTAGTCCGATGCACCGCACAGTCAGTCTAGATTATGTCGTTGTTGTCTCAGGCGAACTACAATTAACCCTAGACTCGGGAGAGAAGCGAAATCTGAAGCCTGGTGATATGATCATTCAGCGCGGGACTGCCCATCAATGGTTGAACACTAGCCCCGACAAATGGGCGAGAATGATTGGTGTTATGACTTCGATCAATCCCATCACTTTGGACAATGGCTTTCAATTGGGTGTGGAGGGTTTGGGATAATCGATATTGGCTATATTTTCGTTGCAGGCTGGTCAAGGCAGACGGACAAGGAGAGATAGGGAAGCTGCGAGGGGATGGCCCAGAAGGGGTTTTCTCCTTGCATCCGTGCGACTGGAGGCTGAGTATGGCAGACGGAAAAGTATTCAATAACAAGCGATTGAATGTAAATTCTTGGGACTGCGTTTTATGTGGATTATGGTGAAAAAGTATAATGTGCTTTCCCGCTCCCCGTCCACTTATCACCTCACCTCAGAAGTTCAATACCTACCCCTCTCACTCTAATATAGCCTCCAAAACACAATTCCTACTTCCTCCTTCCTTTCCTCCCTCCACCTTCACAACTCTCAGCCCCGCTCCTTCCAGTAGCTCCCTCCAATGCCGTTCCGTGCGTTCAATGCCGGATAGTGGCATCATATTAATGTCCAACAAACTTTCAAATGCCCCCGTCCCCATATTTGGCAACACTGCGTCCATTATCAGAATCCTAGAATATCCTTTCTTCATCCCTGAGACAGTTTGCCGAAGAATGATATTGCAGGAATGATCGGGCCAATCATGGAAGATATGCCGGAAGAAATACGTGTGTGCTCCTATTTTGTTTTTGATATTAGATGATATTAGGATTTAAGGGAAGTGAGAAAGGGGAAAGGGTAGGCGGAAAAACTTGCCGTAGATGGGTTGAGGCGTGAAGAAATCATGTGCCAAGGTTTCAACCCCAGGAAATGGCTCTCGTCCATCAATCTCCTTTGGTAAGTCCTGCACAATCATTCTTCCTTTCAAGTCTGGTCTGGCAGTTCTAAGATCATTTAGAATCTTGCCACGTCCACCACCAACATCGACGATCAATATCTCATCTTCTTGGCTGAACTCTTCGGTACTATTGGACACACTGCTCGTAGACTGCTTCGAGGAGATATCTGCGGGCGGAAACTGCGATGAAACGAGCTTGGCAACTATACCTTGTCCTCGTTGAGTAGAAGCCTGCATTGTGGCACTGAATATTTCGAGATCGCGAGGCTGGGTATGTAGCCAGTCGAAGTAAGTCATCTCGGTATTCATAGCGTACTGAAAAAGGTTCTGTCGTGTTTCCTCCAGGTTTTGGAAGGAAATACTAGATAAATATTCAGGCAACTTTACTATGTAAGGAGTCATGATTGAGGACCTTATCATTGTTAGTCTAAAGATGCGACATGAATGGAGGATACCAACATTCCGCGCATCAGAGTGCGAAAGAGAGTATTAGTGAATACTTTCGACCTCGTGTTATGAGTGTACGTTTCTTCGTCCACTTCCGTAAAAATTCCGACAGAGATAAGTGCTCTCATGATACGAACTAGGAAAGAGTTAGATTTGTGCTACTTCTTCCATTGATGTATAACACAAATAGGCTGCCTACAGGCGCCCATAGGACACCCTTGAGCGTTTTAATCCGACCTAAGAGTTACTTAGAGGTCAGATGACCTGTCGAGTCATCGGGTCTTGTGCGCAGCTTAGGCAAACTGAAACATTCGAATAGACTTGCCCAGTAGTAATTTCTCAGCTCCGGTCTTGTCAGCTAGCTGAGCAGCCGTTCTCGGCTCATTATTGAGCTCAAACACTTCGAATATTCGCATTTCGATAGCAGATCTGAGTGCTGCATTTGCTTGAGGCTGTGGCAATATTAGCAATTGATTTGAGCCTACTTTCTACATAGAATACGATGAATGCTTCTACTGACTCCGAAGACGACTTTCCAGATCCCAACTTCAGGCCCCTCGAGCTTTTCCACTAGCTGTTTTGCCGCGGAAAGTAAATCCTGTTTTAATTGCAAAGAGTCCTCGTTGATAAGGGAGTCCGAATTGGAATCGTCCAAAGCTCTTTTAATCTCGTTCGTAAGCTTGGCTGCCATGATGATTTGTATGTCTGTGTGCGCTATTGAGAAGTTGAGAATAAATTAGGAGTGGGAAATCGTTCGTTTTATTTTACTCTCAGGGATAACGTCGTATATAGAGGCCAATCTAATATGTATGCGACACTGCATGCAAAATTTCGGTCAACCTGCAGCCTGCAGGCAGGCTGCACGAATACAGGTGGTGAAAGGACACGAACAACAACAATACCCTAAATGGTAATTAGCCCGTAGACCCGTCCAATGGCTATGAATCATATCTTTTTTGCCGCGATAGATGTACAAACGTGCAACCTACTAGTAGAAACTTGCAAAGGGACAAGCGTACGGCCGAGCTAGCGCGGGTAAAACTGGCATATAAAAACAGCCGTTATGTTTGTGATATCATTGGGCTCTAAGACTCCCTGGTTTATTATTATTATAGATTATCAAGACACCATCACCAATAACCAACGACACGAACAAAAGCTAACAACCCCGGTAAGAGAAGCTCAGGTGAACCATGAAGATAGACACTAGAAGATTGATGACAACTCGATTCCGGAGAGAATTTTCCACCAAAATAATGGGCCGAATTCTCCGTGGAAACACAAAGATCACTGTGGGTGTCGCTCATGATAAATAAAGGGGATATTAAAGCTGGTATGGAAGATCACGTGCACAAATGCACACAGGAGGATAAGAAAAAGTATAGCTTTGGAAAGAACGGCTAAACTTTGGACAGGACCGACAGGTAAATGAAGTGTTGAATAAATTCATAAGCGCTTTCCGGTTGTAAGCAGTGCTCTCAGCCTTGCTTTAAGACCGCCTCAAACAAGAATCCACTCCCAGGTCTCGCAATCTTAGGCTGCCAAACCTTCACCAACTCGAACCCTTCCCCCTCCAACAATGCTTTAAATTGCTTAATTGTACGATCCGTTGCAGCAAACAAGCTCATCATAACGAAATCCAGCTTCACCTGATACAAGCCAGCGTTAGTATCAGGAACCGCATTCTCACCCAGGAGGAGAATTGAATCCTTGTTCATGACACTTCGAATGTGTGAGAGAATTGTCTTGCATTCCGCATCCGGCCAATCATGAAGGACGGTGCCCAAAAAGTAGAATTTAGCACCCCTAGCTGTCTCGGGCTGAGGTTCGAGGAAACTGTGTGGGATGCGCTCGATGGCCGGGTCTAGCTCCTGGATATTGCTGATGACCTCGGGTAAATCCTCAAGAACGAGACGACCGGGAAGGTCTGGAAATTTAGCATGGAAGTCGCCGATGTTGATTCCGATATTTCCACCGACGTCAACCAGAAGTGGTAGTTTCTCGTCGAAGGAAGTCCCGATCTTGGAAATCACAGGGTAATAATCATACCAAGCTTCGCCGCGATCCATACGTTGCAGCATCATTGTCGTGTTGAATGCAATTGCTTGCTCGGGTTCCGTCTTCAACCAGTCGTAGTACTGAAGCTTAGTGTTCATGGCATACTGGAATGGTCCATCATTGGTGTTTTCTGGATTCTTGTAGTTGGTTTTCTTAAGGTATTCTGGAATCTTAATAAGAACCTCGTTCGCCGTGGTACTGTCAATATTAGCTCCTGTCTTCCAATCAACTCTCAATTTCTGACGCGTACATGTGTGTTACAGCCTTGGGTAGAGGCGATGCATCTGAAAAGGCCGGTGCAAAAGGACCATTGGCGTATTTGTTTTCTGCGACTTCCTTGAAAAGACCCATGGCAGCCAAAAGCTTCATGACTCTGCTGACAAGCAGATCCGCGGCTCCCACCTTCTGAGAAAGCTCAGAGACCTCCAACTCACCCTCACCAATGGCGGCCATCGTATTAAAGAGACCCATTTCAATGCCAAGGCGAAGGCCAACTTGCTCGTGCGCCTGAGCATCATTAGCATACACCATATTATCTAGAATCTTGGAGAATTACACCAAATATGACCCGTGTGGTAAAGTCAACTGGACTCTCGACTGTTGCTCTTAACTTATCGAGGGCTGCCAAAAGGCCTACCCGTTCCTCGTTACTGATAGCATCAGGAGCAGGTGGGTTTTCAACCACTTGGTTTATTTGCTGGATAAGAGCAGCGACACTCATGATGCTGTTAGAAATAATAATCAGAAGATTTTAACAGTGATTTTCTGCTGAGGTTGTTGAAATAGACTTGAGAAGGTGTGGATGATGTGGTAGACCACGCTTTAAAGAAAGATCCGTGTTGGGCGAAGTTGGCGAAGTTGGTAGCAGGATATACAGCTGCCACACCCCACTACGTTGGATACTTGGCCCAAATCATGAAAAAGCAAGTCAAAAATGGGGAAATACTCCATCATTGTTAGAGCATATTATTCGTTTCTGCAATCTCCTAACATAACGTGTGCCTCGCAGAACCCTTGCTGACCAACCAACCGCCTCATGCATCTAAGCAGAGAAATAAGCTCCACAAAACCAGAGGTGGATGCGGCGAGGTACAGTAGTTCGAATGAAATGGTTGGCTTCCAACCGCGAAGCTGGATTTCTTCGACAACATGAAGTTGGAATGAGGAATGGGTGATTGGAGGCAGAGGTGATTAGAGTAAGCAATGAATGTAACACGGCGTCGACTTCATCGTTTCTAACCCAATCAAATCACACATTTTACACCCACCTCCAACGACGTTACATCAGCCTCGGTACCATCAATTGAGAAAACGTGCCCCACCTGCCCCCAATAGTAGCATCACGACCTCACAACATACAACAGCCCCCAAAGTTGGTAGACGATGCATGAGCCCAACCATGCAATCTGCCACCTGCCCTGCCAAAAGCTCGCTTTGAGGCTCCACCTCTACCGAATGTGCGGCGCGAAGAGTCTTACTGTATTGGAACTATCTGGGATATATATCTATTCGTCGTCATTGGTAGCAATCGTGGAATCCTTAGAAATTTTCCAGAAATAATTAGTATTGGAGGTTAATGTACGCAGCACGAGTATTGCACAAATACAGGATCAGTCTGATTTCAGAATCCTTCAAGTAGTTGGTTTTGATGGCCGCAGCAAAATCGCGCTATTCTGAAGTCAGTGAGGAGCCCCGGGAAATACACAAGGCCTCGAGCAACTTACACTCCAGAGGGCGTATACGCCCACATTGATGAAGAGAAAACACTTCCAATAAAATGTGTGTGGTCCAAGAATCCTCCTCATGAGAAGCCCAACACTTAGCTTCCCCAGAGTTGGGATGGAGTGAGACTGGAGATTTGACAACAGCCTTCTCTTGTGGAATAGACGGTCGAGACAACTATACATCCGGCGAAAACGACCTACTACCCCAAAGTCAGTATATGTGTTGTATCTTTGCATTTCTATGGTTTGATACTTGCCATAGCCCCAACCATGAGAAAGTCATCTGTTCCAAGGCTACCCATCTTAGTTTTGATCTAGACGCGTAGAACAACGAATGGCAGAGTGGATATTAGCGCGGTGTACATGATCGCATAAAAGGTAGGTGCTCGGTCACATTTGTTGAGTAGGCTAGCATGGTCCATTACTTACTCGTAGTAGAAATCCAGGGTTGAAGTACGGCGGGGCATGTACCGTGGTGGATAAAAGATGCAGTGTCAGTGAGCACTGAGAGGATATTTAACGGTCTTCGGTGGAGTTGCTGGTATCCTAAAGTAGTTCGAAATGCCACTGAATCTCATTATTTTCGAGATAGTCTACGTATAGGATACATAAGAAGGGATTCCCGTAGCATTTGTGCAGTAACATATGGCAACATCGCATCCACTCACTATGAACACCCACTGTTGTATGTTATCTTTCTTCCTCCTTTTATCATTTTGCATCAAAAATGCCGAGTGGGAAGGAAGCTCTGTTTTCTTCGACCGGTGTCTGGCGTGGTTGAACCCATGAAAATCGCTCTTCATCGTCAAGCTGCGACGAATAGGCTCCTTGAAGTGCCGACTGAGGAACGTCTATGATCTCGGGAATTCGCTGCTCTAAAGAGCCCTCACTGCCAATCTGCTTCGGTTCCCGGCAGAAGAGTTCTCCTGATATCGAAAGGAAGCTCTTGGAGGGGTCCAAGCCTCGAGTGAACCATCTAAATTTCCAAAATGCCGATTCCCAGCTAGTTCAACCGTGCTAATGGCAGTTCTGGATATATCTGACAAGCAGATATAGTATTTAGTTGATATGCGCTACCGGCGAAACATAAGAGTTGGTAGGTTCTGCGAGCCCAGCGCTGTTTGATTTATCAATGCAATAGGTGTCCACCCCAAAGTATGGCAAGCGATGATATATAGCCTGCTTCACGCAGAGCTATCTCTTCTCGCAACCAGCCTTCTTCGTGCCGGTTCCATTCTGCAGATCTTCAAAGGCGACCTCCTCCCCTTTCTATGTGCGCGAAAGTATAGTATACTCGGGTTTGGCTGTTATAGTGTAAGAAATGTATTATTCGACGAGGTTCGAGGATCGTATGAGGAAGGTTCTCGGTAGCTGCTGAGGCGTCGAAAGAGTATATATGTGGAGCAATGTGAAGGTTGGAGAGACGTCGCGTCGACGCTGGCGCGCTCAGCTGCGCGGCACCCTCACGGCGGTAGGCTATTTGAAGCCACCTAGATTGAGTGTCGTGTGCATTGTCGCTGAGGGGAAGCTGAATAAAATGACTGAACACGAAGAGTTAACCATTATGTGCCATACTCAAATTGTCTAGCCTTACCTTTAAGGTTGTCATTTGGGTCCGTGATGCGGGGAAGCGCGGGGTCGTTTACTCCTTATATCGCACACCCAAATTCTTCACCGAGACTCTCCAATCGCGCAAAATCTGGAAATTGAGATATTAGAATCTAATTGACTCTGAAATATAGGTGTGCTTAAAAATTATCTTAAGAATCATTAGGGACTATTTTAAGAAGTGCTTAGACTCATCGCTTTTGCAGATAAAGAGTCTCAAACCGGATTTTGGTGTAGGTATGCTCCACCGCGTGCTCCTACTACTCTATCCCCTGAAAATACTCTCTTTCCCCCCAAACAAAGGTTATTTTTTGGTATGTTTTGTCACCAAAAACTTTAACGTTTGATCATGGGAGAGCATAGTAATCAAATCAAACCTCGCACCCGGTGGAGTTTGGTCAAAGCCTACCAGGATCTTATCCGACGACCCCTAAGTTGTACAAAGACTTGCTTACTGTTCGGTATTGGAGTCTGATCGTGAGATACAACATATAAAAGGACAGATTAGCCACCAGAGAGTAGTAATTCTCTATTGCTAATATCCTCTAATTATTTATAAGTTCTGAATCGCTAAAAAATATATTCACTGCTCCTTCTAATACAGACATCGAAAATGGACTACCAGCCTATCACACAGATGATGATTTACCACTGTAAATCCGGCGTAGACCTCAACAACATATCATCCAGTTCTGCAAACCCGGCTGCACAAATATTCGTCCGCCTAACGGAGATTGTTGCATCTCGAAAGGGCTACAGACATCAATTCTGGGTAAGTCTCTTTGCTAATATTCAACGAAAGTTGAAGGGCCATTGACTTACATCTATCGCCAATTAGGGGCACCAAGCTGAGAATCCAGGTCTGTTCGTTTGGTCGATTGGTACGTGACTTCTCTGCTGTGCAGACTGAACATTCACTGAGAGCCATATTGCGTCTAGATTGGGAATCCGTTGAAGATTGCACTGTATTTAGAGGCTCCAAGGATCACGTCGAGGTTGAGGGTGGCTTGGGTCAGCTTTTTGACCTCGATTCAGCAACGCCTGTCACACGTACGACCCTCGCAACTAATCTTAAAAATCTAAACTCGGGCCAATTAACAATTGAACAGTATTCTTGAACATCTATCGACATGAATCAGCTACCAAAGCGTTCGAATCAGGCGTGACAGAAGTTGCGTTCTTCAGCTTTCCCTCGCGTCCACAGCAAGAAATGAGGGTTGCGATCAACGAGGGCTCCGTGGACAGTATGAAGGAAGTTGAGACGATCGGCCATGCAACTGGAAGCACTATCGGCTGGGGTACGTGACGTCTCCATTCCATCTTCCGTGCCCTGCCCCTTTTGCTTTTTCTACAATTAGCCCGATTCCTTTGCAATCGAAAACCCACCATAAGTAGTTGGAGGCTAACTCAATTTACAGTCTTCGACGCCGACCCTAAGACTCTAGTGGTAGGCGAGCACTCCGTCTCGCTATTTGGGGTGTTTGGATATACCAGTATAGACGCGCACATGGCATGGCGTGCCACACCCGAGGGTCGCAGAGCGATCGAGCAGGCGAAACAAGGGATCACGCGGCCCGCTACAGCTATTCCTGGGGTCGATGAGGAGACGGGTTATTTCCATGTACATTTTCAGGAAGGGTGATCATTTTAGAGCACTTCTAGGGCGGATTTGTACGGGAGGAGAGGCCTCGAAAGCTTCTAGCTATGGGAAGTGCTGTTTGAAATAACGAATCCGTATGTAGATGACATATCATTCCGAGGAATTTTTGTATCCTCTCTCCTTCGATATGTTTACTGTCCTGGTGCTGGTCATTTTGCTTTGGAGCTCCTCCACTCTTTCGTTTATGTCTTCCTGCCCCGCGTGTATCGGTCTTAGTTCACGTCCAGGTTCACGCTTCAGTCTTTCCTCCACTAATGAAACGCTGTGGCAAAAAAAGAGCAAATACGAAGATTCTGTGTGTAATAGAATATCGTACAAATATGTTGTAGGTGAATGATGCGATATTGGATGAGTTAAATTGTGGTTGGAATTCTTTTATGAATCTCATCTTTGCGAAAACTGGCGCACCAAAATTTTGGGATAGGAGTATCTTCTGCAAAGCGGACCAGTTCTTTTTGTTTCACTCGTTCTACTTTGCACTTTATCGAATTAGACTGACTTAAGGGCACAGCAGGCAATACTCAAATTATCCTAGTTTCAATTCCATGACTAGCTATCCATGATTTAGTCCGCCAACCCACTCTTTCTCATCGTATGGTAGTGCACCCAGTCTAGGCCTCAGGAAAGGGGTCTAAAAATTCCACCTTCCAAATCTTTGCCTTTGGTATTTCAATTTCTAAGGGCTTCAGTTCTCTTGTTTGATCAAACTTCAGACTTCCAAGCCTCAGATACCCAGCTGCAGTTCCCGGCTCACAATCCATCCCATCATTCTTTGGATCGTCATATATATCAGCCAGAGCAGACTCCACAGCACCCTTTGGGCCATGACAAAACTTCAGCATCGTAGTATTCGCCAGCAGGTCATCTATCCATGCCTTCGCCTCTCTCGCCTTCCCCATATCCTCATTCTTCCCACTGGATCCATCAAGCCTCGTAGTAAGGATCGCAAATTGTTTCTCCCCGCTAAAAGAAGTGTTACTCTGATACCGCCACATCTCATCCAACCCCTTTAAAAGAAACATATTCTTCTGAAAATACTCGCGGCCATTCCACCCATCTGCAACATCAACCAGATCGCGCAAACGCTCAAAACAAAGCACATGCGCCCCATAATCCATGATACTCCTCTGACTGACTTTGATCTCTGGGGCGTTGAGTTCCTCCGTCGGTGTGCCGTACATGGGAACATGTTTCAATAGTGGATGCTCGCTGAAACCCGTGCATTCCGTGGCATCACCCCATACCGCCAGATAGGTCGCATGCCAGCGTTTGACGAGCTCGTTGTTGGCCCTTGCCATGAAGAACGGGTTTATGACGACCTCTTCGTTGGGCCGGCATGTGAATGTTAACGCGGCAAATTCATACGTGTTTGCTGGATCGCAAAGCGTGTCCCAGAGCGAATTCAAATCCCGGACTAGCATGATGCCTACATCGAGCCAGATGCCGCCGTAGAGTTGGAGGAGGGGAAGGCGGGCGAGGTCTGCACTGTGCGTTGCAACGTAGGGACCGGTCATTTTGCCCGAGTTGAAAGCGGGAGGGAAGTAGTCCGTGGGGACAAAGTTGAGGACGTTGTTTGGAGATCCCGGCACGTTGTCGAGCACACGGATCGTCCAGATGGGACCGAGATGGCGGCACCATGCGATGACATTACGCTGGGTCCAAGGAGGCATGGACGTGAAGCCTGTATGCCAATATGCCCATACATTCTTCTCACTATCTGTTGTCGGGACATGAGAGTTGAGTGAGGCGAGGATTTCGGAATCAGTGCGCGAGTCTGTTGGAGAGGTGGCTGAGACACAACCTGCTGGCGGGGAAAGGTCCATAATTGCAGGACTTATGACCTAAATTAATGTTAATTATTCTAGGCGGCGATATATCTATTTATATGGAGAATATAAAGCAAGATGTATCAGAGGATTGTAGTGAGAGAAGAATATGTTGAATAAGTTGGAGCTTTATGAGCAAGTGGGGAGTTCCTGTAGCATTGGTCACCGAATTACTGATACTAGCATCCTGGCATCATACCCTGCAATTGCTTTTCGAAAGCTGCAGGGAAACTCCCATGGAGCGACGGAATATACTTCTTATGAAATTGGTTTTACTTCAGAGAGAGGCATGAGGTGTAAGAACTCATCTGCATGCGGGCTCATACCGATAGAGAGGATACACTGTACCTCTAGAAGCCTTATATGTTTCACGCAAGCCCAGGCTCGAATAAAATTAGCACTTCTGGTTATTCTAAGAGACCAGGTTACGATACAGAGCCTACAACAATGCTTCAAGCAGTGATATTTATCATTACCATGTCTAGGTCGGTAAATACGCATTTTGAAATTCACATCCTACACAGGCACTCAACCACTTACGATACGATTTTGTCACGACCTACTATGCGAATATACCCAGGAAACGGTTCGAAGGAATCATTTCAGAAATCTATGCACCCTCCTCCAAATCTAGTCGTCCCAAACCGCAATGCATCTGACCTCAATGTTCTGCCTCGGAGGCATATGTTCTTGGCTCTCATCTACGAATGCAGAATGAATGACTCTCTTCGCCGTCTTACCATCGGCTCGCGAGTCAAAATTCTTAAAGAGCAAGACCTCATCAGGTTGTTGCGCATATTTGTAGAACCAACGATGGTTCGGGTTTGGTCTAACGGCCAACGTCTCCTCCATTACGATATCGGGCCAGCGCTTCAAAGCTATCGGCACCAAATCCGAATCTGATACTGAATTGGCATCTGTGATGGCAAATGGATCTTTGTAAATTGTCTTTCTGGGCCTCCAGATCTGTGAAGGTTAGATTAATTGCAACCCTGGGTGCAGTAGAATTGAGAGACTTACGTTGATGGATGCATATCGCTTTTGGAGTATATCTTGGGTAACCTTCTTATCTGGTATCTTGTCCTCGACGAGAATCCGACCGCCTTTGTCGGATTGGTCGGAGTGAACGTACATGGAGGGTTGCTTAGTAGGGTCGACGGGATTTGGGCCTCCTGCAATGGGACCACGTACGTTGTGATTCCAAACGTAAACGTAGGAAGCTCCGGTCCTGCATATTGGATCTCGGTCAGTTTAATGAGGTTTTAGTTATCCAGAAACCCAAAGGCAACTCACACTTCTTTGATCATCTTTTCAACTTCTGGGTAATAGACTTCCTTGATTCTCGCGTCATCAAGGCAGTCTTCATCGGTGAGTTTCGTGTTGAGCTTGACATATTGAAAAGCGTGCTCGGATAGTGTATAATCGGACATGCGGTCCCCAACATCGAAGATTGTGACCTCTGTTTGAATCATCTTTTTATTGTTGCTTTCTATTTTGAGAATATCATCTGGGTTCTTTGGGACAACAATTGGGGAGTCCCAGTTGGGAGAGGTTGTATCGAGGTATGATAGCTTGGTGGTGACATTATGGTGATGTGCTGTATCAGTATATCGACCTTCGGTACACGACATGATTTCCTTGCGTTGAGTTGAGTGCGTGCTCAACGACTACGAACTTGCTAGAGAGTACGAAGTTGAGATACTGAGGCGTACGAGAAAGTGTACTCAGAAGGGGAGTAAGGGTGAATGGGCGAGGTAGTTGTCTGGTCTGCGCCGAGCACTGTGATTAGATTATGCATGAAGTTTGCGGATTACGAAACCGTCTGCTTATCTTCCTCTCCAGATACAGAGATCTCCAAAACCCTGGCCGTCAACTACGCCAGTCAGTCTTACCTGTCTAGAGTTTGTCGATAAGGAAACTCTTCTTCCTCGTGCTGTAACCTCGGTAATGCATCGTATTTGCCATGAAATGAACATCGTCAATTCAAGGGCCCCATCGGGTGAAGGATCACCAGAGCGCTAGTAAGGGAAGGTACCCTGCGCAACTCTATTTCTAATCGGGAGTTGAATTTATTCCTCTAGAATAAAACTTGTATACTTAAGCTGTAACTAGTATATACTATAATATTTTAATGGGTGGGAAGTCAAATGCTCTCTGCCCCCTAAACAAAGGTTGGATTTTAGTGAATCTAACCGCCAAGAAATTTAACCTTTGCTCAGGGGGGAAGAGAACCTAGTTAAAACAGACGGCTAGCAAAGTTCTCGCTGGTACTACAATACGTGCACGAAGTAAGTTTCGGTTACACTATGGATCAAGCCGTTGAGGGTAAGCTTAGGCGACTGATATTAGAGTTTCGGAGGTGTGCTCCCTCCCAGCCCTCCGTAAATCCGCAAGTATTTCGTATCAGGGGTAACAGTTCCGTCAAGGATAAGGGGGCTTTACTTAAACTAGTAAATTAATAGACTTTTGGTATCCCTGATGAACCTACTGTATGAGCCGCCCTTGTAGCGAGAAAATCTTTGACAGCGTTAGATTCAGGGAAGGGGGAATAGCCTGCTTTTCGCTACTACCACGAATCTCAATGGATCTGCGGCCAAGTAGATTGGTACCAAAAACCTTAATTCAACTCCGTGACCTACCCCGCCTACGCCCCATCCCCACCCCCAGCCCTCACCCCACCAAGGGTGCTCCATCGAATGATGTTAAGTTTTGGAAGCTGGGCGCCCAGATTTAACATTATTCAGACGGGAATAGTATCATACAGATTGAAAGTTACTGACATCTCACGGTAAGTTACGTAGACCCACTGAAGTGACACAGGAGAGTTCGCCAACACATCTTTGTAGGCCGTACTTCCCTTCGTGACCAGGATGTCATCCTCCTAACAACTTTCCAGTACTCCTGGAGGCCCCCGACTACCCTCTTCTCTTCCAACCTACTTGTCCCAGACTTCTTTCACGGTGCGTCGACATCTATCACGCACCAAAAATGTCTGAATTGAAGATCCCGCTTAGTTCTGACGAAATATTTTGGTGGAAGATATGCAAGCCAGCAATCTCAGGTCTTATGGACCACGCAGGCACTTACACACCTGTCGAGAAAGATAACAACCTCAAGTTCTTTGCCCAAAGTGTCACTCCTTTGCTCGGTCCCCAGCCATCAAGTCAGATAACCTCAGACGCATCGCCTCTAGATGTCGCTTCGCCAGTCGAAGCAAGCCTCAACTTTTCCGCAGCCAGCAAGCCCATTGTGCGCTTTCAGTTCGAGCCGCTCAGCGCAACTGTCGGGGCACGCACAGATGCAGACCCTTTCGGTCAGGCAAGAGTACGCGCAGTGCTTGCCCAAATGGAAAATCAAGCCGTTGCAGTCGACCTACAATGGCCCAAACAGTTCATAGAAGCTTTCTTCCCGATAGGTTCAGCAGAGATTGCAAGAGTCAAAGCCAAGGAGCATGAACTACCATTCCCTCTTGACCACGCTCTGACGTTCAACATTGCTTTTGATTTGGACGGTGACAGAAGAAAAATGAAGGCCTACTTCCTCCCGATGGCTAAGAGTCTTGCAACTGGCGAAAGTCCCGAGTTTCTTACATGGAAGACCATTCGAAGTCTCGATCCTTATGGCGTCGATTTGTCGCCCACTGTCGACATGCTGGACGACTATTTCGAAGGATGTCCAGATACCATGGCAATTGATATGATTGGCATCGACTGTGCACAGCCATCCAAAGCACGTATCAAGGTGTACGCTCATATGCGGACGATGAATAGCTGGAACACGGTGCACCATGTCTGCACATTTGGTGGTCAGGCACAGGACGAGACTCGTCTGCAAGGGCTCAAGATCTTCCACTCAATCTACCATCTGCTTTTAGATGAGCAAGAACCGCAAGACGACAATGGCTTCAATAAGCCTATGCGGCTCTCAAGCTCTTTTCTTGGCAGCATCATGTTCAGCTTCGAAATGCTAACTGGCTGCCAATTTCCAGAAGTTAAGACCTACGTGCCTTTGTGGCAATATGGAGCCAGTGACGGCCAGATTGCTCAGAATCTGTCTTCTGTATTCAGGAAGCTGGGCTGGAACGCCGCGGCGGACAATTACCTGGCGAAGTTGAAAGCGTGCTTTCCGGGAGCCGAACTTGATGGACCACCTTCTTTGCATAGTAATGTCTCGTTCGCTTACTCGCAGAAGACGGGCGCCTATATGACCGTGTATTATGCCGTGAATGGTAAGTCGGTGTGTGCTTCAAGGCAAGGTTGATTTTCATATACAATGGAAGCGCTTACAACGGTGGCGAAAGTTTTCTTGTATAATTTTTCCCAGCGTATGTCTAGTAAGATGGCATTACTAGACCTCCAATTAGAGAAACAATAGACTATCTTTGATGTGAAATTCCTCAGCAAATTCAAACTTTTGACCAGTTACTGAGAACTCGTGATATGGTAATTAAATGTTTCTTTATGGATACTGAGCTCATTAGCACGACTCCTATGCATTTGAAAATGTCTAGGTAGAATTTTTACTCTATTCATGTCTAGGTACAAATATACAACTAGCTACCGTAATTTCGCGCAACTAACCTGAGCCGAATGGACGTAGGATTGTTCATTTGCAAAGTGAGCTCCGATGCACTATTATTAACGACAGCAAAGCATCGTTCTCGCGCCTCCGGCTCACTCTCTCCCTCCCTCGGCACAATCTCGATATTGTAACTATTTAGCAGGACTGAAATAATAGCAACGAACTCCACCTGCGAAAATCTCTTCCCCGGACACACACGTCCTCCACCAGACCAAGGCAGAAATGTCTCCTCTGCCTTCACTGGTGGCAGGACACTCTCGTCTGATACTCCACCATAGGCTTTCAGACCAAAGTCGTCATCTTTGCCAGTCGTTGATTTGATCCAACGATCCGGCTTCCATTCCAGGGTATCTTCACCCCAGTACTCTGGTAGGGTTTGTGAGGCAATGCCGTTCGGCATGACCAGCGTGTTGGGAGGGATGCTACATGTCTTCCCTTCAACTTCCAGGTCCTGGCCGTGAGGGCCAATGGTGGACTTTACGACGAATTGAGTAGGTCCATAGAGACGGAGAACCTCCAGCTGTGCATGCTATGTCAATACGAATTATTTGGATCCCTGACGAGGATAACATACCATAACTGCAAGACAGCGCTTCAACTTGGGCGATGTCTCCTTGTAGTCCATTTTGTCGACATCAATATGGTGCTTGTAAATAGCGTCAGTTTCTTCGTGAACCCAATGCTGCCATTTAGGGAAAGCAGCAAGGAGATACACAGCATATCCAAGAACACCTGCAGTGGTTTCATGGCCTGCGATATGGTAGAAAAAAAGATTGCCGTATATTTCATCCTCTGACAATCCCCCACCACTGGGCCCTAGTGATAGCTTTTCTTGCTGTGCTTCTGTCGATTTTAGTATCAATGTACTGAGAAATGTGGCATCATTAATGACTTCACCAGAAGTAATCTCCGCCCTCTTCTTGGCAACCATTTCTTTCATACACTGCTCAAATTGCGTATGAGCAGCAACAAACTGTTGCAAGCTCTTAGTAGGCATGAATGAGGACGGAACAGAGAAGAACCAGCGTGGGGTGAGAGTGAGCAACCGTACGCTAGATGCCAAGATGGCAATCGACTCGCGGGAAGACATTTCTATATTGGAAACAGTTTTGGTCTGCCTTTGGTCGATGGCTTCAGGCTTATGCTCTTCTATACCCAGGAAATCCCATGATTCGCCGAATGCGGCAGTGGCAAGTATATTGAGTGTAATTATTGTCCAATCGTGCGTGGTGGTGTTGAAACCTGCCGTTCCATACTTGCTCCAGTAGGCCATTACTTGTTGTGTTTGACGAATGGATTCATCCCAGACTAGCTTATTATTTCGCTCATTAAATGGGGATGTCGTAATGCGGCGATGACGTTGCCAATCTGGCCCAGTTACCTATCAGAAAGGCAGAAAAGTCAGAAAGATGTATGTTGCATTGTTGGGGCCTTCAAGTAGCTCTCTCATAATGGCCGAGAGCAAGTTTTTGTACTTACCGTTACAACACTATCCCCATAGATCTTGGTGGCCTCTGAAAATCATCAATTGACTGCATTCTTTCCGGAAAGATAAGGACTCACTCAAGATTTCTTCTGATTTTTCGAAATCCCGTTTCCTCGCGAAGATCTGTCTATTTACCAATGGATCCGCACTGTGTAGCTCGTTCATACCCGGCGAAACATACATAAACGTTTTCCCGACTTGCTCGTGTAAACGGTATTTGTCTTGAAACCAGTAGGCGAGCGTACTGTATCTTGTGAAGGAGCCCAAACCAAAAGGCAACTGCGCTAACACAGGTGCAAGACTCTGCTGAGCGAGAATCCATGGTATGTTCAAACGCTGGACTGGACTAATGACGATCGGGAGGCCCGTCTTTTTTGCGGCAGCATAGTTCTTGATAAATGATCTTATAGAGCTGAAGAAGACATAGATAATAAGAGCAACTGGTGCATAGAAAATCCACATCATGAGGCAGCGGATGGGGACAGATTGCCCGTCAACGTAAATGAGAGGTTTATTGAAACAGGGAAATCAGGGAGGGTTTTCGTTGGACTTGGACCGCGGAAGAAAAAATCGGAATCGACGATATTCCAATGATTTGGAGGGCTCGATGAACTTGCGGGGGGATGAGCTTTACCCTCTCACTTCACGAATGCTTCGTGATGCTACGTACCTTCCGCAAGTAAGTTACAATTAACTGGCCCCACGGGCAGAATCGACCTGCCGTTGCCAACAGCCATTTATGGGTCCAATTAGCGGAAAGTAATTCCACGTTTATATTGGATTTCGAGGTAATTGTAACTTTGCGGTATGTGGACGTAAAAAAGTTTAACCTTTGTTCATGGGGCAGCTTCGTAAATCTTGAACGGCGAAGGATGTGCCCGCAATCATGGCAAACCTTAAATATTAGCTCCGGAGGGAGATCTCTGAGGTCAGGGGGTTCCGGGTGTCCAGGGGATTCGGCAGGGTATAACATGACGTGGCCATCCCCGCAAGTTTATTTGCAGTATATTAGCACTAGAACGTTATTTATATCGATACGTTCGGAGATAAAAGTTTGAGAGCTTGAAGTATGGAGAGTTAAAAACTGGAACTACTTGTAGAGTTTAAGTTAGAAATTGAAATACTCAATCTTCAGAACAAAGGTATTCCGTAAAACA
The DNA here is from genome assembly GCA_002946415.1 of Rutstroemia sp. NJR-2017a BVV2. Taxonomy (NCBI): domain Eukaryota; kingdom Fungi; phylum Ascomycota; class Leotiomycetes; order Helotiales; family Rutstroemiaceae; genus Rutstroemia; species Rutstroemia sp. NJR-2017a BVV2. The sequence continues at coordinate 1,269,845 of NJPS01000013.1, read as the reverse complement.
TAGATAGAACAATATCCAACTTTCCAAGCATATGATATAAATAAATTCTTGTCTAACAAGCTGTCTCCTGGAGATCCCACAACCCTAAGCACTTATCGGCAAGAAAATCCCCAGCCTCCGTACAGTTTTCATTGATGAGTTTACGGGCAGGACCCAGATCAAATGGTTGCTTCTCCATATTCAATGCCCTCCATAATCCACGAATGAATTGCTCTTCATTTTTCTCTCTCCCCGTGAAAGTAGTGCACAGCAGATACTTGGCACCACTCTTACGGAAACTTTCCACGGCCTTGAGTGCGTGCTCAATGGGCATGTGTACCAAGCAGTCGCGGCAGATAATGATGTCTGCCTTGGGCAAATCATCCGTCACAATGTTCCCGATTCGAAAATTGACTGTGTTGGAGGCATATGATTCTGTGTTTGTTTCGATGAGGTCGGGGACAATATCAAGACCAGTATACTGGACGTTTGGGTACTGCTTCACAATCTCTTTCATCCAGTTAAAGTCGCCGCATGGAGCATCGAGGACGGACTTGATGTTTAGCGCTTTGAATAGTAGAGGAATTTCGTCTCGGATAACAGCAGTCTGCACCAATGTTGATCCGTTGCCAGAACGTGACTCTACACCCCCAAAGATATTTTGGTGATAGATGTCGATAAAATCAAGTGGCTGCTTGTAGACACTTTGGTCCATCGCGGCGGGTGTGTTCATTGCAGTCATTGTGAAAGATCGAAAGGCTAGATCCTTCATGGACAGCTTGCTTGGACTTCAAGATGTTTGGAGGTGAGGTCTTTAGTGTTTTATAGCCGACAGGTCGGGGAGAAAACTCGTCGTTTTAGTAGGAGGACGTGTGGTGTAACTGGTGCTTAGAGCTGGGTAACAGAATATCTTTTATTCTCGCTATTTGCTGGTCCGCATAATCACACCCGATTTCCTATGGCACTGGAATACACGACTAAGGAAAGTAGCCTCCCTTTCGGAACATGTTATGCACTTACAGATAATTCAGCGATTCTCATCTTCACCGATCTTTCCTATCTTGCATTTCATGGAGCTACCCCGGTCAAAACTCAGAGTGGCTGTATCAAACATGCCCTCTGCCGAAGCCACCAAGTCGCACAAAGGAAACTTTGACACGATTGTGGCTTAAACCGCTTTACGGTTAACTTAAGTAAAGTAGAAGCACTAGCAGGGGGAGATAAAGCCTTAGCAGGGGATCGTGTACGCCCTTTCGTCTAATTTATGAAAATAAACCGAACGAAGTACGAAGGAATTTTATACTTTATTGAATCGAACTATATAACTTCCTAGGGATTCCCTTGCTAGAACTTTCACTTTACCTCCCCACCGTACCCCTTTTAACCAAGTACCGTCCGCATGAACAAACGTTAGATCTTTCGTGCGTCTTGACACTACAAATTTAACATTTTTTATGGGCTGGGGATAGAGTGAAGAGTTCATTCCCGCGGTGATTCAATCCCAGATCTCTGTAAATTGTGTAGTACTGCACAAGGGTCGCCAGAAAAAGTCTATACTATCCCCCCCCCATGATAAAGGGTAAATTTTTGTGCGTCCTGCCACCGCTGAATTTAACATTTATTAATGGGTAGGTATAGTAGAAAGGAAACCTGAGAAATGCCAAGGTTATCGGTTGTATACTATTTCTGCAAGTTTGTTTCACTGCAAGATTTGGGCAGGGGAAATAAGATTTCCCATTACGAGTACAGAAGGCACGTTTAGGTTGATTAGTTGCTGAAGATCTCACCAAGTGTCTCGAAGGACATTTCAAGACATGGTGTCGAGTGTATCCCCCTTGTCACACGAGATCTTGTAAGGTGTTATCTCCATCTCGTTAATCACAGCATCTCCTCAGGTCAATCCAGTTTCTCTTTCGATTAACCTGTACGAGTCTACGACTACCACTCGCCACAATGTGGGATTTCCAGAGATTCATAGATCGTCTTCATGAGATTCATCGCAGCCAGACAGTCCTAAGCATCATTTTTACTGCGGCAGTGGCATACTCGATATGGATGACAGCAAATTCCGCCTCATACCGGCGCAAGATAACGTCGTTTCCAAACGCATCAGGCGATCAAGGCTTACTCGGGATTTTCTCTGCTAAAGCACGCACTGCCTTCATCACTGACTGTGCAACTCTAGTCAAACGAGGATTCTCCATGGTTAGTAATATCACGGATTTAGATGCCTAGATCAAGAATTTGAAATCCTGATTCCTGTTTAGAACAAGAACGGTTTCCGTCTCCGCACTGATTTCGAAGAGGTTATCGTCCTATCTCCTCACTTCGCTGAGGTTATTAGATCCGAAGAACGACTGTCGGCTGGCAAGTATACAGAGACTGTACGCATTTACTTCCTCTTCCTTCCAACTTGCAGAAGCTTTCATGTTCCACGTGATTGACGGAGGCTAATGCATGATGAACGCTTACAGGAACTCATGGGATCCATTCCGGGGTTCGAGCCATTTGCATTTGCGGGCACCCATCGAAAACTGATGCACAATGTTATAACTTCGCGATTGAATCGTGCGCTACGTAAGGAGCTTCCGATGCCAGTCCAGTTGAAGAGGGCATAAAAGCTAATCTTCTGTCACAACGCATGTAGCAAAGATGTCCGAATTTGTTTCCATTGAAGCTTCAGAAGTCCTGAAGAGGAGCTGGACTGATGAGAAGGGTAAGGTTTGTATTGACATACTTCATATCACAGGGCTGACAGAGTGCAAGACTTTCATAAGGTGCATTTATACCAGACTGCATTGCCATTGATTGCCCAGGCGTCTATCCGTGCATTCCTTGGTACAGAGCTCTGTCGTAATCAGAGATGGGTCGAGATAAATACTCAGTATACCATCGTGGCGCTTGGGGCCGTCAACGCCTTACGAAAGTGGCCCAGGGCTCTCCTCCCCATCGTTCACTGGTTCCATCCTCAAGTGAAACAGACCCGTGCTCTCTTGAATGAAGCACGTAAAATACTCAGGCCAACTCACCAGAAGAGAGCCCGAGAGCTCGCTGCTGGGAAAGAAGCTCCATCTGATGCATTGACTTGGTTTGAGGAGCTCGCTAAAGGGCAGCCCTATGACCCGACGGTCGCCCAGATGACGTTCACAGTAGCCTCTATTCATGCCACTACTGATTTGTTATGTCAAGTCCTTCTTGACTTGGCGAAGCATCCTGATATTGTCGAAGCCCTAAGGGCAGAATTAGTTGATGTATTGGGAAAAAGTGGCTGGCAACAGTCATCTTTCGGCGAGATGAGACTCATGGACAGCGTGATGAAAGAGTCGCAGCGCCTCAAGCCAATTAGTCAAGGTAAATCAATCCCGAATCTAAAGAACTAGTCCTCTAACTTAGTTGTATCAGTGTTTAATAAACGTGTTGCTATGGATAATATCAAGCTAGATAAAAACTTGCAGATTCCCAAAGGAGCCTACGTTGTTGTTTCAGCTAATAACATGAGGGATCCAGTCGTTTATCCTGATCCAGACATATTCGATGCGTATAGATTCATTAAACGTGCTGAGAACCCCGAATACGCAAAGCTCAGCAATTTCTCGAACGTGAGCGTGGACCATACAGGCTTCGGATTTGGAAAACATGCATGCCCAGGACGTGTTTACGTTACTCTTGAGCTGAAGATATTGCTTGCTCACATTATTCTCAAGTATGATTGGAAATTGCCGGATGGATACGAGGCCAAGATTTTCCGCAATGGGTTTGATAGTGTGACAGACATGATGGCTGAGATTTTGGTGCGAAGAAGGGTGGAAGAAACTGGTGTTAGTTTAACTTGATTACAAGCGGGAATTGGGTTCCAGTGAAAATGAGGACGTTCGGAAGTACTCCGATTCCGATGGCATAAGATGTAACTACAGGCTATTCTAGGCCGATCATTATTTCGCAATATAACCATTTTTTGAGGATATAGACCATCTTCTTTTCTCAGTGTTTTAGCTCTCCAAATAGACAAATCATATGCATCCTCAGCTCAGAATCTCATAGGCCCTGTCATGACAGTCATTTTAGAAGACAACCATCCGACTATCCTTATTATTTTCGAGCCTTCTGTTTGAGGCTTCTTGAATTTTCATTCTGTAACCGATGTGTGGCATTTGCTATGATAAGCACTCATTGTGATCACTTCAATAACACAACAAGCGCAGTACTGGTGCCGTTGAATGGCAGTCTCGCTTTTCAGCTAGTTAGAATTCTAACAAAAACGGCTTTTCAAATTTCGACAGAGAATTATTTAGCTCAAAAAAGCCATCTCATTTTAAAAATTATGGATCATAGAAGTAAGTTCTTCAATTGAAAACTCTACATCTGTCCTGAACTATCTAATGCTATCCAAAATCCCTGATGTGACGCAAAAAACGTCGTTAATCAGCGGAATCGCTCTCATGCATCGATAGGAAGAGGTACTGGACCAACAGGACCACGGCTTGCACCAAGCCAGCATTGATGGGCGGTCCTGGTTCCATACTTGATGGGATAATCAATTCTTGAATGCATCATTCCATAGTTATCCCATAAAAGCAGGTCACCTTCCTGCTGCGGTTCAATGGTGATATATTCCGGCTTGAGAATCCTTAATTGGATGTCATTCAAGAATGCTCTGACTTCGGTCAAGTCATCAATGACCTTTGGGGTATCAGTAGCATTGTTCCTGACGAATATCTTCCTCACGATGTTTGGTTGTATCTGGAACGACTTTTCCCTCGTCACAGGATTGACCCATACCATCGGGTACTAAATACGATTAGACTCGCCATAGTCAGATCTCATTAAAGTGCATACCTTCTTTGTCCACGAGGGGTCCCTTTCGAAAGTTTCCATTTCCTTCTCCGAGGTTTCCCTCCCCTCGCAGGCAACACTCAACCCATTTGGATTTCCATGACAATCTCGAACCCACTCGTATGGATGGTGCATGTACTCCACCCAGCTATGATCTGCCATAGTTTTCTCTTCATCCGAGAGTAAGTTGTACAACTGCGCAGTACTGAAGAAAGCAGTGCGTCCTGGTTTGGCTTTCATGCTCAGTCCAGATCCGTCATCCCAGTTGATTGTTTGATCCGGGCCGCTGGGGAGCTTGATTGTACGGAATGAAGAAAACCACGGAGGGTCAATTCGATATCCAGGGCCGTCCATATGCCAAGATTGAAATCGAGTTTTGCCATTCTCGAAGTCTTCCTCTGAGAGCGGCGTGGAATGGAACGCACTTGAGAACGCCTCATTGAGGGTGGCGTTCTTGACGCCGTAGTGATCCTCGCCTTGATACCCTTTACCCATGAGGTGGACATCCTCAGCACCTGGTAGCAATGTGAGAGTAATCTTTTTCTGCTGTATGTCAGACAAATCACACTGGGGGAACAAAGCTACTCGAACTTACTAAAATCCCTTCGCCCTTGGGATGGAAGCATTTGGCAAAATCCATCTGACTGAGGATAGGTGCTTCAGGGTCAAGACGGGTCATCAGTTCCCAGTTCTTTTTGGGAAGGAGAGGTCTCTGATCTTTGATAATAAGAAATTTGTGCGTCCAAATTGCTTTTTGCAGTACCGATAGATCATCATCTGAGATTTGTTAGGGGAGTTTGTGCTCGACTAGGATATTTCATGGGTTCTTACCAGAGACATTATTAAGATCTAGGCCTTCAACAGTAGCACCAAACTGCAGCAAGTATCAGCATTATGGAGCGATTGGATTTATTGTCTCCTACATTGCACTTCTTCTCTGGACCGTACGAGATTGGCACGATCTGGAAAGTTGATGAAACATTGTCAGTTCTGGTTGGAGACATCGTTAATGGTTGAAATAGACGATAACCTGCAAATTCTTGAGTAAGATGCGGCAATAGATACGAGGCGGTGAAAATGATGAGGGACTTCAGCTGGCGTACCGGCCTATATAAAGTTGAGTAGAGGTGCCGAGCGTGCTCAAATAATACCCCATCATATTTCGTAAAGGTTAACTTCTTACAAAGCCTCCAATCTAGTCTCTGCTAATTTGAGAACATTGTAGCTTCCGTAGTTACCGTATGCGATCTAATGGCAGCATCCGACCGTGGGGATGAGGAAGCCCACACATAACTCAACCCTGGAAAAGGTCCACAGGCTAGGCTCTTGAGCTAAACTCTAGGGGCCCGATGATAGTGGGTCTTGGCACCAGGGGTGCTCACACCTCAGGGTTACACCCTGTAAATTGTTAGGGAGTGCTGGAAGCACTTATATATTGTACTAAGCAATGTTTGGTACGAATTCCCTTTTGCCTATCCTTGAAATAAATAGTCAAGTCCAATGCAATCTCTTCAATTTATTTAGTACTCTAAAATCCAAGTCGAAACAGTCTGGGCAAACTCTCATACTTCCTCTCCGGCGAATCTGATGCCGCCACACTTTCTGGAGCTTTCTTGTAGAAAAGCAAACAACTAATCAAGCTTCTTAATCCTGATAAATCTTCCTGCAATACTCCCCTGTGACCAAAAGCTTAGGTTTTGTGTGTCACGACATCGCGAAATAGACCTTTGTTCATGGGGGAGCATCATAGAAATGGTAAGACTTTTTTTTACAGTACTCTTGACAGCACGGGTTACCCCTCCTAGGAACTATGCATTGGCGATGATTCATATTTCAATGAAGCTGGCGATCGTAAGTTGGTACTAATGATTGACTGGATCATCTCTACGCCTCTGACTGTATGTCATTAAAATGCTCCAAAAAGATATTTGGCCGAGTCTTTTCATAGGACAATGATTCAATTACTAGCAATCCTTGATAATTGACTTTCTACTACCGATGGGCATAAACTTTATCTCAATCGTTGCCTTTTTATTTCGCATAGCACCCATTCTTCCATCCTAGGTTAAACTGTGGTGGGAGTTGTTCATCCCCAAGAAGTACTATACTTACTCGACCAGGACCCTGATGCCCTTACTATCTAATCTGGGCAGCGGTAGCAAGAACGCACAAGCCGGGTCAGCGTCTGTTTCGTCCGTTTCAAACAATCTCAGCTTTGGACCATTGGGACAGAATAAAGCTGCCATCACCATTGACATTTCCGCGTATGCCAAGCTGTTCATGATTTCTTGTTAGTGCTTTGAAAAAAAAAAAATTATGGCAAAAAAACGAGTAGGAAATTCAGTGAAGAGATTCCCACCACTTACTTTATTCCCAGGCAGTTTCTTGAACCTTTAGTGAATGGTACGTAGTTTCTGTGCATGTTCGGATGGACATCTCCCAGCCACCTTTCGGGTCGGAACTCAAAAGGTTCATGGTAAACCTCTGGATCAGTATGCATGTAGTAGGCTGACATGCCAACGGGTATCTATCACACCTCTAATGTTAGTGACTAATTTTTTTTCCGTGTAGAACTTCAAAAATGTCTAACTCACCCCACGCGGAATCGTCCATTCCTTGTATTGTAGTGCCACATCAGGTGAGCAGCGTGGCAAACGATGCATGAGGCCGTGGCTTAGTCTGTTCGGAGTTATAATATATTCCGAGGTATTGGGTAAAAGGAGATTACCGAAGGCCTTCTTTAATACATGCTTGCAGGTATGGAAGCTTCTCAAGTGTTTGCCAAGAGGGAATTGTCTCTGGAAAATCTGCCATGACAACTTTGAGCTCAGCTCCGAGCGTGTCACGAACGCGAGAGTTCCTCAGAATATGAAATACTAAATGGTCCATCGAGCGAGCTGTGGTTACGGTTCCAGCTCCCATAAGTACTTGGGCCTCCGAAGCGAGACGTTCTACAGATAGCTCTGATTCGGGCATGTCGCTATTGACGAGTTGATCAAATACAGTATTGCTTTTCAGGGAGCCCTCCTTCTTGGGAAGAGAATCATCATATCGTTTTCTCTCTTTGGCCTCTATGATATGTTTCACTGACATCTAGAAATGTTAAGAAAATGCTAAATTGGCCTTATTGTGGTAGGATCACTTACAATGCGCCAATCTCGGAAAAGTTGGCTCCTTGGATCGAGTTTTCTAAGTATACTTTCTGGGATCAATCGGACTATTCTATACCCTTCACTTAGTTGAGCTACAGCGGGGGAAGTTGTTTGACACACTTGATAATCCAGCTGAAGTTCATAAAGATTGGCATTGATCGAATCAAGGTATGGAAGAGTTCAAACCTGTATGATCGGTCAGATTAGTTTGAACTTGCGCAAATTCGTGGGCAAGCATAAACTACCAGTGGGGATTGAAGTCCGGATCGTGGAGGAAGCTTGTTGGTGGATCATCAATACAGATGTTGTTGATCACGTCTCCAGCTAGCGCTGAGAAAACATGATCCAGCCGGATTACCTTGCCAGTACCTTTATACTCTTGAAGACGTCCAGCTAGTGTAATAACAAGCTCTGAGAGTTTCGGCTCCATACGAGTCACGCCTTGTCTTGAGAAGAAAGGTTCCATAGGTTTTCTTCGACGTCTATGTAGGTCATGATCTACCGTCATTCCATGTGAACCTTTTTTTGTTAGCTTGGGCATGACAGCTCGGATGAGTTATGACGCGAACCGTTGAAATCCATGCCATCTCCAAAATGAGGGAACGCCTCTGTTCGCCGAACATTTCCAGTGACATATAATTCTGCATAGAAATCGGGATCCGAAATTGAAAGCTCCAACGGGTTGACTCGAACTATTGGACCTTTGCAACTCATGTTAGCAAAGTTCAAGACCGGGTATAACTTTTTGTCAGACCATATTTCTGGTGCATCTTTTCGATCTCGAACAGATAACCACCGTCTCCAAAATAGTCCCAGGCAATCTCATAAAGATGAGTCACTGCCGCTCGTTTGGGACCTGGAAATTTAGCCAGAGGATGAAAAAATAGACGGTAAACTGCGATTGAAGCCCAGTAAGTCATCAGAATTACTACCCAAAGTATGGATATGCTGAACGTTGAAGACATTTTGGTAGATGCCGTGGAAAATACCATCGTATTCTTGAAGTTTTGTCGAAGACAGAGTGAGGCAAACGGCTTTGAAAAACTTGTCGGTCATGTAAAGGGTGGGAATATATCACAACTTTGGCCGTTGGGTAACGTTCGAGCCAGTTTAAAGACTCGCACACACTTGATACGGACACGATCAGTATGGAAGAGGGTGTCAAGGAGTGAGTCAGGACCGTTGCTAGGCGGCGAAACGATATATTGGACTGCCGTTGTCCCGTAAAGTCTCTCTTCAAGCGCAGCAGAACCAGAGCAGGTGTGCTTGACTTCATGAGACCCCGGAAAATGAAACAGCCCTAGGTCACTATCCCAGAAAGACGAAAGAGTCCATGGTTGCACCTCGGTCTTAGCTACTCGTTCTGTAGATTAATTTGGCACGAGAACTTCCGGGATCGGCTGGTGTCTCGAGCGGATCATAGCCTGAGGAGCAATCGGCCGTGGAGATCTCATCGCTGGTCTTGCAGCAAAAGCCGGAAGCAGGGCGGTTAAAGAGATTCCCAGAGACCTCTTAAGAGTCAGCAGGGGTTTACTGAATAATCACCCTGGAAGACAACGCATACGGGTTCAATTTTCATGAGATTTAACGTTTGCTTAAGTGGACGGATGGAAAGTGCATCGTAGTAACTCTGGCTAATGCACAGGTTTAATGTCCTCGCATGTGAATGCGTAGTCAGCCTGATCGCGTCGGCATTCGTTTATTAAGCGGGCTGGGGAGTCTGGGGCCAAAATAAACTCTGCCTTAAGTCAAGGTAGTGACGGAAGCACGGAGCTACTGCGGCACATCGGCACATCGGCGGAGGTACAGCGGCACAGCAGCGCACAGCGGTTAAATGGAGTAACAGCACTAGCGGCCCCACGCTCCTTTGTTTACTTCATGTTTTAAAGAAGTAATAAAAACGAGCCAAGCGGAGGACGTAATACTCGACTATCCAGCGGGCCCTTTGCTAAAGCTGTTAGTTTGCTCACCTGCTATACCTCTATAAAGTCCAATTTAAACCATAAACCCTTCATACTTTATTTGCATGGTCTAGGCTTGTCACTATCTCTTCCAATCATAACTTTGCATATGACTTCTTAGACAAGAGAGAGTTTTCAGAACCATGTCGCCTTTGGATCCTAATTTTGAGAAGGACCCGCTCCCTCTCGTAAGTCATGGCTTTTTCTTTAATAAGTTTGAATAAGGTGGCATGGCATTAGAGATTATGAGACATAATATCGTAATATCGATATCGTAAGGTTATCTTAAAAATCAAGATGTGATCTGCACAGAGAACTGCCGAGCAATATAATAAAATAGTAACGGACTGTACCTCGATCCAGGTTTACCAGTGGATAGAAAGATACTAAGTCTGAAGGAACCGTTGTGACTTTTGGCGTCTCAAACGGAATGAGTAAACTTGTAAAGCTGCTCGAAGCACTCGCAATTCATATCTCTTTTTTATTTGCATACCTGATTTTCTACTTCATTCTTTCACGAATCGCACTATGGAATACCAATACTCTACAGTAGTGGATCCTACGCAATGGGACAGCGAAGGACTCTGCGAAGGCATCGACCTTCGTCAACACAAATACACCCATCTCGAGAATCGAGGTGCTATCCGTGCACACGAAGACTGGACAAAATACATCAGCCCAATGACTGGATATCGAGGCACTTTGGGTCCTCGCTTCAGTTTCATGAGCGTCGCTGTACCAGAATGTCTTCCCGAACGTCTCGAAGTCATTTCATACGCGAATGAATTTGCATTTTTGCATGATGGTAAGTTCCTTCTAGTTTTCGGTAGCTTTCCCTACTAACTCATTCCCAGATGTGACAGATAACGTGACTCAGAAAGAAGTAGGTCTTAGGAAAGATAAAGAGTGTGGATAGATATACTGATACTTTCCGCAGGGCGAAGTGGAAAATGACGACATGATGGAGGCGTTTAATGAGGCTTCTCTTACAGGCGCAATAAACACAAACGATACAAAGACGAAACGGGTAGGCAAAAAGAAGATCCAGGCTGAGTTGCTAAAAGAGATGGTTGCGATTGATCCCAAATGTGCTCTTGTCACGATGAAAGCTTGGGCCAAATTCGTTGAGGTTGGATCCAGTCGCCAACATGATACGGTCTTTACGACATTGCATGATTATCTTCCTTATCGAATCATGGATGTCGGAGAGATGTATAGAATCCAGTCCCACTAGTGTTTCATTTTGCTTACAACAAACAGGTTTTGGTACGGTATAGTGACCTTTGGTATGGGCATCACCATTCCAGAAGAGGAGATGGAGATCTGCCGAGAATTGATGCGGCCAGCATGGATTGCAGTCGGTTTGCAAAATGATCTTTATTCATGGCCTAAAGAAATGGAAGCCGCAGCTCGCAATGGTCACACTCATGTCGTCAATGCTATCTGGGTGTTGATGCGCGAGCACAAGCTCTCTGTCGAGGATGCAGAGGTACTCTGTCGTAAGATGATCAAGGATCGAGTCGCAGAGTACTTACAGATTGTCCGTAAGAACAAGGACAACCCAAGCATATCGACCGATCTCCGTAAATATATCGAGGCTATGCAGTACAGCATCTCCGGGAATGTAGCCTGGAGCCTGGCCTGTCCAAGATACAACCCAGCCGTCTCTTTCAACAACGCCCAGTTAGAATTAATCCAAAATGGGGTTCCAAAAATGGTGAAAAGCAAGTTTAGAGACGATTCAGTTGCCCCGCCCCGAAAGAATGTCGACGAAAATTCGTCGACTTCTTCTGCAAGTTCCGAAGAGTCTTGCCTTGGTCTCACCGAGACACGAACTTCACATAATAGCAGTTTTTCGAGTCCCGTGCCATCTTTATCACCTTTGGAAAAGAATGCTGAGTCTTTGGATATTTATGATATCATCTCCAAAGATAATCTCCCCGCTCTTGGAACTGAGGCAAGAAAAAATATTCCGTGGGGTTCATAGGGATTGTTAATGACCGGACCATTTAGGTAGTACTGGCACCCTACGATTACCTGTGCTCGCTGCCCTCGAAGGGCATCAGAGAACAATTCATTGATGCCTTGGATCAATGGGTTGAAGTTCCAGAACATCTGACAGAGAAGATTAAGACAGTTGCACATCTTCTTCACAACGCGTCTCTATTGTAAGTACTTGCTTGATATTGAAGTATTGAAGAAAAGTAACCAGGTACATGAACAGACTTGATGACTTCCAAGACTCATCTCCCCTTCGAAGGGGTAAACCCGCAACACATACAATTTTCGGTCCAGCGCAGGCAATAAACTCTTCAAGCTATTGTATTGTTAAGGCCTTGGACCTTATTCGAACTCTCCCAGAGTCGACAGCTTTGGCCTTCGCCATCGGTTGGTCTCCTTATTTCTAGCATAAAAATGGCAACTGACTGTGCAAAAGAAAAGTTGTTAACGCTGTTCGTTGGACAGAGTTTTGATTTACATTGGACTTACAACGCCAAGCAACCTTCTATGCTGCAATATCTTCAGATGATTGATAGCAGTAAGTCTCATGAGTCTGTTCTTTCTTTATTTTGACGCTTACCAATTTAGAAACTGGAGCATTATTTCAACTGCTGTCTAGTCTCATGTCTGCTAGTGCAACTGTCAACATGAACGTCAATTTGGACATTCTGTCAACCCTGCTGGGTCGTTACTTTCAAATCAGAGATGATTATCAAAATCTCAAATCAGCTGAGGTAAATCTATCAGCGAGGATTATTTTTGTTGAAATTTCTGACGAGGAGCAGTACACGAGCCAAAAAGGATTATGTGAAGATTTGGACGAGGGAAAATATTCTTTGCCACTATTACACCTTCTTGAGTCGGAGGTCGACAATATCCAGATTTTCAACATTCTTTCCACTCGCCGAGCTACTGGCAAAATGCCTTATGAACAAAAGATCCTTATGCTTGAGCACTTCAAACGAGCTGGAAGTCTTGAGTTCACTGCCGCCGTACTCGATTCTCTCCATGCAGATATCTTCGGTGAGATTGAGAGGCTGGAGAAGCGCTGCGGTGAAAACCCTCATTTGAGGATTCTCGCGGAGCTTCTTCGCCTATGAATTTTTGAGTTATGCTGGTTCTTGGTGTTACTTGGAAGTACTCTTTCGTAGATCAACGGTCGAGTCAGACCCCCAAATATTGCAATGAGAATACGAGCTACCTTGCATTTACTTTCATATTGAAACTATCGACTTCGCGGCTTTCAAGGCGTCTTCTATTCCTGTATTCAAGGAATGGAAGTTAGAATTTAGGCAGGTAATACTAAATACAAGGAATCAGGATTCACTTGTCCACTTTAATCTCCCTCGCGTACATACTTTTCCGAGTTTGCGTGTGTCAAAGCAGTCACAAAGTGATGCATTATTGACATTTTCCTCCTTTAATAGCAGAGACTGAGGCGTAAGAGCGCGTTTTCTCGTAAGATGCTACATCTGACACCTAAAAGTACGGGAACATTTTTTAGTGTTGAGCTCAATACGGAGATGTCCACGGTCCACTGTCCACGGTCCACAATATGAGCAAATTAGTTGATCGAGTTCTGCCAGCAGATCCCAGGAAGGATATAAACCTTAAAGGGCTCTCAGTGGCCCGAAAAGCCGTGAACGATCGGGCGAGCATGAAGCTAATACAAACCAGCCTCTCATACACGCAAGTCGTAATCGTACTCCAGACATGAAGCTATATCCATACACAGGAATTTCAGGATCCAGATCTGCAAAAGGTGGAGGACAGCAAGTGGAAATAAGGTTTCCGGACTGTGCACGGCACGCCAAGTTACAACTCCTGCTTGACAAGCCATATCCCTGCACAGAGAGTCCAGGGTCCAGATCTGTAAAAGATGGGGGGTAGTAGTTAAGTAGGTAGTTAAATAGCCAAATAAATGCACACCCTTTCCCTTCAGGGATTTCAGCAGAGTGGACTGGCATTTTATTTTATCTATAGTAAGTGGGAATAAGGTTTTTCGGGCTACCTTAATAGCATTAGCCTTATGCATGCGGCTTACAGACCATTAAGCCTTTACTAGGTGGCCCACGTCATCACCAACCAATTGTACTGGACGGCAGATAGCGGTAAAACCAACGTCCCGGGTGCTCGGAATAACCCCGAATGTTGTTTCTGGGAGGACGAAATATGGAGATGCAGGGAAGGACTGATTTGAGTTTTGCTCCCCAGCTGCATCGGCTCATGCAAGCCCTGGTTAGATCCGAGTATGTTTACGCACCAATGATCCTTGCATAAGCTTCTCCTAGAGTTTTTTTCTTCACCGGAACACAATTATGCATCTGCATGAGCTAGGGAAATTGTATGGGAGTTTGACTATCAAAAGTTGCACGTTACAAAGTAACAATTGGACTTTCTATCCTTAGATCGGAACAAACTCTCTTCTGGTTCAGGTGATTGAGGTTTTGGTCCGAAGCGGGTTTCCGAACCCATGTTGCAAGCCAAGATCTTGTCCTCTCACACGTTACAACTGTCAGCCTTTATCTATGATACAATAAAGTACCTGTGGGGGCAATCATGTTTCTACTTCTGAACCCGCCTTGGTTCCAGGAGGGACCGAGGCATAAGGCAAAGGCAAGCGGGGATCTGCGCTCCCGATTCATTCTTAGATTTTCAGGGTCATTCGCATTCCCTTCGTGGTTCCTTCGCGTCCTCATTGATACTCTCCCATAATATTCCATAACCCCAGGGAAACTGGACTCATCATTAAGCAAAAGATGGTTTTCAACTCTATGATCGAGCACGGCTCACTGCTGCTTCAGTCACGTATCTCAGCGAGTCCCGTCCATCAGGCGGGTGTCTTATTCAGTGGGGTACGCATACCTTTTCACATCACTCTGAGAGTTCTCAACTAATTGGTGACAATAGGTCATTATTTTGTTTATCAGCAAGTGCTGCTATAATCTGTGGCTCCATCCGGCACGATCCTACCCTGGGCCCTTCCTTGGAAGGGCTTCTCGAATATATTTCACGTACTATCGAATGTCTGGCCAACTGGAATTCAAAACGAAGGAGCTTCATGATAAGTACGGCTTGGTCTTTCGCATTGCACCAAACGAGTGTAAGATCAGATTTAGCATATCTTCAATCTCTAGCTGACTGTCCGAGTGAGTTACAATGGCGGCACTGCCTGGGACGACATATATGGATACAAGACTAAGAAACGTCCAAATTGCAATCTACCGTAAGCTGGAATGAACGAATTATTAAAAAATATCTCTTTCGCACTCTGACTATCTTTTGTGCAGAAAAGATCCGCATTTCTACATTGGTGCAACAGCTCCCAATGGGGAGAAGAACCTCGTGAGTTCCGAAGGTATCGAGCAACTTTGACTCCAGCACTGAACATATATTAGGGGGCATCTGCAGATCAGGATCATACTCGAATTCGTAGCGTCCTCTCCCACGCGTTCTCAGAGCGAGCGCTATATGCACAAGAAGATATACTGACAAATGAGATCCTCAAGCTGATTGCAAAACTCCGGGAGACAAGAGGTAACCCCACGAATGCAGTGCGGTGGATGCATCATGTCATTTGGGATATAATAACATGTCTCACATTTGGAGAGTCTGTGGACGCACTTGATTGCACCAATTGGCATCCTCAGGCCAGGTTGGTGTTTGACGGCGTTCGAGAAGGAGTTTGTCTGATCGAAGTACTGAGATTCGTTCCATTCAAGCACTTTTGCCTCCGGATTTTGATGTTGGCTTTTGGAGCTGCGAGAACGCAGAATTTCAATATGTCGGTACAAAGACTAGAGGCGCGCATGAAAAAGAATTCTGAGACGCCTGACTTTAGTATGTTCTACTTCTCTCATAGTCCGGTTATCGTAGAAATTTCCTGATGATGTGATACAGTGTCGTATATCTTGAAGGCAAATGAGACTGAAAAGCAGTTGACTGCACGCGAGTTAACTGCTAATTGTGCATTGCTCCTGGATGCAGGTTCTGAAACCACAGCAACCATGTTGTCAGGTAAGGCTTACAGAGAAGAAGCTTCAGCTGTGATTAACCTGAGAATTAGGTTGCTTGTTTTACCTTCTGAAGAATCCAGATTGCATGGAGCATCTGACGAAGATTCTTCGAGACACATATGAGGAAAATACCGGCATGGATTCTAAATCCCTTGCGCGGCTGCCTTATCTCCAAGCAATTCTTGAGGAATCTATGCGCATGTACATGCCATTGCCTCCTACGCTGCCTCGCAAGACCTCAAGAGAAGGAGCATTAAGTAAGAATCGCTGGCTGATAAAACCGAAGTAGAGACTGACACAAAGTTATAGTTTGTGGTCGTTTTGTTCCACCAGGCATGTCTGTTGGAGTGAATCAGTACTCAGCGTGTCGCGCCGAGGAAAACTTTCGAGATCCTTATTCTTTTAAACCGGAACGCTGGCTTGGCGATTCTAGCTATTCCAACGATAAAAGGAATACCTTTCAGCCATTCTCTAATGGCCCTAGGAATTGCTTGGGGAAAAGGTGAGCAAAACGTCATGTTTTGATTCTCTTGATAGCTGCACAATGAGCTTGAGCTAAATTTCCTGGTAGTTTGGCATATGCGGAGCTTCGACTTATCATTTCGCACATATTATGGAACTTTGATTTGGAGCTCTTGCCTGAGTCTCAAGATTGGCATGCCGTACAAAAAACTTGGTCTCTCTGGCAAAAGCCGGATTTGTATATTAGGTTCATCCCAAGGAAGGATCAAATGCAATGGGACTAGATTTCCTGTAGATGTTAAATTTCATCGAGAAGTTTTTTTCCCCAAGGCTTCGAAAACTACTGGTTTCGTGAATATGACAAGTAAACAGAATTTACAGACCTACAACATGGAAATAAGCGCTTTCCTAATTAGTCCAATTCAGACGATTATGCTGCTCCACCGAAGGCTCCCATAGTCTATATATAGCTACAGGCATTCTAGACCAATCATTATTTCCGTATTATCACCACTTTCTTAAAGATATGAAAGTCGAGCTTCTCTCTGTATTTTAGTTCTTCAGATACATCAATTATATATAGTCTATGCTCTGAACTTTACATACAGTTTATAGTGCTAGCGAGGAAACCCAGGCGATAGAGGACGATGTTCATCTTAGAACTTCAAAAATAGGCACATAATCCGGCATCAGAATACTGAGCAGCAATCATGAGAAGTTATTGGCTAGATAAAGACGAGTTCGAATATGATAGCAATTCTATATTCTCTAAAACCCACCTGCTGAAGCACTCGAAATCTTTTTCTACTTTGGTACCACAACCAAAATCGAATCGTACTCATCAGTGTATGTTACAATGTCCAAGATCTTGCATCCCCCCTCATCCTCCAAAAGTTTGTACCATTGCTCCTTGGTTCGCTCTAGAGAGCCGACCTGAGCCATCATTGCGATGTCCAAGGTTGTAGCATGCTTGTGCACACCACGACCAGGGAGAACCTTTTCATCGATTAAAATCAAAGATTCCTTTCCAAGTGCAGGGAGAAGATTTTTGAGGAGAAGTTGGCATCTCTCATCAGGGTAATCGTGGAAGATGTTACGGTGGTAGTAAAACTTGGCTCCTAGAACGAGTTCTTAGTATAAGTATCAGGCGAATATCAAGAAACGAAGGAGCTGTAGATACCTTTTACGACCTGTGGCTTGAAGAAGTCCTGGGCCATGATTTCAACTCCCTCGATTGGCTTGACAATCTCAGGATTCTCCACTGTTTCCTTCATATCCTGAAGAATGACAGCACCTGCTAAGTGAGGATACTTGCGTTTGAACCCTGCGCACTGAATACCCATACTTCCGCCAACGTCCACAAATAACACTTTGCCATCACCAGGCTTTGCAGACCAATCACCAAGATAATTCTCAACATTGAAGCCTGAGAGCCAATCACTGCTGTGTTGAACTTGCAGTGCCTTGTGGAGATAATCCCAGAATAGTGGCTGCCTTCGAAGCCAGACGAAATTGGGAAGCGTGGTCTTCCAGGCCAAGTTGAAAGCAGTCTTGGTATTGGAGACGATGTTTTGGTAATTGGTTTCCTGGAGGAAATCTGGCAACATTTGTGTGACGGGGCCACAAACGTCAAATCTGAATACTGTCAGCTCTGAAATCTCTTAGATTGCATCTATATGGTCTCTTACGACAGATGAATCCCTCCCTCACGATCTGGCTCTGCGAGAGCTCTTGTGATGTTGTTTGCTGTAAATTCATCTGTGCCAGTCTCTTTGATGGTGTGGCAAGAAGCAAGGTATCTCATGATTCGACCTTTGTTGAGTCAGCAAATTCTGTAATATAATTAGAACGGGACATATACCGAGAAGCTGAGGTGCGGCACCAGTCTTCGTGGCAAGTTCCTGTACCGTGACTGGTGTTTTACTCTCTGATAATGTCTTGTACAAACCCAGATCACAGCCGACCCGAGTCATCGCAATTTGAAAGTGCTATCAGAGTAAGAAATAGTTACAATGAGAGTATGTTTCACAGTACTGACCAGATCGTAGTGTCTCATCTGAGTCTGATACGGTGTCTCCAGTGAGCACTGAAGACCCCGCAGAGCGCTGAGAATCTCCATCCTACCAGCATTGTCTGACTTGCTCGCAAGATCATTGATTTGAGATATGATGCTTTCCATGGTGATGATTGCTGGTGATTGTGAAAACTGAAACGTGTATATCTTGAAATGAGAGAGGGTTGATCTTAATCAAGAGACAAGAAAGCACAAAGCTGTCGACAATAAGTAAGCTTGTCAAATCAATCAGATATTCAGAATTATACCCAGGAACCTAAACAACTATCTGAGAAAGCCAAGATGCAACAGATTGTATTTCACTATTATCCCTCCCCATGAATAAAGCTTAAATTTCCTTTATTCATTGGAAGAGATACTACTTTTCCTCGACCGGTAGGGGACAATTCTCATGGAAGCTCAAATCATTGACCTACTACTAATTGAGTCAGTTTGGGATGACTACACGATAATACTTGTATATTTGATTAGCTTTCATCTCAGGTGTGGCCATATAAAAGCAAACGTTACAAGCAGGGAGTCGTTTAAGCGATGTAATATAATACTTACAAGCAATACTTCCCTATTCAGTAGATGATAACAATTTATGACTTTTCCGTTAGTCCGTTCACCTTAAGCAAGGTTCGAGTAGGTCTCGTAATGATCTCAGTAGGTGGAGTTCGGTTGAATTAGGTTTATTCGGCTTTGGGGATATACGGAGGTACTTGGTCTCCAGGATAAATAAATGTATCCATGTTGTTCCACACTGTAAATTTCAACCAATCATATGGTATAGATCATGTTCTGCTCACTAACTGATTGGCTCAACCCTGTAACGTGGAGCGACATGGATACATTTATTTATCCTGAAGACCAAGTAGTATCCCGTCTGCCACTTGCTACAATACGCTATCCCCCTTGAACAAAGATTAAATTTTGGGGGCAGGATATACTAAAAAATAACCTTTGTTTAGAGGGGAAGAGAGTAGTGCTGGTAGTTGCAACCGAGGCTTTGATTCAGCCATGAAAGTCTAAATTCGGCACTGCCAGGGGAAGGCGGTCGATATGAAGCTTTGCCAACTTAAGAATCTCCTGTCCACATGTTTAGTATCCCTTTGAATGGTATTAATTTGTTTAGTAGGTTCTGGACCCCAGATTTGACTTTATTCAAGGGTTGGCGGGTGGCGGAGTAGCGACCTCGTGAAGGTGACTGCTTGGGAATTAAGGTTCGGCTCGCCTGACCTTACAGTACAGTTGCTTGAGATAGAGTAGTATCCCTAACCATGAATAAAGGTTAAATTTTTAATGGCATGACACGCAAACACTTAACCTTTATTCCGGTGGAGGGATAATAGTAAGGACGAAAATCGCTCGGAGAGTGCCGGCTCGGGAGTCGGAAACAGGGAAAGTCAAAATTCATAAGATCCTTGCGCAAGCAAGGCGGTGGACACAGGTGGTTCTTCCTTGGGGAAAGCCTTGCAGATTGCAGCGGACCGATGCTGGCGGGTCATGAATTCTTTTCGTGAGGCGAGCGCGGATTAGAGATTTATCGCAAAAATATTTCGAGCAACGATGGCCTGAGAACTGTGGTCTTTGGGGAGATTACAAAGAACTGCTGCTGCTGCTGGACAGCAAAGTCTCCGAAGTTGCTAAAGGCGAAACAACCCTGCAGGCTGCGGGTAGGCTTGGATAGAGGCAGCCCGTGATAACTTTGGGAGAAGTTCTCCTAAAGTGACACGAGGTTGGTCTTATGGATGATTGCCACGTGATTCTCATGTAAAAGGCTTGCAAAGCGGCCTCTCATCGGGCTGTAGCCTTTTCATACGGCATTCTCAATATGGTCCCATATGTGCGAAATGCGCTTGAAGTTAAGCGTCCGTTGCTTGTATGAAAGCCGCTCGTTTCCCATACAAATGATACATTGGATTTTCTTGCAGGCGACGGGAAATTCATCAGGAGGTAGGAGGGGATCTGGAGCAGGAGATTCTTCCTCGAAAGTATCTTTGTAGGTTAGAGCCGAGCATTGATGGTGACTCTGAAGCTCTTGTCATGAGACAAGTGCGACCTGGAGTTTAATGTAATGGTATATGGACCTTGCGAGCATCAGTGGCTTGGGAACTGAGGTCTTTGGAGAGATCGCAAAGAAGTAACTGAAATTTTGTTTTTATTTTTATAATATAAAAGAAGTTCTATATTTGAAGAGAAAAACTTGACCAGTCATCTCGCCAATCCTTGCTACCTTCTTTAGAGGGCCAAATAGGATGGAATACTTCCCAAATATCGGAATTTTCGGAGAGGGCCCAGTAGTTTACATCGTGTTGATCGCGAGCCATCCTTTTATACTGCCCCAGTTCCCTAACAGTGAAGCCTTCTTCTTCATCGTCTCGCGGACCACGCTCGAATATCCATGATCGAGCCAGATTTTGGCGGATCGCTGAAAAGGCCTGTGGTAGTGTAAACCCAAAAGGTGACGCCACTCCTGAGGGAGTGACAATTGTGGTTTATTAGTGACTGTGGTGTTCCGCTTCACAGGTAGCCCGGTTTCGGTTCCGTATACACCCCCTCCTGTAGACCACAGTTTGAGTCGCTCCAGCCGTCTACCAGTCTTGTTCTGGTTAATGGTCTTCCAGATTGAACGAGCCAGCGCCTCCTCCACTGCGCAATTAATCAAAGTTTCCTTCAATTCACCCCTCTTCAGGAAGAGGAATCTAAGATCGACTAGAGGCTTGTCTAGGAGCTTTTGATCTTCCTCATCGAATGTGGGATTGTATATACTGTTTCGAATAACCCGCCAATTCGAACAATCCAAAATAAGAAAGAGAAATCGTAAGCTCTTCATTCTACCAAAGCATCTATATATCTCCGCCTCGGATGTACTGGACTTATTACACTTGACTAGAACAGTGAGCTCTTCTAGTACCGGACATTGCGCTTCAATCTGTAAAACACGGTTCTTCGTGAACTCGAAGGGCAGCATGATGGGACAGAACAGTATCCAGGATTTTTGATTCAATCGGCCCGTTGATGGATAGTTCTTCAAGAGATTCGAAAGTCTGAAAAAAAGAGACTGCGTGCTCACTGTAGTACGGGCTTTCGTGCAAAAGTCAACGGGGGTAATACAAACGCTGAGTGTTTGGACTCGGGGAAATGAAAGGTTCTAGGCAACCCATTTCATTGTCTCGACACTTAGCCCAGATCCGAGGTTAAGGTGCTGTAGGCAAGCAAAGTCTATATGCCTGGCCCAGTTCTGTAGGACTGTTGGGGATTGCAAACGTAAAACTCCTTTAAGTGATAATGATGTTAAGGATCCTACTTTCCCGCCAGTAAAGCCTGGGAGACCTTGCTACGACCGTCGGGGGCGGACTGATCTGAAAGAGCTGTATAGAAGGAGATTCAAAATAATGACCTCCTTCAGATTGGGAGCAAGCCCAGTAGTAAGCTCTATCATAGTCTCTAAGTTGAAATCATCGTCGCTATTACTATCACGTCGAGCGCAAGGAACCTATACTCTATAGAGAGATGGTGATGTAGCAAGCTCTATCTCGTAAGAATAATGGATACCCCACAACAAGGTCCGGAATCGGAATATAAGGTAATAAAGCCTACATTAAGGATATTGCTCGTAAAGTACCCTGAGAAGACTCGGCGGAAATTAACTCTGGTAGTTATAGACCAGATCTTTGAGATGGATTTTAGCTTGGAGCAAGTTCACAACGGGAGCCCATGCTATATCCTTCTCAGAAAACTTTTCAATAATGCCCTTATCATACACCGCATATGGGCCGTGATAAAAGACTGGTTCCTCGTCCCCCAGCACCTTGTTAAGGTCAGTAGGCGCTTGTCGACCCCAACCTTCTGTCTTCTTGGCGTTGAGCCTTAGATCCCCTTTTATATTGATACACTGGATATGAGGAGAGGAATCTGTGCGAGAGAGAGCCTCAATAAGTCTATCGATATCGCGCCGCAGTCCTTCGCGATCATGGACTGTGATAATAATTTGCCGAAAGACGAGAAAAACTGCGGCCTTATAGCAAGCTTTGCTCGTCAAGCGAAAGGTGTAAAGGCTAGGCCGATATGCTGTTTCGATACAAACTGCGATATACTGTAGTACTTCGAGTAGCAAAGAAACAAACGCCATTCTGGTCGCACTTGTAATAATTGGGCCTATATATTTTGAGTTGACGATGATGATTGAGGAAAGTGAGACGAGGTCGCGAAACTAATCTCTAACTACAGTCGTCTGTCAAAACAATGACACAGTGTTGAGCCAGTACCCAGGCAGCGCTGAGTGTTATAACCAACTGTTGGTACAGAATTCTGACACCCACTGTTGTGACCAGGGTTATATGTGGATTGAAAGCCTTAGGCTCAGAAGGTAAAGCATCTATAGTTGGAGGGGGCGACCGTCGTATCGTCATAAAAATATGATATCTATCTGATTGTAAACTTCCTCGCCCAGTATCTGCCTTTTCTTCTCTTTCAGTATTTGATTGGCGTGTGTGCAATCTTTGAGAACATTCCCGAGGACGTTGAATGTAGGCACTGCTAGCACTTAGATGGTGGGAACTATGATCTTTCACAGGCTTAAGAAGCCTTAATGGCAGCGCTGTGTGTGTTCGAACGGTGGCGACAAGGCTCGGACAAGCACAGTATAAGTATGACATGGATTGTGACCAACGGATAAACGGGAACAAAATCAAAATGCCCAACTATAGATCACAGACACGGCGTGTAAGAAGTAGACAACGACCAGAATGCGTTCGGGTGCTTTCGCTGAAGTATATTCTTGGTTCAATTCATACTTTAGGTCTAGTTTATGTAGAGTCTATTTGGATTCTACTGTTTGGATACATGCAACCAACTCCTTACCATGCAGAAACCTGATCACCAGTATATGTCTTTCCATTTGAACACCAACTGGCAATTTTCACTCCGCCGAGCGAGTTCCCTACTCCGGCTCATCCTCGCTCCCACTCACCTCCGGCTCACTGTCCCCACCTCCCTCTTCATGCACCATCGCCTCCAATCCATCTGTCTCCCCACCCAACAACGGCGCGCGCTCCTCGTCCTTCCTCTGAAAATGACCTCCAAGACTAATAGCCACCACGCTCAACCCATGCACCATCGTGCTACCCAACACTACAAAGCAGATGATGGGCCAAATGGTGAAAATAGCGGTATCCTCATCTGTATACCTGCCCCCGGAGCCAGGAATCGGCTCTGGTGTTCTAGGGATCGGTAGAGGTAGCGAACTGCCGGTTTCGAGCTGCGCGCGCGCTTCCATGGCGAGGAAAATAGCCCCTACGCCCATGGGTCCGAAGTGTCCGCAGAAGAGTGCTTCACGGTAGGTGCGCACGTCCGGAATGAGGGAGAGGTATTTGGTGAGTAGGAGGGCGGGGATTCGGCGGAAGAGGAGGACGAGAACCAAGAAGAGAATTAGTGCCCAGGGTTTGATGTTGGGTGTGATGTCTTTTGGAGTGAAGTTGCTCCAGGGAATAATGGCGCCGAAATAAACGAACATGGTGGAATTGAGGATATGATCGACGATGGCGGGGAAGGGAACAGAATGTGTTTTCTTTGAGAACCATCCGTCATGCGCGAAGCCAACACCTGCTCCGAATGCAACGAGAAAATCGTCGGAGCCAAGGATGGATCCGATGCCGACCGATAGGATGGCGAGAAGGAGGTAGAAGACTATGAAGGAGGGGCGAGAAATGTAGTTTCGGCTGGAAGAGAATCGAAGCAGTCGGTTGGCAACGTTGCCAATAACGAGACCAGTCACAATGCCGAGAACACATTGCCAGAGAATCGTGATCAGAAACCATTCTTTGAGCGCAGGACCAAATCCGCCTTTGGTGGTGAAGACTACGAGACCAATGTATAGGAACGGAAAGGAAACGCCGTCATTACAGGCAGATTCGGCGGCCAGGAGATGGCGAAGCCGTGCAGGTACACGGTCGCTGAAGCGCGACTTGGAGAGGACGGATGCTGCCAAAACGGGATCGGTAGGGGAAAGGCAGGCGCCTATGATCAGAGCCGTAGGTATACTTGTCTTGAAAATGAAATATGCGAAGAGAGCAGTGATACTCCAAGAAAGTGTCATGACCGGTCCCAGCAGAGCTAAGACAGACCTCCAATGTCGATGGAAATAATGTTTAGGGAGTTCGATTCCAACCACGAAGCATTGAAGTCCTACAATCACACGCGTGATCTCTTGCATGATGATATCGTCCATTCCCCATTCCCGCGGCAAGAGCACCTTGAGAACATAGTGACCGAGGATGATGCCGAAGAGGACGGCGAGAGGTGGTTCGGATAGGTGGAGGTGGTTACGAATGAATTGTGAGAAGAGGGCGTAGATTATGAGGAAAAGTGAAAGCACAACGTAGGTAACATGAGGTGCTGTAGGCTCAAGTTGTTCCCACATGGTGTTTGTTTTGATGACGGTGTGAGGGTAAGGAATTGCTGCAACTTGCTAATACGTGGGACGTGGGATGAGACCTTATTCTAATACAACTATCGACCGTTGCCAAGAATTAATTGTACAAATATCAAAAAAGACAAAGTAAAGAAAAAATAGTAGAGTTTGTGTTTGACTTTTCCGTCAGGATATGCATTGAAGCTCAACTACCGGGTCAATGACGTATAGTTTCAATCACGTGACTGTAAACAGCACGAGAATCGATCGGTGGCCCCATGGTCGTACCGGTCTTTCTAGTGCCCAGTAGGGTAGTTTTGATTGGATTTAATAGCCTAACGTCGAACAGAATATTGAAGGAGAGTGTTAGCTATTCGACGAGACTTATCTCTTTTGACCCAGCCAGCACTGATCCTACCAGTTGCACGCCTAACGTGAGCCATAGAGGGTTAAGTGCTCATTCTTCACTCATCATCTAGAATCAATCAATAAACCAAACAGGGCATGACCATATGCCACAGCATGATGGACAACCAGGGCAGCCGAGAAACCTGCAGGTGTAGTCGTAAAATCCAAGGAACGGATGATGCGACGCATCAGATTATTGTAGAGCTGTTATTTTTCACCAAATGGGAAGCAACTACGTCTTGGTAGAAAATTCAGTGCTAACGACAGTAAGATACTGCCATGCCAGTACTGGTAGCTAAAGTTTTCCGGATGGCAAGCTTTGAATTGAGAAGTTCTTAGGGATGTTAGTAGAGAGCCGCCCAGATTGTTCAAGCCGCCTAGAAGATTTGTAAGACGGAGGAAGAACGTCACTTCTGTGGTGCAACTTCTGTGGTACAACTTCTGTTTTGGACGTGCAATAAGCTTACAGCCACTAAAATATTATCTTCGGATGCTGTTGCGAGGCTCCAGGTGGCACACATACGTACTTGATGATAGCCGCCAAGACATCCCCTTCTTTAACTGCGAGTCGCCGTCCGCGAATAGTTGACGGGATTCTAGACCATGACATTTCCTAGAGTAACGATCTCTCGATAGCATAGACACACACTGGTGCGTTTATACGTTGATATCCAGGATGCTTAAAAGACATACCTGCAATCCAGCTTCTGTAGATTCTAAAACGATGAGCAGGTGGCCATGCGATGAAGAGCTCCAAGACAGTTCGAGTTTTAGATTAATGATGCTTCTATGCTAGAAAATTGCATGCTAGACAAGCGAGGAAATGAGCAGAAGCAAAAACAAACAGCAAATGTGTTGTTCATCCAGTCGTACATCACCATGTCCAAGAACACGCAGTCCATCTAGGAGAAAGTTCTCCTTCACCCAGATCTTGTGGCCAAGAGCCACACCTATTGCAGTCGTGAAGAGCCTCGCATCGAATTGAGCTAGGTACAAGCCGCAAAGTGCCTTCCGCTTCAGCGGATTGCTCACAAGTAAGGAGAATCTCAACAGACCAGCGAGTCAGAAAGACAGCCCCACTAGAGGCAAATGATATGATTGCTGAGAGAGTATTAGGTCCAACAGTAGAGTTGAAAAACCAAGCCGTCAGAATGGAGGAAGCCAAGGAACACGAGAGATGCCGTGAGCTATCAAAAGGATGGAAGTATGCATTGTGGAAGGCGGAGTACAGCTGATGAAAAGCATTCATATCATTGTTTTGCTGCGATTTGATGCATGGCCGAGACAGTCTGTTGTAGATCTGTAAGAAAACCCGGTGTTGATATCAACCAATTCCATGCGCAAGCAATTATAACTGCATCGCGATAACGAAGAAGTAGTGTAGAGGTCATGGAAGAACATACGATTGACAGACACCTTTTCAGTATCAACCCACTGCGCCACGATTTAGCGCCACAGCACTCCACTCATTCGAAATTCAGGGACTTTCCAGAACGCGTTGCTGGAAGCTCCGATTTTCCGTGATCGCCAACATCCGCCAGGAGCAAGTGCAAGGACCTCCACCTCGTGTAAACTAAGAATAAATCTGGCTGCCAAACCCTTGATATCCCACCTGTATGTACCCCTAACGGCCATGTTCATGTCATGAACCAACATATGCACTCTTTTATTCTTGTATAAACCACCTCTGGTTCTCTTCACGTCCGTTCCTTCTCTGTTGACTACACGACTCTATGATTCCACAATGGGCATCCTCTCCTTTGTGAAGAGCATCTACGCTCTAGATACTATTGACACCCGCTTCACGAATTCTTCTTCAACACCATATCGGATCGACCCTACCGCTGCTGCTTCCAAGAGAGATGATTCCAAACCAGGTGCGGAGGTGCGGCTGGATAGTAATGGCAGACCAGTAGCGCAACCCTCCAATTGGAACACTCCTGAGTTCTACTTCTACTACTTTGTCTTCTTGACGGTTGTACCATATATGTTTTGGATTGGATACGATGTATCGAGGCGTCAGTATGCGGAATACCTTCTGCTAGCAATCTTTCTGACTGCTATCTAGCTTCGGACCCTAATTATTACAAATTTCAGCCCTACCTATCTGAGGGTTGGATTCCGGGACGCAAGATTGTATGTGATATTCCAGGAGACGTCCCCTCATGCGCTGACACGGTCTAGGACATATCAGATGCGCAGTACTTTAACTTTCGAAAAAACGTGCCATACCTTGCGATTCTGCTGGTTTTCCACCCTCTTCTCCGACGAGCATATGAATTCATAAGACCAGCGTCTACCAGAATTGGGTCGCCGAAATCGAGCGGAAACACGTATATATCAGTGGCGGAAGGGGAGTCAAGATTAAAGCAACGGGCCAGCTTCGACTTCGTCTTCGCTTTCATATTTCTCGCAGCTTTGCATGGCTTCTCAATGTTCAAAGTTCTCACAATACTATGTATGAACTATGCAATTGCGACCAGACTTCCTCGTCGATTGATTCCCGCAGCAACCTGGGTTTTCAACATAGCTACGCTGTTTGCGAATGAGCTGTCTGATGGATACAAGTACATTACCATTGCGAATTTCCTGTCGCCAGTTGGAGATTCTGGGCTACCGAGCAATACTTTGTTGCATAGTTGGGCACAGTGGATGGACAGCTATCTGGGTATCATCCCAAGATGGGAAATTCTGTTTAATCTTACGGTTCTGAGGTTGATTAGCTTCAACCTTGATTACTACTGGAGTTTGGATAGGAGAGCTGGAAGTCCCTTAGAGGTAAGTTATGAAAAGAGACCCTTTACGCATTGTATCAGAACTAATGCACAAAAGAAGAAGCAGCTTGACCCTACAAACCTTTCCGAACGTGATCGAATTAAGATTCCTGCCCCAGAGAAGGATTATAACTTCCGAAACTATGTTGCATATTCCATTTACGCTCCTTTATACCTGACTGGCCCTATCATCACATTCAATGACTACATATCGCAAGCCAAGTACCGTCCTGCTAGTATCGATAAATCAAGAACCATCAAGTATGCGGTTCGCTTCCTCCTCTGTCTTCTGACGCTGGAAGTGCTCCTTCATTTTGTCTATTGCACAGCAATTGCCAAAGCACACCCCAATTGGTCCGACTATACTCCAGCCCAACTGAGTTTGTTATCCTACTTTAACCTTCATGTCGTTTGGTTGAAGCTTCTTCTGCCTTGGCGATTCTTTAGACTGTGGTCGCTCACCGATGGAATCGATCCTCCGGAGAACATGATTCGCTGCCTCTCCGACAATCCTTCCACCATTCAATTCTGGCGAGGTTGGCATCGCAGCTTCAACCGCTGGCTCGTTCGCTATATATACGTTCCTTTGGGAGGTTCTTCTTCTCGTACATGGCTTACGACCGCTCGCTCTATTTTCAATTACGTCCTCGTCTTCACTTTCGTGGCCTTGTGGCATGATATCAGTCTCAATCTCCTTGCTTGGGGCTGGTTAATTGTGTTATTCATGCTACCGGAAATCATTGGGGGAATGCTTTTCCCTCGGAAGAAATGGCTGAATAATCTTACAGCCTACAGAGCGATATGTGGTATCGGCGCAGTAGGAAATCTAATGTTGATGATGGCGGCCAACTTGGTTGGTTTTGCGGTTGGGATTGATGGTTTGAAAAGCATTGTTTCGGGCATTTTCCGGGACTTTTCAGGTATGTTTTACTTTCGTCGAGATATGTGCATTGTGAGCAATGACACTGACTTGAAGTTACAGGAGTTATTTTCCTCGTTACAGCATCATCGGCGCTCTTTGTAGGTGTACAGGTCATGTTTGAAGTAAGGGAAAGTGAAATGAGGAAGGGTATCTTCCTGAAGTGTTAGATGTGACATTTATAAGGAGGCATAGCGAAGAGAGGGGATTTGATCTTAGCGGTACAAAACGAATCGTAAAATGGAAGTAGAAATCATGCATCTAAGCAGTCTTTGAGGTGTAGTTATCTGTGAACCCGGCCGATCCCCAAGAGGGGTAGCTCTTGAGATCTGCCTTTAGACTGTCTTACCTGCCTACAACTACCAGGCTCCAGCTCCAGTTTAATTCGTTCTGCTGCACGTCCACCATCCCAAATCAAAGTACGGCTCGGTTCAGCGGCCAACACACTCGACAGTCCCCTAAATGATGCATCGGATCGCGGCATATCTATAATCCGGATGCATTTCCCACAGGCTTCAGTCTCTCCCCAACCCCACAAAATGTGTTGTTATGCGAGAGACCAGTGTCGTAAACTCGCATTTACGATTTTGAGACGTGCAACAAAGTCTCAAAAGCTATCGGTCAAACCGAATTGGATGGCCAACCGAGCCAACGGGACTATTGATTTGCGTCCCGAACAGGGAAAGTAATGTCCGTGGGCTCGTACCCGCCCCGGTCGGGTCAGCATTTGGATTCTGATTTGGGGCTTTTGCGCCGTGCTGCCTACGATGCCGGGGCGAGTGCCTCTTCGTATGCGTCCACCACTTGTTTTTAAGCTCATGAGATTAGGGTGTTGTCCAGACTCCTAATCGCTGGTATGATGATGCTTGGGTGAATCGGTCTATCTTAATCAAAGGTAGGGCATAAGCATCCTTTTAGTAGGTGCTCCTGTCCTGGTCTAATCTAGCTAATATTACATTCTATGCCGGCATCATTCCGGTCGTACTGAGGAATGAATGCCCTTATACGAATGCGAATAGGCAGGTGTGCTTGGTGGTCTGGGCTCGCGAGGGAAGGTTTGTGATATAAGGAGCTGGGTCTGCTGTTTCTGTGTGGCTTTACGAAATACTCTTGAATTCATCCTCCATCATTGAGGTTCTCTGTCGCTACAACATCATCACATCATCGAATCATCATGTTCTCTCAAACCCTTCTCCCAGCGCTTTTCAGCGTCCTGAGTATCCCACTCGTCTCCGCCGCGCCCGTCTTCGTCTACCCCAACACACCGGCCATCGTAGAACTTTCCGCCCTATCCACCGCCACCACCAAGATTTTCTCAATTCCTCCAAACAAATGCTTCACGCCTCACTCGCCCGTCTCTGCTGAATTCAAATTCTCAGTACTCGAAGCACCCCTTTGCAGCGCGGGACAAAATGCCGTGTATCGTCTGCACCAGCGTGAAAAATGCCATGGTACATCAAGTGTATGGCGTACGGATGAAATGAGAACGTTTCCATTGATTGGAAGGATGTCGCTTCTGTTTTTTTGTGTGGACAAGTCCCTAGATTTGGAGGAACTGGAGGAACTGGAGGACGTGGAGGTGGAGTCTAAGTTGCTGGAGTACGATACTAAGTGGATGGAAGGGCCTAAAGATCATAAGACGATGGTTATGGAGAAGCTGAGAGTTCTTCAGGAGCAAATTGAAGAGGAGAGGATGAGAATGGAAGGTATTGAGGAGGATGAGGAGAAGATGAGAATGAAAGTTATGAAGGAGGATGAGGATGGCGAGGATGACGAGGATGAAGATGATAATGAGGATCCTGTTCAACCACCCACTCGCCGACCAGAAAACCAGGGGAATCCTTTTGTGATTCTTGGATTGATATTGTTGGCGTCGTTGCTGATATTGGTATTCACTATCATTAAGTGTGTGATGCAGGGGAAGAAATTAATGGATAGAGTCATGGTACGTATTGATCCTGAGTACTGGAAGTCAAGATGGAGTAGAATGCTAACAAGACGTTTTTATAGAAAATGTATGACGCTTTCCAGAGCAGGAGAACCGAGGGACAAATTGTTCTTGAAGGATGATCTGCCTACATTAAACATTAAAGAAGTTCGATAATAACCTTTCCGTTTTATGAATAGTTATTACATTATCATTGAAATACGTATGCATATTGTGGCAATACGATCTTTCCTCTCCTCTCATCAACAGGCTTCAACCTCAGTGCAGTGCTTATGGTCAGAAAACGAGCTTCTACTGCCTACTTGAGCCGTTCAATAACCTCAAACACGCAACTACCCAAAAGACCAGCCACACTTCTACTGAGCAAGTCAGCCTACCAGCAGACTCAGCATCCCGTTCCGTTTCCTCCCGTAATCTCTAGCAAGGCACTCTCTTCTGTGCCATATACCCGCATCCCAGGCATTTGGCATAATCATAGCCAAAAACGAATTGAAGATAGATGGATGTGAAGGACCAGAAAGTCTGTCCATAAACAAAGATTGTGCGTGGGCAAACAAACTGCAGATGCATGCCGGAGGATGCTTCAAACATTTTCTTTTTCCTTTACATTCAATCAATGGAATGGGGTCGCGCATGGATCCCAAATTGTAGGAAGAGAAAGGGAGAAAGGGTGAGTGAGAATATGTGAGGGGTCAGTGTTATAATCTCGAGATAGTCAATGGTGTGTATAGCCAATTGAAGAGAGGAATCTGTAGCGACGTCGACAGACTTACCCCGCAGCATGAGAGAAATTCATCGCTCAGGTGAAGTATGCAACATGTGCAGTAGCCATTGACCCATATGAAAAAGTGTTGGATCGATTCTCTTCTGTTCAGCGGCATATACTTTACTAATCAGGCAGCGAGTTGGAGCTCACCAATACAATCTTCGCCTTGTGAGAAGTATTTTCTTACGCACATTCAACAAATCGACTTGAGTTCTATCAGAATTAATATCCATTCATTCATTCATTAGCCAAAGTTAGTAACGCAAACCTCCCAATGATAATATGACCAATACCCATTAACCCTGTACCTTTTATCCATCAATGCACATCCAAATCCCATGCCAAATATCGCCCGCAATGCCACGCTAAATGAGAACACCCATAAACATATAGAAATCTATATCCAAATTCTCTACTTTTTTCTTTCACTCCCAGTCTACAAGCCTCTTCCCCTATACACCAAACCCACCCCTCAACCCCGCCGTCTCAATCTCCCTCATCAACTTCCCCCCCTCTCGCCCTGCACCTACACTTATATTTCCCGTTCTCTCGCCCTCTGTACTACCAACCCTACACTCCATCAACCGCATCGTAATCTCCAACATCTTAGCATCGTGCTTCCTCTCCTGTTCCTTTTCCCTCTCCTTCCCATCCCCCTCCCTCCCTAATCCCACCCTCTCCCCCTTCCCCCCCTCCACCGGCGAAAGCCATCCCATGCTCGACGGACTCCCCGCACTTCCACTACTCGACAAACTCCCCCTCGCTCTAAACCTACCTCCCAATCCCAGCCCCAGCCGCGGCGACGCAGGCGTATTCGGCGGCGTCAGCGTCAATGTTGTCCAGCCAATCCAGTTGCGCGCTGAGGAAGAGGGGGTGCGGCGGCTAGGTGTGGCGGGGCTGGAGACGATGAAGGTGGGGACTTGGAGATGAGATGTGGAAGAGGAAGGAGGAGTGGAGCGGGATGAAGAGGGAGAAGGGCTAAGGGGGGAAGTTATATAGTGGGAGTGGAGATGGGTGGTTGATGGGGAGGCGGTGGGGAGGAGGGGGACGGTGAGGTGGGTGGTTGTTTTGGAGGGATGAGAGGTAGAAGAAGAAGAAGAGGATGAGGTTAGGGTGTTGATTACGATGGAGGGTGTGGTGGTGGTTGTTGTGGTGGTGGTGGTGGTGGTGGTTGAGAATGTCATGATTGCGGTTGGTTGTGGTGGTGTGGTTGGGTTGGTGTGCGTTTTTGCATGCGCTGTTTCGAAAAGGGGTCGTGAAGCTTCGGGTTTTATTGACTTTTCAAGAATCGATTCGAGATACCTCTTACTCAATTCCAAGATGAGATGAGATGAGAATAGTTAAGTAAGTGAGCAGCCAATCGAAGCGCCTAGCTCTATTCAAGCCAACAAGTCCGATAATCGTGTAGTTACTTAACCTCAGAAGATAAAACAGTAGAGATGTCGTCGACAAATCTTAGTATTTTCAATTCCTGATTAATCCAATCCCAATTTTAATCTCAAAATCATAAAATCAAGCATCAAAGAAAATCGACGCACCAAACCAACAAGTGGCAACCCCCCACCCCTTAAATACTCCTCCCGCGGCCACACATGCGGCCTATCCCAACAGTGTTGGCTCCCATGTACACCTATCCCCGTCCAATGACCTAGGAAACTACGTGTGGCTGAACCTCACCTCACCACTTTCTCCATTCTCCTCGGCGTAAAAACAGTGCCTCCCCCCTCGGCCTCTTCAAGGCTCCAGAACCAACATAGTCCCATGCAAACGAAGTAGACTCGCATCTAGATCTTTCACTACAACACAGACACAGCAAGGCACAGGGTTTGACCTACTCGTAGTCCGGGCAGGGACACAGGACATAAACGATGCTTAGACGCGGAGAGGATCCACACGAATGAAAATGCATATGGTGAAGAAACAGAATAAGGAAGACGGTCGATGACAAGTGACCGCCAACTTTGGCCTGCATCGACCGGACCATAGTGAGGATTCTGAGGAAGAATAGGAAAGGGAAGAGTTGGATCAGTGGCTTAGGCTTATCGACTTTCATGCTGAGGAAGGATAACAGAAAATGAGGGAGAGGTCTGGTTGTTGTAACCTTGAAATTCTTTTCTTTTTGCTCCTTTCCTTTCCTATCTATTGGTACTTCTTTCTTGCATCCAGACGAAGGTCTTCTTCTGTCTCTCTTTCCTACCCATCTATATATCATGCAATGCAAAAGAATCTAATATCAAATACCCGCTGACTTATTTGTATGAAAACAGAAAGAAGAGATCATCTAAAGAAGAGGATTGGACCTGTACTCAGGTACCACAACGTTGTTGTTACCCTTCTCCGCTTGGTTTTCCTTCTCCAAATCATTTTCCTCGTCTTCTTGTTCTGCCAGCCATTTCTCGGCTTCGAGAGCTGCTATGCATCCAGATCCTGTTTGAAATTATTAGATTCCCTTCATGTGGGATGTACGTAAGTTGGGGAGGGAGATCTTACCAGCGCTAGTAATAGCCTGTCTATACCTCTTGTCCTGCACATCACCCGCAGCGAAAACACCTTCGATATTTGTGTAACTCGTTCCGGCCTTAGTAATAATATACCCCTCGGAATCCGTCTCAACCTGACCCTTGACCAAAGCCGTTGCGGGGTCGTGTCCAACAGCGTAGAACAATCCATTTGCCTCGATATTCTCCTCCTTGCCGGTATTCACATCCTTGACCACCATATGACTCATCAATCCCTGATCATCACCAGTGATTTCCCCACCAACAGTGTTGAATCTCACTGTAATCTTCTTATTCGCCAAAAGTCTCTTAGCCATCGTTTTCGAAGCTCGCAACTTGTCCTTTCGGACCAAGACAGTGACATGGGATCCGTATTTTGTCAAAAACATAGCTTCCTCTGCAGCACTGTCTCCTCCACCAATAACGACCAACGGCTTGTTTCTGAAAATGGGCACAGCTCCATCACAGACTGCACAGGCCGAAATACCATTCTGCCAATATTTATCCTCTCCAGGAAGTCCTAGTCGACGGGCGGATGCTCCGGTTGCGATGATAACGGCGTCTGCGGTGTGCTCTTCAGTCTCGTTCCACTCAACCCAATATTTGAAAGGACGCGAAGAGAAATCGACTTTGGCGACTGTTTCGGTAATGATTTCGGTGCCGAATCTTTCGGATTGTTCGCGCATGCTTTCCTATTTCTGATGTTAGACTCTACCATATGGTACCGGGAGGGAACGAGGAGGAAAACTCACCATTAGCTCCTGTCCACCAACTCCCTTGGGGAATCCAGGGAAGTTCTCTACATCCGTAGTCGTAGTCAACTGTCCACCAGCCGCAATACCATTTGCGAGCATTCCCTCATAAAGAACCGCTGTATAAACCCTTCAGTATACGTCCCTTCACATCTAACCCCTCCCCAATCCACCGATAGAATAAACAGAAAAGCCAACTCACGTTTCAGCTCCGCACGCGCAAGATAAATAGCAGCAGTATGAGCCGCAGGCCCCGAGCCGATGACTATTAGTTTCCCAGTTAGCACACCGTACAGCCCATCGCGTGGTATTTGCTACCCGCTATGTATGTAGAAAGAGAGGGATATACTCACTAACGACTTTGCTGTGCATTTTTCTGTCCAAACCCTTTCCAAATAAATTCAAACTGTTCCGCGGACTTTGAGACGCACTGCTACTCCTCTGCTGAATACTCGCTGCAGCCGCAATCGAAACACCCGAACCACTGGCCCTCAGAGTACGTTTGAGAGCTGAAGAAAACAGTTTGTCGACTGTGATGTGCCCCTCTTTTTGGTGTTTCTGTGTTTTCGTTCGTTCGTTTGCTCGTTTTTCTAGTCGCAAAAAGCTCTTGCCTCTTCTTCTACAATGATGTAAAAAGATGTGTATTCGTACTTGTGTGTATTTATTTCATTTGCAAATTGGCTTTTAAGTCATAGAAACAGAACTGCAGGTATCGTGGTTTGCATTGTTGATGGTTGATTTCAAATAACATCCCCGCCAAAAATTCGTCAATTTCGTGATCGGAATGGTCTGGACTGCATTCTCCTTGTCCCTGCATCCGTAAGCAATCGAGAATCTACGCCCGTAGCCTCGGTCGGGTCTAGAGTAAGGTTCCTGCGCAACATAATCGCCTTTGATTATATAACCATTTCATTTCTAGAATGTCTGGAAATTCCCTTTACTTTGAGGTTCTGTGTAGAAGCTTTATAATACCTTTCTTTTCTTGCTGTCGATACAATACAATTGTGGTGTTCAGACGAAGATTGTCTTAATCTGGCAATACTTCGGCATCCGCACCACACCGCATCTCGTCGACTTCAAAATGGCAGAGGCAGCTTTCAAAATAGACATTGTAAGATAGTGATCTGAATCCAATATATAACCTATCGGAGACTTTACTCTATAATCATTTGATGATATCATCTGAAGTCCCATCTCTTCTCACGCCGAATCTCCCCCCGATATTCATCCCACCAAACCCACTCATATCCCTCCTGAAGAACTTCCCGATGCTCTTCAGATTGCCCTCCATTGCCGCCTTTGCATCCTCACTCAAAGGACTTACCCCTCTCTCACCCACCCCTCCAGTTCCCATACTATCCCTTGCCGCACTAAACAACTTTTCCCCAAAGCCAGCGGGGTCGAACCTGGTCTGCAACCCTGGCATCCCACTTGGGGTACTGATCCCCAATCCGGTGCTGCCGAGGCCTGCCACATTCATAAGTGGTGTGAGGAGTGCAGAATTCTGCACGAGATGCTCGTTGACTTTGCCATCTCGATGCATGCCGAACATTTCCACCAATGCAGTTTGGTCTTGTTTCCTGACACCCTTAAGTTCCAGAATCTTCCGGAAATTCGTATCGCTCCGGTCGGCAATGTGAATCAAATAGGCTTGGACCAGTCCTTCTGGCGGTGACGGACGGACCTGTAGCGTCTTCAAGAGCGGGTCCAGCCGGGTCATGATGTTGCTCACACGTTTTTGGAATGCCGTGGTGGCAGTGGCTGAGGAAGGAGTGGGGAAGTGAGAAAGTAAATTCGACAAGCCTTTCGTTAGGACATATTTGTCCAGTAGCATCTTTGTAAAATGTCAGTACGTGGGAACATGGATTGGTGGTCAGGACCCTGAAAACTTTACATACCTGTTCCGCGCCGACCTCGGAGACTGGACGGCATTGGACAATGTTCGCGATATACGTATTCGCTAGATGCTCGACGACGTTATCGCAAAACGCTCTTGCATATTGCTGTTTCCCCACTAAAGGTAAAATCTCTCCTGCCTGGTCATTGACGTGCTTCAATAACTCTGCCACATAACTACTCTGATCCCCCACACTCTCCATCTTGCTCCAATTCGTGTTCCTCATCTCGCGCCACGACCCTTCACAATCAACTTCAACCCGATGCACCAATGATAAAACTGCTGCGCTGGCAACTCCCATGAACGTATCGGACTGTGACGATAAATCCACTTTGGAAGCCAGTTCACTGTCGATTCTCTTTTTCAGAATATCTTCCAGTTGCTGAGTGTTCGTATGCCAATAGTCAGCCGTGTTGAGCACAAGGATTGTACTCTGTAGCGTCGGCCCTCCCGGCGCTTGCAGAAAGTACAGCAAAACTTGCTGTGCATATTCATCAAGATACTTGGCTAGGATCCTCGAATAGTCAAGGAGACGTTCGCTAGTGGAGAGTTTGGCACATTGCGCTAGACTTAGCTTGTAAAAATGGAAGAGTTCGATAGATGACGGTATTACGGCCTGCGGCGAAAATTCTTCATCTGGTGGCAACAGTGGTTGACTGCGATACTTCGGTATCATTGACGCGAGTTGCTTGTCCTGTGACTCCACCCAAAGACTGAGATATGGTTCGAAAGCCTCGGAGATTGACCCATGGAATGTCAAATGCTTATCTTCGATGGAGCTGAGAGTGTCGATACTTGCTCTAGCACCACTAGCGAACCTTTTCTCCAGGCTTTGCTCAAAGTCTAACGTCTCCTGTAGACAGCTCAGAAGGAGATTGACGTCTATCCTTCCACCGTCGGCTCTACGCATACTGCGCTCCAAGATACCCTTGAAATCATCCCTTGTTCCCTCGCAGAATGCATTTGCAAGGACCTCGTTGACCCTCCACCCCACTGGAAATATGCTTTCATGCTCGTCCTCGAATGTTTTCAGCATTCGCTTGAACCAGCTGTATCTCCTTCCGATGTTGTCCAAGCTTCCAGCTTCGTCATTTCCCCGAAACACCTGCCTGTATTCTCTCAACTGTGTATTGACATACCACGTCACTAATCTTGCTCGTGCATTATCTCCTAATGCATCCATGACCAAACATGACTCTGCCAGAACCGCTTTCTTGCTCGCCACCTCTCCCTTTGCAAATGCGATTTCGAAATCCTCGCATACTTGCTCCAGTAGCTCTCTCTGTAATTCCGAAACGTTTCTGCTCAGGGTCGCAATCTGGTCTATACTCCTGTAGCTGTTGAAGTGCTTCATAAGCTGCAGGACAGCTTGCAGTAAGCTTGCACATTCTCGGTATTGCCTTGTCTTCGCAAGTCCCCTTAATTGTTCATAGGCCGTCGTAAGCATCTGTAGACGTTTCAGAGCCGTCATGCTCAAGGTAAGATTCTTCTTTGTGCCATCCAGTCGTTTGATGTCCGCGGTCATGGATGTGATCGTCTGCTCCGTTTGGATAGCCCGGGTCCGCACGGATTCAATTTTCTTGAAGAGATCTGCAAGCTCTGTCTTTGCAGATTGCATTCGTTTGAGCGAGGAGTCGTCATTGTAAGCTTGTGCGGCCACAAGGTCAGAAATGTTACTTGACAGCTCATCTTGATGAATCTGAAGTGCGGCGGCGGTTTGATTTATGGAGGATAGAGTTGAGGGATGGGGAAATATCGTATTCAAGAGTTCGACCGGATCGAAGTCAGCTATGTAAAGTGTGTTGTCAGTAAGGGGTCTAAATTGGACGTCAATTGAGGTGCGAGCTTACAAGCGTCCAGTAATGAAGGTGTCGATGCGCCATTCATGCTGCGAACACAATAGAATTGAGAAATACCTTTAGTTTACTGGAATGCTTTGGTAATTCTATGCGAGACGAGTGCACATGAAGAAAAACGACAGAGATGGATGTGCGGTTGTAGAATTAGATTCGTGGTGGTTTTCTGCAAAGTTTAGGGATTCTGTGCCCGTAAAGTGTCGTCGCGTTGTCCATTCGCGTGCACCACGAAGATCCCATTGAACATCTGAGCCTAGATCATAGCACAGCAGCAGCGCTCCCGCATGTGTTGCGCAATTAATGCAACACCTCCTGAATCAATAAACGTCACTTCAAATTTTTATCTCTGCTATTGATCGCATGCTTTTCTTAATTGCTTAACTCAGTAAGTTATTGTACATCGAAAATATTATAGCTGTGAGCATTCGTATCTAAGTCCACTGCATTTTAGCCTCGCCATCCCAAATGCTCTATCTCGACACGAGTTCCGCTTGGTAAATCTAACTCAGTAGCAAACACAAATAAAAGACAATCCATCATGCGTCATGTAAAGCCTTGAAGCCGGCTGCTATTAAACTCCTCGGGCCTGATGCATCTGCTGTCCCTGTCCAGTAAAATAATCCCTGCAACACATCAGCAATTACGCAGTGGTCAATCATGAACAAGGCTGACTTACTCCCAAACGCTTTTGTTTGCAATAACTCGCTTTCATCTGCACCGTCTGAGGGTTATCATACGAAACCCATCCTCCGTCGCCGCCAACACAGAAAGCTCCAATGGCAGTCGTGTCGATGATTTCCTCGGTGCCAGGCCTTGGTAAGTCCTTGTACTCAAACGTTCCCTCGTCACCTCCACAGCCGTGGTAAGGATGCCCTGGTCCTCTTGCGTTCAAGAAAGACCTGCCGTATACCGGCACACCAAGTAAGATCTTCGAGGCGGGGAAGCCAGTTGATAGAATATAGTTAATCGCTGCACTTCCATGTCCTTCGTCTGCTGCACGTCCAAAGAGCTGGGCATGATGTCCTGCTTTTTGCGACCATGATCCAGTAAAGTCGTAGGCCATTAAGTTAATGAAATCCCTTGAATCATAAGGAGTTAGTGCTGCCAAACAGTAATGGACAATCTGAAAGATGGTCTGAATCATGATCCCAGAACCAAGTTCCTGAACATTTATTGCCTGAGATTGGGAAAGAAATAGAGATGCTTACAGGTAGTCCTGAGCTCTATACAGGTCAATGTGTTGCAAAGCCCATTGTCCAGCCGGCAAAGCCGCTGTTAAGAGATATCGGTCATCGGGTAGATGAAGGCGGACCGCGGCCAGAAGTGCGAGAAAATCTCGCCCTTGTTCTGGATTTGATGGATGCTCCCAATCGACTACAGTTGTCATTTTCGAGAGCCCTGGGTCTGGTATAGTAGGTTCAACTTACTGTCAATCCCATCAAAGCCAGATGCATCTACCAGGCCACGAACGGACTTCCCAAAGTTATCCCTTGTCGCAGCAGAAGCAGCAACATGCGCAAAGTTGTGACTAGCCGCGCCACCACCTATGGAGACAATAAGTCGAAGGTGTTCGTGCTGCTGTTTCAATCGCATGAAAGACCCCAGGCAACCCGTAGCGCCATCAACTTCGATCTGCGTATCCGCGTATTCATCACTCAACTGTCCCTGTTAGCGAGAAGAAGCAGCAGATATCCCAGGGTTCTAACAAAAACTCCACCATCAGGTCCAAGGTGCGCAAAAGCATAGAAGACATGACTAATGCAGTTCAGGTTCAGGGATGCCGGTGTCTCTCCACGGTAAACTCGATAGTTGGGATAGTATACCGCATTCTTATACATGATATTGGACATGCTCGCCGCAATGGAGGGCTGAGAAGGTCTACGGACATCATGTCGCGGCCGCGATGCCCACGGAATA
Organism: Rutstroemia sp. NJR-2017a BVV2; assembly: GCA_002946415.1. Lineage (NCBI taxonomy): Eukaryota > Fungi > Ascomycota > Leotiomycetes > Helotiales > Rutstroemiaceae > Rutstroemia > Rutstroemia sp. NJR-2017a BVV2. The sequence continues at coordinate 1,229,235 of NJPS01000013.1, read as the reverse complement.
GGTGGAGGGGCTCCATAAGTGTGTGACATCTTGCTAAGATTGACTTTTCGCGCAAGAGGTTAACTTGCTTAGGGTCCGAAGCTAAGGTATAGTGGGAGATTGATGAGGGAAAGGAGGTGTTCTTCCGCGCTGAGCCGAAGAGACAATGAGCGGCTTTTGTTTACTGAGGACTCTCAGAAGTATCCCAACAATTATATAAAAGGAAATCTCCCGCAAGGCTGAATATAATGCCCGATAATGGGGATATGGAGACCGGTGGGTTGGTAGTACGAATGCAGGAGGACAAAGCCAGACGAGATCAATCGTACAGATTCACTACCAAGTAGATCCACACGCAGACTAGCATGGTTGAAGGTGGCAGCATTTGTGGACAGAGAAAAAAAAATGGCGTGTGGGGAACTGTGACACTGCAAGTCGGAGTAGCATTAGTAGCAGTAGTAGCAATAATAGCATGAATCTTCATCCGACCTCAGAATCAACACAACGGTGAGCGAGAGGGCTATGTAAGTAGTGAGTACGAAGTAAGACCCGAGAGACCGAGAGATGTGTAGCAAGTCAGCTTAAAGTAGTGCATTGAGCAGACAGCACTTGACTAGCAGGAAATCCTTTCCGCTAGCATTTTTTGCTTATCACAATGAGAATGATATCAAATATGAGAGAGATAGCCAGTCCTCGTAGTGTTGCGTAGGATACGATCCTACCTTGCTCCTCATTTTATGGAAAAAGTACGGAATAACTGCTTCAGCAGATTCGTGTACTCTGTGTGTAGTCTGTATATGTACATATTGACTATCCTTACCTAGGTAGCATGCCAAGCAGCTCTGGGGCAATCGCATATCCGATTATCTCATTGCCCCTCATAAAATATGAGGATTTGCCGTATTCGGACGCTGCCCCTCATGGAGCAATCCTGATCATATACTACATACAGGCAGGTCGGCTAAGATGCGAAAGTAGCCAGAGCGGTACTTAGCTGGATGAAATGAGTACACATTGCCAATCGAGGTAGACGATCAACTGCTCCAAGTTCGTGTTCTGACTCGTTCGTGCATCTCTTGCAGCTTGTTAAAGAGGCGGCCATTCTACTTTGGATAAGTTACCGACCCAATGCATCTTCTGGCATCCGACGCGAATCGCCGCAATCAACGTTTACTTGGCCTGTCCCTGCGCATGGCGAGAAAATGGGATTTTGAAACTTCGCTGTTTTGTGGAGATTTTTCCAGAAACAAGGACACTTGGCAAAACCTGGTGCAAGACTTTCAGAGATGGTTCGATACGCATACATACGGAGTTGGTCGTAGCTGTGGTTGGCAGTGCGTGCGAGGATTCTTGGATTTCTGGTATCTTTGTCCTGTCCTGTCTGTTGTCGGTTCTGGTAATGTCAATGGACAGACAGTCAGTCCAAGGATTCCAAAGCATCACGTTAAGTCGCTGTTAGTCGCTGTTGGTCGCTGTTGGTCGCTGTTGGTCGCTGTTCTGAATTGTGAAATATGATAGGATTTTCCCTCGGTGTAACGCGGTGGGATGCAGAGGAACGCTTTGACTGCGTGAAAATTAGCATGTGCCCAGTGCTCCTGGTGGATCGGGATCGGTTAGGGTCGCAAAAGGTGCTGAGGATCAACAGCCAAAGCTCCAGCCCCGTACTTCGTAAATGATGCCGAATCTCTATGACCATTGACGTGCATGAGCCGAGTGACATGCAGCGTTATCACCTTTGTTCGTTCGCAACAGGCCGAGGACGTTGCACGGAACGTGGTTGGTACAGTCACGAATGTATATGTATATCTCTTGAGTCGCCAGGGTACTTCCGTGCCAATGTAGGAAGGATGGCTGAAAAGGTTTGGAGGGTGGCAGAAGAGAGATGGGAGCTAGCCAGCAGTTCGGCGCGCGTGGACTGGCCCGTTTCCCGTTGGCGTTGAGCATTGGATCTGGCATCCTACTCGGCTTCCGTGGGAGTTTTGTGGAGTGCCTCCGGTCGTGTCTGTCTTTCGTCCTTTCGTTCTTTCGTTCTGCGTCCATGCATGGGTCGATCCGTGTACCGTGGTACTTGTCTGCCCGCGGCGGGATGTCGGGAGGCAGTTGAGGTCGACCTATCAGGGGGATACCCTCATTCCCTTATTCGAAGAGCCGGACAGGATTGTTGCGTTGCATTCAAACGAGCCCGGACTATCGGTCTGTTCGTCGTTTACGGCTGGGGTTGACGGGGGATGCAGCAACTGTCGGTGGAGCTCAGAGCTCCGTAAATGATCGATTTTATCCATCAACGCAATTCTGGATAATGTCAGACTCGCTCTAACGGCAACAGGTTAGTTAGAGACTAATGGTGTGTGGTGTGCAAGTCCTCACTCCTAACAAAGTAAGTTGTGGTCGCTGCTGGAAGCTAGCCCCAGCTCAGGTGCCATTAGTCAGCCAAGCTCCAATGCCAAAGGAATGTCGCGACGCTGTAGAATTCTGCGTACAAACACAAACCCACCATCTGTGAAAGAGGCACATCCTTCCCAGCAACCACAGGAGGTACTTGGTTATACGACATCGATCTGGGCGACGATCATCCTATCTACTTTGCGTCATGAAAGGCGAAGAGTCTCGGCGCAATATCTAGAACAAGTTCTACGCAGAAAGCTCATCGATCTTCACCCGATCTGCTTTCACCTACATACCACTACTCCTCTTCCGCCAGCAAGCGTTGCACCTCGCACGGCCAAACCTGACCGACCTTCCACCTCCTCCCGACTTTCTTCACAGCTTCCACAATGGCTGAAATATTACAGCAACGGCCCAGTGCTTTTGCCGCACAAGCTTCAGCCTCCGCAGCTCAACAGATTCTAGAACACAAAGCTCCTGAGTACAGGTTCGCATTCACACCATTTCTGTTCAAGAACTTTCGTATGGGTATCTCACCTAATCGGCCTACATGTAAAGCATATCTCCAAGGACACTGCCCGCTCGGTACAAATTGCCCGGACAAACATGTCACCGCCAATAACAGCTGGAACTTTAATAACCTGGTCTGCAAGCATTGGCTGAGAGGTCTTTGCAAGAAGGGAGAGACATGCGAGTTTCTTCACGAGTTCAATCTGCGGAAGATGCCAGAATGCAACTTCTTCGTAAGGAATGGATATTGTTCCAATGGAGGTAGGTCTTGACGTCTCAATGCGCATGCAGAATTACACTAATGCTGTCAGACGAATGTCTTTATTTACACGTAGACCCTGCTTCAAAAGTCGCGGCCTGCCCACATTATGAGAAAGGCTTCTGCCCCCTCGGTCCACGCTGCTCGAAGAAACATATCCGGAAATCTATATGCGAGTTTTACCTAGCAGGGTTTTGTCCGGAGGGTCCCAAATGCAAGAAAGCACATCCAAGATGGCCCACAGATTTACCGAAACCGACGGTCAAAATTGAAAGAGATCCGGAAGAAATTGCCGAAGAACAAGCCAGATTGAGAGAAAATGCGGAAAGGGAAGAAGATCGAGAAAGAGGCTTTGGGGGTGAAGGTGGCAGAGGCAGATGGAGAGGCGGGTTTGGCGGTCGTGGAAGAGGCGGTGGAGGTGACCAAAGAAGGCAACGAGGTCGTGGTCATTATTGAAAAATCTCAAGGGTTCAATGGCATCAAACGCTCCACTATCATGGAAGCTGCAGCTGCAGGCTGTTCCGTATGCGGAGTAGTCATTGCGCGCATAAGCATGAGACAATCAACACGTGGATTTTGCCGTGATGACCTTATCTGAGAGGCATCTCCCCGTTTTGGTCGCGCCATGGCTTGAATTTAAAGACTTTCAAGCTCGCAGCCATTTGCGATAGAACTTCGGCCAGAAATAGGTATGTGACACTACTCTTTCAGCCATAGGCCATCCATGCAAGGGCAGTTTGCCCCCTTGCATTGGGAGCCAATTCTTCAACATGCAGCAGATCAATCTAGCGGAACGCCATTGTCTCGAGTATATGGCGTCTAGACTTTTGGTACAACATGCAGATACCATCTGATGACATGTCTGACCAGAATTGGCGTAGACGGACTGGACTGGGTCGATGCTTCAGCGGTTTGGCTCTTTGACCATCTTAGCTGGCTTTGATATTGCGATAATCTGTGGGGATTTTATATTGCTCGATCGCTATATCATAAGACATAGTAGACATGCGGCCTGCCGTATAACTGGGATCGGTGGGGTGTGGAGAGCAAAAGATAATTGTGCCTGTATGAGGAAATAAAGATACCTGCTTTTATGAGTGATACAATGCTGTATGGCTTCTTATATTGCTTCATGTTCACATCCTTCGATCATGTAATTGAATATATTTAAGAGTGGTTCATATATTTGTCAAAAATAAATAATTACACCGCAAAGCCGGCCTATATCATGAGCAGAGTTAGATATCCTGCCATACGCATTAAATATCCTCGCTTTACGCCAGCTTCATCCCAATATACACAATCTTGAAAGGCCATTCCCGTAAATACCGTCCCCCAAATACTCAACATAGATACCTAAATCAATGTCCACCATCCAAATCCATGACCGAAATAAACCCACTTCCGCCCAACCCCGCACCACTACTCCCCAGCCCGTCGCTCTCGGGCGTCAGCCTCCCCGACATGCTCGCGGTTGACCCCGCACTTACACTATCGCTTCCGCTGGCACTCTGGCGCCCCTGGATATCGTCTTCGCCTTTGTATTTCCTAACACCCATCATCCATCCGACCAAGCCTCTGGGTACCCATGTTCCTATGAATCCGTAAATACTACTGCCCATACCCACTCGCACAACCCCGCTTCTCTTTCTGTCCATAGCGTCGAAGACAGCATTGTTTAATTCCCGTAGCGAGCTGCCTTTGCCGTGGCTTCCGCCTACAGACCCGCAACCCATAGCGTGACCGACGTTTCCGCTGTTGAGAGTGGTGTAGTTGCGTGAGTAGAGGTTGCGGGATGCGGGGTCCCATTCTTCGGAGGGGGAGGGGAGTGGGGAGTGGTTTCGCTGGGATTGGAGTTGGTTTTTGGGGGTGAAGAAGGAGAAGTCGAAGGTGCCGAGTTTAAGGTGGATGACAGGGATGGAGAGGGATGAGAGTTCGGAGCTGAGGATTTGAGTAAAGGTGTTGAGGAAGGCTGTTGTGGCGGATTCGGGGGCATGGAATGGTAGGGATAGAGATGGGATGATGGTTGGAGTTAAGATGAGGACGGAAGGTTTGGACGCATCTGTCGAGGAATTGTGGCCACTTGCGTTTGCGGGAAATGGGAGTTTAGATAGTAAAGGTAGGAAGTTTTGAAGTGTGAGAATGGGGTTGAGGAGCCGAGTATTGAGAAGGTCTGATAGTGTTGACGCAGATAAAGTGGCGATTGGAGATGAGGGGTATGTGAGAGACGGTATTAGAATCAGAGAACGGAAAATTAGGTGATGTGTTTTTCCACCGGGGAAAGGAGAATGTGGTGCTTGAAGGTGCATCGTAAATCTCTCGATGGCGGCAGAAGCGCTTGATGGCTGGGGCCAGGTTAGTCTTCTGAGAATTGCGATTGAGTGTGATGGATACTCACATCTACAATATCAATCATTAACGGTTTAATATCTGGTCGTGACTCGCTTTGAACCATGACCTCCTCTTCTATCGTATTGCATACGATATAGACAATAAAGCCTCTGCGTTCCAAGTCCAAAGAAATCGATCTCGTTATTGGCTCTGACGGAGATCCGGCAACGACAACGACCTCACTCCTAGCGCCAGACGCAGCACGCTTCGCCCTCCGTTTCTTGCGGTAACTTGACTTCTTTTTCATGATATGGTATGTGGCTCCACCGAGCACTACGACGATAACCCCAGTGAGGAGCTTGTTCTTTAGCACCCATTGTTCAATACGGGCATAGGCTGTTTGAGGTGCGGAGATTATCGGTCGCGGAGGCGGGGCTGGCCGCGCAGATGGAGGTATCCATGATGCAGAGGATAGTGACACTTTTATTGATGTTGCGACTTTATCTATGTGCTTCTCGATATAATCGGCGACATCATTGGAGTAGCGTTTTATGTCGTTAGGAACTGAAGATAGCTATCATGCCATGCAGTCAGTAGGTGAACAAATATTTATATGAGTGAGGGAACTCTTACAACATCTAGAAAGGCTTGATCATCTGCAGACATCTTGAAATTATGCTGATATGAAGTTGTCGTGAAGACTGATGACATGCCACACGACCTTGGATAGGAAGGCTCGCAGTGTGGGGAAAGCTCGGAAAGCCTGCCGACTTCATGCGGGATGAACGCATGGACCCCTTTGACCTTATTGGCTAACGCCCCTCCGCCGCCATAGCTTTTAGGTAGCCTCGATTGCGTTTCAATTCAATATGGCAGCCTTGCCAATGTTTGCCTTCTTGATTACAATTACAATACAGACCAAGTACTCTCGCAGAAGCCATTGTTTTCGAATCTTCTAGAGAAGCTTTCTGTGCTTAGGATATCTCGTTATAAGGCCGTTACTCAGGACTTATCTGGAGTCCCGGCGTGGTGTATCAAGATCTGTTCTACCGTCCCTTTTTTCGTCATTATCGACAACATGTCTAGTTTGCATGAGCGCGATGCATTGATATCTGCATATTCTCATTTAGGGAAACTAAAACGGGGAGATGAGGCGCTTCATACTTTAAGGAAGATATCTTCTCTGGTCAAACCCATCATGAGGGCACGTAGCTGGCGCGTTGGTACTTTGGCTGAATTCTACCCAGACCAAACCAACCTTCTAGGTATTTTGGACACTCGCTGATGTGAAGATGAAGGATACTAATACTGGATAGGTATCAACGAAAATAGAGGGCAGAAGATATGTCTACGTCTAAGATACCCTGGCGATCAAAACCAGTTTCTGCCTCTAGAACAAGTCGTTGACACGATGCTTCACGAATTGTGCCATAACGAAATCGGTCCTCATAACCAGCAGTTTCACGCTATGTGGGATCAGTTACGGAAGGAATACGAAGGTCTGCTTTCTAAAGGATACACCGGGGAGGGATTCCTGTCAGATGGGAAGAGGCTGGGCGGACGACGAGTGCCACGACATGAGGCTCGACGACTTGCTCGTATTGCGGCTGAGAAAAGACAAGTCCGTTCTTCTGGATCTGGTCAAAAACTTGGAGGTCGTGCAGTACCATATGGTACGGATATTCGAAGAGTCATTGTGGATGCAATCGAGCGACGCAATACTGTATTGAAAGGTTGCGGTGAAAGCAAGATGAACAATAAGGAGATCAAGGATCTAGCAGATCAGGCGACGCAAAACGGATTCAATACACAGGCAGAAGAGGACGAAGCCAACGAAGCAGCCATTGCTCAAGCTATGTGGGAACTTGTTCAAGAAGATCACAAGAAAGAATATGGTGACCTCTATATTCCTCCTTCTGCGCAAAATCCTACAGGCAACGGTGGGGGCAACCTGGACCCACAGACCATGGAGGAGCCATCTAGTAGCCCTCCGCCTTCGTCTCGACGACCCTCCTTCCCTAACATAACTTCTACAGGTCTGACATCAACCAGGCAGCCTCCGTCTCATGTAAGTCGCTTAGTTTTCGAAAGTTCGAAGAAACAACCAAAGGCAACCATAAAAGAACCTTCCAAGCCATCACCAGCACAGAACAACACACCTCCAGCTCCAGCACTAACAGGATGGACGTGTGAGATATGCACACTCCACAATCCAGTTGAATTCCTCTGTTGCGATGCATGCACCACAGAGCGGCCTGACAGCGTCTCAAACCAGATTGCCCGAGATGCGCAGAGGAAGGCTGTGATGGCAAGACAGGCAAAACCACAACCTAAGTTATGGACATGTTCACGGTGTTCCACAAAGATGGAAGATCAATGGTGGAGCTGTTCTACTTGCGGGAAGGTCAAAGAAAGTTCTTGAGAAGATTTTGAAGATATTGATTTACGTGAATTATGACTCTATGACGCGAACACTGGTGTTCATTTGCTGGGGTTTGGGAAAGCGGTCAGGAAAACAACTGTGGGTTGACGCAGAGCTTCGACGTGGCTAGTCTGGTGTCATATAGAAATTAATGATATATTTTACCATTTACCGTCTAGACATACGCCTCGTGAATTACCAGTATAGGCGTATAACCGTATCTGTAGTAATGGCCTCGGTTTGTTGAGTTACACCCTGAACATGCTCTGCTCAGCTATCGCTCGCCTCCCTCTCCAAATACTACAATCATTGATATTCTTCGTTAGCGGACCATTGGAGTCGTGACAATATAGGACACAGGAGAGCTTTCTCTAAATATGAAAATACCTTAACTTCGTGATACTGCAGGATTCGCCAATTACAGAAGTACTTGTGTTACCTTTACTAGGCTAGATATGGACGACTGTGTTTCTCCATTCTTGGCATAAATAAATCCTCAAGACCTCATACACCGCATCTCACGCTAAGGAACGTGCTCTTTAAAACCGATGATCAAAAGCAGCCACCTCAAGTTCCTCAACTACCATCTTTTTTGAACTACCATACTCTCTGAAAGAGCATGGCGTCGAAATTAGGTTTCACACGTCCCATTTCGTCGACCTTTTTTGTCCTCTTCCCCATCATCTTCGCCATATTCAGCCTCTCGGAATACACTTGGCTCCTCTACGGTACCTCACTCCACCCTTCTCCCGGCGACACTCTAGCCTTCGCGCGGAAAAACTGGTTAGGATGGGCCAAGTTGGGGCACTTATGGTGTGTTTTGCGTATGTATCCCATGGAAGCGAAAATAAGCTCAAGTAGCACTCCATATTGACACGAGGACTACAGCCGCGGGCACGCTCCTCCCCTTGCAGTTCGTCCCAGTTTTCAGGAGAAAGTATAAGACTGCTCATCGCTGGTCTGGAAGACTCTTATTTGTTCTTCTTCTGGGCGGAAATATCGGTTTGTGATGTGATTTCTCTAACTCTTTTTCTGGTTCGCTTTACTGTTTGGCTGCCTACTCAGATTGTCTCTTGATTCATGAGCTAACAAGTCATCAATCAAAGCCGGGATGGGCATAGCCCACGCCTCCTTTGGTGGCACCATTGAGACGATCATCTTCGTCTTCACACTTGGTCTCATGGTCTTCTACGGAATCTGGAGAGCTTGGCGTGCCGCGTGGAAGCGAGATTATAAGACGCACAGAGTCTGGAGTATTAGGACGTGGGGATGGGTGGGCTCTGTTTGTCTACCTCTTAATTTCTGGTTTATATAACCATGAATAATTGGCTAATAGAACTCAGATCCTAACAATGCGACCTATGATGTTCGTTATAGCCTTCGTGATTGTTTCGCCCTACACTAGAACGTTTTATGGACTAGGCACGTGTAAGTGGGTGCTGGACGTATGCAGGTTCAAAGGGATATCTACTGCAGGGTTGGGGGACAGATATCCGGCTTGTTTTGGTGGGTTGAATGGTGATAGTTTACTTGGTGATGGGGATGCGCTTGTTGTGGTAAGGACGGGGTTTGCGTGGCCGGAGCAGAGGGCAGTGACTATGAATATGACGTTTGGGACATCGGGGTGGTTCGCGCTGGTTGTGCATATGTTGATAGTGGAGTGGTGGTTGAGTGGGGATGGCGGGGTGGTGGCGAAGGCCAAGGGAGGTGGGCTGAGAGATGACGAGGTGAAGGCGAAGAGAGACGAGGTGAAGGCGAAGAGAGATGAGGTGAGAGATGATGAGGTGATAAAGATGAAGACACGAAAAGAGGAGTCATAGAGTGAGGTTCAATTGGAGTAGAGATGCAAGCTCAAAACTGGATCGTTTGAGGGAAAGTGGAAAGGTTGGATCTTTAAGTAGCTTCTCGTCCATATACATGCACCAGTAACATGGGGAGTCACCAGATCTCAGCCTTAAGAGTCGCCCCTCCGGACAGAGTTTACGGTGGTCACGACTTCACGATTTCGGTGTCAGGAATATAACATTAGATATTTAAATAGAAGAAAGAGCGATCCTTTATGCGAGCCAGTCCCGGATGATGCCTCCCCATACAGAACATTCACCTATTCAAGATTATAGATATTTGGTTGGAAGTTCACAAATGGTTCCAGGCTGCCAGCATGGAGCCATGAAAGCACGACTGTATGGCCGTTCTGTGTCCTTAGCACATTATGTGGGTAGAGTTCTCCCGCTCGACCCCAACCCCTTATAGTATAAGTGCTTTGTCCAGCAGCCACCGCCTTGCGGATCAGACGAGATGAGCCAAGATCTCTCTGAGCTCATATACATATACAGGCAAGTGACACTGTAGCTTCTGGACTATGGCAAGTAGCTGCTCGCTCCACTCGGAACGCCGGTGACTTAGAATTCGTGAATCAACTTCTGGGAAGAAAGAAGCGATAAGGTTGCATTGCTTTGATTCTGCGGGGCGTAGAGCTCAGATATCTGGCAGGCTTTATCATCCGAAGAGGGTTGGTACGTCAATATGTACAAGATGCCTGTATGTGATGGGCGGCGGGAATTGTCCGGCTATTCTCTTAGATGAACATGAAATTTGGTTTTAGTGTGCCATCCAGACTCATGGTCAAACGACATGATCTGAAAAATGGTAGAACAGAAGTGTCCTCCATGACCCGCTGGAACTTGGTTGCAGTTTCAGTACTAGACTGCATGTAGGGTTCCTGTGCGCAAACCTACTCCGTAGCCCATCGTCCTTTAGCTGTAGCACAACGACGAACACAAACACCATCTTCGCGAAATACTGCCGGCCCCTTCATGTTGTTCCTTCTGTTTGAAGATTCGCATCATGACTTGTACCATCTAACATCGACGCTCAAAACGCCTCGGAACTCCTGACGATTCTGATCACAATCCAAGCTTATTGCCACAAAATCCACTCTCGGCGAATTCGTCCGTTGCAGATATGAAGCTCGAAAGAGTTAAACATTTCTGTGTCTCCATCTGTATTCAGCGATTTATGCGGGGAATGTTTCTCAATATCCCGTTGCCTTACAAGCATATTGCGGGTTTCCTGTTCTATTTAGTGTGGACGTCTAGCTCTGTCCAATCACAGTTCTTTAATAAGCGCAGAACTCCCCTCGTCCTTGCTCCCCTGGTCTTTGCTCCTACCTTCTATTTCAAGTCACGGGAAGTAACGGGTTTTCGGGCCCCACTTCATTGACACTCCTCGTTATCTAAGTATCTAAGCTTGCCTCTTTCCATGGCAATCCGTTTCCTGTTTCATGCATACGAAGTGTTAGGGATGACTGTTCACTGGGACCTTTCATACCCAATTGTACCTTCGAAATGATGGCCGCGCTTAGTCTTTTCAGAACGAGAGGATAGGAGGCTATTTGACGACCCGAGGGGTCGGTACTGCAGGGTAGCTGGGGATGCAAGTGCCAGAATCCAGCATTGATGATGCACTGCCTGCTGTTCAACTGCCAAGGTCTACAGCATTGGACACTCAGCTATCAGTTTGTCGATCATTGCGGACATGCTTTGATCTTTCCAGCCGGCTATTTTGCAGGGAGATGGTGCGCAGCCTCATACTTAGCGCAATCCAAACCAGTTACACAAGGTGATGTGATATATAGAGTAGTGAGGTAACACACACACACACGCCTACATATCATTTCTTCTATTTCTTTTGCGCGTGTTCAGACTTCGACTCATGTTTTGGATAACTGCCATGAGAGTCTGCAACTGACAGAATTATTCGCCATGTTTTTAGTGTTCATTTTGGTTTTGTTTCTCAATATGGTGCGCGCATCTTCATCGGTCTTATCGTCTCCTGGAGAATTCATCAATCCGAGCCCACAAGCAACTTCTGATCCGTCATGGGCCGTTGGAAGTCAACAAGTTATATCATGGACAACCAGTCTCACCAACTATACGATTGCAATTTGGAATGAAAACCCTTCGAATGACGGCTATACTAGAGGTCCGGCACTTTTAGGTACGTGACATAAATATGAAAAGTGTATGGCATTCACTGACAACGAGCTCTAGAATCTTACGATGGATCCAAAATGTCGTTAAATTGGACAGTGCAGACTTACGAGTTTTCATTGTCATCGTCACCAGTCTTCTATCTTCTACTTGTAAGCTATTTATTTATATTTCAATACTATTTCCTTACACTGCTCGATTTGGGGAGTTGCGAAGGCCCTAACCTCGACTGAAGCCGAATTTATCTCAACACCCACCCTAACATCTGCTTCAGGGAAGTTTGCCTGATCTATGCACATCTGCTCCCCTCCGGCTCCCTTGATATTTCAGTTGCTTACGGGACGAACTGCTGAACATTCTCAGCTCTTGTTTCAAGCCCGATTACGAATATTTTACTTTTTGCATTGTACTGATAAGTCACAGCAACCTGGACCACTTAATGTTAATGGCAACACCACTTCCACCACCACTCAATCTTTCATATCCCATACATTTACTATCACCTCTTCAACAACTCCGACTCATGACCATAAACTGGGTTTGGTCCTCGCACTCTCTCTTACCATCCCCTTTGTTCTTATATGCGTCGCCCTTGCCATCTACTTCATCCGAGCAGCGCGTCGTCGTGCTATTGAAAATTTCCCTTACTATCAATATCCGTACCATGTAGGATATCGGCATCGCCGTAATCGTTTCTTTGGAAGAAACCAGTCTCCTACTGCACCTACCTTCCACCAGCATCCTATGTTTTCAGCGGAAAGAAAGCGTAGTAAATCGAGCACAAACAACAACCTTCCATACTTCGAGCCTCCTCCCACTACACCTAAAACTCTGCTTTCGTTCAATTTCAGCATCAAAAGTCTGCGGGGTCGAGGAAGAAATAGAATGAGCCAGAAACCAGGCCAGGCTACAACTCTTAACCGAAACCTCAGTCCACACCACCCTATGCACACCAGGAGACCGAGCGATAATGTCAATGCGATAGCACATCTTAGTCCGACATATTATCCACCACGACGCGCTCCATCCTTGACGTCAACGGCAGCCGATAGCTCTCATATTCAGCAGCTTCAATTAGCACAGAAAGAGCTTACAATAGAAAGCCAAAAGCTGGCTTCACACGCTGGACATTTTACTGCAGAAGAGATTCCTCATCACGAGAGGAAATGGAGCGGAGGAGACAATGGCATAGACGATCAACAGCAGAAATGGCTCATCAAGCCATATAATCCACCAGAGCTCCCAGGACAGAATATTAAGAAGCACCGCTACGAGGAGCCAGTCGAATCCCTAGCTTCGAGGAGGAAATACGATTACGATGAGCCTATGGAGTTGTGGTAGCCATAGTACTCAGGGGCAATTTCGGCCATGAGATGGTGGTGAACCTAATTCAGTTCGAGGGTCGTGATTTTCTTACGTTTTCCATATTCTATCAACTTAGTACTTCCTGAATTCTATGTAAATATTAGGATTGGCGAGGTCTGGGGAGAGATATCATGGCGGTGGGATATTGGGTATTTCTTACGAAGAAGCATGCTTACTCTATCAGGAGACAAGTAAGGAGGAGGAAATTGTAAGACGAAGGAAGTAGATACCCCATCATAATTTCAAACGAATGAACATATCACCCAAACAACATTCAGAGCCTCTTTCTCTCACATGCCTCACGATCCTTACCACCTACCTCAAATGCACAGGCGCCAATATTTCCCTATCTCGCGCAGATGTCCTCGCCAAATAGGAGAAACGAAACGTTGAACGTCAATGGCCAGAAGTAAATGGTTGCATTGAGTGCGTCATACTCTTGTATCACTACCCCCTTTTACAAATCGCCTACACATATACGAACGAATAGGGTGTGTTGACAGGCATTTTACTCGACCACACATAATGGATACACTTCGGGACTTCCTTCCCGCGCAGTACTAGCAGGCATTTCACGGGAAGTATATCGATTACGATCGTAGTCGCAACACTTCAGATCATGCGCCGCATGTTGCAATCACATCCTTGGTTATTTGCTTTCGTTTTGGGATCAATGGCTGTGGTTTTTGTTTGCAGCCACCGAATCAAGTGAGCTACAGGAATTCTGGTCTTGAGAGATATCTTTTTCTTTCGGAGAATAGGAGACGGTACTTGCTGTCAAGTGCTTATCTGACCATGTATCTGGGCTGGGGTAGCTAGGCAGGCGCAGTCGTCTTCTCTCAACACAAGTGTGAAATTCAGTACGGATATTATCTTCCCTAGCATCCTTACACTCCTGTTCACGTGGTTTCTCTATTTTATTTCAGAAATAGGTTGAATGAAATTCATAATTTCCACTCACTGTTGCGAGACTTGTCCATTTCGTGATCCTCAATTCAGCATATGCGATACCACACCTATTCAATGAGAAGACCATTCTCCCTTCATTCTCCTTCATTCTCTTTTCTTCGATCACCTCTTCTCCCACCCCCCCACATACAAAAATTATCATGTGCCATCGTGTCACCAACAAGTCACCAACATCTTATGCATGCATAAGCCTACCCCTCATCTTATCATCTACCTGCTTGTAAGATCACCCTTCGCTAGGTTCGCGGATCGTCCCTCTTTCCCGAGCGACATGTTAGGGATCGTGGATACCACCTTCTAGCACCACACCCCACACCATCTCCGGATGCATGTCTTGCAGAAAGACTGCATACACTGGGATTTAGTTCTGCCGCAACATTACACGTATTTTTGAACACAAAGTAGCAATGAACGATATCACAGTCCTGTGCCTCTATTCCGCATTTCTTCAATATTTCATGAAGTGTAGAAAATGCCGGCGTCAATATATGAAGAAATCCTGCACACCATCATATTCTACAACCGTCGTGTCCGCAACCAAGTATCCCAACGACCTGTCCCAGGGCGGCAAAGTGATGGGACGAAGTGAGGAATGAAGCAGCACATTGCCGCATTTCTGCATTTACGAGGACTTCGCTCACTAGACACAGCGATATAACGCTTCTCGAGAGAAGAACCATACACATCTGTGTAACTATATAAATTCGATATCACAATATCTTTACCACTCCACACCACGGCATCTACACATCTGCAGGTTGCTTTATCTCAGCACGTCTAGTCGTCGTCTATTGCATACCTACCACATTGCAACAAACATGTCCTGGATTGCGATGAACACTCACCCCTCTACCTATCACCACATTCGAAAGTATACCGCATTTCAATTCGCTGCAAGGCCTAGCTTCCCTCATACCAACTGCAGCCGTTTCTTCTCAGCTCGGCCTCTTTTCATTAGAAACCCCCCAGCCGGATTCGGAAATATAAATCACCTACCGGGTCTCTTGTCGAAGATCCGGGTAAGCGCTGAGGTCATATAGAACATAGACAGCGTTCATTTGAGATGTGTGTATGAAGGTAAGAGACATGATGAATTCTAGGTGAGCTATATCAGAGTGCCCTTCTTGGGAGGGGTACTTCGCCTCTATCCGAATCAGAGAGCTGACTATAAGTAGCAAGAAGACTGTTTGCTCCTAAGGGAATGCATATCTTACACCTCTCGGTTTTTTTTTTGGTTATTTTTTCCTTGGCTTTTTTGGGCTGCGAGATATAAATTCACATTAGTTCTCTAGGGGTTAGATGGTCTGGTAAAGAATTTATTGAAAGATATTCCGGGCGCCTTGTTGACTCAAGGGGCCAGACTGAGGATCCAGTTAATAGTTATTGATACAGGAAGATGGGCAAAGGAAGGGTTGAGTTGCACCGTTGCTCATGCTCTACGGACCCATGCCTCGAGCCCTACACACACGTGCATCAAAAAGCCAGACGGTACCATTGTAGTTTTGCGTGAATATGTTCTGAAAACTACCAATGCAGTTCTCATCTATCCCAGTAGGCAATTAAGGTTAATTCCAGTCCAATATATTGTAAGTTACAGATTGACCCTGGATTTAAGCTCTCCTTCTAACCATCTTCAACGGCACCGACTCTTTCATTTTTAACCCCATCTCGAATATCGTACCACTCGACATTTGCTGTTCCACCCTCCCAAGAGTCGTCGCATAGTCTTCTCCAGGTCTACACACCAGTTCCAAACTAAACTCACTAAACAATCTCGCAATCGCCGCGCAGAATTCCGCCTGAGCGAATCGCTGCCCTGGACAATCACGATAGCCTTCAGAGAACGGAACGTAAGCCCCTTGGGGCAGATTGTGATAACTTTTCGAATCCGATAATTGGAGCCAGCGTTCGGGATGGAAATCGGATAATGGATATGGGGGGCCGTCTCCAGCTGTTTTCTGAATCTCTGACCAGTATTTGGGGTTGCGATGGGTAGCGCTTGTGTTGATCATTATGAGCGTGTCGCGGGGCAGGATATGGGTTTTGTTGCCGATTTGCAGGGGCTGCTCGTTGTTTTTGTTGACTTTGGGTATGAAGGGAAGAGCGGAGTAGAGTCGAAGTGTTTCTTTCATCAGCGCCCCGACACGGCCATGCATGAGCTTGGAGAAATCCTCTTTGTAGGACCACTCGTGAGGTTTACGACCACCCATGAGGGTATCAACTTCGGCTTGTAAAGACAGTTGATACTTGGGCCGACATGCTAGGAGCATTACGGCATATGTGAAAATGTTGGCGCTAGTTTCGTGGCCAGCAAGAATGAAACAGAAAATGTTGCCTAGAACCGCGGGTTCAGAGATCGCCAAATCTGCACTGTTGAGTCCTGGAGTACCGGCCTTTACAAAATGTTCCAGGAGAGTCCCGTCTTCTTTCAGACCATGAGTTTGAAGATGTTTAGCGGTGCTGTCCCGCATCTCTTCCATGTATTTGCCCCATTCCACGAAAGCTTCTCTCGCAAGTTTATGAATCTTCATGGGAGAATAGTCTTCACAACTTAGCGTATACGACAGCGTGGGGAAATGAGTACGACTTACTAAGAATTGGTCGGGGAGTTAGAAAGATAGTATTGTGGTACTTGAAGACGGCACTTATAGCGCGTCCATAAGTTAAGGAGTGCCCAGGGCCGGGTTTTGTATCATCATCTGTCCACATCATTCTCTTTCCAAAGAACACCTTACTGATGATATGCAAAGCAAGCTTTGCAGCACAGTCAGTGAGGTTAGTGACCGAGCCGCCGTTGTCAAGCCATTCTTGCGTCATCATCTCCGTTTGCTCAATAGCGCCGGTCCAAACAGACTGAAAATTTTTGTCGTTAAAAGAAGGCGAAGCGACCTTCTTGAAGATGCGATGCTCTTCGCCTTCAGCAGCTGTAATGGTTGGCCCGTAGATGTTGAGGATGTTAAGCATTTCGGTTGGCTTGACAAAATCGTTGCGGCGGGTGGACACCTGCATGATGACTTGAGGATCGCATGTCCAGAGGATGTTACCCCCGGCAGATACTATCATTATCGTATCATCGCCCATTCTCCTGAAGGGCTGATAGCCTTCGTGCCAGGTCTCGCCCCATTTAGAGAGCGGGAGCCATGACTGAGTCCAAGTGGTAGGAAGTCTAGAGAGGATCGGGATAAAGATATTCTGGAGGATAATCCATGGTATGGATTGGAAGTATACCCTAGATACAACTTTCTTAACGTGAAAGTCTCATGTAGTAGAGATTAGAACTTACGGGGAAATGGCATATTTAAAGCCTGACTTTTTGGCTTCCGCGATATGCCGCTGAAGATTCCGATATTGGAAAAAGAGAAAAGAACTTGCGACTGCGATCGTAGAGAATAAGAGAGTAGAGACCATAGTTGTACCATCTGGAGTTATTGAAAAGAGTTAACTCGGTGACCTGACAGTGGATGACAGGAAAGCTATGCAGAATCCCCGTGATATATAGGAAGGTTGGAGGCATAAGTATTGTAAGACTCACCAAAATTAAGCTTAGTGAGGTCTACTTGCAGGGGCTTAGGCCAATAAAATCATGAGGCTACTTGAAAATTTGTTTGGGAAACTCTAGGTGTATAAAGTATTGTAAGATCTTACTTTTCTAAATTATTCTATTTGATTGGCTATTTTACGACTAATCTACTTTTCTTGAGGGAGCTGCTAGATTATAACAGCGATAATTACCCCTGTTTGCACTAAAAACCCACTTAGCGTGTCTTACATTACTTACCCATCCAACCTCTGTATGGCCTGAAGATAAGGGTGTGGCTCCAAATACAGCGAGCCCACAGAAGTTATCAACCTCGAGGCAACCTGTTTAGCATAATAACTGATCAGACTCATGTTTTCCACCAACATACCGAGGTCTATGCGAGTGCAGCTAAACCATCCGTTCTAACAGTTGGTCTCTTGCCAACCACTCATTCCTAACCTACCAACGCAGTATCATTGCATTTAAAGCTTGATCTGCGAGATTACCAAACTGTTGGTCCATGACATATCACTGGTAAAACTAGGTCTAATCGTAAATTTCCCGGGCATTACGGAAATATATCTCATTCCACCTTTCTCCAAGAGCTGTTTTTCACTTCATGATATGATGCAACGTGATTGATAGGTCTGATACTGAACAGTTCATATTCTCTAGTCATAATCCCGAGATTTTCATCTCCCATTCACTCCAAAGCTGAAAAATCCCCACCAAGGAAAAGCATAACAAAAAGAGAATCAGACCTCAGAACCGTCAAATGTCCAAATCCCCCCTGCCAGTAATACCTTCCCTACTCCTCAACCCTCTTGCCATTACCTACTAGTACCCTCTACTCCCTCGGATAAGGCCATCTCCAATCCCTCACCGCTACCGGATCCACGCCCATCTCAAACGCCTCACCCCTCGCACGAATCTGCATATTCAGTAACTTCTCCCTCACTCCCGCACCTCTGTTTCCGAGCCGATCCCCTACCCTATCAATTGCGTCCATGGCCAAACTATACCGATCGGTTTGATTGCGAATGGCCAACTCCAGCGGAGTATCAATATTGCCCTTCTCCCTGTAACCTCTGACATGGATATTGCCTTGCCCGGGTCTCTTGTACGTCAATCGGTGGATGAGCCATGGGTAGCTGTGGAAATTGAAGATAATTGGTCGGTCGGACGTGAAGAGGGATGCCCACTCTGTGTCTTTGAGACCGTGAGGATGGTCAGATTGATGGATGAGTTTGAACAAGTCGACGACGTTCACGAAGCGGACTTTGAGTTCCGGGAGGTATTCGCGCAAGAGTGCGGTGCCGGCCAGTGATTCCAGCGTAGCGACATCACCACATGAAGCCATTACGACGTCGGGTTCGAAACCCTGGTCATTGGAGGCCCAGTCCCAGATACCGAGGCCCTTGGTGCAGTGTGCGATGGCGTCGTTCATGGAGAGATACTGCAGATGGTCTTGTTTGTCCGCGACGATACAGTTGACGTAGTTGGTGCTGCGCAGACAGTGGTCGGTGACGGAGAGCAGACAGTTACCGTCGGGGGGAAGGTAGATACGCACGACTTCGGGACTTTTGTTAGCGATGACGTCGAGGAAGCCGGGATCTTCGTGGGAGAAGCCGTTGTGGCTTTGGCGCCAGACAGTTGCGGTAAGTAGGATGTTGAGGGAGGAGACCTTGACACGCCATTCGATTTCGTTGCATTTTTCGATCCATTTGCAGTGTTGATTGACCATGGAGTCGATCACGTGGACGAATGGCTCGTAGCTGTTGAGGAGGCCATGGCGACCGGATAGGATATATCCTTCTAGCCATCCCTCGCAAGTATGCTCACTAAGCATCTCCATCACTCTGCCATCGAACGCCAAATTTCCACCATCCTCATCATCTTCGATGGTTTCAGCCATCCAAACCTTCTTTCCAGCCTTGTAGATCTCCCCAAGCTTATTTGACTCCGTCTCATCAGGTCCGAAAACTCTGAAAGTATGCATGTTCTTCGCAACAACGTCCCGAAGAAGTTTAGCCATGTTGGACATACTTGGAAGACAGGTAACTCCAGGATTGACATTCTCAAATGCGTATTTGCGGAAGTCTGGGATTTTGAGAGGTTTGCGAAGTAATCCACCGTTTCCAACCGGGTTCGCACTCATACGAGCGTTTCCATCAGGAGCAAGTTCTCTCAATTCAGGTATCAATTTACCCTCCTTGTCGAAGACCTCGTCAGGCTTATAACTGCGCATCCATGACTCGAGAGTTTTAAGATGGGCGTCATTCGTTCCAGCATCTGGGATTGGAACTTGATGAGCGCGCCAGAAGCCCTCCAATAACTTGTCGTCGAGCTTTCGGGGACCAGTCCAACCCTTAGGACTTCGAAGCACAATCATAGGCCAATGTGGACGGAAAGGCTTTCCTGATTCCCGTGCTTGTTTCTGGTACTTACGGATCTCATTCACGCAATGTTCCAAAGTGGCCGCCATAGCCTGGTGCATACTCTCTAAGTCGCTTCCCTCTACGAAATATGGTGTCCAACCATAACCGACAAACAAGGCCTTTAACTCCCGGTGGCTGATTCTGGAAAGAATAGTAGGGTTGTTGATTTTGTAACCGTTGAGATGTAACACGGGGAGAACAGCACCGTCAACGATAGGATTGAGAAACTTGGTTGAATGCCAGGCGGTCGCCAAAGGTCCGGTCTCAGCCTCACCGTCTCCGACCATCGTCAGGGTGATGAGATCGGGGTTATCGTAAACAGTGCCAAAGGCGTGGGAGATTGAGTATCCTAATTCACCTCCCTCATGGATACTACCTGGAGTCTCGGGAGTAGCATGAGAACCAATGCCTCCTGGGAAGGAGAATTGCTTGAAGAACTTCTGCATGCCCTCTTCATCTTCAGTCTTATCCGGATATACTTCTGAATAGGTGCCTTCAAGGTAGGCATTTGCAAGTACAGCTGGTGCTCCATGCCCTGGTCCAGAGATCTAAAGTAATGTTAGTAATGCCAGAAAGAAGCTCGGTAAACGTGTAAATGGCGAGAAAGACAAACTTACAAACAGCGAATTCAAATCATACTTTTTGATAAGTCGATTAAAATGCAGCCAAGTAAAAGATTGCCCAGCATCGGAACCCCAATGGCCCAAAATACGAGCTTTCAGATGTTCTTTCGCAAGCGGTTGTCTAAGAAGAGGGTTCTCCTTTAGGTAAATCATACCCAAACACAGATACAAGCTGGCGCTGAAATAAGCATCATATTTCTTGATTTCTTCGGGTGATAGGGGTTTTTCGGTGACAGTTGCTCTTGCAATCCCAAAACAAGAGATGCTTTCGGTGCCAACTTCATCTGAAGCCGGAGCCATGATGAAGTATCTTAGGGATGCTGATTTTCGAAGATTTGTTTGTTGATGGAAGAGTATAGGAGTAATCGAAGTTGCTTTGCCTGGTCAAGACAATGATTGAGAACGTTGTAGAGATCTTTTCCCACTTGTTGTATCTGTAGTGATTTTGTCCAAGATCGAGGCGAGTGCGATTGAAAGAAAAACAACATTCCGCAAACATGGGAACGCACATCCTTTTATTCACTTCCCTCTGCCTCTACCCGTACCTCTACCTACCCATACCAATCTCGCTACACCGTCAGCTCCCTACAGCAGCCAAAAAAAAACAGCAATGGCATGGTCAAAAGTGGCCTGACAATTTCCCTTCAATTCACTCAAGCACTCCTTGCAAAACTCACCAGCCTCATTCCCTTACCCCGCCGTAACCGAGTCGGTATCCGGGTAAAAAGGAAAACCTTCAATTGCAGGGACCAGTAAAACGTCAACAGCTGCAAAAATGAGCTGATGATAATAGTGCAAATCCATGGTTGTGGTTGTGGTTTTTGGTTCTCCCCTATATGCATATGCGCCTGCAGCACCCGAACCAAGTTTGTTCGTTATTGAGCGCGCCGAGCACTGACTGTATGTCTTGTTCTTTGTTACACATGTGAAAGATTGGCGGGGGTTTTCGCTCCTATGCTTTCCGGAAACCGACGCATAAAAAATGAGCTGATGATGACACCACGTGTTATGGATAGATCTCGATGAAAGGGTCCAGGAAGCCATTCACTATGTATGTGTGGCTGAAGCCTGCCGTTGGGCTTTGCGGGAGGCAAAAGTGGTCTGATTGTGGTACATACTGGCACGACGGACGATGGACGTTGAACGATGATATGTTCATGGCGGCGATACTTCGAAGACGGGAAGGAAGAGTGAGGGAGATCCAGACACAGCTTAGTAAGGCTCGAAGCTAGTAAGTAATTTCATAATTTGCATAATTTGCATAACTTGCATAACCATTTCACTATATCAAAAAGACCATGATTTGGATCATTTGTTAGAGCAGCTGAGAAAATCTATAACAAATCTAATTAATGAGATTTGTATTAGCTAAAGCTTCAACTATCTAATAAACTTGATATTATAGTAGAGTCTCAAATTTTCAATTTGATAGAACCTTTTGAGCAAATATAACCAACCTTTCGGTATATATTCTCTTCCGTACATCTACACAATTCAGGTTGTATCGCACCTATACCACTTAGTGGGCAGAGTTGCATGATCCCTTAGGGTTAGCAGCTCAGGGCCAGAGTCTATAAAAAGATCTACTGTCCTCCTCTGTAGTTATTTCTGTCGTTGATACTTCACACTGAACCTAGATTTGAGTCCCTTCATCCAGGCCCAAGCGAGCGCAGTCGTCACAACTGCTGGATACTTCAACTAGTTATAATTTTTCCTGTACAAGACACCAGATATGTTTGGCTTGCAGTCTAGTCTTCGCAGCTTCGACTCTCCATACTACAGTCCTCCCTAGGTTCCATTACTTCCCAGTCTTCACTGTTGGTGCACGCAGTCTCAATTACCCGAATAATCATGATTGCTACTAATTAAACATAAGAAGAGGAAATATGATAGAATTGTCGAGGGCCAGTAGTACTGGTGGGGCTGGCTGAATCTCACTGTTGGAACAACATTACAAACATTACAAACATTACAGCATGTATGCGGCGCAGCCCATCACGTACTTCATCATATTTCATTCTGAGAGAATTCGCATCACCGTTTCCGCCAACTTTTTCCTCGTTCTCGCTTTCTCCTATCGGCGTCTCCTGTAGCAAAATGGAAAATCTAACCTACTGGAGCCTGTGGAATGCGTTTTTAATATCGGTTTTGGGCGTAAGATCGACAACACCATCATCCGACTTCAAACCAGAATGCATACTGATTTTCTTGCTAGTACATTACCACCGTTGTGGTGTTCAACACCTTTTTCCATCCCTTGTCAAAGTTCGGTGGAAGCCCTACATGGATTGTATCGCGAGTCCCGTTTATCTACACGATGCTTTCTGGGAGGCTTCCTTACCGCATCAAGAGCTTGCACGACGAATATGGTGCAGTTCTACGCGTTGCTCCCGACGAACTCTCCTTCACGGACCCTCAAGCATGGAAAGATATCTATTTGCCAAAGCAGTTTCTCCGCCCCAAAATCTGGAGCTCCAGACCACCAGGTGTCGAGGCACACAACTTCATCACCGCTAACGCCGCTGATCACGCTCGATTCCGAAAAGTTTTCCAGCCAGCATTCTCAGACCGAGCCACCAAGAGCCACGAACCGACTGTGAAGCGATACATAGATCTCTTGATCAGTCGGCTGAACGAAGCTATTGCTGTCGACCGTACTGTTGATCTAGTGCAATGGTTGAACTTCACCACATTCGACATCATCGGAGACCTAGGCTGGGGCTCATCATTCAATTGTCTCCAAGAGAGCTCCTATCATCCGTGGATCAGAGTAGTTCTTCATTTCAAAGCCGTGCTTATTGCAAACTCCATCAAATACTATCCTCTCCTCCACACCATCCTCATGAAGATTACCCCAGCTTCCGCTCTCCGAGATCTACGTCAAGCCCTCGAAACCGGGCATCTCAAAGTTCAAGACCGACTTCAGCACGACGTCGATTGTCGGGATATTATGTCTCATGTCATCGATCACAACAGATCTTCTCCAGAGACGGGTCTTTCGACGGGTGAAATAGAGATGAACTCCATGGCTGTGATTGTGGCAGGCAGCGAGACTTTGACGACTACTCTGACCGCAGCGATTCACTTTTTACTGGAGAATCCCAAGTGTTTAGAGACTTTGCAGAGAGAAATCCGCACAACCTTCACCACCGAAGAGCAAATAACTAACGACTCCACAACTTCCCTACCGTATCTCACGGCAGTACTCAACGAGTCCCTACGAATGTCACCTCCCCTCCCCGACAGTCTACGACGCGAAGTCCCTCCCGGAGGCGCCACAATCGCCGGGCACTTCATTCCCGGCGGCACAACCGTTTCCGTAGCATGCTGGACTTTATTCCATTCCTCCGCCCACTTTACCTCACCAGATGAATTTATCCCCGAGCGATGGTTAGACGGTTCTGGAAATATCAACAAACAAGCTGATGCGAAAAACCTGTTCCATCCATTTTCTCTCGGCCCGCACAATTGTATCGGCCAGCCGCTCGCGTGGATGGAGATGCGGCTTATTCTTTCGCGACTGGTTTGGAGCTTCGATATCCGGGTTCCTGAAGGGAGGAAGTTGCGGGATTGGATGGAGCAGAAGATTTTTTGGACTTGGGATAAGGATCCGCTTGATGTTGAACTTGTAAGGGTTGAGCATTTGGAGAAATAGGTGGAGTTAATGTAGCAGACTATCAGAGATATGATCACACAACATGAATTCCCACTGTGACAAGTCTGTGTTGGAACCATAGATGGCTGGCACAGGTGTAGAGGGATTAATAATTATACCGCGTAGAACAGATACATACAGCCTTGTTATTAGTACATAGAAATAAAGAAGTGATTATGCATATCAACATCAAGAAGTAATCATACGTATCAAGCACAAGAATCAAACAGTTCGTCACCAGAGATCCAAGTAAACTAAAATGAAACCCCATAAACAAGAAAGTCCCAAGAAAAAGCTCCCACATCCCCTCTCACGCCCCCTCTCTATGCTCCACCTCCCCCACCTTCTCCTCCTTCCCCCCCTCCAGCCCTCCATTCCTATTCCCAACAAACCCCTCACCCGGCACCCACTTCTCCGACCTCCACGCCCTTCGACACTCCTCATACATGCGATCCACCTCCTCCAAACTCCACCCCTTCGTCTCATACACCAAGCCCCAAACAAACCCCGCACAAATCAAACAGCACCCTCCCCAAATAAAAAAGATCTTCGCCTGCAAATTCGCGTTCCCGGGTCCGGGGTTCACCAAATACGGCGTCGAATACGCAATCGCCCAATTCAGCGCCCAATTACTCGCCGTCGTCATACTAATCCCCTTAGCCCTGACTCCCAGCGGGAAAATTTCCCCGGGGATAACCCAACCGACGGGTCCCCATGAGCAGGCGAAGAAGAAGATGTAGATGCAGACAAACGCCACGAGGGCTTTCTGCGCGGAAGGGTTCGAGCCGTCGGGGAAAGCGGTGCCGACGGAGCCGACGATCATTTGGCAGATGAACATGCCGATGGCGCCGAAGAGGAGGAGGCGGCGGCGGCCCCAGGCTTCGACGAGGTAGAGGCCGGGGAAGGTGGAGGCGACGTTTACGGAGGAGGTGATCATGCTGGTTACGAAGGGCTGTTTGATGCCCGAGGCGGCGAAGAAGGATGTGCCGTAGTAGAAGATGAAGTTGATGCCGGTGAGTTGTTGGAGGGCTTGGAGGAGGCAGCCGGTGAGAAGTCTGTGGGTGGTGGTTAGCTCACACCTTCGATTGGAGTAATACATAAGTGATGATATGATAAACTAACCTTTTCCCCAATGTATGCCATTTGAAGAACTGGCGATACGAAGCACCATGCGCCAGACTCTGCTCATGTTTGAAATTCGCTTCGATCTCTGCGAGCTCGTCGATAAGATGAGGATCTTCAATATCCAGTCTACGAAGTCGTCCGAGAGATTTTGCTGCTTTATCATGTCTCCCGCGCTTGATGAGGTAGCGCGGTGTTTCGGGGAGGAATATAAGACCGGTGCCTAGAATAAGGGCCCAAGCGAATTCTGTAGAGGATTTTCTTTTAGCAAATTTTTATGGTGAATCTAATCATGGAAACTTACGGATTGCAATTGGTATTCTGTAAGAGCCAGAGTCGTTCCGACCTTTGGTTGCGTTGTCGACTACAGCTGCGAGCAGTAGTCCTATGGTGATCGCGAGCTGATATGCTCCCACTGTTCGCGTTAGCATTGTCTACGAAGATGCGTTTCTAATGCTTGTTCTTACCAATACTGCCTCTAATCCATTTAGGTGCCGTTTCTAATATTGATCAGTACTCAAACAATCATTTCTCACAGATGACAAGTTCAAAGCGAGCTAACCTGACTGATAAAGAGGAACTATACAACAAATCAGCATGCTACCATCACCATAAATAATCATCCCATCAACCCACCTAGCATAGAAACCAACCCCACCCCCAACCCCGCGAAGAACCTGCCCGCAGTAAACAGCGGAATAGCAGTCGACGCCGTCTGCAGCGCAACCCCGAATGAAAATACCACCAAACTGAACATCAACGCCAGCCGTCTGCCTATAAAATCGGCCAGAGGTGCAGCAAAAAGAGCACCGAAGAATGTACCTGCGGAAAGAATCGATACGATCAATGACGATTCCGAAGATGTGATACCTGGAAGACCCGTCTTTGGATCGATGTAGCCGGTCGAGAACGTGTCGAGCCAGTAGCGCATGGTAATTATACCGCCGATTGTGCCTGTGTCATATCTACCGTCACAGCGTTAGCACAGATGAAATTATCACAGCCAAAGCAACATGCTCGCGCCATCGTACCCGAATAAAACCCCACCAAAAGCAACGAACAAGCCAACAATGATAGCAATGGCCGAAGACCCAGCCTCCCCCTTCGGTTTCTTGATCCCAATGGATCGAAGACTAAGCGTATGTTTTGCGCGGAACCGTGAGAACATTTTGAAATATACAGCTTCTGCAGCTATGCCATTTTGTATGTCTACATTTGGTAGGTGTGAGGGGTTCGTACATATAAAGAAAAGGGGACAAAGAAATTAGCGACATCATCAAATCAATAAGCAACGATCCTGCGCGTGACGCTCATTAGGACGTCATGCCACTCTCGTTGGCCTGGAAATCTGAGGTGAATTATGGTCTTGGTCATTATCGATACTAATCATTGGAGCTGCGATTGTTCATAGGTCAGCGAGGGTCAAAGAAGTAGACAGCATCTGTCTTGAAACGTTGATAAACACCCCTCTTTTCGGAACCAGCGCCTTTTTTCGATCTCCAGGCGCGGAATGCTAAGGGTTTTCAAATCAAAGCTCCCATAAAAATTGCTACTGAGATTGCCGAGTCCCATGGCATTTGGTGCTCTGCAGAATAATTGAGCGAGGTTGGTCATGGAAGATTTTGGAACAAAGGGAATATGAGATCACTAGCTATGCGATGACATATAAAAGCATTCAACGTCAAGTCCCGAGACCATATGCCGAGGCAAAAACAGTGCATTGTCTGATCAAAAACAGTTGCTTGGGTTTACTTAGCATACGCGGGGTAAAACGGCAGTTGCAGCTCCAGGAGAACTGACAGAATTGGTGACGAGAAAAATTCGCTCTAACTCCTCGATAGCTATAGGGTTATCAAAATTTAATCAAATAGCATGATCCAGTGAACCCAAGTATTAAGAGCGCATGTCGTCGTCGTCTTGTAGTACTTCAAGTCTCGGTATGTTGCAAGCTTCCATTATTTGATCACGGCATGTGTGCCCAACGCCTCGCAATGAAGGACTGCAGTAAGCGCCAAGGACCCTGAAGAATAGATCTACTACAAACTGGTCTCACTTGAGGCTTTCTTCCACTAAAGTGCATGCAAGCAAAGGGAGGTAAGCGAAGAATCAAATAAGATGAATTTATACCCGCTGGAGCAGAGCAATTCTCTTTTACCTCCCACCCAAGAACGCCGAATCCCAATCACGTAAACATACATGGACTACTTCTCATCATCTATCATAAACAAAGTCGTTACACCAAAAAGAGACCATCCTTCATACACTTCCAAATCTTTTCTCAAACTCCCGGAACAGCAATGGGCTGATCTCATCACTGGAGTTTCCTCCAACTTCCCAAAGTACTCCTTTGCGATCGTAATGTTCGAGTAATGGTTCACTTGTTTCCTCGAATTTCTTGAGTCTTGTCTTCCATGTTTCTTCACAATCATCCGGACGCTTTGTGAGGAGTTCTCCGGTTATATCATCACGTCCTGCAACTTTAGGCGCATTGAACGTAGTATTGTATACGCGACCCGATGGCGCATGAATCCAACGCCCAGCAATGCGTTCCAATATCACCGATGCAGGTGTTTTGAGAGATACGACGAGGTTGATTGGAATAAGCGAGTCTAGTTGAGACGCTTGCGAAGCAGTTCGCGGGAAGCCGTCGAGGATGAACGAGGCTGATGGGTCTTCTGAAGTTTGAGGAGGCGGATAGGATTGAGCCAGGGATGGTTGATCGACATAAAAATCCGACCCCATATCTTCGGCAGATAAGGAACTGGTCGCTAATGTCATCGGCGACATTGCTGAGGAGTATAGCCATCCGCGAGACTTGAGTTCGTGTGTGATGAGTCGCAGTATCATGGCGTCGGGGACGAGAGCGCCAGATTTGATTGTGTTTTCTGCTTTGATACCTGCGAGTTTTGGTTAGCTAAAGTCTGCCGAGGAGTTTTTGATATAGCATACCTAACGGAGTCCTATTTTTGACATTGTCCCTCAATAAGTCGCCAGAACTAATGGCAGAAAGCTGTGGGAATCTTTGTAATAGTCGTTCTGCCTGCGTGCCTTTGCCAACGCCCGGGGCGCCGACCAGAATAATTCTCGCAGCCTTTTTGAGTCGCATTCTGTTGGTTGTGGTGCAAAGTGTAAATGTCGCGGGGTATCGATTATATAGGCTTCAGTCCCCCGGCTGTCAGATGCCGGACGTCCGCAGCAATGGCGAAGGATGTGAGGGTGTGAGGGTGTGAGGGTGACTATTTCCTTTTCTCCCGGCGAAAAGTGTTATGAGGTTGTGATGGTATGATATTAGTAACTGTAACCCCGCACTCTACGGCAGCGAGGCAAGAGGTGAATCGGACAGGTGTGCGAGTGGTTGGTATCAAAGAAAAGAAATGGAAAGGCGACAGCAAATTAATGAAGAGAAGGTACTTAGGTCTCGGGGATTCACAAGCATGCGGGGAGAGACATGTAACGGCGTTCGGGTTGAGCGTGTCAGTCAACAAGGGCAATGGAAGGGAATGCATTATTGGACCGATTTCCAAGCTTCGAGGGCTTCCAAAGCTTCGCTGCAAGCGGTGCTCGTAAGCGGGTCCTCACCTCACACGCGCAACAAACAACAACTTTCCTTTTGGTCTTAGCGTCCCGGCTTTCTGTCTTTCTGTTGAGAAGGCAAAGGTCGATCC